>OY728147.1:1508741744-1509366744 GCA_963277665.1 Viscum album | reverse complement strand
GTTTTAGCCATGGCCTAAATCATTTTCAGATGTCTTGGTTGAGGCCTTCATGCAATCTTTCAGAATGTCTGGAATTATGAATTGCCTTATTATGAAATTTGAGATTGAAAGTCTATGTGATTGTTCGATGAGTATAATATACATGGTAATGTTTTATAGAATTAGTTAATTAGTTTTTATTCCTTCCATATTATACTCAAGTATATTTTAAAGGAATGAATTTTTAGTTATTCATCAAGCCTTGTGTTCATATTTTCATCTATTGTATTATTTAACCATACTAAGAATCTGAACTCACCCCTGTCACATGTTTTATTTTCCCTAGGTTTTGAAGAATTATATTATGAATTTCTTTCATGGAAAATCTAGAATATTGTGTGTGACTCAAAATAAGTTGTTATTTTTTATTTCCTTTCATGTTGTAATTTTAAACATATGTATGTATCTATATTTCCAAAAAATAATAAAATATTTGGTCCTTCAGGATGATTAATCATTTTTTATAAGAAAATGTAATAAATTAAGGAATCAGCTCTGAGAAACTAGTATTATGTTCTTAAGACATCCTTCCTAACGATTTCTGTCAAATATGTTTCCATAACTCATGATGTTAAACTACATGAAAATAACCTTCTCATATGAAATTAAACTATAAGAAATTTTAATCTTAGTTAAATGACACTAAAATGCATATTATTTTGTTCAGGTAGTATGATGTTAAACTACTCATGCCAAATTAATTCTATATAACTCTATAATTATTCATTTGAGTCATTCCCAAATGATGTTAAGTTACATTACGAATGTACAATTTTTTAGAAAATGATAACATTTTTTGTATGATCGATATTAGAATGTAAGGGATCTGTTATATGGTTCTTCTTTCTCATGTGGAATTTTTATAATTTGTTATTCATTAGAAAAAATATATTGTTGAGACCAAGTTGGTTGTATAATGTTTTAGGAAGTTTGTTTTTCAAGAGTGTTGTCTTTTGTTTTCATGAAGGATAAATCAATTTAATTTTTAATGGTTTTTGAAAAAATGAGTGACCATCGATTTAAGAAAATCAGACTCAAAAAGGTTTATAATGTCAATAATAATCAGAAGATGTTCACTGGAAGAAATGATTCATCAGACACACCTCAGGTCCTGAATGTAAGGGATGATCGTATTGAGGTGATACATCAAAGAATACCTAACTACGATAAAAAATATGATGATTCATTACTAATCTTGGAGTTCCCCTAAATCAAAAGTATTCAATAAAACTGGTGATGCAAGCTTGATGAAATAAATTTAGATAAGAAATCCTGACAATCCTATTGATAATCTGAAAGAATTAAAATATTATTATAATTTTATTCAATTTTATTTTAATCATGTTAATCATATTCAATATTAAAAGAAAATAAATATATTTATTTGGAATTTACAATACATTACTTGGTAACTCAGATGTTGTTGTAGAAGATCTTCAAGGAAATCAAATCCATGAAGGAAATCATGATACAAGTAGAAGATTGTGAATGAAGACATCTATTGAAGCTAAATATTTCCTGCCTCAAGATCATTGTAACAATATTACAGGTTGTCAATTTGTTTTAATGATGGGGAGCTTGATCATAATAGAGAAAATAGAAATATTTTATTTGTCGAAATATAATTGGTATCATATAACGATTAACTCTGATTATTTTTTCAAGTTCTTTCATTAGTTGTGTCAATAGCCATCGTTTCAGAACTGATATTGATTCATCTTTATGAATAAAAAAATAAGTTTAAGTGGTTCAATTATTATTTTAAATTTGGTCAAGATAAGAGATGAAGAAAAATATATTGTGTCACATTTTTTTATTATAATGTGGAAATCATAATGAAAATTACGATTGGAATCATACTTGGGATTTTTTGGAAGAAAATAAAGAATGTTCTAAAAAGGGGAACTTGTAGTTCGAAGAATAATATTTATTCCTATACATTTTTAGAGGAATGTAATAAAAAAATTCTATCTTGAAATTAGAATGGATAAATGGAATTAGAATAAGGTTTTCAAATAATATTAATGTCGAATATTTCTTTGTATATGGAATTGGTACGGATCATTGTTACAAAGAAATCATATTGATAAAATTTGAGTGGGAAATCAGAATCAGACTGGAATTTATAATGAATTTCCAAATAATATATAAAGTTTATAGAATATTTGGGATGGATCAAGAAGAGTATAGAAGCATTAAAGAAGTCATAAATGTTTCTAAAATTCTTGAAAATGTGTAAATTTAGAAAATTTGTTTGATCAAGAAACAATTTTAGAATCCCATCCGAACCATTTTTGGGGTGAGTATAAAAGGTGAAAGTACCTTATACATTATAATGTATGTACTATTAATGAAAGAAAGTTAGAGAAGCACCAAATTTCTAGGGAAAATAAGTGGTTCATATATTTTGATTCATTAAGAAGTCATGGTGAATAGAATCGAAATGAGAAGTGACAGGATTGCAATGTATTTAGATGGTCATCATATTCAAGATGATTATCATATTTAGATAGACATTGTATTAAGCTAGATAATTGGATTGAGAATACCATATTGGGAATTCTGGACTAAAGAATAAGGTCTTCATAATTTTATCAACCATATTCTGATAGTGTTATATTTTCCAAATTGATCAATCGGACTAGTAAAATCCAACTTTGAGAATCAGACTGGGAAATCAGAATGAGTTCTATTATGAAGTGTGAGAATATCTTACCAGAATCTTGGTAAGAATATTAAGATTTTTTTTGAAATAATATATTTTAGAAATATGTTAATGAAGAACAGTGAAAGTTTTATTACAAAAACTTTTTATTACATCATTTGTCCTAGAAGGAGCACATGCCCTATTGAATTGTTTCCATAATACTACATGATTTTGAGTCCATATCCTAATTATCTTATTCCATAAAAATTATTGTTTTTTGGTGGATTTTTTTGTATTGGATCATTCCAAAACCATACCAAGGATAATTATATTTTTATTGAAAAGTGACCCTTGTAAATTCTTGTGTTCTGGTGGATGTGTGTTTGAATTGTTTTCAACAAGAAAATTAATCAGTAATAGGAGGAGAAGTTCTTTCATAAGTAAGGAAACATAAAATTAAATGATATCACCTATTTACCCTTCCCTATATTAGTGATACAATTATCTTTACTAGGTAATTACAATTGGTATTGAATCTTGGTTCCCTTCTTTTATTAATTTTTGAAATTTTTAAGGGAACTAGAAGGAGAATATAAATTATGTGAGCTATAAGGTTATCCAAGTTTTCGATGGAAGGAACTATCATATCTAGAAAGATATTATTATTACATATCTAATGTCTATTGGTTATGATGTTCATGAAGTAGAAACATATGGTTTTCCTCCTTTTTATCATAAGGTACTTATTACATCTATTGATAAGATAATTATTTAGAATAATGAAAGGGTTAATAATTGTTTTCCTATCATCACTTTATGAAAGTGAATTTCAATGTGTGAAATTTGTTTTCATAGCCAAAGGTATATATGAGATGTTGAAAAAATATAATAATGCAATAAAAAGTGAATAAGAAATAATTAAATATTTGGAGGCTAAAGTATGAAGATTTTAAAATGGGTGAGTATGAATCTTTTGGGGAATTATTTCAACGGTAAATGGAATTTTCCGCACTATCATATGTATTGGTTAAATGTTATAAGATTATACAATTGTTGAAAGGATTTTGGGAATCCTTCCTGAAAATTATGATTAAAAATATTCATCATTGGAGATATAGATCCGAAAATACTATCTCTATATAGTTTTCATAGCACACTCATTAGTTAAGAAATGAGAAGGTAAAATGTTATGAAAATCAACAAAATGATAGCCAAATGTCTTTCAAATCTTCCAAGAATGAGATTTCAAATAAGATTCTTATTGAATAATATGGTGATGATTCTAATTCTAAAAATGAGGTATTTAAAAATCTTGATGATATTTTATCCTTGTTTTCTAAAAATATGAGAAGAGGTACTCGTAAATACAAAGGGAAACATCCCTTAGAATGTTTTTAATGTGGATCCATTTAGCACATTTCTCCTAATTTTTCCAAAATAAATAATAGTATAGTGATGAAGAAGAATGAAGGCCTAGAATATCGTAGAAGAAATAGGGTGATAAATATAAATCATCTTTTAGAGGTAAATATAAAATATTATTGAAATCCAAAAGAAAAAAATATATATAAAGTTGAAGAATAAGAAGAATGTGATGGTGAATCTAAAAAATCTATTGAGTATATTATTGATAATACATTTATTTTAATTGTGAATAATGAAGAATTTGGATGTATTATTTCTGGTGAATAAGAAACTTGATTATAATATCATCTGAAAGAGTAATTGAAAGAATTATTGAGAAATATTGGAATGAAAGATAAAGAAATCAAGAAGTTAAAAAATTAAAGTTTATAAAATCAAAAATGTTTCACTAATGACAAAGTAAATCTGGTGAAAGAAATTGATGATTTAATGAAATCTCTTGAAGAATAAAAGAATCATAATGAACATCTAGAAGTGAAGTTGGATTAAAAATAGTAAGACTTAAAACATATCAAAAAAATCTAAATCTAAAATGAGAAATAAAAGTTTCAAAAAAATATCTATAAAGTTGGTGAAAGTTATTAGGAGTATAATCATATGAATGACAAAAATAATTAAAAATCTAGAAGAAATATTGAGTTGTTTTGGAAAAGAAGAAATCCTTTAGAGTTCTGTATGTGCCAAGATTATCAAAGTAGAGAATTAGAAATATTTTAAAACCCTGAGTCTAAAAATATTTCTTAACATTCGAAGTCCAGAAAATATTTTAATATTTCTCATTTTTTTAAATATTTAATGAAAATCAAGTAGAAAAAAATTAAATTTGATAATAGAATGGTTTTTAATTCAAATAAGAATAAAAAGAAGGGTTTTGAGAAATATATTCACATATTCCGTTAGTATGGAAGCTTCAATGGAAAATATTCTTTCAATGGATACTACTTGTATTGTGGTGGTTACAAACATATGGAAAATATGTGTTTGTTTAACCAAAAACATTACTATTATTCCATAGGTTATGAATGAAAAATGTTTGAGGGGAGTTAATCTTTTCAAAGAAAGAATTATGAGAAGTTTGTTTTGAATAAACCTAATAATATTAGAGTTAAAAATGAATTATTTTTTTACCACTGGAAACTATTTTTGAAAGGATTTAACAACCTAGACACCTTAATAAAGTATGTCTTTTTCTGTTACAAGAAAAACAATGTTTTTTAACAATTCTTATAATCCAAAAATGAAGAATGAAAAGTCTATTATTGTAGAAACTACCTTGAAAAATAAAAAATGTTAATGAACATGGATTATTTATAATGGGTTTTATTCTCATATGATAAGAGATTTAAATTTTTTAGAGATGTTTAAATACATTAATGTAGTCATAGTGGCATTTGGTATTGATGAATCTTAGAAAATGAAAGGTGCCTGGTCATCTGTTATTGGAAAATAATGTTTCAAATCCTAGAAATATTTATATTTAGATGGGTTAAATCACTACATGATAAATTTTTTACAACATTATTATGAGGGTAACAATGTTATTTTCATAAAAAATTGGTTTGTTATGAAAAGTGATGAAGATGGAAAGATAGTTACAATAGGTCAATGTACAAAAGGAAACATGTTTCATGTTGGTAAAATAAAAATCTCTTTCTATTTGAGTATGGTGGAATAGAATCTTTTATGCAATAAAATGCCATGAAACATGTATCGAACATGGTGATGAAATATTTCTTAGAAGGGAAAAATTACAAACTTGATTCATAAGAAAGTTGATATTTGTTCAAAAACTTATAGATCTTATTTATTCCGATATTTCTGGGCCGATGATAAAAATATCAGTAAATGGAGATACGTACATAATCACTTTCATTTATAAATTTATTCTCATTACATGTGTTATGTACATAAATCATAAGTCAAATGATGTGAAAAATGTTTTAAAGTTTTAAGCGGAAAGATGAAAAAAAAAAGTGAGTATTCATGGAAGAAGATGAGAACTTATAATGGTTTGGATTATAATAATGAATAATTTCATAGTTATCTTGCGAATTGGGGAATTCAGAATGTTTATTGTTCCCCATAAAATCTTCAAAAAATGGGTTTCCTGAAAGAAAGAATATAAGTTTGGTGTAAATGGGAAGAACTATATTACTGGAACATAGTCATTCTCAGTACAATTGGAGGAAATCCATGTATAATAGTTGATATATTAAAAAATAATTTTTTTATTAGCCAAGTTCATATATGACTCCAGGTAAAATTTTCTATGTAAAATCTCAATGTTGGAAACACTTAATATATTTTGAGAGTACATGAATTATAAAAATGAAATGTAGAAATCATAGAATGTTTGAGAAGAAAGGTGAAGATGGAATCTTTCTTGGTTATGCTCTAAAAGGAATAGGATACATATGTTTCAACAAAGAAAGTGGAAGAATTTTTTATTCTATTGATATCAAATTTATTAAAATAATTAAAGAGGATAAACATTCATATACTGATAAGGATGTATAGCATGGTAAGGACAGTTTTATTAACATTTCTAATAAGGAATAGACAAATTTAATCTTACTCAAGAAGAATAGTCATACTCAGCTATTTCTAGAGATGATGAAGAATCTATAAAAACTCTTCATAAGATAAGGAATAAAGTGAAGGCTTAGAATATTATTGGCAATAAACACAAAAAGGTTCAAATAAGAATAACAACAAAAGTTATTACACATATTATTTTTATTAAAAAGTAGAGTTGAATGATGTGAAATAAGGTTTGAGTATCTGCAATGGGTTCAGGCCGTGATTGAAGAAACAGATCAAATAAAAAAGAATGATACAAGGAAACTCATACCTAAACTTGAAAATAAAAATGTTATTGTTACAAAGTGGGTTTTCCAAAACAATCTGAAAGGTGAAGGTAAAGTGATAAAAGATAAAGAAATATTAGTGTTCAAAGGTTAATCCCAAATTAATGGTGTTGATTTTAATGAAAAATTTTACTCCTGAGGATTGGTTATAAAATATAATCAATTTTCTTGTAATAGCTGAACAAAAAATTTACAAAATGTTTAAAATGGATGTAAAGTAGACATTTATGAATGAGGATTGTGATGGGGATTTTTTTATTGAACAACCAAGTGGTTTTGTTGTTGAAAAATCTGGATGTTTTGTATACAGATTGAAGAAATATTTTTATGAGATGAAACAAGCTATGAGATCATGGTATTACAAATTAGATATCAGTTTAATGATGATGGTTTTTATGAAAGGAACAGTTGATAAAAAATTTTATTTCCAATAAAGTCATGATTTTTACCTCATTATTATTATTTATATTGATGATATTATCTTTTCTGAGAATGATTGAAGATTTTGTGAAATTGATATGAAGAAATGAAAATGTTCTTTGAGATTTCCATACAGGGGGAAATGAAATACTTCATTGGGATACAAATTTTACAATAGAAAAAACACATTTTCCTTTCTCAAGAAAATTATTCTAAGGAACATCATAAGAAGTTCAACATGGAAAACCCAACGACTATTTTCACACAGATTTTTGTGGGAAAACATTTCTCTAAATATTGACAAGGATGGGAAGTTGATCAAAAAGAATTTCAAAATCTGATATGATTTTGTTTATATTTAACTACCTCATGACCTAAAATTGTTTATGTTGTTACCCTATTCACATTATTTCAGAGTGTTCTTAAAGAATCACACATTCTTGCGGGAAAAATAATTCTTAGATACATCAAAGGTAAAAAAAATTTAATTAGGTATGATATATAAAAAAATATTTATTTTACTGGGTATTCGAGATATTATTGGTCAAGAAATTTTTATGATTGAAGATCCACATCTAGTAGAGTATTATTTCATTGAAAAAGTTGTGTTAGTTAGAATAAAAAGAAACATAATTGAATAAATCTTATCACAAATAAAGATGAGTATATTATTTCCACTAATGATACATCTCAAATTCTGTGGATGAAGACTCAGTTATAATATTTACTTGATTAAGTAAGTTTACTCTTTATATTGGGTTATGATAATCAATTTTCAATCAAACATACCTGAAATCCGGTACAAAATTCTCATTCAAAACATATTAATATCAAATATAATTTCATTAATGATTTTGTGGAGAATAATTAATTGCGGCTGAAATATGTTCCAAAATCAGAACAAGTTGATCACATTTTCACAAAACTTTTATTAAGGGATATTTATTAAAATTGAGGTTAAACATGGGTGTCCAAGCTCTTTCTCATAATGTTTGAGTTATGTTTTTTTGTCTCATGTCTCATATTACCTTTGGATAGTGTTTTCAAGGGGGATAATTGGTTATTAAAGATATCCTTATAGAATCGTGTAAATGGGGGTAGTTTTGGGTGTGTTGTTAATCTTGCATGTACGAGTGTTAAATATTATAAAAATTTATTATAGTGGTTTTGGAGACAAAAAAATTTATTTCAAGAATGTGAAAATGTTGAGGAAGAAAATTTTGAAAATATAAGGAATAAAAGTTGAGGTGGTTCTCATAGTCACTACTTTTGGACATCAGGGATTTTTCTATCAATGATTTATGTTTCCTATAATGAATTAGATCACATAGAATTATAATTGTTGACAAGTAATCCATTTAATGAGGTTAAAAAGTTCTGTGATTTGGGAATATCGGTTGAAAACAAAATACAAAGGGGGAGATTCTTGGGACCATGTTAGTTGGATAAGGTTTTTGGAAGTATATTTTACAAGAGGGTAGTCTCTTGTTTTCAAAGAGTAAAAATAAATTTTTCTTGTAAATTTTTTTAAAAAAATTGAATGAGCATCATATTCAATAATTACATACTTAAAATAGTTAAAAACTTAATTGTAATGGGAAGATGTTGACTAGAAGAAATTATTCCTCACACTCTCCTCGGGTTTTGAATGGATGAGAAGATGATAATGAGGTTTTGCAATGAAGTTTATATGACTATGATAAAAAATGGAATAATGATTTGATGATCTTGGAGTTCTCATAAATAGAATGTCATTTATAATAATTTTGACTCAATATTGATAAAGGAATGGGGGAAAATTATGTACAATCATATTCAGAATCTGATTGAAAGAAAATATTCTTCCAATCGTATTTAGTCTGATTATAATCATGCAAATCATATTGAGGATAAAAAGGACACAAATATGTTGATAAGGAAGTCACAATACATTTTATAGTAACTCAAATGATGTTTAATCTGATCTTAAGTGAAATAAAAGTCATGAAGTATGTAATGATACAAGATGAAATTTTTTAATGAAGAAAGTTAGTGAGGATGAGGATTTATGGTCTCACGATCATCGTACTAATTTTACCAGATACAAATTTTTTTAAGGATAAAATTCTTGATCATAACTATGAAAATAGAAATAATTTGTTTGATGAAATATCAGTGGTATCATATTCAGAAGATAAAAAATAACATCGATTTTTTTCAATTTCTTTTATCAGTTTGGTCAAGATCCATTGTATCATAATTGATATCGATTCATCTTTCTAAAAAAGATAAAGTAGAAGTGATTGAATTAATTTTTTTAGTAGGTTAAGAAAAGAGATGAATAATAATCTATATTATTTCATTTTTATTCCATATAATGAGGTAGAACATAATGAAAATCAAAATTGGAATCAGACATGAGTTTTTTAATAAGAAAATACAAAAGTGCTGAAAAGAGGGAACATGATGTTTGAAGAAGATAATAATTTTTTCATTTTTCATATAGCAAAATAATGAAGAAATGATATTGATCAATCATAATAGAGAAAAATAATCAAACTAATTTTTCTAAAAATTTTAAATATATTTATTTCTTTATATATATAATTTGACTGGAGCATTGTAATGAAGAAATCATACCGAGCAAATAAAAATGGAAAATCAAATTTGGACTAGTGTTTGTAAAGAAAGTCTAAAGAAGAGACAATGTTGATAGAAGATTTGAGAAGTATCTAAAATATTTGATAAGGATATTGAGTATTTTATAAGCCTTGAATAAGTCATAAATGTATCTGAAATTCAATGGGACATGCAAATTCGAAAAATTTGGTTGGGCGGGAAATTTTTTTTGAATCTTGGAAAATCCATTTCTGGGGTGAGTATAAAAGGTGAAACTACATTTTACATTCTGACATATGTACTATTCATGAAAGGAAGAGATGTAATATTTTAATTTTTAGGAAGAAGATGTGGTTTCTTTATTGTCTTTCTTGAATAAATCTTTTCTAACATAAGAGAAAAGAGAAGATCCAAGACTACAATGTATTCAGATGATCATCATATTCAAGGTAAATATAATATTTAGATTTTAATTATCAATTGTATTTTTTTTGGATTTTTTGTTGGAGTAAGAATTTGTTCTGAATTTTCTCAACTACATTCTGATAGAGTTATATATTTCTTACTGATCAATTGAACTGGGATAATAGAACTGGGAGAATCAGACTGTGAAATTGGACTGAGTTCTATTAGAAAGTGAAGGTAGTTCTTACCAGTATCTAGGTAAGAAATTGAAGAATTGTTTTGATTTAATATATTTGTGAATGTTAATAAAGAATCCTAGAAACATGATTTGTACAAAAACATTATCTTACATCACTTGTTCTAGAAAAAGAACATGCACTATTGATTTGTTTTCTTAGTGCTACATGACTGTAAGTTCATATTCTACTTGTTGTATTCCTCACAAAAGGATTGTTTTCTATTAGATTTTGTGGTATTGGATCATTTCCCAACCATACCAATGATGTATCTATTCTTTTTGAATAGTTAATCCTATAAATTCTTATGTTTTTGTGGATGTGTTTTTTAATTGATATAAATATGGACAATTAATCTTTAACAACAAGAGAAGGTTCTTTCATATGAAATAAAATGTAAAAGTAAAATATATCACTAATTCACACCCTCCCCCTCTCAGTGATACAATTATATTGACTGGTCAATTACAGATATCGTATCCCATCAAGGTATAGATACCTTATCCACTTTAACATTCATTCATTCTCATGCTCAGATAATTTTCAATTTTCAATTCACTTCATATGATCTATATCTATGAATTAAAGTAAATTTATCAATCCATATAATAGATTTTGATATTCATAGAGACTATATATAATAACTTTGTATTGTTTGATCAAAATCATCATAGCATATATAGTTAAAACACTGTCTCCTACCATGATACTGGCAAACAAATTCTATCAATATTATGGTCTCAAAATACATGGAAGATATCGAATTCCTACCATAAATCATCAATCACTTTTAGGAAATATTTCATGATATGATAAATTATCTATTTTCAATTTGATTCATAAATCACGGATCACTCATGTTATATTCAGGGATGTAAATGGTACTCTCAATCATGCGATGCATAACAATCAAGATTTGGAATTTAATTCCTCAATATATAATATTAAACAACACAACATAATTATCCCATACCACATAACCTTAAACATTTTAGAATGGTCTATTCTACATGAATTAAATAAAAATAATTCTCACACCCCCTATGTGTGATCTTAATCAATATATGGGATGAAATTTATTTCATCCAACATCTATGGGTAATTTTTATCCCAGATAAAACCTATTTTAGGGATAATTTAGTCTTATAAAGACTAGCCATGTTTTTTTATACTCAACTATAGATGTCTGTTTTTTCTCAATGCTATGGTCCAAGATAGAACCCTAGATTCATCCCCTTGTTTTGAACCACTATCAAATTAAGAATCTAAACTCACTGAAATATAATCATGATATATGTGGGGACCTTCATATCATAACTATGTTTTTCTAGATTTCTTTATTTATATTATTCAAAGTAACACCCTAGATTATATTTATGATTCAATACACACAAAGATCAAATTACTCCAACCATTTCATAGTGCCTATCCCTTCACACAATCACATTGGGTCATATCCATTTTCATTACTAAGACATTTTTTATTCAAATTTTATGTAAATTATATACCATATAACTATTTACAAATCTTTTTTGCATGAGTATAAAACACATTTAATATTATTCCTCTATATATGAAGCTAAACAACATAGTTAATTCAATATTTATTATAAAATATCACATGATACAAGAAGTATTCTAATTAGCCCATATTTTATATACTAATATTGACTGACATGGTCATAGAGGTTTTGGTTGATCTATTCCATTAACACGATCAAGATACAAATATATATAGAAAAGCACTCCTTTTTTCTCACTATAAACTAATTAATATAAAGTATTATTCATAGTATATTGAACTGTATGGTGTAACATCTGTCCCGATAAACTGTATAATGCTTGTGTCTATGTTTTAAGACTCTAAACATCATATGAGACATGTTAGGTATTATAGGACATTAAAATTCATTAACAACACATTATATATGAAATAATATCCTTATATGAGAGACAAATGTATTTAATATCCCTTCTAACTCAATGTTCTAAATTATAATGTCATAGATGGATGTGAAACTTACCTCATTATATGACTTCCCTAATCATGACTAGGTTTCACCTTTCTAGGATTGGTGCTAAAAAATTAACCCTAACCAATAATAATTATATCTATGTGGGGATTATTTTTTATGGATTTCATTATTGGAAATTCATTCATTAGAACAACACCCATGTTATCATGTAAACATACCTAGTGTTTTGATATTAACAATTATAAGGGTCATCCTATGGTAGAATATTTCATTCAAAAGACTATACAAATAAAATTTCTCCACTGACATTATTCCATTGAATTTATTTGGCCTTTTCTCAAACATGGAAGATCCCTTGATATCCATGCATTGATATTAGACCACATATTTTCTTTCACAAGTGAAATATCTATGAAAAGGACTTACTCTAGGACATTTCAATTGATATTAAGTTATATAAAACTTTTCTCCTTGTTTAATTATAATAAACTAAATGGAATTAGGTCTCCATCATGTGACCTTAATAAAATTTCATCGTTATCCTTGACACATAATGTAAAACTTCACAAATCATATCCTTGAAGCATGACAGTAAACAATATATCATGTTTTCACTATACATGATATTAAATTCAAGGGAACTAGTTATTTTTTGTTTGAATTTAATCTATATGAGACCTTATTCCTCCATTAATTATCAAAAAAATTGATCATAATGGCCCACTTTATTTTTCAAAAACGCAATATTATATGGGGGATGGATTCATGTGAGAACTTTCAAAACAAAATCATTTCTACATATCTTACTTTACTGATAACTAAAAAATCCACCTTCCTCCTTGCATTTAAGCGTGTTATATATAAGTATTCTCTAAAATGAACATAGTTTGGATTAATTATGACTATCATAGGATTAGTAGTAATGTTAGGGTTATCTATACTTGTATTTACCACAAATTGTATCGATAAAAAGAAAACATATGATAATAACATCAATACAATGGGGATTTTTGGACACTATCATCTCAATTGATTTCCATGTTCTAAATAGGAATCAATTTTTTCATCCCCCAAGTGAACATGATCTATGTTCAAGAGTATGTTTCAAGAAATACATTTAGAATGATTGCCAAATATATAGTATATGTATTTAATCCTTGGTCTATCATCTAGTTTCTTATATATATGATTGAGTATATTCTATATAATGTTAAACTATAAGACATTATTTCCTCATTTCATGAAATTAAACGGTGGAACAACCAAGGCCATATATCTTCACATTAAACTGAAAAACTAGTGGTCTTCACATTGTGTAAACCAAACAATTATGTTTTTCTCACTCAAGAATTCCATGTTATAAATATTTTCTCTAAGAATGTGTAAAATACATGGTGGTATGACCTTTAGGGTGACCAAAACCTTTATGAATTTCTCTATTCACTGTGAACTAACATCATATCTTTACTACCTTATTTTACTCCAACCATCACACCTTTAGTCATTTCTTTTGGTTCTCTGTTTTATAAATATTTATAGTAAGGAAAAACTAATTTAAAGGGATACCCAATGACTTTATGTTGAACAAAATATATTCTTTTAAGCTTATAAGGTACCCCCAGAGGGTATATTTTGGTCTATGAGGAAAGGTCCCCCGTAATCCCTATGTGTAATTCTATAATGGTGGGACAGTAAATTCTACCAACAATAATGGTAAAATTACTCCCAATAGTATCCATTTCTGATTTATTTAGATATTATTATTTATATATATTACCTCTTTTGTATACCAAATATTCACGTGGTTTCAAAAACATTGAATGTTAAATGTTTATGAATCGTAGCCACTATTGAAACATTATTATGACTTCTTATTATTATTACCATTAATTGTGGGTAAGGAATCTCTCATGAAGACCTAAATTATATTAGTTAGTTAATCCAATTAGAGATCCCAAATGGTAAAATTTATCCAACAAAAAACATAAGATACCCTTGGTAAATGTTATATGAATATAATCACCATCCCACATTGGTCCTGGTAGAATGACCATAATGTGTATGATGTATGGTCCATCATTAATAATGATAAACTGGTTGATGAGTTCACATATAAATGGTATTAATTAATCACCTTGTTTCACTCACAACAAATTTTGTCACACATCCATTCGTTTTTATGTTTAAATGACCCTTTCATTATATTACAATATATTCCTACTACCCAAAAACATGTTTTTCATGTGAGTGTATATCCATAGAATTATCCAAAATCTTTTTAAAATTATCCTTCCATCTAAGATATTTCATTTATTTCAATGTATTAATAACCCAATTTTATATATTGATGCAGTCCTCTTTGTATCCTAAACTATTAATTTGATTAATCCTCTTGATACAATCTTCTGTAGCAATATTTGAAAATTTAATTGATAGGTATAAAGGACTATTTTGGGATTTTATGGTGAATCACAAATTTTCCATTAATAAGGTTATGTAACCCCAAGTTGATTTAATGGTATATTGGTAAATTCCTTCAGTAACACTAAATTTTATTTCCCTAATTTTATGGAACTGGATTCCTTCATTAATAATGTTAATACAAAGATCTTCAGTTATAATTCTATTATCCTTGATTCATAGATTTGAATAATTGATTTTCTCTATTTTTTCCACTATTAAAAGGGGGAAAATTTTTATATTATTGCATCAAAAAAATCAATTTTCATTGTAGAGATCCATGTCATGTGAGGTTAAACTACATAATACCTTTATGAACATTGGAAGACAGTAAACAACATTCATAAGTTCATTCCATCAGAACCACTATACCAGAATATGAGTCATATCTATATAAGAACCCCATATTGAAATACTTCCCACTAATTCAAAGAATTATTTATGTAATGGTAATTGGAAAATATAAGTTATCCATAGATATATGATAAGTGTAAACTCACTAATACTATAGAATCATTGATCTTATATATTGGAAAAAATATATGGATATTCTTCTCTTTCCAATAAAATAATAGTAAAATATTGGAAAATTATCTTCCCCAATATGAATGCTCAGTTTTTATTAGGGTCCCTTCCCTTTATTTGGTGATTTAATAGTTATTACTGTACTAGTGGAGCATAATTTCATTGTTTATAAGAGAAATTTTCCTCACAACAATACACGGTTTATTTTAACTTTTTATCCCATGCTGATATGTGAAATAAACCCCCTCCCAACATATGTTATACTTTTTTATAGGGATATCATAAGAAATAATCATGACATGAATTCCATCCTCATAGGATACATAATTATGAATCGATCCCCTATTTTAGACCCATCCCAAAATAATATAAAATTCAATATTATACATTAGTTTTTTTTGAAACATCTATAATATTTCATGTTTCCTATGGCCATGTACTGATGTGAAACACAATATTCTCCCCCCACCCCATATGAGCTATATATATGTAGGGATGTGTTATGAACTATATGTCTTTTGAATACTATCATCAAAGGATAGGTATTAAGGCCCATGATCACATATATTTAATCTAACCACTAGTTTTTATTTAACACAAAACCCTTTCTATTAAGAATCATTTTCAGATGACTCTACCACATGTAATCTTGAATGGTGAAAGGATACACCCATAGAACAATAAACTCATTGGAAAATACACCTAGTCCTCCCCAAATGAAATTAAATTGTATATACTTTCATTGTAGTATCAATATAATACATTATATGAAATAAAAATGTATAAATAGAATTAACTATATATCACTTTTATATTACTAGAAAAAACATAAAATGATTAGTTCTTCCTATTTTTTTAAGGATTTAATCCCTTATATGAGATCCAAATATGTGTATAAATCCATGTTTTATGTTTCATATTTTTTATCAGGTTAATCTGGCATGAAAATTTTCATATTTTATAATTTAATTCATGACAAAATAATAATTCAAGTGCCCCTTTAATTTCTATTTACCTCAATCCACACAATCTCTGAAAACAATTCTAATTTTCTATTTGTATCTTCATTATGAA
Organism: Viscum album; assembly: GCA_963277665.1. Lineage (NCBI taxonomy): Eukaryota > Viridiplantae > Streptophyta > Magnoliopsida > Santalales > Viscaceae > Viscum > Viscum album. The sequence continues at coordinate 1,509,350,071 of OY728147.1, read as the reverse complement.
TCTAAGAACAAGCCATATGATATTAGGTGTCTAGGTTAGTTACTCTAATTTGAATAATTGATGTTCACTATATTTAATAGGTAGGTATTTACATTCTATCAATATGATGGTAAAATGTGAATCATTTAATAGTGTACACCACTACTCAAACCATTTGATATATCTTGTTGGGAATGACATCTTTCATGGTGATGATATCTACGTCATTAAAAATTATTTTGGGGAATTGATAAACTTTTAGATAAAATAACCCTACATAAGAAGAATGTATTGTACGATTATTATACATACATGATATTTAGTGGCACTTTGATATTTTATCCTAGGATGAAGAACAATTTTTTATGTCCTTGTAACGTGAAATTAAATTACATGGAAAAAATTCTTCATAGAATAACCATTAACAACATAACACATAAGTCCTTATCACACGATGATAAACTGCATGTCATTAGATTCTCAAATTAATAAGCTCACCCATTTATATGATGGTGTACTCATCGAATACATGCTATATCCCTTCTTCAATATAATTTTTTTAATGCATGGTGGTGTAACCATTAGGGTGATCAAATCCATATTGAATAAAACATTGTACATTAGCATTCTTTATATTATTGATGTCTTAATAACCAACATATAACATTGTGAGAAAACTCTTGGTCTCTCATTTTATGGAAAACATTAAATATAGGGAAAATATATCTAAATGGACATTGTAATTAGGTGATGGTTAACTAAACTATAATCTTTAAACGACTAAAAAAACCCATAGGGGATGTTTCATTTTACATGTAATTGTCCTATATAATCTCCATCAATTATTCCCTAACGTTATGGATTTGATTTTTACTTTTATGAATAATCATCCCACTCAAAGTTATATCCATTTTAAATGATTCAGATATTATTATGTTATATTTTTAACCTTCTACAACCTATCTATTCACTTTAATGAAAATACCCACTACAATATAGGTTTTCGTGTCATGGACACTTTCATTGAAATGGTATGACATTCTATTCTTTTAGCATTTTATATTTTTGAAGGCACCTATTGTAACAACCCAAATTCCTTCAACTGAATAACCCTCTTACAAATCCTAATTCCCAATGTTGTCATTCTATTTTCAGTGATATCCTATCAATCACATGGTCTTTGTCATATGGCCTTAAACTGTATGATACAATGGTATGATCTTTACAATAATAAAATGAATGTTCCTTTTTTCAAGGGTGGTTTATGATTGCATTACGCCCTAATTTCTTTTAGTTTCCTATTTTCCCCCATTATATTAAATGTCTCACCCACTATTCATCCACACTATGTGATATTATACTATAGTGTTATGTTTCCAATGTTTTTTGACATTAAACATCAGTAAACTCTATGTTTAATATGTATTACCATAAAAATCATGAACCATACCTTGATACTAACAATGCATGTGATGATGGTATCTCCATTAAGATTGTGGGTTTTCCCTACTAGTGTCTCTATATAGACATATTAATTTTTGTGATAGTGTATTACCCTAAACTACTAAAATAAATGTTATAATTTTCAAACCTTAAACATAATCTCCTATTAATTATAATATCTTGACCATAAAATGATAATGGAAACAATTCATGGCACTTTCATGGTTTATAAACCATAATGTGCACCATAGTAAAAAGTCTAATTTTCAATCACTAGAAAATAAAATTTTATAGATTATCTCTAAAATAAATACATATTTTAATGGTATATGTTATATATTTCTATCTTATTTGAATGGTTATGAGAATCACTCAAAATTTTAATGTTTATGTACTTTTAAGGAAGAATTTTTTTTAAGATGGAACACTTGTAAATGATGATAAAGAATAGATTAAGGATTGAATACAAATAGTTTAATAATAAAAACTTAGGAATAATTTCCAATGATTTCAAATGAATTTAGGTATATTTCAGGGATCTTAGGAATGCGATAAAAAAAATTCTAGAGATGTAAAAAGTTCATTTCAATTTAGGAATACAATTTTGGATGTGAACCAAATCCAAGACATGAAGAGATCACATGAAATACTCTTTTAGAGGAGGTCTTGAGGAATTCATAGAGTGAATACATATTTAATGCCATGAATGTATCCAAACACATCTAATAAGAATCATTTTTTATATAACCATTTATGGAAGATTAATAATTTTTACCTAGACCATCATTAAACAATGGTTTTGACCTAAGGAATGCCTAGGATGATGGTAATGCTTGTAAATGGGGGTTCTGAAAATATTAAAGGATGTATTCTAGGTGTATGTTTTTGAGCACTAGGATGCTGAATCTAGGGTCCCAAACTAGGGATCGTTCATCATAGTTAGGATTTTTCCTTTATTTCATGATTTATATTTTTCTTTAATAGTTTACGATTCATATTTTAATTAAATTATTTCATATTTATTATTTATCTTTTATTCTATAACATATGTAATTTGTTTTAAACTTTATTGGTGATCACCCAATGAGGATGGGCTAAATTTGTAGGGGACAACAGAATTTATAAAAGGGTTGAATAACATCATATATTGATTATACTTTACTGATAGGATGATTTTATTCAATAATATCATGTATAATTGGTAATTTTATCTTATTAATCATTTATTCATTTAAAATATGAATTAAATTATGAATAAATACCAAAAATACTAACATAATTAAATCATGACCATTTAATTGGATTATTCTTCTATTATTGGAAGTCTAAAAGTGATTTTCTTTAGTTTTTAAATTTTTCAGACCATGACGAATTGAGATACTAGGGTATATTGATTGGGATTGACCATTTCTAGTATTTATAAATTTATATGGATGTATAACTGTTTAATATTATTTTTCTAAAATAAACTATTAATTTATTTATTTACTAAAACCACCCCTGAATGTTGGTTCTCCTCTCTTCTCAATATCCTATATTTCAATTGACATCATTTCTATTTAATTTTGAGTCTTTAAATTAGTGAATAAATAAATTACAATTTTGGAGACCTGTCATTAGGTAAATATTTATCACTATATTCCTTACTCTCTATGTGATTTACCACATACAACCACTATGTTATAATGTTTTTGGTAATGAAGTTCAAGAACAACATAAATTTATGTTTTGATAACTCATGTGGAATTTAAATATGTCATGTGGGCACATCAATTGTAAAAAAATCATAATTTGATGTAGAAAATGCATAAATCATATTAGTTTAGTAATCAAAAATGATCATACTAAGAGAAATACCATTGATGAGATCACCTTATAACCCCACTAGAAATCCAAGAAAGTATAAATATTCCTTTTATTTACTATAAAATCAAAAACAAATTCATCCCTAATAAATCCAATTATATGAGGTAATTTTAAGCATAAAAAACTATGTGAAATTCACTCTGATGTAGTGACCACGATAGAGTTCTCGCTCATACAAACAAAATATGATTTTGAGTGAAATATGTATTCACATATAAATAGGATTAAAATTTTATTTCCATGTGATATAAGAGTTCTCAAATAAAGTGGGATGAAGAATCCTCTCAAGGATATTCAATCAAGAAATGTATTTATTAGAACATCCCTTAAAGTGTAGGACATGGATTCAAAAATATTCATATGAAATGGGTATTCAAAACCAAAAATCCACATTTTAAGGGCTTTCAAAGAACCTATTTTCAAAGGAAAATATCATTCTGGGGTGTATATAATTTATCTATTGCTATATCAAATTCACAGGTTTGGATTTAAGTGGTTGTGGGGCGAAAACTATCATGTTGAACCAAGGCTCTAGATTTTCAATATTATGACTAAATTATCTCTTGTTCTCCTGGGAACATTTTTCAAGAAAAATTTCCCAATTCACACACCCAAATCACTAAAACACAAAATTTCACTCTAAAAAGTAAAATTTTACAGCCCATGTTATTCTTTAAATTGTTCCACTAACTGTATATTTAGTAATGATACATTTCCCCTAATAGATGACTATGATAATAGGGATCTCTACATAACACCACATATTTTGTGTCCCAAACTTGGGTGACACTCTTAGGTGGCATAATTAGGTGTAAAACATGGAATACCATAAAGGTTGACCACAAGTGTGGCACACTGGACTGAGTCATCACATGGATGATCCACTCAATTGGATGGGAAACCGATTTGGGTGATCCACTCAAAAGGGGAATACCACATGAAAAATCCACACACATGGGTGTGCCAATGTTATGTGGATTGCGTAACTGGGATACCCTCTACTTGGGTGAACCTACAAAAGGATGACCTTCCACCAAAGTCCATTAAACTGGGATACTATTCATCAAAGGATCATCACTTAGGCAGCTAATCACACATATACCCTATACAAAGGACATAAATCATAACATGGACCTAACTGTGGATAATCACTTTTATTATACCTAAATAGGTCTAATCACTATATATAAACCATCTGTAGGGATTCACAACTTTGTTATACCTCCCTAGGTCTATACATCTGTGATATCATTATATTGGGATAAACAATAATTCTATTTAGTCTCATGTGTGGGGATCTATCTGAACAATAAACAAATAGATATATGATAGTCCTCTTGGTTTAAATATGTTCCTTCATTTTTTATACTCCAATTAGTTTCCAAATATTTCAAGAGTTAATATATACCTCTCAACACCCAAAACACAAATTCACCCAATGCACGTTCCTTGGGGAACAACGCGTGGGAATGCTCGCTTGGAGTAAGCCCATCCACATCCATCTAGTCCTAATACCTATTATAAGACCCAACCACAATATTCATCTTTCCTCAACTCACAAAAAAAATCATTTGAGTTGTGGGAAACTATTTATAGTCCTTCCACTATGTTTAATCCCTAATACATCTGACTTGTACAAGTGTAAACTATCGATTTTGGAATTTATTGAATACTCATGTGTAAGAACTGTTATCTCTCTTATTGACATACCATTAGTGAAAAAATAACCCCAATATTTCAACTCATTTATAATCCCTAATAAATCCACTATTATTAACTATAAAATAATACTACTAGTCTGTAGTCTTTTATTTTTAAAAATTACCCTGAAACAAATGGAAATAAAGGTTTAGTTGATTTTTATATTATCATAATTAAGATTCACTGTAGTGATCACTTATTAGGTTACATGAAGTGATTTAAACAGTCAATAACACATCCTTGTATAATTATGTTAATATTCATAGACCAGTCCTTTTATATGATCAAAAACTATGTTATTTGTACTATGTACGGTATGTTTCCTAGTACCCATGTTACATAGAATTCCTAAATAAGGTTCAAACCCAATAAATTAATTATATATATTATACATAATACAATTTTTAACCATAATAATATATTCACTTTTCATCATAGTATGATCCATCAAGGAAATATTAAATCCTAATTACCACTCCAACTCTTGTTCTCTCACATTCCATGATAAAGGAACACTTCAAGGAAAAAATGTTACCTAAGTCCTAATTGGTCTCCAAAATTCCCACCTATCCAGAAAAATGATACCATGAGGTTAATAATTCATAATTCCTACTCAACCACTAGTTTTTACATCTTTCATGACTCTGGGAAACCTCCGGTTAGTACAAAATAATAAGTCCCACTTAGCCTCATGTCTTCACACCATTCATAATATGAGAGTATACCTAGGGTATCTTGTCCTTAAACCATACTATGTATCTTTTTATTATATCTCTAAAACCCCAAGGTCACCTTAAGAGAAGAAAATTTAATATACCCCACTCTTTGTCTTATCAATTCACCTTTCATGACCTTTGAACACCTCAAGGGAAGTCCATGATTATGACTCAATCCATATCCTATTGGCACACCATTCAGGACAAAAGAACACCTTAAGGGAACTAAAAATTTTATTCCCTACTCAAACTAAAATTTGAGAACCATTTACAAAAAATTTCCAGATCAGGGTAACTAATACAAAAACACCACCCTATCTCCTTTTTAATATATTTCACAACAAAAGAATATATCAAGGGAATAATTAGTGCCTAGTATCCAATATTTCACCTATTATAACACAATTCACAAGATAAGAGTACAATTAGGATAGATCATGAGTAATACCCAATCTATCTCCTATCATCACACCTTTCATGAGACCAAATATCTTTAAGGATATCTCAAGATTAATCCCCACTTAGTCTCCTTTGATCACACATTTCAAAAAAATTGTATCCCACTTGGGATAAATAAATGGTTAAATCCAAAACCTCATCTAGATACCTCTTCAATTATGATAAAAATAAACCCATGTGTTAACAATGGGATTTCCCAAACACTACTCATAAAATAAACTTGGGGAGTCTATAATGAATCACCTCTTTATAATGAGACAAGGACCCCAAATGAGATGAGAAAATAATATCCTTGTATTAATTTACATATGGTGAACCATCATTATCTAGTTATGAGATATGTATTTCTCTAGTGATGAATTATGGATGCCTATTATGATGTTCTAGGAAGGACCCACAATCTCTAATAAGATTATCAAGACATACCCTCATGGATGGACACGATGAAGATAGTGTGGTCATCATTTGATGTGTAATCCCCAATTTTATGTTCTCTTATTCAGTTAACAATATACCAGATAACCCAAGAATAACCTCCCTTGATTATTACCATCAACCACCATTACTAGGCACCACATGCCTATTAGACCTTACCACAATACTCTAAAAATCATAGATTGGTCTTTTTCATATAAAATTAATATGATGAGTCCTGTTAAGTTTCACCAAACTATGTGCGTTCTGATTCCCTTCATCGAAATATATTGGAAAGACCATCATGGGCCATATCACAACTGCATAAAAGCAAACAACTCTCTAGATTTCTATAAACATCAGAGATCCCAATTATTCACCTCTAATCCGTAGAATCAGGAAATAATAATTGAATAATAGATAATATTTAACACATGAATTTGATCACATATCTACATGAATTTTAGATGATCATTATAAAAAGGGTAAAGAGTCCAAAAATATTATTTGGAGAGGATTAATTAACATTTCATAAATATGTAAGATAGTATGAGAGCTAAAGATATTCACACAAAAATGGTGTGGTTTTACCAACCTATCATCTTCTCAGCCTATGTGAATTATGAAGCATTAGTTTTTGAGAAACCATAGTGACCACCTCCCATTGTAGTGATGGTCAAAAACATTTTAATTAGGCAATTATGTATAATGGATCCATTAGAGTTTAAATATGAGTTTTTGATAGAAAATGATGAATCTTATATGAATCCTTTATCTTTTTTGACCATAAAACATATAGGAGTGGTTCAATATTCCCTTTCAGGTAAGTCCATTTTGTTACATATATTCCACAATAATAAAATGGTTAATGTGATTGGAGTCTTATAAATGATCCATGAATTTCACAAATGAAAAATAATTAAATGTCCATTAGATGTCATCTATATATTCTATATGAGTTTCAATGGGAAATACTGTCCTTTATTTTCTTTCTATAAAATTTTATATTGGTTTCATCAAATACATTATTAAATATGGTTTTTCCCAAATAATGTATTCATCTATAGAATTTTTTAATTAAATATTATATTTATCTGTATTCAAAAACTTATTCATAAATTATTATTTTTATATGGTCAATTACAATTAAAAATTAAATATATCCATCTTATTAATAAGATCATTTAATCCTGTAATTAAATACAATATGGAAAAATATAAACCATAAAAAAAATTGAAATATAATAATTTTATTTTACAAAAAAATATGTATTTATTGTATACTAGATCCCTATAGATTTTCCGATCAAATTAAATAGAAATTAATAACAATATGTCATTTTTATACCATTATTGGCACAAAATAAACATTTAATAATTAAATGACCTTCTTAACCCTTCAAATATGTGTTTAAAATATTTTAGATTAATAATATAACCATAATAATTTATCATGATAGTTTTCTACATAATTGTTCTTAACTTATTTTATTAATGTTTTTATTATTATTATACCAATAGTTTTTTTGATTCTACTATGTAAACATATTAATAAATATTTATAAAAGTCAAATATTTATTTCACATCCAATATTCCTGTAGAATTAATTGAAATATATAATTTTCATTTTATTCAATAAACCATTATCTTCTAAACGTATCCCCAAATTTATCATGATTTGTTTTTATATTGAACAAAAATTTAATCACTACCACATTTCATTATCTAGTGTCATTCTTACTATAAATTTCAATAAAAATGTAATTATTATCATCAAAACAATTTCTATTCTCTTTCAACATGAATGTAAATAAGAATTATATGAATAATATAATGAAATTTTATTTTCCCTTGGTCAACTATTCATGTCATTTAATTTCATATTAATGTCCATTTACATAATTTATTGAATCATATTCTACACTAAATATATACCTATTATTCATATTTCCAACATAAAGTTCCTTATGTTCATCTTTATATTGACTATTGAATTGATCACACTCCCTTATCCAAAGTTCAAATTTCATCTTCATCATTTTCAATAATTATCATTCATTAAAATTTATTTTTAACATTCTAAATAGGGTCACATTTTTCAATATTATTTTTTAGAAATCAAATATTATCATATCTAAGGATTCAATATCCACATATTTTTAATCATATATTACTAGATACAAGTTAAACAAATGTCCAAATATAACATATTTAAAAAATAAGAATGTTAATTTGAAACAAAACCTACCATTTTATGTCCCTTTTCATCTATAAAATATTCAATTAAACTAATATAAATTTCAAATATAATACTCTTATTTATTTTGATATTTTAATGCATTGATTTATAATCCATATACTAAGTTAATTTATTGAAATATAATTCTAATGAAATAGTCATATAATAGGCCTATATATAAAATTTAAAATTATCAAGATACATAGGCTTGAAAATATTAACATTAAATGATAACCCCATAAAATTATTCAAATTATTTATGCTCATATAAATACTCATTAAACTATGGATATAATAAATTTTTTTCTATGAAATCTCTTAGTTCAATTAACATTAATGATGTTATTAATCAACACAAAACTTATTAACTTTTCACCATTCCATTAATCAAAAAATAAAAACATAATAATAATAATATTACATTATTTATATGAATTTTAACTAATAAATTTATATGAATTTTAAAACCATTAGATTTAGTATAATTATATATAAAAATTTTATGAAATGTATTATTTGAGCGTTCATCACCAAAATTATTTTTTATTGTGGCATTAACATTATAAATCAATATATTAGTTTTAGTTAAAAAATATTTTTGTTTTAATAGTATATTTAAAAAAATGATTTAAATAAAATGAACATAAATTCCAATACAACAAGTATGAAGCTTTAACCTTCTCTCTAAATCTGATATAAAAAACAATCAATGATTACAACAACATTTTCCATACAAAAATTTGATATGAAATATAAAATTATTGAAAAACATATAATCATTATTAAAAATTATTCAGTTCATATAAATTTTTGGTTATAAGGCACAAGTAGTGAGTTCGGAATTTTGTTATTGACATTTCAATAAAAAATAATTCTATAATATTACCATCTTTATTCCATGTAAGAATAAAAAATAAAAAACTATCTATCACATTCACAAATAATGAAAATCATGATCTAAACTAAACCAAAAAAATACTAATTGAATAGGTGAAAAAATGGAAATCATCTACTTTCCATTCACAAAGTATGGTATTTTCATAACAATAACCAATTATTTATCAAAATTTTAATTTAAAATAATTCTTAATATTACTATAATTAAATAGTCAATTCAATTTTAATTATCTATTTCACATTAAATCCAATTATTTCACTTCATCTTCTTTCTATTTATTCTATGTTTAGATGATAACGAAAACTAATTAAATTATAGTCAAATTAATTTACATAAAAAATACATTATTAATTTCAATTTTAAATTTGTAATTTCTATCAATTAAATTGAAAAACAATATATACATTATAATTCTATGAAAAATAAAAATCAATAATTATCCATTATTTTTATATTAAAAATATTAATAATTTTGTTTCGAAACTTTTCATTAAAAAATTGTATTATATTATATTGAATTATCTCTAATGAAATATATAATTAAATACCAGTCAAATATATATATTTATATATATATTTATATATTTTTTCATTGAATTTCACCCAAAAATGTTGCATCTTCAATATAAAATATTTTAAATATTTAATTTTATTTTAATTACTATATTTTAAATTATAAAATCATATTAATTATTTATATATATGTTATATTTGATTTATAATTAAAATTAGTTAGGAAAAATTTGAAATCATTCTAGTAATTTTATTAATTATAATCTAAGGTATCTCTACATCTTAAGATAAAAAATATGTGAGTTTGAATTTAATAAATTGCTATAATAAATAAAAAAATCACACATGTATGGTTAGTTTAATGATTAATTCATTCAAACATGATATCAAATCTATTTATTTATAACTTATGCATCCATTACACAATCTCATTTTCAAATAATTAACTATTCATCAACATCCTAAACCTTAGACATCTAATTTACATCTAATATATGACATATATAGCTAGTTATAATTTCATGATACAATTATTCATCACAATTTCATTCGTATATATAATTTTTATTACAGAAATTTCACATTCATGGCTTCAAAATACTTTATACACAGTAGATTTTATCAACTCACAGTTTCTCTACTAACATTGTAATATCACAGTAAAAATTTCAATGAAATTAAATCAATATTCATTAAACCAAGAAAATAATGATTATTAAAAAATTTATAGTATATTATGGTGAATTTATTCTACCAATATTATTTTTTTCATAATATATTATTATATAATTTGGTTATATATATTTATTATAATTAATATAGAGTCATAGATTTTTCATGGCTTCTAAATTATATTATGTAAGTTTTGATGAGTTTTTAAAAACTATAATTCTTGAGGTGTGAATGTGTTGTCAAAAACTATTTTTATTCAGTATTTTGTTGTGTTGCTATTATGGAGTTAGAATATAGTGCTTTAAGATGTTCCTTGGAGGAATTATTCATGAATTTTTAGTGGTACTCTAAATTTTGTGGTTTCGATATTATACCCATTATTGTTAAAGTGTTTTAGTTTATAAAAATTAGCTACTAATTTGGGACATGAGTTTTAAGAATTTATTTTTCATTTTTTTAGATTTATTGCCCCATGTTTTTTATAATTGTATCATTTTGCAAGGTTATATTGATGAGAAATTTTTTTTAACCATAGTATTTTATGAAACCACGTTTTTATTATTATGGAATACATATTTTGTGTCATAATGGAACATATAACTCTATGAAACATTCATTCTATATTTTTAAAATGTATTTTATTATCTTTTTGAATCCCCATCAATTATTCCATTTATCTAAAAACTCTAGAAATATTTTTTCTTGTAATTGGTTCCCTTTAGTTATGAATTTGTAGATCTTATATATTTTTACTATTTTTCTAATAATTAAAAATTATAGTTTCCCATATCAAAAAATTTTCAGTGACCATATTGTGTTCTTATTTCTAGAGGATCCTACAAAATAACCAAATTATATATTTTGATGATTTAGATTAGTTGATTTTATATTTTTTATCTATTTCATTGTTTTTTGGGGAGTACACGGGTCTTTTTTGTACATAATCATCATTTATTCTTTATAGGTTCTTTTGATGTGATTTTTGAATCTTCATTCCGGGTATAGAAATTGATAATTTTCCTAAATATTAACACTATAATTATATAAATAAAAAATTATATACTTATGTAAACATTATATATTGACTAAATTAAGATAATAAATTATTCTTAAATAAAATTTTGAAATATAATGATATGAGCATAATACTAGGATTTTCAATTATATTATCTTTTTTGACTAACATTCAATGTAAATATTGTGTCTTTAATTTCATTTTAACATTAATCTATTGAATGATAATGAAATTTGTCAAATATTATAATGATAATTATGTGATAATATTCTGTGATGTTATTTTTTCTATTAAATTAAATTTTAATTTATTTCTTTGTTTTGTTATTCATTGTGGTATGTAGTAGATACAGGTGTTGAATATTATTTTTTTATAGATGTTGTATTATATATTTTACTATTATATTTATATTTAATTATCAAGAATTAGTTTTTTATGTTACCATGATTCTTGTAAAAGTACTGATTGGTTCCACCAAGTGGTTAGATAGTTTTAGACAAAATAGAAATAATTGTAATAGGGTTTTTATTGTGGATTTTTAAATTGGTTGATGTACTTTTTTAGGGAATTACTTGGGTAAAAATTAATAAAATAAACTATAGGAATGGGATATAATTATGAGAACTATGGGATAAATAATTTATTTTTTCGATAAATATTGTGTGGATAATGAAATTAGTGTTAGAAGAAATAAATGTGGCATAGTGAATGTAATATTTCTAGTAATTATTTAATGTGGGAGTGATAATGGGCTATGAACAATGAATTTTTTATATGAATATTATATAATTTTGTTTTATATATTATTATTTTATGGAGTGGAAGTTAAATATTTTTATGTAGTAGTGATAGTGGGTTTATTTCCATTGATCTATTAGTGTTTCATTAGAATTCTTATCCATATGCAATGTGTTTTGTTACATATATATAAACTTATTGTAGTTTTATTATTTTTATACACAACACATTTATTATGATAACTCGCCTAAAATACTTATTTGGTATTGGGTTTCCATTGATCTGTAAATATCATGAATAATGTTTAAATATATGTTTCACTAATTCTCTTTTACTACTCTCTAATCCTATAATTATATATTTTTTAGTGTACTGAGGTTATCTAATAAGGATATGTGATGTGAATGAGTGGTTATATTTTATATGTGGTACGATAATGTTATGTAGATTTATAGTAGATGAATGTGGTTTATGACAATGATATTATATGTTTTTATATAGATATGAATGTGGTGGGTATGTAATTATATGAGGTGATGGTTTATGAGGGTGATTACATAAATGGATTAGTTAACATTGGATTCCATTAATGACTTATTTCTTTATTATTGTTTTATTACATTAATAAATATTTGTTGAGTATGCCATTACAAAGGATGGGTAGATAGTTGAACTGTTATGTGTAATGTGTTGGATTCAATATTTATCTACTAAGGATTTAATATAGTTTATTAATGTTTTCATGAGAGAGTTTGGGTATGAACCTAAAGAGTATAGAATTAAAAAAATTCCTAAACACACTATGTTATTTTAAAATATTTAATGTGTGGATTTATTTCATAAGGAATGAAAATAAAATGTTCATGATGTGGTGTTGGACAGGTTTGGAGGAACCAAGACAATAATAGTTGTTTATCTTGGATACTAATGTAGATAAATTCCATTATTTATGACATTACATGAATTTTGGGAATGTAATTATTTTATATTTATTGGATTATATTGGGGGAATTATTTTCTACATTTCGAATTATATTTGGAATAAATCTCTGTTTCTTTATTTTAAAGAATTTATGGTAGTCCTTTTTTAAAGAAAATTAATGGAAGGATTTTAGGGTTAATCACAGATTCATTAAAAAAATATGAGTGCATCACCAATAGATGAAAAATAAAATAGTTGTATTATATATATTTTATTTATTTGTGATTTTGAATATAATAAGGTAATAGTGTGGAGGATACTTGGTTTCTAGATAAATAAAATTAATAAGAATTTTTATTTTATGTAGGAAATATAAGTTTATTAGGGTATAGGCATAATGAAACCCCTATGATAAAACACAGGTTTAATAAATATATTGAACATACTAAAGTGAGGTGATTTTAATTATATCATAGAATCATACATGAACTAAATGAATAATCCTTGGTTATGCCTCTATTTGAATTTGGAAAGTATAGTGAACTAAAATATTATAAATTAAATAATCATAAATGATTATGATATATAAATAAAATGAGTTATCATTAATTTTGATAATAACATTTATGTATGGAATATTATTGTGTTTTATATAAGATTGGTGAAGAAATATTCCATTGATAATTTTCTATTGAGTAATGTTGTGGTGGTGATTATTTAATGATGTTTTTGTGTCTGTTTCTACAGCATTGATTTTTTATTTTTTGGGAACTATTATAGAATAAAGGATATATCAATTCATGGAAGTGGTATGAATATTCATTTGGTTTTTCCATGAAAGATATGATAATTGTATTCAATTTATTTTCAGCATATTAATATAATATATTCATTTACTATGGATTTGGATTCTAGGTGATCATGAACAACATTAAGTATTATAGGTGATATTACAAAAAAATATTTCTAAATTTATCTCTTCAACATTAATACATTTTTAATGGAATTAAATTAATTAAATTCAAATATGAAGTGTGATTTTATTGTAGCATAATATTATTTTTATGGACTTGTATTTTTATCATCGATACATTTTCTTATATTATGATGATAATGAAAAAAAATTCATAGTTGATTTGTTTTAATTTTTTTTGTTATTGGAGACCAGATTTATATTTATGAAAATCATAATATGCTAAAAAATTATTAAATAGAAGAATAAATTATGGGTGCATAAGATCTGAAAATGATATTAGTATTAAGCCCATGTTTACCAGTCATTTTTGTTTCCAATACAAATGGTTATCCTAATACGAATGGTCATATCAATATGTCTTGAAGGAGGGAATGTTTTTTATTGAATTTGAAATTACTATGGAAAAAAAATTATTTTGGATCTTGAAAAAATATTAATTTTGAGAGTATGTCGCATTAAGATAAGTCCTGGATAGATTTTAAGACACATGGGATTAATCAAGAATTAGAAGTATTTAAATTATGATGACTTTTAAAATATTCTTCAAGAAGATTTGAAATTTTTGGATGGTGTTTAAAAAACATACTTTATCAATTTAAAATTGATTTGAATATGTTATATAATAAATAATTTCAGATGTTTCATGTTTAGAGAATTTAAAATGGTATTTTTGGAGATTAGAGAAGCCATTAAAAGATTATTCAGTTTCAAAAATACTTTAATAAGTGATAATGATTTTTTATGATATTTTTAGAATATTTAATGTGTTATATAAGACCTCAAGAAAAATTATATAAATTATATTTGTAGTTTAAGTGGGACCAATTTCTATGTGGGGGTATTTTTTAATATTTTATTTACCTGTATAAATATAATACTTAAAATCCAAAGCAAAAAAAGTTCAGATTTAAATAATAGGATCTATGTATGGTGCAATTGGAAAAAGTGGTTTCCAACTAAATGTAAAATCATACATTAGAATGAACATTTTTATGAATCATTAGCTATATAAATTTCAACTTGAACTTATTTTTATATAAATCATGATTCAAGTTATTTAAAAAAGTAAATTAGGATATAGAGGACCTATGAAAGGTTAATCCTTGAAATTAGTTAGTAGTGTTATGTTAACCTTTTACCTATATAAAGGAACCTCTAATAATCTAATTCCAATAAAAAAAATCATTTGAAACAAACAAGAGGGTAAATAGACTCCTATGTAAATATAATGAATAAAAAACATAGACCAATATAAGGTTCATCTTGAATCCATATCAAGAAATCTCATCATTTAATGGTGGGTTTCTAGATATCTTCATCCATAGGAACTAAAATCTACTATTGGGGGAGTATACACCCACAACAACAAATGTCTGGTTCATCTGAAACAAAATTACTTTAATAGATTTTTAACATCCATTATGAGTGAATAAATATTTATACATCGAATGAATATGAAATTGAATGGCATTTTAAGTAAGCAATTTATGTTGATGTATTATTATTCATTCAACATTGACATATCCTAGTGATTTATAATCCATTATCCCATATGAGATGATATAGATGTGTTTGGAAATATTAATTTTATACTTTGAAGAAAAATTTGACATTTAATTTAATTATTCTACATAGAGAATGTTTTAAAAATAAAAAAGAAAATTTACATATGCGCAATTAATTTTTAGTACTTATATAGAAATTCAACAACATTATGAATATTTAGTCACGTAATTTATGTTATATGTATTTAACATGTGATAATTATTTATATGAAAATGTTACATTAATGAATAATTATAGGATAATTTAACCTAATTAAATGTGAAATGATTAACATCTTAAGGATAAAATCATGGTATTTAATATAATGATACAAAAGTACTCAACATCATTGGAAATATTATATTAATTTGATACATGTTGTGATCATATTATTCAATAAAAAATTAAAAATAAAATAATAATTTTAAAAAATATAAATGATTATCATGCTAGCATAGATTAATACAAAATAGAAGAAAATAAGGATATTGAGGATACAATATTTTATATATCATCAGAATGTAGAGATTTCTAGTACTCAAAAAATTTTAAAAACATTAAGATATTTTCATTAAATGATAATTTAATATAAAATAATCAATTAGTTTCCTTATTAAAATAAGGAATCAATATTGAGGCATGTTTTCAAAATTTAATTGATACGGAATAAATGAGATGATTTTGGTAATTTCTATTATTTTTCAATATTATTTATTTATATTAAATACTAGAGAGCGTGTGTTGTCTTGTATGATGATATATATTCTATGAAGTTAAACATAATAGAATTATTAATCTTTTCATTTAGTTTATGAAACCATTAAAAATCCATTATCTATCAAAAATAAAAGAAGAGATCCAGATACTACTACCATCCTTTCATGTGTGAAAGAAGAAGTAAGAGATAATATAGAATACACTAATAATATTTGTGTCATGTATATTCTATATTAAGACTCTTAATGATTAAGAACTACATTTAGTTATTGTCATAGTTAGTCTGAGGGAATAACATTGATAACCTCCATGTGCATTATATATTCATTATCAAGTGGTTAGTAAATTATTCTTCGATTTGATAAGTACTCTTGAAGGGATTAATGTTTTTATGAAGAAAAAAATTGATGAAAGGGTTTTTATATCTAAAAATTATATATATATATGTATATATATAGAATTTATATTATATTATAGACTTGGGATTTCAATGATTGAATACGAACCCTCTTGTGACATAAGACTGCACTTCTAATGGCAACAACTCTATATTAAAATTCATTTTTTCACAATAAGACTAAAACATGATAAGACATTGATTATCACATTAATCCCTAACATTTTAAAAAAATATATATTTTGATTACTTTTTATTCTTTTTTACATTCAATGTTTGTGGTTTATTATGAATCAATTAAAATATTTATCATAACTAGGAAATATGTTCAAATATAAGAGGGGATAATTGAATGAATAGAAAACATGATAGGATATTTTGGTGAATTGACTCACACCCTCCGCCTAAATGATTCAACATGATAAATTTTGGAATAAAAAGTGGTATAAAAGTGTAGGAATACCATATATTAGATTAAATTTTATTTTGATAGTTTTTTATAGGATCTAAATAGTGTTCATATTGGAAAAAAATTTCCTTTTCCAATGGTGAAATTTTATTATATCTCATTTAAAATAAAAGGATAGGTTCCATCAAAAAACATAATGACCAAGAAGATGGATGAGGAAAAATTATTATAAAAAATATCAAATAAAGAAATGAATCATTAACCACAATTTCAATGTGATCAGGATGGTTATTTTTAATCATTGAAATCAGTTTACAATTTTAATTTTTAATAAGAAAGCAAATTCTCCAGATATTATGAGTAATATGAATATTTCAGAACAACAGAACACTTATTTTTTCAATTTTACAGTTATGTGAATAATTTTCTTGAAATAATATTTTCAAATATACGTTGTTCTGTGAGGGTACTTCTTTAGGAAAACTCCCCAATAGGTGAATAATCTAATAAAAAATAAGTTTCAATTTGTTAAAAATTACAAAAGTTTTATAATATCGAAAAACTATTTGAATAAAAGAGTGAATATATGGATATATTCAATGAATTATTTACATTTATTGAATATTATTTTAAATATATTTTTTTCAGTGGATATTTAATTTTTTTTATGATGTAATCCATCCATTGATTGAATATAATAAAACCTAAATGAATTTAAATGATGAAATGATTGGTATCAATGAAAAATAAAATAAGTAAAATCAAAATTAGTTATAGGAATATATTATGATATGTTAAGATAATATTAAGAAGTTAAGGAAGTAGTTATTGGATATGATTAGAATAATTGGGAATGAAAATACACCATAAACCTGAAGTTCCTTGAACATAAAATAATATGGAATAATAAGATAGTACACAAATTCAAAAATCCAACACTATTAAGAAATAGGATTCTAACATAAATGATTTAGATTAGTATCTTTTTCCAAATGGGATTCATAATAGGGGTAAAATAAAATGTAATCATCTGAATAATCATCCATTTTTTGATCTTTGAAAAAGGTTCCACACAAATCAAAAATTATTCATCATCCAAAAAAAATTTCTATACATTAACTTCATTTTTTTGAAAATAGATGTCATAAATAGATTTAGATTATTGATGGAAATCACATCAAGATGTTGAGGTTGAATATAAGATTTTTTTAAAGATTTGGTTCCCCAAAATAATCCTAAATAGCTTCAAAAAACACAAAATAACTACAAGAATCGTGTTGTAAAAAATTTAGTCCACAGACACTCAAATGAAGAACAATATGGTTTATAGTCTATATGTTTTACTCTTACAAAATTAAGAGAAATAAATTATATTATTTACATAATATTTTAATTCCACAAACTTAAATAATACCTACATTGATTTTGATCAAGCCTATTTATATTAATAAATATAAATTAAGAGTCAATCTCGTGAAATCAACATTGGTATTACATGGAATCAATATGGTGTGTTATCATTCTGTGGTTATTATGATTTCAAATATATGTCTAAATATAATATGTATAATCCTAAAATACCAAAAATAATAATACTAATAATGTAAATGTTGAATGATAATATTTATTCATAAATATTGTAAAGATAAAAATTGGAAGGACTATTCCCAAACTATTTTTTATTATAATTTTTGATTTCTCCTTCTTTTTAATAGACCAATGAATATAAAAAGAAGTTCTAGGATCAGTTTTATTTGTTATTTTGAATGATTATTCAATAATTACACTTCTAGAAAACCCATTGATGTTTTTACTATTGGAAACAGGAAGAATAAAAATTTTACATCATTCTTTGAAAAATACAAAGGAATTGGTTTATGGAGAAGATATCTCATGAATTCATGTAAGGATATATAACCCACTAATTATTTTCAAAATTAAAAATTTGAATTTTTTGGTAAATACATAAAAAATTATATTAAATTTAATGTTTCACATGTAATTGTAAATGAGAATATATAATAATAAATTCCATAAGGAAAATAAAAATTTCAAGAGAGGTTGTAAAATATAACATCTGGATAATTTCACAAGGTAAATTTGGGATATAAAAAATGATATAAACATTTCTATAAGTTTATAAATATATTTTCATTTCTTATAAGAAATGTTATATAAGTTGATTAAATTATAATGATATGTTTGTTCCTTGTTGGTTTATCAAAATAAAAACATCTATAAAAAATAATATATATTAATGATGGGTTCCATACTTCCTAAATAGTAAATTGAATGGACATAAAAATATAGAAGAATGAAGGGTAAATTGAATGGATAAATATAGTTGAAAAATTATTATCAACCATGATTTTTACATTCATGAATATATTTAAACACCTTATTCCCTAAATTTTGGTTTCTCATTTTTCATCCCATTAATCGATTGAATTTAAGGTGAGGCTAGTATGATTTGGATCTATCAGTACTAGAAAAAAATATCAGATTATACAATCAAATCTTACTATTATATATATCATAAAATATTTAATGGTCTATTTTGGTGCATTTTCACCATTAGAAATCTTAGTTTAAATCCGATGTAGGGATTGACCTAAATAAATAGAAGATAATGTATCCCTTGAGAAGGAGATAAGGGAAGGTTTATTTTGGAAGCTTCTAAAATATTTCATTAAAATAAAAATAAGATTACTAGAAAAGCACATGAGGTAAATTAATTTAAAAAATCTATGTGTTTATATTAATAATTATTTTCTACAAAACAAAAAGGTCAACATTATACGGTAAATTTATCATGTAAATAAAATTCATAAAAGTGATAATTTTTTGGAAATAAATGATAAAAATTTTATAATGTTAAAATATTGATACTTGTTCATGAATTCTTGTGATTTTATTGTTTATATGAAGTATTGGAACTCAACATAGAATTCCAATCAAAATTGAAATATCAAATATAATCAAAAAGTTTCATCATGATGGTAGTTAAAAATCCTTTTCATGATATGTTCATACATGATAGAGTGCTTTAATATTAAAGGAACACCAACCAAAATGAATTAAATTAGACATTATAAGGGTTAAAAGATTGAATACCTTGAATGGAATGTATTCATCAGGGAGAACTATCAAATCGATACCATTAAGTAATTTTAAAATAATTAAATCCCTAGATAATTAGGATATGAGTTATTCTAATCAGAAATTTTTAATTTTTATTATTTTTATCTGGAATATTAATTAAGGAGATGTTTTTGATGATATGAAAGAAATAAAAAATGGATGTAAACCATTATTCAGATGAATTGTTTTCACTAGATTCTTGTCATGTGTGTAGGTAGGAATAATCTTTTGAAAATTATTATTACAATACCTAATGTAAATAATTTATGGTTGTATCAAATTCATAATGATTTATGGATTGTTATCGATTCATTTTCTAATAAGTATTTTTTTCACCATTCAGTTTCCCCATATAGACATAATGTGATCACACAATTTATTTATGGGGGAAATGTAACTACTCAAAATTCTTATATATGATTACCTTAAAATAATTTAATTTCGTCGGTAGCATGATTCACACCTAACAACTATCAGAAATGATACCATTATATATTCAGATAAAATATAAATAATTAATAATAAATATTAATTAACTATTTGTATAATGAGAACTAATGAATAGTTGTAATAACTTTATGAAAAAAATTTATATAGAAAATAAATTCTATATTTAATATTAATTAAATTTAAATAATTTACAAAAAATTACTAATAATATCATTTATTGTTTAGAAATATATTTTTCTATAAAATATCATTCTTGTGGAACAAATATCAATTTCCTAAAACATATAAATAATGACAATTTTTTTTGATAATATTAACTTGTTATCACTAATATATTTTTTAGATGATTAGGAAAATAATAATAATAAGAGTATATATTTTAGTTTTCCATTTTCTAATTAAAATGTTTTATTACTTATAATTTAATGTTTATATAAAAAACAAAACATTTAAATTATTTATCTTTTAACTAATTAAACTGATATAAAATTTTTATTTACTCATTCCAAAATTAACGTATTATGAATTTTTGATATTTCTAAGAAATTTTTTCCTTGTAATAAAAAAATATGATATTCTGAAAACATGTAGTTTTAATTAATTTATCATTATACTAGAATGATAAAATAATTATAAAATATTTTATATATCTAAATACTATTTTTAGAAATAGTATTATTCAATTTGAAGTATTATTTAACTTATAAAACCTAAGGAAAACATTTTTGTAACAAATAATATACGAAGTATTTTATATATATTATTTGAATCAAGTATTTTTTAAGGGAGGTAAAGTTTCATCTTTCCTTGGAATCCTCTTATCCTTTATGTTTTTTATTATAATTCAATTTATGTCAGTAGAAATAGTATTGAATAGTATTTTTAATTTACATATAAATATAAATTTATAAAACATTATTTCTCTAAATATGTATTTACACATTTAATTTTTTATATTTTAAAAATAACATTTCATACATATTGAGATTTTATTTCACAAAGAGGTTTAAATTTTGAAATATGAAAATTAAAATTTAATAATCTAGTAAATTTTTTTATGATAAATTAAAAATAATTACTATGGATTTAAATTAGTTACCTCAATGAAAATTTTAAAATATAGAAATTCATTCACTATGGGGGAAGGACAAAACATGTAAAAAATAATTAAAAATAGATGGTTAATATGTGGCTCAACCAAACCTAATTCTTTTTCCCATTTTCTCCATCTTGAATCCCTTAAAAACATTACTATGATATTTAATTATTTATTTTTAATGCCTATTTCCTAAAATACCCTTTTCTCAACTTATAAAATGGTAACATATATTGAACACCACTTACTACTTATAATTTGAATTTATGACATGCTTAAATTCATAATTATTATTTAGATAGATCCCTACAAATTCTATCAGGCAGTTTTGAATTTAATTGTGGGTTGGTGTTTGAAATTTTTTATTTTTGTGGGAAACATGCGAGGCGAAGGGTTTCGGTACATGGCTAGTTAATCCAGTCGGTAACATTGGGCGTTTGGAGGTTGGTTCCCAGTGGCCTCTACATGGTTTTAAAATGGTTTTTCAAACCATGAATGATTTTCGAAAACCATGTGGTTGTTAAGGTTTCTTTCTAGGGGTGTTTCATGGATTGAACGTGGTATATATAACTATTAGACTCACCTCTAAAAACAGTGTGCCTATCCTTTTTAATGGATATAGGTTACACACCATTGGGTCAGGATTTAACAAACTATGTGGCCTAACTATGGTCCTCAATATGAGCCACTAAAATGTTTATATTTACCTAAATTTTCTTTTTATATATACATGATCTCCCACCAATATCTCTTATACATGAAATAATCCTCCACTAATTCTAACAAGGTATCTCCCCTTAATTTCAAGATGATCATCCATTGTTATTGGTGGATCTCTTCTTATTAAGTTCTTTTATTGATCTGGTATTCAAATGTAATTCCTCGACCCCTGTTACCCAGAGTCAGTGCATTATTACATAACATTGGCATGATCAAAAAAGATCAAGTCTCGAAGGACTGATTGGCTTTGTAGCCTTGGAATCACTAGATACTTTCATAAAGTTTATAGTACATCATAAAATGATAACTATAACAACATAGTCTACATAGTCCACACTCATTTACCCTCAGACTATCCCTATAGGTCAGAAATAAAATACTTCTTCACATCCTTGGAAAAATAAAACATACAATGGGGTGAGATCAGATGCCCAGTGAGGATAACAATATAGAGGAAACTTTTATAAATAAGAATAAACATTTAAGGTAATTTATAAGTGAAAAAATTCCTTTTAAACTTTAACTTCAGCATAATATGGAAAAAATAAATTGAAATAATGTCATTTACTTATTCACATGGATATTCTACTAATTGAATAATCACATGCAATATCAACAACCACTTTCATAATGATGGAATACATAATGCCAGACTATCATAACCACATTGTCAAGGCCTTGTTCCAAGACTAAAAATACAATTTTTGTCAAGGCCTTGTTCCAATATACTAGTTTGTCTCATGAGACCTACCAATGCATCGAGGAGTTATAGCGGGCTCCACCTGTCACTTACTAAGTCCAATGCATTCTGCATATGAACACGTTTAAACATATCATAAAAATTTGTATTAAAACTAGCATACGAAATGCCAATACATTAACCATAAACCATGAATGGTATAAAAATAACTCATCCACACTCAAACATATCACAAATCCTTCAATACTATATGGAAGATTTTTATCATAATAAATCAACTTCAAATAAGCTTAAAATACATCAAATGATGTTGACAAAGATGAAATCAAAACTATTTGAGAGAAATATCTCTTTTTTTAAATCATTTGAAAATATTCTTATAAGAATGTAAGGGAAGCTTTGATGATTTTATAACGGAGGAAAATAGCCGCACAATCCGTATAAGTTAAAAAATACATTCTTACCGTAATTCTGTCGAAATGGTTGAAAAGGACCTTGTTTTGAAAATGACAGAAAGATTATTTTATAAACTTCTTATAAAAATTCAAACAAGGGTATAAGTTACTTCAACCCATAGTCTATAAAATAATAAGAATTATCTGAAATACATTTTTAAGAAACATGGATGTGGATGATAAAGAGGTCCCAATAGATAATTATGTTTAAACAACCTCGGATAATGAAGAGATTGTGAAATAAACCCTTACATTGTAATTTTCCTTTGTTGAGGGTAGGTTAACCTCCTTCAAAATGGTGAAATAATTTTTATTAAATTATACAATAATCATATACATTAATATGATATCATATATGATCTTTTAATATTGCTTTTTTAATAATATTTTAGTATTATCGTCGTTTCGGGTGTTCCCTTACTAATTTTCTTTTATATGTTTTGTTACATAATCTGTGCTTTTTATCCATAAGATGAATCTTATTCATATACAAAATGATATAATGTCCTTAAACATTATTTTTTATCATAAAATGATAATTAGTCTTGAATTAATACGATGGGGAATGAATCTCATCACGTTCTTAGAGACGGTAATCTGTACGTACGCACGGACGACAATATCATTCTTTTGCTATTAAAATAATATATAATTGGATGGTGTATCATATATGCAGAATAATTATCATTTTATATTATTATTTACATAAATTACACATCATTATTATACCCATTTAAATAAGAATGTATTGAATAATAATTACACCACGATGTGGAGACAGTAAGTCGTACATACGCATGTATGGTGACATGTCATTCAAAGGATGGATAGAATACTGAATATGGTTGTACAATATTTATAATAACATCACATTATATATAAGATACTAGATTTATTATTTTATAATGGGAATAACAAAGAAATAATAAGTGGAAGAATAAAAAGGAACTTGAAAGAGGTGGTGATATTTTTACCTCTTATTCGGGGTCTTCTTTTAATTTGATCAAAAGGGAAACTTCAGTTGGCTTTAAGACTAAAGGAAGGCCTCCATGATGAATTGGGGGAAGTTGATAGGATATTTTGTTGGGGGTTGGCCGAACCAAAAGGCTTTTATTGTATGAATTTGAGAAAATGGGGAGTTCCCTTTTATAAGAGGGGTGAGGGGCACCTTAGAAAAAACTTAAAATATTATTTTATAAAAAATTCATATTTGGTGTATAATGGATCCAAACTGACTTTTTTCAAGGATAAGGTGGGTATTGGTCGAAATCCGTTCATCCAATAGATTTTGGTCAGGTTTGGGTCACTATATTATCCTTATCATTTATATTTAACTCTTAGTTAAATAGTTTAACATTTACCATGTCTCTTTGTATTTTTATATTATATGGTTAAAAAACATACTATAACAAGACAAAATAACACCAAGTGGTTCATTATTAATATATATAACCTTATATATGTCATTTTTTCATCCTTAGATTTTTTGGAATATAATATCAATTAATAATATAATATTTGTTTTAAATACTCCTTTATGTTAATTTTGACACTATTTAATAATTGATTTTTGTTAAAGTTTCTCAAAACATTATTAATTATATCTAAATTCAGTTAATCAATACTAAAATGTCATATTAACCTATTAAATTAGTGGAATTCATAAAAAGGCTCAAATTACATTTATTTGGAAATTTATAATATCATTTATTTTAATATTTCATTAATTATGTAATTACTGCATCACCATTGTGTCAAAAATAAATTACATTATTTAATGTCTAAAAATTATAAATAAAATACCATTATGTAGGAAATCTTTTTATATTACTAATGAATATTTATAATCAAATTTATCTTTTTTATAACCCTATATTAAAAATGTTTTAGTTGTTAAACATTGATTTTTTCTCTTTTAACTCTCCCTTGAATTAAATAATAATAAATGTCATAATCTAGTCTAAGTTGATCAAATTGGTTCATATATTATTCCTAAGGTCGTTTCTGGACGAATTATACTTAGCCAATAAAATTAGGACTTGTTTTTGGCTACTAATAATATCATTTTTACCCTTAATTACCCAATTCGCATTTAACCATGTTAAATAAAAGTAAAAAGTTACTATTCACCAACAATTATTTTTATCTTATTAAACCACATTTTACTCCATGATATTAACTGTGTCTCTAAGATTTTCGAAATTCCACTTAAAGAAGTGGTAAAATTATGTTTTATGTGAATTTTCAAATTCTTCTAGGAGATGGGTAAAAGAAGGTGAAAAGTCCAATAAAATTTTTATATATGTAAAATTATTATAAACTAACTCTAATGAATTACATTGAACTTATATAGGTATTATGTATCTATTTTGACCTAAAATAACTTTAAATAAAATAAATAATTATAAAAAATCGGTTTTAAACTATAACTCAGTGTTTTTTCACAATTCATCAAAAATTGAATGTATTCATAAAAAATACAAAAAATTCACCCTAAGATAATTTTGATATTCCAAATCCAAAAATGAAGTCCATTTTGAAAGATAACATTTATAAAATTTCAAAAAGTGGGTATTACTATTCATAACGGCTAGTTTGATTGGTTCTGGTGTGTTAGAACTCAAAGTTGTGTACAACACACGCTACTATATTATTCAAAGAGAAGCGTATTGTGGAAGCTTGGGGTGTTATATTCTCTCCTCCTTCAAATAATTTCGTCCTCAAAATTTATAGAATATTACTGCATAAAGAGACTCAGTTGGTTCTTTATCATATGTCCCACGGGTTCCCACGTTGCCTCTTCCATCTTATGGTTTCTCCATAGAACTTTTACCAGACGAGTCATCCAGTTTCTCAACACTTGTTCTCTGGTATCAAGAACCCTAAAGGGATCTTCACAATAAGATAGATCGGGTTCCAGTTCTACTTCCTCATAGGTGAGTACATTCGTTGGGTCAGGCATGTATCTTCTCAATAGTGATATGTGAAACACATTGTGAACTTGGGAGAGATTTTCTGGAATTTTCAAACGGTAAGCTATAGCCCCAATTCGTTCAAGAATTTCAAAAGTTATGATGAACATGGGACTCAATTTACCTTTCTTACTGAAACATATAAGTCCCTTCCATGGAGATACATTCAAGAAAACATGATCTCCTATCTGAAATTCCAAATCCTTACTTAGGTTATCGGCATAGATCTTCTGCCTACTTTGAGCTGCTTTGATGTGGTTTTGGATTACCTTTACCTTTTCCATTGTTTCCTCCACCAGTCATGGGCCTACAAGTTTTCTTTCACCTACTTCATCCCAATAGATTGATGTGAGACATCTCTTTCTATATAACTCTTCATATGGTGCCATCTGAATACTTGAATTGGAGCTATTGTTATAGGAAAATTACACCAGAGGTAAATATTGATCCCACATACCCTAAAAGTCATGTTGGAATGATCTCAACATGTCTTCTTAGGTTTGAATAGTCCATTCTAATTGTCCATCAGTTTGGGGGTGGTAAGCAATGCTCAAACAAAGTTCAGTATCTAGGGCTTTCTGAATATTTTTCTAGAATCTTCAAGTCAAATGTGGATCATGATCAGAAATAATCGATAGTGGTACTCCATGAAGTCTTAAAACTTCATTAATATATATTCTTTCTAATTGTTCATGTGTTAAATCTTCTATTATAGAAAGAAAATGTGCTGACTTGGTAAGACAATCAATGATGACCCATATTTCATCATTCTTTCTAGGAGTTTTTGGAAGTCCCATGATAAAGTCCCTCGTAATATTATCCCATTTCCACTCAGGTATGGGAAGAGGTTTCATGACTCCTCCAGGTTGTTTCCTTCCAACATTCACTTGCTGATAAACCATATATCTTTACACAAAATTAGCAATCTCCCTCATCATGTTGTCCCACCAAAAATGTTCCTTCAAATCTCTATACATTTTGATACTCTCAGGATGTATAGAGAAATTGGAACTATGACCATCATCTAACAATTCCCTTTTTAGATCAGGTATATCGGGAAGACAATGTCTATTCCCAAATTTCAAAACTCCATCTTCATACACAAAATCACTCAATCTCCTATCATTCACATCTTTAATCATCTTTTTAAACTCGTCATCATCAGTCTGAGAACTCTTTATCCTTTCTACTAAAGATATTTTGGTAACCATTTGAAAAAGTATTGATGTTTCACCTTCCATGGTGATTCCCATATCCATATTTACAAGATTTATGTATATGGGATCCTTTTCAACACTAATCTTGTTCAAAACTCCATGATCCTTTCTGCTCAAAGCATCTTCCACCTTATTTGCCTTCCCCTGGTGGTAGTTTATCGTGAAATCATAATACTAGAGTAGTTCAAGCCATCTCCTTTGTCTCATGTTGAGTTATTTCTATGATAAAATATACTTCAAACTCTTATGATCGGTATATATCTCACATTATTCACCATAGACATAATGTATCTATATCTTTAAAGCAATTATCACTATAGCTAACTCAATATCATGAGTAGGATAGTTTTTATCATGAATTATTAGTTGTCGTTATGTATAGGCAATAACCATATCATTCTACACAAGGACACAACCAAGTCCTTTCATTGAAGCATCACTATAAATAAAAAACCCATAATTCCCCAATGGTAGAGTCAATATAAAAGAATTGACTAATCTTCTCTTCAGTTCTTCAAAACATTCTTCACACTCTTTTTTTTCAAACAAATTTTACCCCTTTACATGTGAGTTTCATTAACGGGTTATCCAATCGGGAAATTTCTGGATGAAATGTCGATAATAACTTGCTAATCCAATAAAATTGTGTACCTCAGTTATAATAATCGGTGCTAGCCATTCATGAATTTCCATGGTCTTAAAACGGATCAATAGAGATTCCATCCTTAGAGACAATATGGCCAAGAAAAGAGATCTCCTAAAGCTATAATTCACACTTGAAAAACATCCCATATAATTCATGTCTTCTAAGAGTCTTCCGGATAATGCGCAAGTGATTTTCATGATCTTCGTAACTTTTGGAGTATACCAAGATATCATCAATAAATACCACCACAAAATCCTAGAGATATTCCTTGAAACTCTATTCATTAGATCCATGAATACAGAGGGTGAATTAGTCATCCCAAAAGGCATTACTGTAAACTCGTAATGCCCGTACATGGTTGGAAATGTTGTCTTAGGAATGTATTCCTTATTCACACACAACTGATGGTATCCAGATCAAAGGTCAATCTTTGAAAAGTATTGAGCTTCATGCAGTTGGTCAAATAAATCACCAATGTGTGGTAGGGGATACTTTTCCTTTATTGTTATAGAATTGATTTCCCTGTGGTCAATACATAACCTAATAGATCCATATTTCTTCTTAACAAAAAGGACAGGGGCTCCCCATGGAGAAAATATAATGTCCCAAATCTGGAAGCTACTCAACGGGTTCCCTGGACCCAGTTGGTCACATGACCTCAAGAGAATTTCCCCAAATGCCAGAGGCTACCGACTAGAAGCAAGGGCCCAGGATTGATAGTGGGGAAACTATGCCCTCATTTGTCAAAGTGTAGCGCATGGGAAAATATAAATAACATACAACAGTAGCGAAAGATAAAACCCTTACACATTTAAAATGAACAACTGTAGTAAAAGATAACCAACAGTTATATAGATAATGATTGAATATGCCTCTAGTTCTAAGAAAATAGCCATAACATGTTACACAAAAATATAGTACAATACAATACAGCTCAAGTATAGGTACAGCAAAACAAAACCAGAAACCAGTAGCACCGCGAGCCTAAGCCCGATCCCATGCTCCCCTAATCCTTGGAAACAATCAAGTACCTGTATAGGGACCCTTGCCCTTATCCATACCTGCATAAATGTAATCTGTTTGGGGTCAAAGTCATGACCCCAAACAGGGTGTGAGAAATGAATCCCAGTAGGCACCCTCCAAAGGCCCATGCCCAACTGTGTGAAAATATGCAACAACAGTGTGTATTAGTAAATGAAATAAACTAATAAATACTCAAAAGTAACTAACTACTAGTTATATTTCCATTTTAACATTCAATTAATCCTTCAATTTAAGATACCACCATAGTGAATATTCTATGTAAACAGTCAATGTCCTCAGACATAGAAACCTTACCCTCAAGTACAAAGAATCGAAACCCTCAGGTATCTTCCCTCAGGCATATCAGATATTTCCCTCAGGCATACGAGGTGTCGCCCTCAGGCATAGAATCTATTTCCCACAAGCATAACGAATATTTCCCTCAGGCAAAAATAACCACTGCCCTCAGGCTAAATTGAAAATAGCCCTCAGGCTAAAGTAACAGGGCCGATCCCAAAACACAAACTTGCAATTTACATACAAATCCTCTCAAGGAAAGTGAAATGAAAAACATAAACATAGAATACCCTCGGGTATCCTGTCCAAATGGCTAAACAGAGGAACGCATCCCCAGGGTGGTCCTAGATCCAAGCAGTGATCCCAAACAACAGTTAATTATCATATTTAATTACCTATGAAATTATAGGTATTTAAAGCAACCAAGGCATTAGACACACGGCACCCCAACATGGGTTTGTAGAAAAATGGTACACACAAACGCACAGTAATTAGAATTTATACACCAAGACACCTACCTCAATCGCCCCTAATCGGTATACATGAACGACGATCCTTGAATCGTCCAAGAACGATGTTGATATGTGGTGAAAGAAATATCGTTCAATATTAAATAACTTCTCTTTGAGGAATAATTGGAATGAACGGTTCTAGGAGAAGGAAGGGCTTACCCGTACGATTCCAATGAGATCGATGAAGGCAGAATTGGATTCTTGGTGCTCTATCGGGTGATCTATGATGCTCTAGCCGTCTCTCCCAAGGCCTCCTATTATTCTAAGACATCCCTTTAAACAAGGGAGGATACATACCATTTTAAGCAGAAAAAACAAACTACACGGCATGTACTATTGACTACACGGTTTGTACTTTCCATTTTTTTAACTATTCCTACAGCAGATTCTTTCCACTGTGGCACTGTTCACCAGTCAACATGAGTAAACAACATGTAATACATGAGTACACAGCATGTACTTTTGCTCAGCTGGCGGCTACCTTCACTGCCTTACTATTTTCCTGCCGACTGACTACACGGCGTGTACATACCCACTACAAGGCATGTAGTCAGTTTTTACACGTTTCATCGCCCACATGGCTATACACCCAGTGTACTCATCCCACACAGCCAAAGTACCCGACTTGTGGAAAATTACTTGGCGTATAGTAAAAAAAATTGATTTTCCCCATTTCCCTTATTTTTCTCAAATACACTTAATGAAAAGAGAAAAGGAAGAAACTCTTACCTCACGAATAAGAATCGGGTTCTTACAAACTTCTCCCCTTAAAGAAATTCGTCAGTGAATTTCCCTTCCAAGGGTGGCGAAGATAATGCTCCGAAAAACTCTGGCCATTGAGCATGTTTGTCGGTCTCCCAATCCCAGGTTTTGTCCTGCACTCGGCCATGCTTCCATAACACCCGGACGAGAGGAATTGACTAGCCTTATAGAACCTTCGTGTTCATATCCATGATACGAATCAAAAGCTCCTCAAAGGACGTGTCGATCTGAAGCTCAACCTCCTCTGGCAGAAAGACGTGAGATGGGTATGAATGATAACGGTGAAAATGAGATATATTGAAGACGTTGTGCATGGCCCGATACCTCTATGGTAACCGCAACAGATAGACAACTGTCCCAACTCTCTCCAGAATCTCAAATGGCCCCCCATAACTCGATGAAATTTTACCATGTCTTCTGATATGCTTGTGTCCCAACCTCAGTGAAACACTTAAGAAAACCTGATCCCCAACCTCGAACTCCAAGGTTCATCTGCAGTGATCAGCATAATATTTCTGATGAGACTGTGTGGTAGCCATCTTCTTCTAAATCAACCAGACCTACTCAGAAGTCTCATGCATGAGACGTGGTCCCAGTAAAGCTGCCCCACCTGCCTCTAACCAGCACAAGGGTGATCGGCATGGCCTACCATATAAATCCTCATAAGGTTCCATCTCAATAGTTTCCTGAAAACTATTATTATAGGAAATATCAACTAGGGGTGTATGCTTCTCCCAAGATCCCCCAAAGTCTAGGATGAATGCACACAACATGTCCTCTAGAACATGTATTGTAAGCTCTGACTGACCATCGGTCTGAGGGTGGTAAGCTGTGCTCAGAAGCACCTGTGTACCTGGTGCCCTCTGAAAACTCTTGTATAAATGAGATGTAAAATGGGTGTCCCTATCTAAAATGATAGAATGAGGGACCCCATGAAGATGTACGATCTCTCGGATATACAACTTCCCGAGCTCGTCAACTCTGAAGGTATCCTTGAATGGAAAAAATAGAGCTACCTTTGTGAGTCTGTCCTCAAAAACCCACATGGTATCATTGCCTCGAGGTGACCTCAGCAATCCAATAACAAAGTCTATCGTGACATCATCCCATTTCCACTATGGAATGGGTAACTGCTGTAACAGTCTGGTTGGCCTCTGATGCTCCGCCTTCACCTGCTGACAGGTAGAACATCTCGTAACAAAACCATCTATCTCTCTCTTCATACCTAGCCACCAGTACTAATGTCTTAAGTCACAGTACATCTTGGTAACCCCAGGATGAACTGCACAAGCTGAAGCATGAAACTCCCACATCAACTCCTCGCGTATATCCCCTGGAACCCGAACTCTTCCATGGAAACGTAGTACCTCATCATCGCCTATCGTCCAACCAAGAGGAGGGTCCCCACTTTCCACTGACTCCAGTAGAACTAGGCCTTCCAAATCAGATATTTGCCTCATCCTCACTCTATCCAGGAGGGTAGAAGTCACAGCTAAAGATGAATGATAGGTTTTCCCCTGACTGTAGTGCACCTCCAAATGCATCTCAGAGAACAAGGCTATAAGCTGCCACTCACCACTGGCCTCCTGCACTACATGTATCTGAGTCCTCTTGCTCAGTGAATCAACTACCACATTACCTTTACCAGGTGTATAGGAAAGCTCAAAATCAAAGGACTGAAGGTATTCAACCTACCTTCGCTGCCTCAGATTCTAGTCACACTGAGTAAAGATATACATGATACTATTGTGGTCGTTGAGAACCACAAAATTCTCTCACATGAGATAGTGCCTCCAACAGTGTAACACATGAACAACTGCATCCAACTAGAGGTCATGCGTCGGGTAATTCCTCTGATGTGGCCTCAACTACCGAGACCCGAATGAAACAACTTGATCGCCCTGCATCAACACAGCTCCCAATACAATACCTAATGCATCACCGTAAATTGTATAGCTCTTTCCCTACTCTGGAAGTATCAGGACCGGTGCTGATGTCAACCTTCCTTTCAATTCCTGAAAGGCTACCTCACAAGCTTCCGACCAAATGAACTTCACACCCTTCTTAGTCAAACCTGTCAGTGGCACTGCTAAGCAGGAGAATTACTTTTTGAAGCGTCTATAGTAACTAGCCCACCCCAAGAAACTCCATATCTCAAACTTGTTCTTAGGATGCTCCCAGGAAACTACTACTCTCACCTTCTATGGGTTTACTTCAACTCCTGCCTTTGATATGATATGACCCAAGAAGTGAATCTGGTCCATCCAAAATTGGCACTTTGAGAGCTTAGCATATATCTTATGCTCTCTCAGTGCACTCAGTACAATCTCAAGATGGGTGGAATGGTCGTGTCGAGTGTGAGAGTACACTAAGATATCATCCATGAATACTAACATGAAATAATCCCAATAGTAATGGAACACTCAATTCCTTAGATCTATGAAAACTATTCTCATGTTCTTGAGTCCGAACGGTATATCCAAGTACTCGTATAGACCATATCTACTCCAAAAATCTGTAAGGGGTATATCTAATGGTCTAACGCATAAATGATGATATCTTAATCTTAAGTCAATCTTAGAGAACACTTGTGCACCTCGAAGTTGATCAAAGAGATCATCAATCCTCGGCAAGGGATATCGGTTCTTAACCGTCAGCTGTTTCAACTTCTGATAATCCACACAAATTCTGACGGTATCGTCCACCTTATTCACAAAAAGGACCCGAGAACCCCATGGATAAGTACTGGGTTGGATAAAACCCATTGAATGTAACTCCTCTAACTGTCTCTTGAGTTCCTATAACTCATGTGTAGCCATCCTATACGGAGGAATGGATACTGGTGTCGCTCCTGGCACTAGATCAATAGAGAAATCCACCACTCGCAATAGAGGTAGACCTAAAAATTCATCTAGGAATACATCCCTAAAATGATCTACCACTAGAGGGAAATCCTTCTGACAAATTCCCTTGTCATCCAAAAATAAACTTGAAATATGGGTTGTGACTCCACCTCTCCCACGATGCTTGGTTTTAGCTCGACTCGCCTAAACATCCCATTCACCCTTTTATAGAAACTCTTCACCCTCGAGTGATGTGAAATGAACCCTGTGAAGATAACAGTCTATGAAGGCTATAAAGGGAACCAACCAGTTCATCCCGAGGATGGCATCATAGCTCATCATCTCCAAGTCATAGCGATCCCAAAGAAAGTGACACCCACCAACCTCTACGGTGCACTCCTTGCACTAACGCATAGCAACCGTTCTAGTTCCCAACAGAGTGTCTAGCATCATAATAGTAGAAGAAAAAGTAACACATATCCCAAGGCTCACCACAATGGGTACAGATATGAAACTATGTGTAGCACCTATATCAAAAAGTACTGAAGATAAAACAGAAGCTACTAGAATAGTACCTCTGATAGTAGAAGGTCCAGGATCCTGCTCATGTTGGGTTTGTTTCACTACATATGCCTTCTCAATGTCGCGACCCTGCAACATAGCCTAGCTACCCTGAGATATCTTTCCCTGCTACCTCTGAGATCCCGGTTTCTGGCTACCACGACCATGACCACCATCTCGGCCTGCATTCCCTGACGTATTCCAGTTTCCTGACTGGTAAAAAGCTGCTGGTCCTTATCCCGCTCGCGGAGTCTTCACAGAACCCCTCTCACTAGCCACTAGTAGAAATGCCCTACAAAAACGTTGTTGATTACCCATCTTTCCTCATGATCGGCACTCCATTGGGTCATGTGGACACTACGGTCTCTTGTCATCCATCTTTACCATAGTAGTAGCACATGACTTGACCACCTAAAAAATTCTTCTGGATGGTACTACCACCATGAGAGAATTCTATTTGTCTCTTCCTCTTCCCTGTAGAAATAGTACCAGAAAATGGTGTCGAACTGCCCTAGCCCACACCACTAGCCTCCCGAAGGTTCCTCTCTGTAATCAGCGCCCGGTTCACAATCGCATGTATGATATGCAACCTGAAAACATTCACCAGTGCTCGGATGTCATATCGAAGATCATCCTCAAAGCGTATGGCCCTCATTGTCTCATTAACCACCAGAATGGGTGAAAATGCTGAATCTCGGTGAAGAGAGTAGAATAATACATCACCGACATAGCGCCCTGTTGCAGATTCATGAACTCTTGAGCTCTATCTACGCTCAATATCTCTGGGAAGAAGATGTCATAGAAAGCTGTCTGAAAATCTTCCCACACCATGTCTCTGTGGTGCTCAGACTGAGTGGTAACATCCCAACACCTCTTGGAAGAGTCACACTGCATGTAAGTAGAGATACTGACCCTCCTCCCTGGAGGCATCTCAAGGTGCTTGAAAATAGTCTGCATAGACCCCAACCAAGACTCTGCAGCCTATGGTCTGCCTTCACCTGAAAACGTAGGTGGATGCTGCTGTTGGAAGATAAGAGTCAGCTTTGCCATAGATGTGGTAGCTAGCGGGGCTCCCTGAAAGGTCTGCAGAAACTGCATAAAGCCTTTAGGGAACAACGCATCTGCGCCTATGTTTGGTATAACAGCTTTCACCACATCCGACTCTGCTGTAGGATCCACTGGTATCCCATGGCCCACCATTTCTGGAGTATAATCGTTTTCGCTCTCCTAGTGAACAACACATGGTTGTCTTGGAAGCAGGACTCTACAAGGTAAAATGCACACCTTAGATTCAGATTATCAAAGACTGGAAATAAAAGGGACAAAAAAGGGAACATGAGGAAGAAGGAATTTCAAGATTTTCAAAACAAGCCTACACGGTGTGTATCATGACTACACGGTGTGTACATGAGTATTCTTCCCCTTCATGGGTCCTTCTACATGGCCAAGCCATATGGATTTCTTCAAACAAAACAACACAGCATGTCATATAATCTACACGGTCTGTATCGTGTAATTTTTTTCTAACTGCCCACATAATTTGTGACACGTCCGACTACTCGGCTAACACTACACAGTGTGTTACACCCACACATGGTGTGTACACCACCCTGTTTCCCAGCCACATGGTCAGGTCCTCACGGTCTCTCACCAGTCAAGACTACACGGCGTGTCCCATAGGTACACGGCGTGTTCAAGAAGAGGTAACACCAACCTGTGTTTGTTAGTTACATGGCCAGGTCCTCATGCTAGACTACACGGTGTGTTCCACAGTGGATATGGCATGTATGTCTTAAGATCTCCTTCATCTGTGTTGTTAGTTACACGGGCGGACTCCGGGTCAACACTACATGGCATGTGCATCCAGTACAGGGTTTGTTTTTTCCAAGCATTTCCCTACCCCGTGTCCCCACCCACACGGTCTACGACATGGGAAGAGAATACACGGCGTGTACTGACAGAACACAGCGTGTACTGACGGTACACGGTGTGTACTTAAAATGTTTTCTTTTCTTCCCAAATAGAAGATCACATGGCGTGTGTCCATAGAACTACAGGGAACGTATACAAGGTTTTCTGGACAATAAGCCACTGAAACTACTCTGAAACCCAGTAAATATAGAAAAGCAACACCTAAGTGCCAAATTCCGACAGGTGAGGGTAAATACTCTCCGCGAATCAAAGTTTGGAATCTTATATATGTTATTACAAGATAAACAGTCATTGATTCACCAAATTCCAGTCATTAAGGGCCCATACTCCACAAAAACCAATGTTCGGTGTCCTTTCTATAGACAGAATCACACGAAAATACCCAATCGCATAGCAGATATTTATCAAGGCAGCTATCACAAAAGCATGCTTTTCTAGCACACAATTATCATAACAACATGAAAATTTATAATTCACCTACATGGCATGGAAGAATTCATGATATGTGATTTATAGCATGTTCCTAAATGATGCATGAGATGGCATACCCTAATCTCATTAGGTTGCAACTAAATAGAACCCATTAATAAAATATACATAGCACAATCACAAGTGCGTCACCCAATGGTGAAATCAAATCAATAGTAAAATTTTCAAAATCAGAATAATTTCAAAAATATGAGGTAGACCAGATTTTCCCTGTACAGGAGTCAGCTACTCCAGGGAACAACTTATTTCCAACTACCATTTCCGTCATATCCATGACTAATGATCCAAACAGTAAGTCAAGAAAAGAAACTCCTCTGATACCACTTTGTAATGTCCTGAATCCGGAAGCTACTCAACAGCTTCCCCATACCAAGTTGTTCACATGAACTCAAACAAATTTACCCAAACGCAAGAGGCTTCCGACTAGAAGTGAGGGCCTAGGTTTGATATTGGGGAAACTATGCCCTTATTTTTTAAAGTGTAGTGCAGTGGAAAATATAAACTACATACAATAGCAGCAGAAGCAATAAACCATACACATTTAAAATGAACAACTGCAATAAAAGATGACCAATAGTTAAATAGATAATGATTCAACATGCCTCTTGTTCTAAGAAAACAACTACAAAATTTTACAAAACAATATAGTACAATAAAATATAGCTCAAGTACAGGTACAATATAACAAAACAAACAGCTAGTATCATCGCAGGCCTATGCCCGGTCCCATGCTCCCCTACTCCTCCGCAACAATCAAGAACCTATATAGAGACCCTTGCCCTTATCCATACCATCAGAAATGTAATCTGTTTGGGGCCGAAGACATGGCCCCAAATAGGGTGTGAGAAATGAATCCTAGTAGACACCCACTAAAGGCCCATGCCCAACTGAGTGAAACAAATTCAACAACAGTGTGAAGTAGTAAATCCAATAAACTAAGAAGTACTCAAAAGTAACTAAATACCAGTTATATTTCCATTTTAACATTCATTTAATCCTTAAATTTAAGATACCACCACAGTGAATATTCTAAGTAAATAGTCAATGACCTCAGACATGCAAACCTTACCCTCAGGTATAATGAATCGAAACCCTCAAGTATCTTCACTCAGGCATATCAGATATTTCGCTCAGGCGTACGAGGTGTCGGCCTTAGGAACAGAATTGATTTCCCACAGCCATAACGAATATTTCCCTCAGTCCAAAATAACCAATGGCCTCAGGAAAAATTAAACACTGCCCTCAGGCTAAAGTAATTGGGCCGATCCCAAAGCACAAACATGAAATTTACATACAAATCTTCTTAGGGAAAAATTAACGCAAAACATAAACATGTCATACCCTCGGGTATCCTGGCCCAACGGCAAAATAGAGGAACGCACCGTCGGGGTGGTCCTGGATCCAAGAAGTGATCCCAAACACCAGTTTATTATCACATTTAATTACCTATTCAATTCTAGGTATTTAAAATTGCCAAGGCCTCATCCACATGACACCGCAACATGGGTTCGTATCACAATTGTACACACAAACGCACAGCAGCTGGAATTTAAACACCGAGCCACCTACCTCGATCACCCTGGTCGGTATACGTGAACGACGATCCTTGAATCGTCTAAGAACGACATATATATGAGATGAAAGAAATCATGTTCATACATAAATAACTTCCCTTAGAAGAAGAATTGGCAAGAACGGTTCCAGGAGAAGGAAGGTCTTACCCTTATGTTTCCAACAAGATCGACAGAGGTGGAATTTCATTCTCGATGCTCGCTCGGGTGATCTATGAATCTTCAGCCGTCTCTCCCAAGCCCTCCTCCAGTTATAAGCCTTCCTTGTGAACAGGGGAGGCTACTTCCAATTTTAAGCGAAAAAAACAAACTACTCGGCGTGTACATTCCATTTTTTTAATTGTTCCTACTGTGAATTCATTCCACTGTGGCATTGTTCATCAGTCGACATGAGTACACAGCATGTAATCCATGAGTACATGGTGTGTACTATCTCTCAACTAGTGGCTGCCTACACTGCCTTACTATTTTCCTGCCGACTGACTACACGGTGTGTATATACCCACTACATGATGTGTAGTCGGTTTTTACACGTTTCATCGCCAAAATTGCTACACACCCTATGTACTCATCCCCCATGGCCAAAGTACATGACCTGTGGAAAAGTACACGGCATGTGGCCACAAAATTTGTTATTTTTCTCCATTTTCCTTTTTTTTCTAAAAAAACACTCAAGGAAAAGAGAAAAGGGAGAAACCTGTACCTCAAGAATAAGAACTGGGTTCTTACAGAAACACTAGGGCGAATAAATATTTTATTACTCAATTCCTATAGTTGTTTATTTAGTTCAACTAATTCCACAATGGCCATTCTATAAGGGGTCTTCGATATGGGCCTTGAACCAGGAATTAAATCAATGGAAAACTCAATTTCTCATTCTGGAGGATGTCTAGGTAAATCTTCCGAAAACACATCTACATATTCTTTCACAATAGGTAAATCCTCTATTTGAACATTACTTTCAACACCCACAGTTATTTCATTCTCTTTCTCCATAATAATTGAATTTATTTGAGCTACTGGGGG
This sequence comes from Viscum album, assembly GCA_963277665.1. Lineage (NCBI taxonomy): Eukaryota > Viridiplantae > Streptophyta > Magnoliopsida > Santalales > Viscaceae > Viscum > Viscum album. Next base: position 1,509,310,038 of record OY728147.1, on the reverse strand, counting down.
TGGATCCAGATAAGAATTTGGTGGTGATGATTATGCTATAAAGATAAGGTGTTCTTTATCATCATCATCAAAATTCGTAACCTCCTTATTCTTACAATAAATCATCACATAATGGTCTGAAATCCAATTAATACCGAGGATTATATCAAATTCAATCATGGGTATGATAATGAGATCAGTAGATAAAGAACATTTATGTGCTCTAATGGGGACGGATTCAAAAAATATTATTTCAATGATACTTACCTTAGGTGTTTTGACTAAAAACTCCCTTGTTAAATAAAATTGGAAATATCTAATTTTCTTAGAAAACTGGGAAGATATTAAAAAATGAAATGATCCAGAATCAAATAAATAATTTTCCAAACATCAGGAAACCATTTATTTACCTTCCACCACATCTTTCGGAGCTTATTCCTCAGTAGTAGTGATAGCATAATCTTGGACTTGATCGCATGGCCTTTTCTGAGGTATTATCCCTTGACGTTTAGGACATTCAGTTACGTAATGTCCCATCTCCTTGCAATTGTAGCATTAAACATCGATATCTTCTTTCTTCCCCATGAAATCACGTGCTTGGTGGCCATTTTCACCACACTTGTAATATGCTATCATTCATTTCATTTAAGTACCAAGGTGTTTCTTCCCACATTTACTACAGGATGTATATTCAACTTTTCCCTTCTTCCCCTTATTTCCATTCCTAGAGTACTCAGCAGATCTCTTCTTCTCTTTCTTCACTTTAAAGTCAAATGACTTAGAGAATTCCTTTTTTGTCTTGATAGCACATGAGACAATATCTTCGTATGACGAGAAGGATTCTAAGACTAATTCTAGATGAAGAAATTGTTTTAACCCCTAAAAAAAATGATCAATATTACTCCTTGGGTTAGGTATATAATCGGTGGCATGCCTCTCTAACCTTGTAAAGTTTTCCTCATACTTTGCGACATTCTCATCCTCCTTTTTTTTCAGACTCAGAAATTTCCTTTCCATATCTGCTCAATGGTCACAACGAAAGTATTTTTATAAGAAAACATCTTTAAACTCCCTCCATTCTACATTTGATACTTCATTATCTTACTTTTTTTGAATCAATGATAACCATTGATCAGCATCTCCAGTGAGGCAGTAAACAGCCAGGATAACTTTCTCCCTTTCACTACTCCCCATGGCAAGAAATATTTTCTCTTATAAATTTATCCATTTCTCAGCTACTAATTGATTTGTACTCCCATTGAATGATGGTGGTTGTTTCCTCCTGAAGCGATCTAACATTGATCCTCCATGTTGTGGATCAGGGTTCTCCATATGGGTAAGGTTATTATTCATAACCTGAGAGAGTTTTCCCAGTATGGTGATAAGCTGATGAGCACCAGTTGTATCACCAGCTCCACAATAATTATCTTGAGCATGAGGGAAATCGCTACATGGAGTGCATGCATTGATACGGTTTTTGTTTCTTCCACTAGGTGCCATTTCTAAACAATAGCATACCCTAGATTAATTCATGAATCGCAATACATAAATCCAAACTTGTAAAACAATTAACATGAATTGAACCATTTATGGATATAATCCATAATCATAATAATGTTTTCTTTGAGGAAGTATATACTTATAAAACCTTCATAATTGTTTGTAAAGAAAATAAGAATTATCCTAAGCATATCCCCCAGGAGTGTCGTAACCAAGAGTGCAGCATGGCCCGTTGTCATGTACAAGTTCCCATTCGAGTCTAGCTCAAAGCGGGGTTTTTTGGTATTACCCCTAGGTACATCTGTGCCAAAGCCGCCTCTACCTGCTCGTATCCAGATAGGGAATTATTTCTCGTAAAACTCACAAAATCTCTACAATACCAACATTATAGAAACTTCTTCAATATTAATTCTCAAAGTCCATCTTAGGTATTTGTTCTCTAATCAGAGTTTATCTAAATCTAGATTCCAACATTTGTACTAAACTTCCTCTGATACCAACTGTAATGCCCCGACACCAGTTACCCAGAGTTGGTGCATTATTACATAACATTTTCATGATAAAAAAAGATCAAGTCTCAAAAAACACATTAGTTTAGTAGCCTTGGAATCACTAGATACATTCATAAAGTTTACATTACATCATAAAATGAAAACTACAATAACATATTCTTCATAGTCCACACTCATATCCTCTCATACTATCCCTTTAGGTCAGTTATAAAATACTTCTTCACATCCTGGGAAAAATAAAGCATATAAAGGGGTGATCTCAGATGCCCAGTAAGGATAACACTATAGCAGAAACATTCATAAATAAAAATAAACATTTAAGAAAATTTATAACTAACAAAAGCCTTTTAAACTTGAACATCAGTATAATATGGTAGAAATAAAATGAAATAAAGTCCTTTACTTTTTCAAATGGATATTCTACTAATCGAATAATCACATGCAATATCAATAACCACTTTCATAATGATGGAATACATAATTCCAGACTATCATAACCACATAGTCAGGGCCTTGTTCCAAGACTTCAAATAAGATTTTTTCAAGGCCTTGTTACAAGACACTTGTTTGTCTCAAGAGACCTACCGATGCATCGAGGAGCTATAGCAGGCTCCACCAGACACTTACTAAGTCCAGTGAATTCCTCATATGAACAGGTTTAAACTTAACATAAACATTTATATTAAAACTAGCATAAGAAATGTCAAAACATTAACCATAAACCATGAATGGTATAAAAATAACACATCCATAGTCAAACATATCACAAAACCTTCAATACTATATAGATGTTTTGAATCATAATAAATCAACTTCGAATAATCTTAAAATCCATCAAAGGATGTTAACGTAGATGAAATCAAAACTATTTGAGAGAAATATCTCTTTTTTTAAATCGTTTTAAAATATTATTATATGCTTTTACAGGAATCTTCGATGATTTTATAATGGTGGAAAATAGCCGCACCTGCCGTATAATTTAAAAAAGACATCCTTACCTTAATTCTGTCGAAAAGGTTAAAAAGGAACTTGATTGGAAAACAACAAAAAGATTCCTTTAAAAACAACTTATAAAAAGTCAAACAAGGGTATACATGACTTTAACCCATATTCTATAAAATAATAAAATTTGTTTGAAATTCATTTTTAAGAAACATGTATGTGGATGATAAAGAGGTCCCATTAGATAATTACATATAAACAACCACAGATAATGAACAGATTGTGAAAGAAACCCTTACCTTGTAATTTTCCTTGGTCGAGAGTAGGTTAAACTCCTGTATAATGGTGAAATAATTGTTATTAAATTATAAAATAATCATATACATATATATGATATCATATGTGATCTTTTAATATTGCTTTGTTAATAATATTTTAGTATTATCATCATTTCGGGTGTTCACTTACTCAGTTTCGTTTATATGTTTTGTAACATAAGTCATGCTTGTTATCCATAGGTTGTATCATATTCATATATAGAATGATATAGAGTCCTTAAAAATTATTTTTAATCATATAATGAAAATTATTCTTGAATTGTTAAAATGGGGAATGAATCTCATCGCGTTGGTGGAGACGGTAATTCGTACGTACGCCCGAGCAACAATATCATTATTTTGATATTAAAATAATATATCATTGGATGTTTTATCATATATACAGAATCATTATCATTTTATATTTATTATTTATATGAATTACACATCATTATTATACCCATACAAGTAATAGTGTATTGAATAACAATTACACCACGAAGTGGAGATGGTAAGTCGTACGTACGAACTTATGATAACATGTCATTCAAAGGATGGATTGAATACTGAATATGGTTGTACCATATTTATAATAACATCAAATTATATATAAGATAATAGATTTATTATTTTATAATGGTAATAACAAATAAATAATAAGTAGAAGAAGAAAGGAACTTGAGAGAGGTGGTGAGACTTTTACCTCTTCATCAGGTTCTTCCTTTTGATTTGATCAAAATGGCTCCTTAATTTTGCTTTCTAACTAAACTAAGGCCTCTAAGATGAAGTGGGGTAAGTTGAGATGATATCTGGGTAGGATTTGGCTGAAAAAAAAGTCTTTGAAGGTATGAATTTGAGAGAAGGGAGAGTTCCCTTTTATAAGAGAGGTGAGGGGCACCTTAGAAAAACACATAAAATATTATTTTATAATAAATTCATAATTGTTTTCTAATGGTTCCAAAGTGACTTATTTAGAGGATAAGGTGGGGATGGTCAGAAATCCTTTCAACCAATAGATTTTAGACAGGTTTGTGTCACTATATTAACATTATCTTTTATATTTTACTCTAAGTTAAATTGTTCAACATTTACCATGTCTCTTTGTATTTTTATATTATATGGTTAATAAACATAATATAACAAGACAAGAGAACCCCAAGTGGTTAATTATTAATATATATAACCTTATCTAAGTTATTTGGCCGAACCTTAGATTTTTAGGAATATAATATCAATTAATAATATAATATTTTTTTAAAATACTCCTTTATGTCAATTTTGACACTATTTAATAATTTATTTTTGTTAAAGTTATGAAAACTTCATTAATTTGAACTAAATTCAATTAATAAATATTAACATGTCATATTAACATATAGAATTAGTGGAATTCATAAAAAGTCTTAAATTACATTTATTTGGATATTTATAATATCAATTATTTTAATATTTCATTAATTAGGTAATTACTGCATCACCATTATGTCATAAATAAATTAATTTATTTAATGTATAAAAATTAAAAATAAAATACGATTATTTATGAAATCTTTTTATCTTACTAATGAATATTTATAATAGGATTTATCTTTTGTACAACCCAATATTTAAAATGTTTTAGTTATTAAACATTTATTTTAACTCTTTAAACTCTTCTTTGAATTAAATAATAATAAATGTCCTAATCTAATCCAAGTGGACCAAAGTGGTTCATATATTATTCCAAAGGTTGTTTTCAGTCGATTAATATTTATCCAATAGAATTGGGATAAGTTTTAGTGTAATAATAATATCATTTTTACCCTTAATTACTCTATACACATTTAACCGTGGTAAGTAAAAGTAAAAAATTACTATTCACCAAAAATTATTTTTATCTTTTTGAACCACATTATACTCTTTGATATTAATCATGTCTCTAAGATTTTTGAAATTCCACTCACAGAAGCGGTAAAATTCATCTTTATGTGATTTTCCAAATTCTTCGAGGAGATGCGGAAAAGACGGTGAAAAGATCAATAAAATTTTTATATATCTAAAATTATTATAAACTAACTCCAATGAATAACATTAAACTTATGTAGGTATTATGTATCTATTTTGACCTAAAATAAATTTAAATATAATAAATAATTATAAAAATTTGGTTTTAAACTATAACTCAGTGTTTTTTCATTTTTCATTAAAAATAGAAGGTTTTCAGAAAAATACCAAAAATTCACCCTATGTTAATTTTGATATTATGAATCCCAAAATGAAGTCCATTTTGAAAGATAAAATTTATAAAATTTCAAAAAGTGGGTATTACTACTCACAATGGCTAGTTTGATTGGTTGTGGTGTGTTATAACTCGAAGTTGCATACAACACACGCTACTATATTATTCAAAGAGAACTATACCATGAAAGCTTGGGGTGTTACAAAAACCTCTTCATAAATATAAAATTAGATCTATTCTTTTGTTATCATGTTGAGACCCATTTGGGATATGATTTATAGATCTAATGGTTTTATATATAATTGATATTGCTTCTTATAAATCAGGGATTTTTATTATTATATATATTCATTTACAATCTTCACTATTGAAGGAAAATAATTTCCAATCTATTGGCGAGGTTGGTGTCTCTATACATTTCTTCTAAACCATGAATTACTTTATATTATTTTCTATTTCCAATTTTTTATGAAATTGATTTATTTAATTCTTAAAGGCTTTAAAAGGTGTTTTTAAAGGGGTTTTCATTAAAAGTTTATTCATGCACACTTTGTGTTCAATGAAATGCCTCAATGGTTATTTTTAATAAACACAAGATTTTATAACATTGGTATGGGGATGCATCATTTATAAAAAAATCATAAATTGTGACCATGGTTTTAAAATTCATTTTGCAAAATATATCACATTGGGATGCTTTTTGTTTTGGGTTATAGACATAGGAAGACATTGTGAGTGTTGAAACACTAAGGAAAACATTGTTTATATTGAATGTCTATGATTGGAATCTATATCTATAGAATTAACATGATTCCTTGATTGGTGTTCCATCGTGTATATGAATGGGCCATAGGCCAAAAAATTGGGCTTATGGGCCATGTAATGGCCTAAATACCCACTATTCCTTCAGGCTATGTGATGGGTCTCCCACTACCCAGTTAAAAGAGGTCTTTGCATTTCTTTAAATAATAAATGAGGCATAGGCCCCAACCCTTAAAAAAAACCTATTCTCATAGGATATGTCCCATTTTGTTCATGGTTTTTTACAAATTTTCATTACTAAATGTCTGGTTGTTCACATATTTAATATGTGATGTTTCTTTAGGTAATTTTTTTTATGCCTTTATATTATCAGTCGTGTACTTTTAATATTTATGGATATTGTAAATATGAAATGATTTAAATCAAACCAATTTTTGTGTTACTAAATAATTTTGTTTCAAATTGGATTTAAAAAATAATTTTATTTTAAATCCAAAACTATTTGTCACATGGTGTTGGACTTTTATTATATTATTTGGTGGTATCCTAATATAAATTATGATCATACTATACTATTTACTTTGGGTTTTTTTATATTTAATTTTGAAGGAATTAGAGAAATAGAAGGGTATCATATAGTTCTTTGTTTCTTGTGGTTTTTATCCCCTTATTGTTGAGATTGATTTGTGGTGATGGATTTTAACATGGATACTTGTATTATAAATTTTTATATATTGTATTTTAGTTTATCCTATTATATTTTCCTTATGTCTCATTGATTTATAATTTTTTTTCCAAATTTTACTCTATTTGTTTATCCTGTTTTAGTTATTCATGAGTTTTTTTAGATTTTTAGTTGATCACTAAATTATTGAAGACCTTATTTGGTGATTTTTTGTATAGATTGAGTAAGTTTTGATTGAAAATGGTATTAGTGGATAAACCTAAAAATAATTTTTGGGTAGCTACATCATTTTAGTTTAGGGACATCATTATAAAGGAGTTAAGACTATCAGAATTCAGGTAATAAGTACACGAGGGTTACTTTACTAGATCACATCCATGTCACACTACAACCATAGTTTTTATTTTATTTTATTATTTTTATGGTGTTTGTTATTTTGGAGGAGGTTCAAAATGAGTTTATGATGATAATTTTGGATTTCTTGAGGTTTATATGTGAGTTTTGGCCCAGTGCATAGTTTTTGTGCACAATTTGAGGGTAAACTATGTAGATCATTGAGAAAGAGGGAATTTCTAGTTCGATTACCTCTTTCTTGGTTTGAATTTAATGGCATAAGAAAAATTATAGAAAACCATCAAATTACAAGGATAAAATTTTTAGCCTCCTTTTTTTTTCAGGAAAATGCACACATCTTCTTCATGATTAGGGGAAACCATGTAGAAAGCATGCAAGGGTTTCTAAAATTTGCTGATAGATACAATTTTTCATGTTGTGTCATGGTTTCCTAAACCATGCATCCTTCCTATGAAATGTTTCTCTCCTCTTTAGTAGGGTCTACATGGTTGACACGTGATTTAGGAAACTATGTGGATTGCCCATGTGTCTTTAAATATTGAATTTCCGTGTTTTCCCCTCCATATTTTTAACTCAGTTTTTGTTTTTTCCAATCTTTATCGAAATATTCACACCAAGGGGGCTCCCATTCTTCTATACCTAGGCTCTCCTTCTTCTATATATGCCTCTTAAATCTTCAACGTTGAGTCTTTATTAGATTTTTGATCTTTTTACTCATCCTCTCATCTCCTTATCCTGTTTCTTTTGTTTTTCTTAGGTGGGAACTATCTTTTACAAAACCTAGAGGCTAAGGTTGATGTTTAGATTATGTTACATTGATTTTAGGGTGTATGGATGGTTTCTTCAGACTTGTTCTTCCTTTTACTAGATTTTTGTAACATTTTCACATCGTTAAGGTAGGTGTTTCCATCCATTTCCTTTCTAAATAATACCATTGAATTCGTGATATTTCCAAGTTTTGTTATTTTAATATTCATGATTATTATTTTTAGTATAAATTTGTTGGAAATTAAATATGGTTATCATGATGCAAAAAAAATTCAAAGTAGTTTTTCTAATTATTCTCATATGTATCTGTGTGGAATGTGTTTTTTAGAATTCTAATGGAATTTTTATAATATATTTAGGTGTTTTGAGATAGTTATTAACCCTAGTTGGGTTCTGAAAAATTGTGACATGTGGTTGTTATATCAGTGTGTGGATTATGGTTTTTAAAATTGATTCAATATTCTGTGGAAATCTTTATTCTTTGAAGTAATTCTCTTTTTGAATCTTAAATTTAACTATTTGGTATTATGTGGTTTTTAATAAGTGTTACATTGGATTTGGAACATCTTTACGTACCTGAGGTGAACATATTTATAGACTAACATATTATAGTGGATTTATTTATAAAATATTCCTCTTGTATCTAGTTTTCGAAAATACTCCTCTCTTATTTCCATTGTTCCTTCCCTTACCTCCTTCTCTTAAATGCTTTTTCTAAATCCCAAGTGTGTTCCAAATTTTTTCATGATTTCTTATTGATCTAAAATTTGGTTTTGAAATGTTTTTTCTAAATATTTTCCCATTTTTAATATTTAAGTGTTTTTTGGTTTCTAAAAGGAATAAATGGTAATTTTTCACCTTTTATGTATATTGAATACTTCTACACTGGTTTTGAAAATGGCTTGGAAACAAAATTAGATTTTGAACTAATAAGTCCTGATTTATATTTTGGGATGTTTTAGAGAATGGATTTTAAATCCCATGTGATATGAATTCCCATTTAAATCTTTTTATTGGTTAATATGTGATGGGAACCTATATGGTAGTCCATCTGAAGAGTGGATCATCACATAGGGGTGTTAATGTTTGGGCTAGGCAAGCATGATGGAATCTATGGATTATTGGTTTATCTAATGAGTGTAAGGGACCATTTATTCTCTATATACTATTATCATGGTATTCATGGGTTTCATCTATAGTTTTTAGTGTTTTTTTATTATAGATCCTGATTAGATGGGTAGGTACCCCCAAGATTTTTTGAGAGGACAGGTGGGTTGGGCTACTGGTGAGGATAGTTTAAAACACCCAGTTGGTTATTGACTATAGTTTTGCACCATATGCTAGCAGGTGATTACAAACCAAGTATGTCTAGGGATTTATTCCAAATAAGTTTAGAAAATTCCCATGATTATCTATTTGTATATTCTTATTATATATGATGCATGTCTACTTGTTGTGCTAGTTTCTGCCTGGTTGTGTTATGTTCTTTACTTTTCAGCGTTGATGACTTCTAACATAGTGAGTCTCCTTATTTTCATATTTTTTCATTATCAATTTTTTATAATTAAAATATATTTTGAAAATAGGAAAGTGGTGTACGTGTGTGTGTGGTTTTAAAAAAGAAAAGATGTGTTTAGTTAATGAAATGATAAAACCCTATTTTATAAACGTATTTCAAACCAATTTTTATGGACTTTTTTGGGAAATTAAATGTATATGATCTAGGTTAACTACTGATTGTGTTGTATATGATCACATCCTACTTGTTCCACTCGATGTCGATAGACCTAAGATATTTTGCAAGTTTGGGTTTTTGGTTTGGGTATACCTTTGAAGTAGTTTGTTCTTATGGTTGGTGGAGACCAAGAGGCCATATGGAGATCATGTTTGGTTTTATTTTGCTTTTAGTTCTATTTTTAATTTTTCTCTGTTCAACTTCAATTTTATCTAGACTTATTTATGTATTTGTTGTTGCTCTGTTATTTTTGTCTAATTGTATTATTCTCTTCTTTTATTGTTTGAACCTTGTATTTATTGGGATAAAACATTCCCACCATGATATATTTGATTCTTGATGAACATTTCCATCCAGAGAGGATTGGAAACACCTATTGGGCCTTATAATAGGCCGGGTTGGGTGTTAGGTCGAATGGTATCCTATCCTAGATTCTGACATTCCATATATAAACTATAGTTACCATGGGTAGTCATGTATTTTTTCTCAAATTGTGACATGGGTTTTGAGTTTATTTAAATGATATTCATTTAGGGTTTAATTAAATGATCATATTCCTTTGAAATTTTTTGTCACCGATTTAAATGATATATAATTTATTGAAATAATTTTCATTTAATTGTTTAAATTGAAAATTCTTGAAGTAGGTAATTTTATTCAGAAAATTTATCTTGAGTTAAACAGATATTCTCTTTTGTTTTTATTAGAAAAATTCTCCTAGAATAGCTCATTTCAATCATAGAAAATAATTTTTGACAAATGTTTTGCTGCAGATTCCTCCAACATGACATTATTTGGAGGAATAATATATTCAAACTATTAATAATTTGGGTCACGTTGGTGTTTGGAACAAGGAAATAATGGTGGATCGTGACTTGTAATTTACCTTGTAGTATCCATCCATCTTTTATAGTGAAAAGGGACACAATAAATCTGATTAGTGCCTTGAAAGGATTGAATGGATCATACAAATTTTGAAAAACCAAAGGAATATATGGGGGCTTTTCCACTTATATTCTTAAAGGGATGGGATATAAATACTATCACAATATTTTACAAGATAAGTTACACACGGATCATACCTGGCCTCCTTTAAAAAATATCATCAACTAGTAGTTATATCCTAAAAAATTGAGAGTGGAAAAAAACCTATAATTTCTTACCAATGAGCAATGGGATTATTTGGTTATGTAATATGAAACATGTTTCACCTAGTTTGTTCACCTACAACCCAATCTATTTACGGATGATTCCCATAATTTTTGGATGTTTGAGATTTGTCTGAGGGGTGATATTCATTCAATTTGGATTCTATTATTCCTCCTACACTTTGTATAAGTATTCAATAAAGTGTATTTTGTTGACGAAAACGTTTCAATGAAAATGTATATTAGCGGATCTTATGTTACTATGGGTGGTAGAAAGAGTGTGTCTTATAAAAACAAAAGGAATCATCAGGGTGAAAATTTTACATTAGGACTAATTAATTGAACTTCTCTAGGGAAGAAACATGTTTTTTATATAAGTGTGAAAGGCTTGGTCATACCAAAACTATTTTTACATAATATCTTAGTATATCTCATCATTGAATAAAATTTACACATCTTAATAATTTATTTGAATAATATCTCAAGAGAGAAAGGATAGATCTACTCTCACCATGGTTTCATAGGTTCATTATGATTCTTCAATGGTTTTTGGGTCTCATACAGATACCAAGGGGGATATTAATATGGTGATGAATTCTTGGTGAGCATTTCAGACTAGATTCCTTTTTTCAATTAAGTGTGCATCAGATAAATATGAGGTATGGTCAGCTACTATTTGAGGTCTGATTTTTATTTCATCCTATATAGTACTAGATTTTTTTGATATAGGTCTGAATTAATAATTAATATCATCAATTTTAATTGAAAAGTTTATATTTTCTTCAGATATCTTTTCTTTCAAGTTGGATATTTCCCTGCCTTTGGGATAGAGGTTAATACACTATTTTAAATGCCTTTTCTGATTGGTGATGATATTCTACTATGATGTTTTTTGGTTTTCTTAGTAAATGATATAAATATCATCGTCCTTATTATTAGAATATATTTTATGGCTATAGTATAGTCTTAGATTGACTTCCACCTTCTTCATGTTTAATTTCTATTTCTTTATGGACTATCTCATGTATTTTATGATGAGTGGGATTTTAGATTAGGGATTTAGGGGCATGATTTCCCTTTGGTTGGAATGATATCATGTAAAATTTTAGATATATACCTTGTTGTTTTCAATCCTTGTTTGAGAATATCACTTCCATCTATGGTGAGTGTGTAACCTAAAAACATTCTTGTTGATTTTTCTAGGTTACCTCTATAGAGAGAGAATGAGTTCACTATTGAATTCCTCCCTGGAATGATACCTATTTCAATTCAATCATATCATATTGGACCATATGAGTTAACGGATATCAAATATCATCTGATAGATATTAAGGCTATATAAGGCCCCAGCCTTAAACCTTACTTAATCTTGAGTTATTACAAGATTACACATTGAGGATCTTTTCAGGTTTAGAGTTTTAGAGAATTAGATCATGAAACTTTCATTATATTCCACATTTAAACAAAGTGGTTACATAAAAGACATTATTCATTCTTCCCATCAATGGAAACCTATTTAAAATGAAACATGGATTCTTTCTTGACACATCCTTGACACTATCATCACATCATGTACCTTTCCCTTGACCTGTGAAAAACATTTCAAAAACATGGGATGAGCATAAAAAGCTCAGTAAGGGTTACAAAAAATATGGAAAGGAAACATGAGTTCATATATACATGAGAATGAAATCATACTTTACCCATAAAACATAGGCACTTTAACATACCTCATCAAACCATGAATAAATCATAGAAAACATAAGACATAAAGGTAACTTGAGGCATTCATAACATTCTTACGTAGGGAGTAACCCTCTTGGTTACGTTTGGAATACCCATCACAGTATATTCCCTAAAAATCTCTTCGGAGAAACCTTAACGTTTCACTCCTTCGCGTTACCCAATGCATTGGAGAGCTATAACGGGCTCACCCGCCCTTAGTTTATCACGGAACCACCCGTTCTTCATAACAATGCCCAAGAACCATAACATAATCGTATCACATAAACATGAACATAGCATTTCCACATTTCAATCATAATATAACATTTTAGGATACTGAAATAAAGAATCCATTCAAAAAGAAACCATTTCCAAAACCATTTAAAACATTTAATAAAGAGATTTTTGAATCAAAGTGTCCCATACCACCTTGAAGCTTAAAATTTTAAACCATTAATATCCATATAAATAAATCCTTAAAACCATTTTGAAAACATGGATATTAATAAGAACAAATAATTAAAACATTTAAAACGATATTTTGGTTAAAGGGGTTTTACCAAAATCAGAGACACTTGAATATGATAATTGAGGAATAACATTTACTCAGAACTTTATAATATCATGAGAATAAATGTATTCATGATATAATACTCCAAAGGACAGTATATACACCATATAAGAGTGAATTGGTGCATAACAACAATGAACTCTCAATAGAAATGTCAAATGTGATGAAATCCCTTATAAAGAATGTATCCTTAAATTAAGGACAAATCAATCTCAGAAATATGTGTGAAAAATATAAATACACCCAATATAGGTGGATATTAAGTGTAAAACAATAAAAGTTCATTCACACATATTCAATGGGTGACATATTCAATGACTACATGTTGAACCCAAAGAAATCGAAATTGGGTTAAAAAGTTCCCTTGACAGCCTAATAGCATCACATCAAAATGAGTTGATGAGAGATAAAAAGTGTATCTCATCACTTGGACCTAAAATTTACATCAATAAGGATATATGAGATCATATCCCAACATAACAATATGTAAATTAAAAGACCCAACAAAATAAGTCTTTTAAAAAAGAGGAGGGGGAAAGGTTCCCTTACCGACTTGGGTATCTTTCAAAACATACACCCCATGAAAGAAGGACAATAGATCATTGATGTAAATACTCATAAATGAAATTATATTACACAAAGAGTATAATAATGGGAATTACATACACCACTCAATGGAATTTGTGGCAAATGTAGCATAAATCTCACGGGAATAAAAGTGAGATGAAAAATCCCTTACGAAAACTCGGAAGCCTAACGGCGCCACATAAAACATCAGAATATGTATTGATGAGATCAAATATGGTATCTCATCACATTAAAATAAAATTTACAGCAAGATTAATATAAAAGAACATCCCCCAACATTTCAAAGAGGAACTTAAAAGAAGTGACATAAAGGAGAGTACTTAAAAAGAAAGAGAGAGGATAGATCTCTTAAGAAAGTTCGGCAGCCTAACGGCGCCACTCAAAACATCCAAAATGGATTGATGAGAGAGAATAGGGTCTCTCATCACATGATCATAAAAATTACAGTAAGTGAAATATAAAATATCATCCCAATAACAATAAATATGAGCTTTAAAAGGAATGACATAAAAATGTGTACTTAAAAAGTATGAGAGGAGAAGGATCCCTTACCTCGGGTCCGACTTGACTCGATCGTTCTTTAACGTCCTGGATAATAAACTTGAGTTAATTTACACTTTATTGAGAACCTTTTTATAGTTCATTATTCCCTTTAGATCACTTATTTCAATGTTATAAACATTATTTAATCATTTATGTTAATAATGTTTGTTTTGTCGATATTTGGTTCTTAAGTCGAAAGTGGACTTCTTACAATTACATGTTGTTTGTGTGGCCAAATGTTTATTATATCCAGAATTGTATTCATGAATTAGATATAATATATGTCATATATATCCAGTACATGCATTCATTTATAACATTAAATAATCATTTAGAGGTAAGAAATGAAATGCACCGTTCATGGAGACGGTAAGCCGTACGTACGCCTGAACGCTACTTTCATTTCTATTTCGTATTTTATAGAATTGAATAATAATGATATAAAAGTATATTATAATTCCAGTATAATATCATATATAATATCATAGTTCCATCCTTTATACGTCCCACATATGGTATTTAACGAATCAAATCACTTTGAGGGGGCGGTAGTCCACACTTCCTTAAATGAAGATATCGCGTTTACCCATAATGGAAGCAATAAAGGTAAGAAAAAAAATGAAAAATACAGAAGCATAAATAAAACATAAACATATTATATATCATATATAAAAAATAGTGACATAATAATGGCCACCTTTGAAGGTGTTAAATGAGTATTGAACAATCATCGTTTCGGGAGGCAGAATTTCACCATCCACGGAAACCGTATGTTCTTTAACCATTTGATGTAGTTGTGTGAGAGTGTAGCTCGAATAAATCATATAACAACATCCTAGTATATTTAGGATACTGGTGTTGTTACAAAATAAGTAAATAAAAAGATTTTAGGGGGTTGGAGAAGCAAAATAAAACAAATGAACATGAGAGAATGAATTACCTTTAAAAGTGTAACTCCTTTTGATTTAAGCCTAAAGGCTTCCTTTGAAAGGATTATTCCCAAAGGGAATACTCTAGGATGAGGAGAGGGATGTGGGGAGAGTAAATGGGCATGGTTTGGCTGAGGCAAAGGCTTGAGGAGTGTGGGAAAAGAGGTAGAGGTGGGGGCCTTTTATAAGAGGAGAGGAGGGGCACTTTTGGAAAGTAAGAAATATTACTTTATTTGAAAATGTGTTTCGGTTTCAAAAGGTCCCACATTGATATAATTCGTGGATAAGGTTATAAAGGTTCTCAATCCACCCATCCAATAAGTTTTGGACATGTGTAGTTAATATATTTTACATTATCTTTCTATTTTATTTTAATCGTTAAATAATGATGTCATCACTGCAGCATTATGATTTCATAAATAATTTAATTTATTTAATGTCTAAAAATTATAAAACAATTACTATGATGTAGGAAATCCTGTTATCTTTCCAATTAATATTTATAATAAAACTTTGGACTTGTATAACCCCACTTAATAATTGTTTTCGTAAAACATATTATGTTTGTGTCATTTTCACTTTAACATTATATAAAAAGTAATTTATGTCATTTCCCAACAAAAGTGGATCCATGGGGTCCCCAAGTTGACCCATGGCTTGTAATGGTCAGCCATGACACAACCAATGAGGTTGGGACATGTGTAAAGTTCATTTCATTTTATTAAAGCATTATTTTTACCTTAAACTACACTAATTACCACTAAACGCGATTAAAAACATAATAAGTTACTATTCACCAAAAAATTATTTTTATCCCATTGAACCACATTTTACTTCTTAATGACAACCATTTATGTCGGATTTTTGAAATTCAAAACACATAAGTGGTAAAATTTCATTTAAACGAAAAATCAGCTTTTATAATTACCACTTAGTGGTTTCACTATTCATCAAAAATTGAAGTTTTTCAGAAAATTACCAAAAATTCACCCTAAGCTATTTTTGATATTCCAAATTCAAAAATGAAGTCTATTTTACAAAATTCAAAACATATAAGTCACATTAATTAATTTAATAATTAATTCCCGCTGTCAGAGCAAAGAGAGTGTTTTTATAAAACAATAAGTATCAAAAGATTGACACCAGTTTAAGTCTAATTTCAAAGTGAAATTAATTCCAATGACCACCATTGGATTAAATGGTAAAAATATATTCTAATTTCACTTTAAAACCAATTCAAAAGATAATCTAATCATATAAATAAATTATATTAAAAAGAGGTTTTGAATTAAAATACAACATTTTACACTATTCATTAAAAAATGAACTTTATCAAAAAGATACCAAAAATTTACACAAAGTAAATTTTGATGTCCAAATTCTAAAGAAGAGTTTTATTTGGTCCAAAATAATGTATAAGAGTGATCAAAACAATATCTAATGACAGTTCGCCATCAAAAGGTGATAAGTGAACCTTTAGTGAAAATTAGGGTATAAAAGCCTAGAATTGATTTCTTTCCGTATTTTAAGCCTTTAGCTTTTATTGGATAAATGTAAAAAACACTAAAAAACATATAGAATCATATTTTTGTTATTTCTATCCATTCCCTCCAATACACCGGCTACATGTTAACTACCATTTAAAATAATATTATTTTATTATTAGAGTGCAACATAAGATTGCCAAGAAACTCGTTGTTGCGTGTTGGGTACGCCATCGAGCATATCTTCCCCTTTAAAGTCATTTCAATATTTTATTCACAAATATAGATAAATATGAAATGTCATATTCTTTATTTACCTGGGGTGTTACAGGATAAGTGGTTTATTTTTCATATCATGTCTTATTAGGATTTCCTTTTATTATTTCTAAAATGAGTTTAAAAGTATCAAACATTATGTTGATTTCAATAGACTATGTAAACGCTCAATATCAGTAGGAATCATGTTATACCAATCGTATTGTTCCTTCACATTTCCAAGTATGAATTCCCATATTCTAGATCCTAGTTTTTCCTAGTTTTGCACATAATGGTATTATTACCTACCAGATTTACAATATATTTATTACATGGGGTTTCTATATGATATTCTCTTTATTACTTTATATTATCAATAATTAATTTTTGATATTCCTAGATATTGTGAATATTTAATGTCTCAAAAAAATCAGAAGTAATTTTTACTAAATGATTCCCTTTTGAAATTTATTTATAAACTTCATTTGTTTTAATTCTAGAACTAATGGGTCCATGATGTTATAATATATATAAATTCTAATTTGGTAACCAAATGGGATCATTTTACACACCATACTTATTCCTTTGTTAATTTTTAGATCTGTTTGTTTTGGAATCAAGGAAACTAAAGTCCATTATGTAGTTCAATAGATTTTTGTGGTTATTTTCACCTTCTTAGTGAGATAATAAATTGGTGGCAGATGGTCACATGGAGACGTGGATTTTTCCTGTTTCATTTTTTTCATTTTTAGCATATTAAATTTAAATTTTATGTCTCATGGATTTTTACTTTTCTTATAGGTTTTAATATATTAGTTTTTCTTCATTTATTTATTCGTGAGTCCTGTTTGGTTTCTAGGATAATCTATACCTTGTGGTGGGCCTTCTTGTGTGACATTTCATGTTAGTCCAAGTTGGTTCATTACCAAAAATTTTTCTAAGAGTATATAGTTTTTCTCCACTTTACCAACATTTCCATTTTCAAATTCTTATTGTCTCCACTGGTTAGTATAATGAATATATTTCAAGGAGATACACAAAGAACATTCAACTCTGTGATTTGAGTATTACCAACTACATAGTTTTCATATTAATTTCTCCTTAAAATTTATTATATACACACTAATATAATAATATTAGTATTATTTAAAAAATATAATGTTAATATATTAAATTTATCATAATTTTTTATTCATTTATCCCCACTATTATGAAAAACAAATCTATTTCCTATTCTCTGAGGGGAATATCACATCTATGTAGTGACATGTTTCATTTTTCTCTAATTCCTTCCAATGATGGATCTTATTATGGTTATAAATTATTAATATGAATATTATGGTATCGTTATGTTTCTAGTATGAAAAATTATTGATCCAATTAAAGATATGGTCATCAAAATTTTTTCACTAATTTAAACGATTTAAAATAAGAGTAGCAAGAGTATAACCTTTTATTCAAATTGTGTAATATTTCCATATCCATTAATTAATCATATAAATTATTCTAATTATGGTATATAATAATAATAAATAATAAATATGATTATTATGCAGAAAAGTATAGTTATATTACAACCATACCACCATATAATCTTTCAATAAATCAATGTTTGTTCAAAATTTGGTCAGTTTAACCACCAACACAAAAAATACTATGAATTTATATCAAGAAAAACTATTATAACATAATTTCAAGTGTAATATCATATTAATTGGTAAATAAAATTTTCTTCTCTAGAAGATATATCAATACTTAATTCATTAATTACTAATACACACTTTGAATGTTTAGAATCAATGAAACATGGTTCATATGAATTACATATTCAAGGATAAAGGCTAAAAAAAACTATGCAGGAATTTATAAAATTGTAAATATTTTAAAAAATATATACATATAAAAACCCATAATTACCTAGTAATGGTGAAAAATGTAAGAATAAAAATAATATATAGTGTTACAATGAAACTAGTATTAATGTTGAAAACCGTAAACAAATGATGTAGAAAATATGAATAATTATTTTAAAAAAATCTATTTTTAAAAACTGTGAATGAAAATTAGTATGAGTAATTTTCCTAATTGAGGGACTATGATAAGATATGTATGTGATATAGGAGGTTAATGTGTGTTCATGCTAGTTGGGAACAGTTTTAAGGTGTTTCATCTCAAATTCCACTCTCTAGGGTGTGATTGATATTATAAACAAAATTTCATTTCTGTGGTTCATATAAAATCTCTTTGAAATATCACTTTTAGAATTACTTATTAATCAGGTTATTTTATTTTCAATTAAATTTCCTCCATTTCAATGGTATTTTTTAATGTTTTACACAAGTTCTAATAATTTTTTATCGCATTTCTAATTCTTTGAAACATGTTACATGTTAACAATAATATTTCCTTTGTATTTTTTATTCCCCATCAATGGATATGATTTTATTGTAATATTTTTATTTCATGGGATTTACTAGGTAAATCATGATTCCAAAATCAAGTAGCTATTGATTTAGTTCTTTCCCCAGTAGTATATATTCTTCATAACACAGATACCTTTCTTAGGGTTATAATGTTTTATCATGAATATTTTTCTCCCATTATTTGGTTCTCACATCCTATAATTTCATTACATGGTAATTCATTATCGTATTTGTTAAAATAATCATTTAATATAAATAAGGTTTTATAAATATTTTTAAAATGTACTTTTTGAAATATTAAATTGAAATTATTATAAATTTCACTTTCATAATCAAATGTTTTATATCCACATTACCTATACAAAAAATTATTTCATTTTAAAGTCTTCTTTATTAGAAATTACATTACATGTAAAATTATTCGATGAGTTTCACTCATCATTCTAAAAAATAATTTTTTAAGTTCCCTATAGCTACATCATTTACATCAATGCAAAACATGTTTTCAAAAAAAAAATTAAGTTTTCACATATAATTCCTTTTAATTTTGTAAAGGATTTACACTATTATAGTTTGTAATTAAATATAACTACACAAATAAATGTTTACATATTTATATATATATATTTATTATTTTATAACAATATCATGATACCAAAAAATCAAATACATGATCTCTTAAAGGGTTATATCATATAAGAATTAGTTTTAATGATTTTTTTAATATTTTTCAGCATCATATGAGAATATATTTCATAATGGGGATAAATTCTATTGAAACCATCCACCACATTAACATGAATGGATTATTCCCATGTTGTTCATGTACTAGAATAATTGTGTACTCATTTTAGTATATTTTGTGAGAATCACATCTTACATAATTAATATTTGATGATATTCCCCTATAATCAATGTTATTCTATTTATAAAGGGAAATGTGTTGGAATTATATATGTTTTTATTTCAATTTATATCATTATTGGAAATATGACCTTGGATTTTTTAACCAATCACATTATCCCTCCAGATGGGTTATGTTCATGTTATCCCTTTTATTGACATGGGGAATTGTATTAGAAATATTTGTGATTATTGATTCCTAATGTAGGTTGATAATGTTTTTTATTTCCATATTTCTCGTTATACAAATAGATTAGTTTTTTCCATCAATTGGTTCTTTAGAAAATTCAATGAAAGGTATTGATGACTGTAATGGTGAAAAAAAATGTATATAATTTGGTTTTGGGTGAGTAATAAAATTAAATATACCCTCAATGAATCTATAGGTATCATGAGACAAAATAGTTGTGGAAATTTGGGTTATAACTACCCAATTCCACTATATTTCTTGAGTATGGTCTTAACATCAAGAGGATTGCCTTTTTGCTATGACTAGATAGTTTATTTTTGAAGTTTAACATTGTTCATTCCATCTGTATGAGATTTTTATTATTGATATCCATCTTTTTTTATTATCATAAATATATAATGTTTTTAAATTCAATATTATTTTAGATTAAATTTGTTTACTTATTCCTTCCATAGTATTTTTTCAATTATTTTTTAATTATTTATTAAGTTATATGTTTATTTTCAAAATCATTTGTGCTCACATATTTATTATGTTTATATTCCCCATGTTATGAATAAAATTATCATATGTTATATTTTTAGAATAATAGCATGTGTGGTATAATTTATTAGATATTTTTAAGACTTCTCATGAATTAGTAAGTTTCTTATATATAATTTAATAAAAAATAACAATAGTTGAAAATGACAAGGACTTTACTAGTTTATTTTGTTCCTTTTTATAAAATTCTATACATCCAAAAAGATCCTTTAGATATTGTTTATTCAATAATTGTTATGGATTTTTTAATTATTAAAGGTTATATCTAGGATTTTATAGATGTTACAAAAGTGTCTATTTAATATATATGGATTTAATAACATGTAGTAAATGTAATCATCAATGTCAATTTAAGTGGGAGGTATTCAAATAAAATTTACTTAATCTAAAGTATATGACAACTAACATGTGATTCTATAGTATGTTCCAGAGTCACTCAATGTTCTTCTATGTACAAGTTCAGCATAATTCCTTAAAGATAGACGGTTCAATTATTAATAATTCCACCATTCCTATAGATATGTAAATTTAATTTTTTGGGATATAAATAAACCATATGGTAAATATAATAGTTTCATAGTTCAAGAAAACAAATATACTCCGTGGTTAGGAATAATAACATTTTTAACTATAAAACTTACATGTATAGTCAAAATCAATGGATGTGTATAATAAACATACATAACAAGAATTTTTTTTCCCACTATTGGCTTGTGCGTCAAAAAATAAATGTGTATAGTTTCAGTTAATTTCATATGCATTTCATGAGGGAGAAATTTTTCCTGGTGTGCCTCAAATATTCATAAATATTTACTTCTGATTGAGGATTGATCAGGTTAGAGGAAGAAAAATATTATATTAAACAAAATTTGTAAAAGGTGTTCACCTAAGATTCACCCCCACCCCACCCCCCTTAGGGTGACTGAATAGTCTACTTGGACTAAAAAATTTTATCAGATCTAAAAATATATTTTTTTTATAGAAATATTTTTTCACAAATATTTTCATTGATTTACGTGAAACTGAAGATTTTTGGAAGATACAAAATTCCTCTAGAAAAAGTTTGAAAAGTATACCTAATATCAAGAAAATATTAGTTAATCTAGGTATAAAAAACATAGAGGTTTTGGCCAAAATGTTGAAAAATGAAAGATGAATAAATCATATAAGAAATATATAATAGTATTTTTGAATTAATGGAAGGAGTAACAATCATTATCAAAATATATTAATGGTGTATGTGTCTTTTGTAAATCTTGTTGAAATAATACTCTAGGAAAAAATAGTCACTCTATCTATATTGAGAAAAAATTGAATTAATTTGGGAAATTTTTACATTGAATTTTAAAAATACAACCACAGTGTCCCTAAGGAAGTTATTGAATATATACTAACATTTATCAAGGGAAAAAAGAAGGAGTTAAACAATTATAACAATAATAAAATGAAATGGAAGGAAACCTTAAAAGAATGTATTAGAAATGTAGTTCTTTTCTAGAACTCAATGAATAAAAATAATACAGAGTATTTATTTTAATTAACCATTTCCCTTAGACTATTAATATTATCAATGTACTCATTTTAAAAATGATATAATTTATAATTTTTATTAATATGATATTTAGATATCATATGAAACTATTAAAGTTATAAAATCATAAAAGGAGTTCAAATTTATAAGAATAATAGTTTTAGGAATGTATTTGTTAATGAAACGAAGATTCATATAGGAATGATTCAAAATATTAAAGCTAATTTTGATGATAAATTAAAATTCAATGATGATATATAAAACACAATATGTTTAATGATCTATGATATTTAAATAGCGATAAAATACATACAGAAAACTCATGTTAAATCATCACAAGATTCCATGATAAGTTCTACTACCTATGTTCAAGAGATTCATAAATCAAAGTGCAATGAATATAACTACAAGGAAATTTTTTTAAAAAAAATGGATGGTTCATATTCTATATTTATGAAAAATTTGGTAAAAATAAGTTTTCATAAATCAATGTGAAATATTTCTAAAACTTATAATAATATCACTACTGGAAATCCAGCATTTCCCAATAGTTTAGAACCGTTGGGAAAAGCTGCAGAACCATTGGTATATGTTATACCAATGGTTCTACAAACCGTGGGGAAGTAAGCCGTTGGGAAAGGCTTTTCCCAATGGTTTACACAGAACCATTGCGATAGGTTAGAAAAAATCAACCTATCCCAACGGTTCTGCCAAACCGTTGGGATAGGTTAGAAAAAATCAACATATCCCAACGGTTCTACCAAACCGTTGGGAAATCACAGAGAATTTTCTTTCCCAACGATTCTATGAACCGTTGGTAAAAACAAGTGTTTTTACCAACGGTTCAAGGAACCGTTGGTAAAAATATCTACATAGAGCCTATGCCAACGGTTTTTAAACCGTTGTCATAGGCTTTGCTGTGCAAATTGCACAACAGCCTGCAATTTGCACAGCAGGTCTGGTTTTTGGGCATTCACCCTCAGTTTCAATTCAATTTTCAATCCAATTATGCCCTCGTTTTCAATACATTTTTCAATCCAATTATTTTACCTGTAACACATATAATTCATACATATAGAGAACAAACCAACACATAGAAATAATGCAAACCAACCAACCAACACATATAATGCATCCTGAAAATATACACATCCATAATTAAAGTAGAATTCATAACATAATTATAAACATACATAATTCATTTAGAATTCATTTTAAAATTTAGATGACAATCATATGTGGAATCCGGAATTCAATTCATAATTTGATTGGTTTTTCATATACCATATATTTTTAATAGAAATGATATCCATTTTAAACAAAATACATACATCGGGAATGATACCGGTCACATCGTGCCTCGGATTGAGGCGAGGTTAACTCGTACACATCACAAATGACTCATTGATCGTTGTCCTAAAGTATCAACATATTCCGAAATCGTTTGGTCAGTTTTCCGTATGTCAGTTGTTCTTTTCACTTAAAATGAAGTGTTTTTTAAATAAAAGAGAGACACTTTGAATGGTGTCGGCCACAACGCGCCTCGTATTGAGGCGGGGTTAACTCGTACACATCACAAATGACCCATGGATTGTTGTGCTAAAATATAAACATAATCATAATGCGTTTGGTTGGTTTTCCTTATGAATTTAAAATGTAGTCCATTTTAAAGAAAATCATACACTTAGAGTGGTCTCAGCCAAACCGTGACTCGGATTGAGGCATGGTTGACTCATACACGTAACATATGACCCATGAATCGTTGTCCTAAATTTTCAACAGATTTCGAATGCGTTTGGTCAGTTTTTCATATGTCAGTTGTTTATTTCACTTATAATCTTGTCCATTTTAAACAAAAGAGACACAGTCAGAGTGGTATTGGCCACACCGCATCTCGGATTTAGACGGGGTTGACTCTTACACGTCTCAAATGAAGCATGGATCATTTTCCTAAAGTATTGACACAATCCGAATGCGTTTGGCCGGTTTTTCGTATGTCAGTTGATGTTTTTCACTTAAAATGATGTCCTTTTGAAACAAAAGACATACACTTTGAGTTGTGTCGGCCACACCACGCCACGGATTGAGGTGGCGTTGACTCTTACACATCACATATAACTTAAGGATCATTCTCCTAAAGTTTCAATGGAAACCGAATGCGTTTGGTCAGTTTTCCGTATGTTCTTAAAATGTTGTCCATTTTAAACAACAGAAAGTCACATAGAGTGGTCCCGACCACACATAGATGACAATTAAATTATAATTCATAATGTAATTATAAACGTACATAATTCATATAAAATTAAATTTAAAATTTAGATGACAATTATATGTGGAATCCGAAATTCAATTCATAATTTGATCGGTTTTTTCTATACCATATATTTTTACCTCAAATGATGTCCATTTTAAACAAAATACATACACCTGAAGTGATACCGGACACACCGCACCTTAGATTGAGGCAGGGTTGACTCGTACACGTCACATTTGACCCATGGATCGTTGTGCTAAAGTATTGATACATTCCGAATGCGTTTGGTCGGTTTTCTGTATGCCAGTTGATGTTTTTCACTTAAAATGACGTCCTTTTGAAACAAAATACGGACACTATGAGTGGTGCCGACCACACCGCATCTCCAATTGAGGCGGGGTTGATTCGTACACGTCACATATGACCCATGGATCGTTCTCCTAAAGTTTAAATGTAAACCGAATGCGTTTGGTCGGTTTTCCGTATGTACTTAAAATGTTGTCCATTTTAAACAGTAGAGTGACACTTAGATTAATCCTGACCACACCGCGACTCAGATTCATCCTAGGTTGGCTCATACATGTCACATATGACCCATGGATCGTTGTGATAAATTATCAAAAGATTACGAATGCGTTTGGTCGGTTTTGCGTATGCCAGTTGTTCTTTTCATTTATAATCATGTCCATTTTAAACAAAAGAGACAGAGTTAGAGCGGTGTCGGCCACACCACATCTCTGATTAAAGCGAGGTTGACTTTTACACGTCACATATGACTCATGGATCTTTGTGCTAAAGTATTGATAGAATCCGAATGCGTTTGGTCGTTCTTCGGTATGTCAGTTGATGCCTTTCACTTAAAATGACCTCCTTTTGAAACAAAAGACGGACACTTTGAGTGGTGTTAGCCGCACCGCATGTCGGATTGAGGCGGGGAT
Organism: Viscum album; assembly: GCA_963277665.1. NCBI lineage: Eukaryota > Viridiplantae > Streptophyta > Magnoliopsida > Santalales > Viscaceae > Viscum > Viscum album. The sequence goes on along the minus strand of OY728147.1, from coordinate 1,509,284,241 downwards.
GATTCGTACACGTCACATATGACCCATGGATCGTTCTCCTAAAGTTTCAATGGAAACCGAATCCGTTTGGTTGTTTTTCCGTATGTACTTAAAATGGTGTCCATTTTAAACAAAAGAGAGTCACTTAGACATATACTAGCCACACCGAGACTCAGATTCATCCCGGGTTGGCTCGTACAAGTCACATATGACCCATGTATTGTTGGGATAAATTATCAACAGATTCGGAATGCGTTTGGTCAGTTTTCTGTATGTCAGTTGATGCTTTTCACTTAAAATGACGTCCTTTTGAAACAAAAGACGGACACTTTGAGTGGTGCCGGCCACACCACGTCTCCGGATTGAGATGAAACCACCGTGCAACATTCTAAATATTATTCGTGACATGTACGCACAAACGACACGTCAATAGGACGTGCGGTTTGCGCGGTATGACTCAATATTCGTGTTTTAATTGATGTGCGCGCTTCGTAAACGCGCGTGAGGGGGGTCCAAACGGGCCGAATGAAGTCGGAATAGCCTGAAATCAGACGACAAATACGTGATAGTGATTTATGAAGTGTTCGAGCAGACAACACATCAATCGGACATGCCGTGTGCCCGCGGTGACCGACAACACAGTTCTGGTGTCATAAACGGCCAAAACGGGCGTCCAATGGTCAAATTCATAGCGGACGACCTCAGATTGAGCTGAAACCATCGTGCAACATTCAAATTATTATTTGTGACGTGTACGCGTAGACGGCACATCAATCAGACGTGCGGTTTGCGCGGTACGGCTCAATATTCGTATTTTAAGTGATGTGTGCGCTTCGTAAACGCGCGTGAGGGGGGTCCAAATGGGCCGAACGAAGTCGGAATGGCCTGAAATCAGACAAAAAATACGGGTGAGTAATTTCTGAAGTGGTCGAGCAGACGGTACGTCAATCGGACGTGCCATGTGCCCGCGGTGACTGACAACGCAGTTCTGGTGTCATAAACGGCCAAAACGGGCGTCAAACGGTCAAATTCATAGCGGACGACCTCAGATTGAGATTAAACCACCGTGAAACATTCTAATTATTATCCGTGACGTGTACGCATAGACGGCACATCAATCGGACGTGCGGTTTGTGCGGTACGGCTCAATATTCGTGTTTTAAATGATGCGCGCGCTTCGTAAACGCGCATGAGGGTGGTCCAAACGGGCCGAACGATTTCGGAATGGCCTGAAATCAGACGAAAAATACGGGTGAGTGATTTATGATTTGTTCGAGTAGACGGCACGTCAATCGGACGTGCCGTGTGCCCGCGGTGACCGACAACGCAGTTCTGGTGTCATAAACGGCCAAAACGGGCGTCCAACGGTCAAATTCATAGCGGACGACCTCAGATTGACCTAAAACCACCGTGGAACATTATAATTATTATTCGTGACGTGTACGCATAGACGGAACGTCAATCGGACGTGCGGATTGCGCGGTACGGCTCAATATTCGTGTTTTAAGTGATGCGCGCGCTTCGTAAACGCGCGTGAGGGGGGTCCAAACGAGCCGAACGAAGTCGGAATGGCCTGAAATCAGAAGAAAAATATGGGTGAGTGATTTACAAAGTGGTCGAGCAGACGGCACGTCAATCGGACGTGCCGTGTGCCCGAGGTGACTGACAACGCAGTTCTGGTGTCATAAACGGCCAAAACGGGCGTCAAACAATCAAATTCATAGCGAACGACCTCGGATTGAGCTGAAACCACTGTGAAACATTATAATTTTTATTCGTGACGTGTACGCGCAGACGGCATGCCAATCGGACGTGCGGTTTGCGCGGTACGGCTCAATATTCGTGTTTTAAGTGATGCACGCGCTTCGTAAACGCGCGTGAGGGTGGTCCAAACGGGCCGAACGATTTCGGAATGGCCTGAAATCAGACGACAAATACGGGTGAGTGATTTATGAAGTGGTCGAGCATACGACACGTCAATCGGACGTGCCGTGTGCCCGTGGTGACTGACAACGCAGTTCTGGTGTCATAAACGGCCAAAACGGGCGTCCAACGGTCAAATTCATAGCGGACGACCTCGTATTGACCTGAAACCACCGTGAAACATTCTAATTATAATTTGTGACGTGTACGCACAGACAGCACGTCAATCGCACATGCGGTTTGCGCGGTACGGCTCAATATTCGTGCTTTAAGTGATGCGCGCGCTTCGTAAACGCGCGTGAGGGGGGTCCAAATGGGCCGAACGAAGTCGGAATTGCTTGAAATCAGAAGAAAAATATGGGAGAGTGATTTATGAAGTGGTCGAGCAGACGGCACGTCAATCGGACGTGCCGTGTGCCCGCGGTGACAGACAACGCAGTTCTGGTGTCATAAACGGCCAAAACGGGCGTCCAACGGTCAAATTCATAGAGGACGACCTCAGATTGAGATGAAACCACCGTGAAAAATTCTAATTATTATTCGTGATATATACGTGCAGACGGCACGTCAATCGGACGTTCGGTTTGCGCGGTACGGCTCAATATTCGTATTTTAAGTGATGCACGCGCTTCGTAAACGTGCGTGAGGGGGGTCCAAACGGGCCGAACGAAGTCGGAATGGCCTGAAATCAGACGAAAAATATGGGTGAGTGATTTATGATGTGGTCGAGTAGACGTCACGTCAATCAGACATGCCGTGTGCCCGCGGTGACCGACAACGCAGTTCTGGTGTCATAAACCGCCAAAACGGGCGTCCAACGGTCAAATTCATAGCGTACAACCTTGGATTGAGCTGAAACCACCGTGAAACATTCTAATTATTATTCTTGACGTGTACGCGCATACGGCACGTCAATCGGACGTGCGGTTTGCACGGTACGGCTCAATATTCGTGTTTTAAGTGATGCGCGCGCTTCATAAACGCGCGTGAGGGTGGTCCAAATAGACCGAACGATTTCGGAATGGCCTGAAATCCGAGGAAAAATACGGGTGAGTGATTTATGAAGTGGTCGAGCAGACAGCATGTCAATCGGACGTGCTGTGTGCCCGCGGTGACCGACAACGCAGTTCTGGTGTCATAAACGGCCAAAACGGGCGTCCAACGGTCAAATTCATAGCGGACGACCTCGGATTGACCTGAATCCACATTGAAACATTCTAATTATTATTCGTGACGTGTACGCATAGACGGAACGTCAATCGGACATGCGGTTTGCGCGGTACGGCACAATATTCGTGTTTTAAGTGATGTGCGCGCTTCGTAAACGCGCGTGAGGGGGGTCCAAATGGGCCGAACGAAGTCAGAATGGTGTCGGCCACACCACGCCTCAGATTGAGGTGGCGTTGACTCGTACACGTCACATATGACCCATGGATCGTTCTCCTAAAGTTTCAACAGAAACCGAATGCGTTTGGTCGGTTTTCCGTATGTACTTAAAATACTGTCCATTTTAAACAAAAGAAAGTCACTTAGAGTGGTCCCAACCACACCGCATCTCAGATTTAGACAGGGTTGACTCGTACACGTCTCAAATGACCCATGGATCGTTGTCTTAAAGTATCAACACAATCCGAATGCATTTGGCCAGTTTTCCGTATTCCAGTTCATGTTTTTCACTTAAAATGATGTCCTTTTGAAACAAAAGACATACACTTTGAGTTGTTCCAACCACACCGCACCTCAGATTGAGTCGGGGTTGATTCTTACACGCCACATATGACCCATGGATCATTATCCTAAAGCATCAAAACATTTCGAATGCGTTTGGTCAGTTTTTCGTATGTCACTTTTTGTTTTCACTTAAAATCTTATAGAAATTCATATAGAATATTTTTATATCATATTTAGTATGGATTAGATTTTAGTTGATCGTGCTATGAAACATTTCAGAGATAATGAAATTAAAGAAGGTGGAGGTTTTTTCCGGGGGGCTGTCCGGGGGGGCTGTCCGATGGGTGTCCGGGGGGCTGTCCGGGGACCAAGGAGGAGGGTGGGGGGCTGTGCGGGGTCTGTCCGGAGGGTGTTTGGGGGTTGTTCTGGGGGTTTTCCGGGGTTGTTCAGGGGGCTGTCCGGGGGTTGTTCAGGGGTTGTTCAGGGGTTGTTCAGGGGTTGTTCAGGGGGTTGTCCGGGGTTGTTCAGGGGGCTGTCCGGAGGGTGTTTGGGGGGTTGTCCGGGGTCCAAGGGGGAGGGTGGGGGGGCTGTCCGGGGGGCTGTCCGGGGGGCTATCCGGGGTCCAGGGTGGAGGGATGGGGGCTGTACGGGGGGCTGTCCAGCTGTCCGCGAGGCTGTCCGGGGGGTGTTTGGGGGGTGTTTGGGGTCCAAGGGGGAGGGGGGGTTGTCCAGGGTCCAAGAATGAGGGGGGTTGTCTAGGGAGTTCTCAAACACACAACCACTAAAAGACAACAACATCCATAAAAATAGACAATGTATAAAAATAACTCAACTCCAATACTATACTACGAGTCTAGATAAAACCAACAACTAGAATAGATTAAACATCAAATATCAGTAATATAAGTCAAAAATGTAACGGATCAATATGTCCCACATCAGCATCACCATCACCATCATCATCATCATCATCACCCTCGTCATCATCCTTCTCATCGTCCTCACCCTCCACAGCGCCTTCCTCCTCGCCTTCGCCCTCCTCCTCGCCCACCTCATCTCCCTCCTCTTCCGCATCAGACTCCTCGCCATCATCATCTTCAAGCTGGACATCGGCCTGACCACCACTGGAACTGCCACCTGGTGCACCATATATAGAATGTATCGACGACATGTATTCATCAATCGCTGGGCTGGCCTCTGCTGGAAGTGTTGGACGTAGAATTTCAATAAATTTCATAAATGCACTGTTTGCCCAAGTAGACTCTTATGCTGTCTCTGTGGCCCTTTTCTCAGCCTGTTCTGCCTGTTCCCTAACTTGTTGTAGCTCGGTGTCACTACAACTCGTACCTGAGGCAGGCCAATACCTCATCAGGGCTATCCTAGGTCGGCAGCGTACTCTGCCAGAATGATCCTCTCCCAACACCTGATGTAAGTGATCAGATGGCCCAAAATTGTCTGCTTCTTGGGCATCGAGGGCCTCTAAAGCATCCTGTTACAAATATAAATATATTATTAAGTTACTAAATAGATATTAAAATATAAAATCAACAGATTAAAACTTACAATCTGCTGCTGAGTCGCTTCGTTGACAGCACTTCCATCCTTTTTTGTCTACTCGAGCAAAACAGTTTTGCTCGAGGCACACGTCCTTCAATATTTTGTACTTGCCTCTACAATGACATTGAAAACAAAAGTTATATAAAAACTTTAGCAAATGATTAAATAATTGAGGAAACAAAAGAAAATGTAAGTCGTAAAGAAAACTTATAAACAGTTGTCATACCTGCTGCCTCTCATGATCCGGCATCGTCGTGCGTCCTAGTGTATGGAGGTATTTTTTTGCATCAATGTTTTTTTTATTTTTTCCAGATGATTCCTAAATAAAATTAGATAATGCAAAGGATAATATTAATTCAAAACTTGAATGTTATTATTTAAATACCTCAAATGTAATTCATACCTTAAACTGGGTACTCGTCCAATGAGTAATCATCTGACGATACTGCTCTATAGGACAATCATCCACGACTGGTACCGCCTCTAACTCAGTGCCAACTCTAGAATGCCGGCCAATATACAGCTCATGCTTGTAGGCTCTCCAAAGCTTGCCTAAATCCTTTAGACGTTTTAGTCGTGCACCCTCACCATCAGGAAAATTAAATAGAAGATGAAATCAAAATATTAATTCATATAAATACAAAAATAATTAATGTCATTAAATACAACAGATTTTTTTACCCATATCTCTGCCCAAGCTCTATCTTTGACCTCATGTGGAAAATGTTTCCACGACAGTGGGCTGATGGGAATGATGTCGGAGTATTTGGAAAGTGTCACCAGAAAACTCCAACATTGCTGCCCTGTTTTCTCAACCATCTGATTGTATTCATTATATTCCACCATAACCTGTGTGCGACGGTTCCACACCGAACGCATGCGTGTACGGCCCCGCCCCCGCCTCCTGTCAGTAGATGTATCTTTCATGAAAGAAAAACATATATTTTATCAAAACATGTTATAATGAAAATAAATATTTCTATAAAAATTTGTTAGGGTTTTATAAATATACCTGTGCTAGTCTGATCAATGAGTGGCGCCAGATCCACAGAACCTGATGGAACACCCTCTGGTGGAACAGGAGTCGAAGACGATGGAATATAAAAGCTCAGAGAGACAGAAGTAGAAGGAAAAGAAGATGGAACAGCTGTATGACCTGATGCTGACTGGGGAGTGGGAATCATCGTGGGATGCGAAAATGATGGGGCAGAAGATGCAGAAGGTAGTGAAAACATGGGAGGCCTAAATACCCCGTGTGTCCCTAACGACACACCGGGATCAGAATGTGGGAAGGCTGAAATGTCAGTGGGAGGGGCCGGGTCTAGTCGGTCACGTGCAGCTCTACGTCCACCTCTGGTACGAACCCTCCTCGTACCACCGGCCTGAGTACTAGGACCAGTGCTAGGCTCCTCGTTGAATAACTATCGACGTAATGGTGGATCCTACAAAAATGTTTACAAAAAAAATTAATCACATGACATTATATATTCTGTAAATATATATATATATATATATATATATATATTTGAAATAAAGTACTCACTGTAGGCACTAATGGTGGAATTCCCATCTCCTCCATCCGACGATTGTTCTCCGCCATATTTTTCTTCGTCTCTCTTCAATTGGCTGCATTTCCTGCATTTGAAAACAAATATGTAATTAATTAGAAAAAGAAAATTAATGTGTAAACCAAAAAACTAAATATATGAGGGAATGAGGGGATTCATTGGTAATTTATCTATCAATTGTTTTAGAAGAGCTTGAATGAATTTAATAAAACATACAAGTTGTAATGTTCACCAAGTTAGAAATATTGTTTGATTTGGTTTGAATATAGTTCAATTCCAAATTAGAATATGAAATTCAAATAAAACAGCAACCAATAAACAATTAAATAGGATTGAACTTTAATAGAAAATACATTTAAGTAAACGATAAAGGAAGAAAATAATCATGGTATCAACTACACATGTGAAAAAAACATACTAATGTGTTATTGAAAAAATGTAAAACCAACAAGAACTTAATGTGTTATCACATCAGAGCATGCCTCATCCCATAACCATATTAGTAGGGTACCCCTCGTGGACAGCCCCGCCCAACCCCGTGGACAACCCACCCACCCCCGTGGACACCCCCTACCCCCTAGACAGCCCAACCACCCCCGTAGACAGCCCACCCACCCCCCTCGACACCCCTTCTCCCTATGGACAGCCCCCACCCCCTTGGAAAGCCCTCCCACCCCCCTGGACACCCCTACCCCATGTGGCCAGCCCACCCACCCCCCCTGGACAGCCCGCCCACCCCTCCTTGACAGCCCGACCACCCCCGTGGACAGCCCGTCCACCCTTGTGGACAGCCTGCCCACCCCCGTACACCCCTGGACACCCCGTACCCCCCCCCCCCTTGGGATAGCCCCGCCCACCCTCCCAAACAGCCCACACCCCCCTCCCCTGCAACCCCACCACCACCACCTAGACATACCAACCCCCCTGGACACCCCACACACCCCTCCCCCACCAGGACACACCACCCAGACCCCCAGGACAGCCCACACCCCCTGGACAGCCCCACCCACCCCCGTGGACAGCCTTTCCCACCCCCGTGGACAGCCCCGCCCACCCCCGTGGACAACCCACCCACCCCCGTGGACGCCCCCTACCCCCTAGACAGCCCAACCACCCCTATGGACAGCCCACCCACCCCCCTCGACACCCCTTCTCCCTATGGACAGCCCCCACCCCCTTGGATAGCCCGCCCACCCACCTGGACACCCCTACCCCATGTGGCCAGCCCACCCACCCCCCCTGGACAGCCCGCCCACCCCTCCTTGACAGCCCGGCCACCCCCGTGGACAGCCCGTCCACCCTTGTGGATAGCCCGCCCACCCTCGTACCCCCTTGGACACCCCGTACCCCCACCCCCCCGGGATAGCCCCGCCCACCCTCCCAAACAGCCCACACCCCCCTCCCCTGCAACCCCACCACCACCACCTAGACATACCAACCCCCCTGGACACCCCACACACCCCTCCCCCACCAGGACACCCCACCCAGACCCCCAGGACAGCCCACACCCCCTGGACAGCCCCGCCCACCCCCGTGGACAGCCTTTCCCACCCCCGTGGACAGCCCCGCCCACCCCCGTGGACAACCCACCCACCCCCGTGGACGCCCCTACCCCCTAGACAGCCCAACCACCCCAGTGGAAAGCCCACCTACCCCCCTCGACACCCCTTCTCCCTATGGACAGCCCCCCACCCCATTGGATAGCCCGCCCACCCCCCTGGACACCCCTACCCCCTGTGGCCAGCCCACCCACCCCCCCTGGACAGCCCGCCCACCCCTCCTTGACAGCCCGGCCACCCCAGTGGACAGCCCGTCCACCCATGTGGAAAGCCCGCCCACCCCCGTACCCCCTTGGACACCCTGTACCCCCCTGGATAGCCCCCCCCCCCCACCCTCCCAAAAAACCAACACCCCCCTTCCCTGCAACCCCACCACCACCACCTAGACATACCACCCCACCTGGACACCCAACACACCCCTCCCCCACCAGGACACCCCACCCAGACCCCCAGGACATCCCACACCCCTTGGACATCCCCGCCCACCCCCGTGGACACCCCCTACCCCCTAGACAGCCCAACCACCCCTGTGGTCAGCCCACCCACCCCCCTCGACACCCCTTCTCCCTATAGACAGCCCCCACCCCCTTGGATAGCCCGACCACCCCCCTGGACACCCCTACCCCCCGTGGCCAGCCCACCCACCCCCCTGGACAGCCCGCCCACCCCTCCTTGATAGCCCGGCCACCCCTGTGGACAGCCCGTCCACCCTTGTGGACAACCCACCCACCCCCGTACCCCCATGGACACCCCGTACCCCCTGGATAGCCCCGCCCACCCTCCCAAACAGCCCAAACCCCCCTCCCCTGAAACCCCACCACCACCACCTAGATATACCACCCCCCCTGGACACCCCACACACCCCTCCCCCACTAGGACACCCCACCCAGACCCCTAGGACAGCCCACACCCCCTAGACAGCCCCGCCCACCCCCGTGGACAGCCTTTCCCACCCCGGTGGACACCCCCGCCCACCCCCGTGGACAACCCACCCACCCCCGTGGACACCCCCTACCCCCACAATCCATTATCCAAAACATATCAAATTGGTTTGAACACAATCCATAATTCCCAAAATCCATTATCCAAAACATGTAAACGTTCACGATAACCTCCCCCAACTCTGATTTACATGTTTTGAACACTCTCCTTCCAAACATAGAATAAAAAAACATTAAATAAGTCTTCACAAACACAAACAATATCCTTTTTAGATATTAATTTCAATAATCAATTAAACCACCAACACCTGGAAAAAATCTATTCATTAAAACAACTACAACAATATGGTTGAGATCAAATTTTACCTATTGGTATCGGGGTGTACCTGTGGGAATGGGGGTGTTGGTGTTCGGATTTGGGAGAGCAGTGGAGTCGGATGGGGTTCGCTAGAGCAGCGGAGTGAATAGATTAGGTCTCTGTCCGAATGGGGAGAGGAGATCGTGATCTGGAATTTGGGGGAAACCTTTGCCAACGATTTATAAAAACCGTTGGAAAAGGCAAACATTTCCCAACGGTTCCAGTGAACCGTTGGGAAATGTGTGAGTTTAGTACCCCTTTCCCAACGGTTCCATTGAACCGTTGGGAAATGTGTGACCGAAATTCCCTTTGCCAACGGTTTCCTTAAACCGTTGGCAAAGGCTCACTATACCAACAGTTTAAGTAAACCGTTGGTATACTACCGTTGGGAAAAGAGAAAATTCCAGTAGTGTATATGTTATAATTTTTCACAATGATTGGTTAAGAAATGTGATGAGAAGCCCACCAATTTTATAGAGGTGGGTGAAAAGAATAAAAATATATGGTATCACTAATATGGTTACCAAAATTAACATTATCATACATATGAACTAGAATAACACTCCACCATCCATTATTAAATAAAAATAGAAAATTTCATGATTTTATTATGGGGTTATACACATTTTGGACAATTTACCACCAATGGCCTGAAGTCCTTCATTTTTTATTGATTTTTGATAATCCACCTTTTAAGGGATGAGGTGGAACCCTTACAAGGCCTGTAGGTGTATGTATTACATGTCCCATAGGCCTTATAGGTATTCATTACCCATAGGCTTCAAACAATACATATAACCCAGACTAACTACTTATAACTGCTCATCTCCATCATCTTCATCGTGAAATCAGCTCTCCACCTTTGCATGGCTGGTTGGCTAGGCTTTCTCGTGCTTGCACAGGCTTTTCCTGATCGCTGCTTCCATACCATCTCATTCATTCAATCCATTTATCGTCTACAATGGTGAAATATCCTTTCTCATCCTTCTTCTAGAGCATGTTCCTAGTAGGTTGTCTGGTTGGAATCTACACTTAAAGAGGCCTGAAGGCCTTGAGGTGGCTTGAAGGCCTTACTGAACTAAAGGCCTAGGAAGGCACGAAGGCCTTAAATGACTAGGGGGCCAAATTTGTGGCCTGAAGGCCCAAACGAGAGAATATTCCCAACTTCTACAGTGTGAAACAGTGCCTATTATAGTACCTACTATAGTGCTGCACAGTTCCTGCTACAGTACTGTTATTGAAGTGCTACATCCATGCTACAGTACTCTTGGAGATTAGCCTACGCCTGCATTTGATACTGGGTCACCTAGATGCACCTAAGGAGTCCTCACCAACTGGGATTATGCTCATTTGCTTTCTATCATATCTTATTTACAAATGGTAAATAGGTAACTCATGTATTTAATGGATTCTAAATTTAAGTTAAGATAAATTTAACATAATTAAATAATAGTGCACAAAATAAAGGGAATATGTTAACATAAAAATTATTATAATATCATGAAAATTTATGTGGACGTTGACGAATAAGTTCAAATGTTGATAATAAAATAATGATTACATAGAGTAAATAAAAATATGTTACAAGTAATTAAAAGAGGTAAAATTAAATGTAGAAAAATGAACATATTATAGATTATAATTCTATATTATTTTATAATCAAATGGATTTAACCCTGTTGAATTCACCTGTGATAAATATAGAGAAATATTTCCCTCCCTAAAAAAGAAGCTTCATTTTTGGAAGAAGTCTAAAAATCATTATTGAATGAAAAAAATCCATGACGGTTAAAGGAAAATAATGTATGCAAGAATAATAATGAGGAAAAATAAAAAAATGAACCAAATAATATTTTGGATACAATTAATATCAAAATAGGATATTAAATTTCATCATAGGTTTTTAAAAAATGAAAATAAATAAAAGATTCTGTATGGAAAATTTAAAAAGGAAACACACACACTTGAAATCTGAATGACATTGTATCCTGGTTAGTATAATATTGTAAAGAAAAGTATAAAAATTGAAGAAAACATATACTTAAAAAGTTTTTATGAATTATAAATATCAATCGAATAATATAGAATATATTTATGGTTTAAATGAATATATAGATACATAATGTAATGGAGGAAAGGAAAATGAATGTAAGTTGAAAGAAGAGTGTGGTCTCCTTTTTTGATGTTGTGAAAAGGATACCTTTATGCATTTTTAATATTTAGTGAAAGTAAAAAATTATATGTTACCAAATAAACACATGGAAAACCAAGGGAAAAGAAATGAAGAATAAAGTATCTAAACTAAATCGAGTATAAGTGTTTAGGATGTTTTCTCAATAATGAATCTTTACTAAATGGTCAATATAAAACCACCCTATACCGTCATATTTTTTCATAAAATTCATTAATAATATGATTTAATGTGATGTAATATAATGAGATACCAGGAGAAAATTTTATGTGTAAATAAAACAATATACCTAAATTTATCCCTAATAAATGAAATTATGATAAATTGTACTAGCCACATTATCCGTTATTTTTATCATACAAGAATAATAAGGCTGATAGTACATATTATTTTAGGTGGAGTGATTCTGATGTTTCGGATTATATAAAAATAATAAGCCTAATATTTTAGTGAATAAATTCTAAACAGAGTAAGAGACGCAATAGAAAATCATTAAAATTCTATGGAATGATGACTAATATTTGCAGATTCATATACTCTAGATGATTATTATGATGTTCCGTATTTTATAAATCTATTTAATTAGCAATATTTTAATCTCTATGATATATTTTATGAACATTACAATCCACTTATATAAACCTAACAATAAATTAATCTGGAGAAATTGATGATCGATGTCAAAGTATAAATCATCTAGAAAAGGGGGACAATCCTAATTTATTTGTTTAAAAATTTTAAATCCATTTTTTGAAATGGATGCAAGAAATTTTATTTTGAATTCACAAAAAATAAATATCATAAAAAGGATTCACAGTAATTATTAACTTTGAATCACAAATAGATAATATTTTTTTCTGAGTTAATAAGTATTGTTTTATATATTTAATGTTGATCCCATAGTCTTCAAATTTTTTTACTTCTGTGCTATTTTATTAAAAAAAATTGATCATATAATATCATCATGGAATTAATAATATTATATAAAGTTCAATGAAAAATAATTAGAGAGAATGTAAAAAAATAAATGATCCTCACATGATGATATTGATATATTGAGGATGAAGAATCTTATAATGTTTTATTGATAAGGTGGAAAAGAAATGTAATTTTCAATGTTTTAGAATGGGTATTAGAATCAAATTCAGAGGAGGATAATGTAGAGGCAAAAAAATATTGATAATTGTGTATTATAATTGTTCTCAATATATTATGGTAATGTAAATGGGTATATTGAAAGTGAAGTTTCCTATCTGTGTTCCAGATATTGGACCACCGAAAGTTCACTTTATGTACGGTGAAACAATTGGTTAATGTAACAATATCTATGAATTTTCTAAAATAGAACATTTAAATTCATGTATAATGGAATATATGACCATATGAAAAGTGAAATTATGTCAATGTATTTATTTATTTGAACTAATAAACATAATTTTGATATATGAACAACCTATTCATGGATATTGTTTATCTAAAAGAAGTTGTAATTATAAAATATTATAGAACTAATCATTATTATATTTGTATCTAGTAATGAATTATGATGAATAATTTTCAATTATATATAGAAATTTTGTTTCATGTATAATCAGCTATAGATGATATAATTTATTTATTAATAGATGAACTATTTATCATGTGAAATAAAGGTACTAAAGATAATGTAATTTACTTTCTATAGTATTTTATAGGTACATTTGGTATTGAAAATAACATAATGAATATACAATATGGATGATGGTGATATTTATGAACTATTTAAAATCTATATAAAATGGGTTTACTAGAAGATATAAAATTTATATATAGATAAGTAGTGGTTTTATGAATCTTGGGTTTCTAGAGGTAGATGATGTATGGTTGAACAAAGTAAGAACCACATTGAAAATTAACAATGTTCTGGACATTATAAAAGTGGTTTTGAACATCATAAGATCAATTGAAATTTTAATAACTATCATAGTGGTAAATATAAGGATTACTGTAAGTTAATTCATCATTGTAAATAATAATGGCTTGAAGATTCACGTTGTTCATGATATACGAATTGATATTACTCCACTAAAAGGTACAATGAAATTTAAGAACAATTATATCTTTTAAAGATGATAATGATTTGAATTTTAGACTAATAGAAACTATGATTGTTTTCATCAGTCCATAGTAGATGATGTTTCACTATCCACTCAATGTATGAAACCATTATATAATAGGGCCAATTATGATTCTAGTTGAGATGATAGAATTTTAAAAACATTTAAAGGAGTGTGGATGGAATTGATGGTGAAAGCATCGAAATATTCTGATGAAATATTTTAGAATTATATATGTATGATCATGGTATCAAAATAATGAATTGAATAATCTAGAAGATATTATTTTACTATGGAGATTGGTGTAGAGGAATACCATTAAAATTATAACTATGATTTGACTAAACAAATTCTCGAGATGTTACTAATGCTTATGAATTAATGTGATTATATGCCTATGTGTAAAATAGGTTGAATAATAGATAACATATTCATTTATTGATAATGATGATGTCATGATATATTGAAAATAAATGTTTTGAATCGTTAAGGGAGAGTTTATCTAGAGATATCATGATCTAGAGTTGAGCTGATCAGAACGGAAAGATGTATGCTACTATTCAGAAAATGTATATGAAAAAATATTCACCCAAATATCGTAAGTATAATGTTACAGTTTGATGAAAAATGATGAAATAAATTTAATAGTGAGTATATAGAGGCTTAAATAGAAGATATTATGTGATTTTTATAAATGTTTGGATACAATAAGATATTGAGGGACATCTCGTAATCATTATAATGTAAAAATAATTATCAAAGTTTGATTTTCAATATAATGGGATACTTTCACTTGATTTAAATAACAATGAGTATGAATTGATATTGTTTTCAATATTTCATATAATTACCCAATAGAGGAATTTATTTACCAATTAATTCCAAAAATATTTGATGATTCACTGATTTGAGGTGGTTTGAAAATAAAATTCCAAAAACATTGACTATGGTCATCAATTTATGGTGCCTAAATGTTGAGATCTTAAATGAATTCAGGTGATAATTAGTAGTACATATGGACAGTGATGTTCTTTTATGTGAGTGATTTATAATTAAATTTTATCAAAAATATAGGATATGTCTACATGGATGTTACTCTAGAGGATATTCAAAAGGAAATCAATATTAGGATGTTTATGATATTTTAAAGACCAGTGATTCTAGTTTAAAAAATTTTATAATTAATTCCTAGAGATAGGAGATTATTTTCTAGAGATAAATCGACTACATACATAATATTTTTTAGTTCAGGATACTAATTTTATTATACTATTAATGAAAACATAAATAATAATTTTAAAACTTTTGAGAATAGTAAAATCTAATGATCTAGATAATAACTGAATGTATAATGTAATTGGATTTCCCACATATTATTTGAACCATATGAAAAAATACATTACGTTTTTGTACTTTTATTAGAAATACATTATTGAGTTATTGTTTAGGGAACACATTTATGATGAAAACATCCAAACAAATCAAATAGGTTGAATAAACATATATGAAGATAACATTTATATAGAATTTATTTAGTTAAATTTTTTCAATGCTCATTATTTATGACCATCATGTGGTAACATCATAATCCATTAAGACTAATACATAGAAAATATTAATATATTACTTGAGATTCTTTGAATTTTTTGTGATTATTCAATGTGATTATTTATAGCTAATTCAATGTAATAACAAGACAAAATAAACATTTTTATTATGATAAATTAAGTGAAGTGGATGTTCTGGTCATTTTTATAAAATATACAGGAGAAAAATATTTAAAAACATAAATATAATATTTTCATCACTAAAATTTAATAAAAAACATATTTGGAGGACACTAGTTACATGTTTGACACCCATATTGTACCTGGTTTCCACTTGATAACAAGTCATGGGTGGAAAGGAATATGTCATCCTCATGGGTTTTGAAACACCTTATAACCTCACAATTCGATAGCTTATACTAATCCTATATGAACTAATAGTTAATTTTCATTGTCTATTGATCATCTCCACTGATTCAGGGAAAAAATTTCTAACTCTCAACCTTTGAAATCTAATACTGTAGGATAATGAAAACATAAAATAGAATATGATAAAATTAAATTATATGTTATACCTAGATATAAATAAACCATTAAAAAATCAATACTACCTACTCCATGATATTTATTTGTGTGATAAAGCCTCAATGGTGAATTACATAACCCCCAACACATGCATGTATTCCTCTCCCTCTTTGGTCTCTTCATTGATACATCCTCACCCCCAATTATACACATACCAAGTGCCAATCCCAATCATGTTTACAATGTCCAAGTGCCAAATTTCATAATAAAATTTAAAGCTTTCCTTACATATTTACATAGATTTTTCACTGGATATATTTGATTTATAAACATAATCATAAATAGAAAAAATCTTATTTATATATAAATATACAATTATTAACTTCCTTAGGAACATAACTTATGAAACCTAGTACTACCAAATCTCATTCCATATGGCCTCTGCATGGACTGTTAATATAAAAAATGAACATCTAAGTAATCCATATTTTAGTTATCAACCCATGAAATAAATTTAAAAAAGGTGATGATTTTAATCATTAAAAACATAATCATGAATAAAAATATTAAAGAAAACTTCACTTAATTGACTCTATGAATAAAATATTAGTTGTTGTTAATTTTCTATTTATATAAATTAATAGATATATCATTTCTCTTTTTTATAATAATCATAGGAAAAAAATTTATATAAAACTCATAATTTATATAACATATTATAGTGAAACAATCTATCCTCAAATAAATTTCAAACATCTTCTTGATTTAGATCTTAATTTTAAAATTATTCCAATTACATTCATGAATTGTTTGTGCATTCAAATCACCTATTCATAGTTAGGCACGTCTATGTTTGTGTATATATATATACATATAAATTTGAAGAATATTTATTTTTAAATTATTGCATGTATTTAACATATATATATATATATGAATCATAAATTTAAATCCTATGATTATTATCGAGATGTTTTTGAAGCATTACACATATATTTACATGTTTGAGTAAAAAGATGAAGTTTGAAATATAATATTTCTATATATATATATCATGAATTTATATTATAAAGTAAATGATGTTTCCTAGATGTTTTTTCATAAAAATTACAAATATATATATATATAACATGGAATTTGTAACCCAAAAGAAGGGTGAATTCATATTAAAAAAATGATAAATAATATATATATATATATATAATAAAAAAATAAGTAGATATATGAAATTTCAAAACAACTACAATTCTAGATAATTAACATAATTTAATATAAGAATTAAATTTTAAAATATTACTATGAATGCTTTAAAATAGATAAGATATTAAATACATATTGGATAAAACACTAATTTCTTAACAATTTTCAGAAAGATAAAAAAAGTAGTTTTTGAAGAGGAAGAAATAAATCATCCTTACTAATTGGAAATTTTATACTCCCAATTTTAAAATAAATGAATGAAATAGACCCCTTACATGAAAAATGAAGAACGGAAAAGAAAACACATCTGCCAAAGGATGCTCCAACCAAATGGGGGTAGAATGATTTTTCCTATCTGATAGAACAATGAACTAATAGTAATAAGAGATAAATGATCTTGGATTAGGAAAAGTTCTTTAAATAGAAGAAATTGGGTCCTTCTATGAATACAAATGATTATATATATACATACTAAAAAAGGGAAGAGCATCATATATGGCATGTTCAAGAACAACATAAGTTCATAAAATATATAAATCTATTACTATATTGTAGTAACTTCTAATGAAAGTTGGGTGGGGTTGGAAAAAACAACCGCAATAAAATAGACAATAGTATAAATATGCAATTTGTCATAAGAAATAGTAAAAATCAAATAATAAAGGAAAATGATGTTGATAAAAATGCGGATGGAAAGAAGAAATAAAAATCCAAGAGTCAATAACTAGAAAAAATGTGTAATTACTCCAAATCAATTCGAACACAATACATTAGCTGGTCAAAAATGATAGAGGTGGAAAATAAAGAAGAAAAAAATTACCAAAGGGATATGGGTTAAATAGAAATTGGGACACCTATAATAGAAAACAATACTTTTACCTCAGTAGGATGAAGAAGATCCAAACCCTTGGTTCTAGATGTATATGATTATTAGAACCCCTATCTGCAATGGAACCCTTCGACATTGCTTGAAAAAGTCCCACAGACGGCTGATCTACTCAAAAAATAATCCCTAACTACGTTTGGTCCACACACGATGTCGATCGTCTCCTACCTTGATCACAATCTAGATATCCTGAAAAATCCATGTATATAGTAGAATCCTCACTATTCTCTTGATTTAAACTCTTGATCAACCCTATCCCTCAGCACATTGATCTGGCCCAATCAAACCCTTGGGTCCTCAATTTCATGATACCCCATTCTAAAATCGAACCCCCATGTCCTCTTCTTTCTTATTTTTGTTTTATCATTTAATCTATGTCCATTGTATTCATTTTATTTAAACCTAAATATTAGAATAATATAAGTGTCATTATTATCTAAATTGAAAATAAAATTATCATAATTTTGTATTATGCATTTATAATTTCAAATTTTATTAAAAAAATTCAAAATAAAAATTAATAATTACAATAATTTCATATTTTTGTATAATTCAAAACTATATAAATTCTACTTTTATAAAATTTTCATTAATGTTTTAAAATGGTGACATTTTTTTAATATTATTATATATATATATATTCATAATTTTCATAATTTTTAAAAAATTACCTTGATTATTCCAATTTTATTTATTTATTATTATCCTTATAAAGTATCAAAATATTTTAAATATAAATAATTTGTTAGAAATGATTTATATAAATTTAAAAAAATTATATATATATATATATATAATTTATTAAAATATTCTTTTTATTAAAACAATACCATATAAAAACAATTAATTATATAGAAAATAATAAATGACAGTTTAAATCCATATTTTTTCATTTATTTATCCATTTCCTTTTAAATTTGTAATTTAATTAAAATTTTATTATTTTTAATATTAAGAAAATTCATTATTTAAAATCGGGAGGTTACATTCTTCCCCCCTCAAAAAGAATTGTGTCTTTATAATTAGTTTCATTATAAAAAACAAATATGAATTTATGCCTTCAGAATTATGAAAAACTATGACTTCTAAACATCTATATAATCTACCACTTGAACGATAACATCTATTCCCTCAATGTATTCTAGATCATTCCTCTGATACCAATTATAATGAATTGAACCCAAACTTCTAGACTCAGTGCTTAAAGTTATATGTATTATTTTTTATTTAATGAAACAGAAACAATACACAACACTTTACAAAATATAGGACTTTTTGTTATCTATGTTCTATAGAGTTAGGAAAACCTTGATTTTTTATCAAAGATATAAAAAAATAAAATAAAATAAACAAAAAATACACTGCATCCACTAACTCTGAAAGTGAAACAAACATCTTCGTAAAACATTACTGAACCTACGCAAAAATAAATTTGAAATAAGGGATGGACATTAAATTTCCCAGTAAGGATTTTTTTAAAAAATTTAGTAAAAAATACCATTAAAAAATATCTTTCTATATTATTATAATTATATAAAAAATTTATACTTTGAATTTTTTTAAAAATAACATAGTGATTTTTGGAAAACATTAATAAAGCTTTTGAAAAAAAAAAACCATGTGGTCAGTTGAAACATTGATGGTTGTCTGGGCCCACCCACGTTCTCGAAGGGAGGGTTTGCACCCCACTCCTTATCATGTTTACAATGTCAGTGCTCTAATTTTCATAAAAACATTTAAATATAACTTTTTATATTAACATAAATTTTTTCCTGAATATTTTTTATTAAAAAATGTAATCATGAAAACACACACATTTATTTATACATATATATATATATTAAATTCCTTAGGAAAATAACTTATGAGACCTGATAAAACCAAATATCATTTCTTTTTTCCTTTTCATCGACTGTTAATATAGAAAAATGGGCATCTAATTATTCCATATTTCATTTATCAACTCATGAAATAAATTTAATAAAAAGTGATGTTTTTTATCATGCAAAACGCAATCATATATAAAAATCATAAAGACACCTTCACATAATTGACATTATGAATAAAATAAGGATGTATATAAACTCTTCTCATATAATAGTAGCAATAAAAAATTTACTATTTATATAAATTAATAGATATACCATTTCAATTTCTTATAATAATCATAAGTAACATATTTAAATAGAAAACATAATTTATATAACATATTTAAGTAATAAATCCACCCTCAAATAAATTTTAAACATATTCTTGATCAAGATCTTAATTTCAAAATTAGTCCAACTAAATACATGAATTGTTTGCTCATCCAAATCATCTGTTAATAGTTAGGCATGTCTATTTATATATATATATATATTTAAAGAATAAATATTTGAAAATTCTTGTAACTATATAATATTTATATATATATATCATAAATATGAATCCTAAGATTACTAACATGATTTTTTTGAAGTGTTACACATATATGTACATGTTTAAATAAAAATATGAAGTTTGAAACATAATAGTTTTTATATATGTACCATGAATTTAAATTCTAAAATAAAATATGCTACCTTGATGTTTTTTCATAAAAATCACAGATGTGTGGGTGTTTAAAATGGAATACGTAACACACAAGTAGGGTGAATTTGTATTTTAAAAAACATTGATAAATATATATATATTGTTTATATATATATAGTAAAGGAAAAATAAGTAGATATTTTCAATTTAAAAACATATCTATCACTATAGAATTAACATAATTTCATATAAAAATATAATTTTAAAATATACCCATGAATGTTTTAAAATTGATAAGCCCTTAAATATATATTGGACAAAACCCATTTTCATAATGAATGGATGGAAGATTACAAAAGTTAGTTTTTCAAGAGGATGAAATAAACAAACCTTACTAACATTGAAATATTAAAATTATAATTTGAAAATAAATTTATGAAATTGATCCCTTCCTTAAAATATAAACAACCAGAAAAATGATTACTTATGAAAAATAATGATCAAAACAGATGAGGGAAAAAGGTTTATTCATGTCTTTTAGAATATCGAACCAGTGTTAAAAAAAGATAAATGATCTTGGGTCAAGAAGACTTCTTCAAACATAATGAATTTTGTACTTCTATGCATTCAAATTCTTTTACACACATGTATGAAAAAAGGGAAGAGAAATATATATATCTCATTCAAGAATAAATTAAATACATAACATATACAATTATCTTCCTAAATATTATTAGATTATCCTATAAGACGAGTGGGGTCGAAAAAAACCGCAAGAAAATAGACAATAGTATCAATATGATATTCATCTAATGAAATTGTACAAACCAAAGAATAAAAGAAAATGAAGTTGATTGAAATGAAGATGGAAAGAAAAATTAAAATTTGAGAGTCAATAACTAAAAAAATATGAAATAAATCCAAATAAATTTTAAAGGAAAAAAATATTTGGTTGACAATGATACAGATAGAAAATAAAGAAGAAACAAATGACCAAAGGGATATAGGTTGGACAGAAATTTAGACACCTATAATAGAAAATAAAACACCTACCTCGATAGGTAGAATATGTTATGAACCCTAATATTTGGATGTTAGTGATTTTTAGAACCCCAATCCACAATTGAACTCTTCAAAGTCCCTCTAACTAGTCCCACTGGTGGCAAGTCTGGTTGAAAATGAAACCCTAATTTTTCTAGTTCCGCACACGTCAGTGGCCAGCTCCTACCTAGATCAGGGTCGAGATATCTAGATGAAGTCATGTGTGTGACTGAACCCTTGTTCTTCATATGGATTCGAATCTTGGTCTACCCTCTCCCTCATCACATTATCTAGACCCGATCAAACCCTTGGTTTCTAATTTTCACGATGCCCCATTTTAAAATTAAGCCCACATATCCCCATTTTCTATAATTTTTGTTTTATCATTTTATGTTTATCCATTTTTTTCATTTTATTAAAAAATGAATCTAATAATAATATAATTTTAATTATATTCTAAATTGAAAATAAAATTATCATAATTTTATATAATACACTTAGAATTTTGGATTTTCATTGAACAAATTCCATTTGAAAATTAATAACTATAATAATTTCATATTTTTGTATAATTCAAAATGTTATAAATATTAATTTTAAACTTTTTTTAATGTTTTAAAATAGTGATATATATTTTTAGTATACTTATATATATATATTCATAATTTTTTTAAATTTTCAAACAATACATTGAATATTCAAATTTTATTTATTTATAATTATCCTTAAAAAATATAATATGATTTTAAAAATAAATAATTTGTTAAAATTGAATTATATGGACTTAAAAACATTTTTTATATATATAATTTATTAAATCATTATTTTAATTAAAATAATACCATACAAAAAAAATTATTTATTTTGAAAATGATAAATTAAGTTTGGAAACCATATTGTTTTCGTTAATTTATCAGTTTTTTTAAAATTTGTAATTTAATTAAAATTTTATTATTTATAATATTGAGATAATTATTTATATAAACTCAGGGTGTAATAATTATGATCCCAAGATTGAGAAAACCCTGAAAATATAGAATAACAATACCCAAGATGAAGTTATGGCTAGAAGAGAACAAGGCCATATAGTTTGCCAAAGAGAACACCAAAATTCCTAAGAACCGAACATTGTAATGTAATCTCTCATAAATTATGGTAGACCCTCAAAAATGAAGGTATATGAGATAATTATTTTTCCTTGAGTCGATACACAACACTTAGAGATCAATCCAACAATCATACAAATGAAATCAATCACTATTCAATTCATTGGGCTACCAAATGATGACCATAATTCTCACATTTGAAGTTTCATAGAACTATGTTACACTTTCATGTTCATAAATATAATAATAAATATAGTATGTCTATGCATCGACCAATTCTCACAAAATAATAAATCTTAGTATTTTTTTCAATTCCAAATCCCAAATTCATTCACCACTTGAAAGGAATTGGTAAAAATGTTTTGAACTAGATTTTACCTCCTACAAAATCCATGGATTTACATGTAATTATTTTAATCATTTAACAACTAAAAAATCACTCTATAGTTAATGGGAAGGATTTAATTGGTCTATTATAATATTTTCCCACTATTTCAAAGAAGTATGTTTATTAATTAAAACCATATATAGTGGTTAATAATTGGATAAGACTTTGATTGATGATGATACCACTAGAGGATCACTGATAAAGAAGACACATAAAAATATTTATAAATTGCTGGATGAAATGCCTATAAATAGATTCCAAGGGAATAATGATGGATAGAGAAAAATTCATAAAAAAGTGGACAACATATAAGTAGCTATTCAAATGATTGACATGTAAAAAAATGCATAATCTGCTGGAAACCCAACATCCACAAGGAATTCGAGGTGATTATTCCAATTATCTACATTGTAACTATTAAAATTATATGATTTTATGGAGGCCAATACAACAAGAACAACTAAATCAATAAAAAATAGTTTTTTGGGGATGTATGGTTTTCAAACACATCGTCAAGTCTATTCTATAAAATACAAAATCAAAAAATTAGATGATACCATAACCACATTCTTGATAATTATAAGGGATTCTCTGACCTAATTAAAATACTACTACATGGATCATGGGGTTGATATTTGGGAAGTAAAAGCAGACTCTATAACCCAAAGATATGTTAGAAGGAATATTAATGTTTAATTTAGATATATTACTTCCTATATCAAGAATTATTCAAGCAGAATCTTACAAATAGATTCTGAATTCTTAAGACATGTTGATATTAAATCCATCACCATGAGAGGTGACACAAAAAACCAAGAGAGTAATGAAAATGATTGAACATTTAGTGTGGAACAATTTGGGTAAGAATATGAAGTAGAACATTGAATTGTGTAAAAGAAAAAAATATGATAATATAGTTCCATAGGAATCACCACAACTATACTGACCACCACTACCCCTTCTTGGGAGGTCAAGGCCAGTCAAGATTAATAAAAAAGAGAGAAATTTTTTGAGATGTTTAATAAATTGAAAATCATAATAACATTTTTTAGGAAATCATGAACATTCCTACATATGAAATTTTAATGATACAGTTGGTTTCCAAAAAGAGGAATCTAGAGGTATTAGTCCCTAAATCATTGACATAATAATGTCCAACTTTGGTATCACAAATACTACCAGATATATAAAGTGACCTAGGTGGTTTTTCTATTCAGATTTATATTATTTCTAATGATTTGATAAATATTTTAGTGATTATAGTGAATGTAAAATATAATTCTATTCAGAACCATTAAAATATTGGAAATAATAGAAATTAATCCAACTCAAGTTATGCTTCATCTAGTGGATATAATAATGAAATGTCCACTAGGACTTCTTAGAGATGTCATTATCATGGTGGACATGATCGATATTTCATTTAATTTTATTTTAATGGACATGTATGAAATGAAGAATACCATGATCCTTATAAGACCATTACTAGGAGTGGAATATAAATCAATTGAAATCTATTGTGGGGAATTGTGGTTATGAGTTTATAGAGAATAAGTAAAATTCAATATTCACAATGAAATTAAGAATATGGTTTTGAAAAAATATTATCTTGGACAAAAATACTTGAAAGGTGTTGAGGAAGTTACATTCTATGAAAAAATAAATGGTTATGCTTCTTTATAAAAAAATATTTTGAAAATGAGGAAATTAATGACAATGATTTTTTTTAAATGTAAAGTCATTAAAGGAATTTTTTCCCTGAAGTGTTCTATGAAAGTCAAATGGTCTAGGAAATAAATGAACATCCATTTGATTTTTAATGATGGTATAAAAAATAAGGGATTTATCCCATGTAGTTAGATATATCTTTAAACAAAGTAATAAGATTTTTATATTAACAAAAAAGATGGTAAACCATCAATATGGAGGAATAACATCTTCAATAATTCATAGTTTTGCATTAGATAACCTCTTTTTTACACTCAATAAAGTGTCTTCAATAGGTATGATCATGATTAATGGCCATATCCAAATATCATTTAGGGGGAAACCCATATTTTCATACATTAGGATTTAATTTCATTTAAATTATGTTTATAAACTACTTTATAGATCTATTTCCTTATATTTTATTACTATCATGAGAATGGGCCTACACATTCACTAATTGATTTTAATTATTTTTTCAAACCAATGATGATTAAAGGTACAAGGACCTATGTCAACAAAGAAGGAGTACATAAGAATAGATTTACAAAAATGGGATAAGACTCAAATTTCATATACATGTACACTGCCCTATTTTCAAAATTTATTTAAAGAATAAATGAAAAAAATTAACACACCTAGCTATACTATATCTATTATAATTTTCTATGATAAATATAATTTTTTGGAGGCCCATGATTCCATATTTTAATTTTTCATGTTAATAAAAGTGAATAATTTTGATTGTGAGATTGAATATTTTGAGTGAAGAATGAGAATTTATGTTCCATGAATCATGATTTTTTATTTTAGTCACATGTTGATGATAGTTTTCCTTCCATTTTTCATGAATTAAATTATATAAGTTCATGTCGATTAATTTGGTATTATTATACATTCCATGGGTAATTGAGTCTTTATCACATTTTATCATTCCTAAGAGTTCTCTAGACTGAATATTTCATATTCTATAGTGGGGAAATTTATTTAGAGAACATGGTACATGTTTCCTTCTCAGATATGGGTTTGATATTATCTTAATAATGGTTTTAAATAATTCAATTTTTCAAATTATTGTAGAACTTTTTTATTAATAAATTCTCTTTGAGGATTTCATTATATTATATCCACTTTAATCCCTTATATTATCAGAACCAAGGATATTCTTTGTTGTAAATGGAGTATGTTTTTCATTTGTTGTCAATCCTAATATGGAAGATCAGGGAGATTGCAAGGAAAGGGATCATACAGTTCAAGCTATAAGAAGTGTTGAAGGTGACTTCATTTCCCATTATTTTCCCAATTTTTTGGGTCTAAAATTTAGAGGAGGGTTTTCAATGGGAAAAGTGTTTTTTCTTGAAGGTTTTATAAAAATATTAAAAAGGCATGAGTCTTGAAAAGATGTACTAAGAGATTTTCATTTCGCAAAGACTTAAATATTTTTGATGGTGTGCTTTGTGATTATGATGGGCTTCATGGTTAAAGATGGATTTCTCTGTGGTTATTAGATTTGGAGCTCCACATTCTGTGATAGAAGGCTCTATGATTTCAATAGCCGCTGCAATGGTTTTGGACAAAAATTTAAACAGTTGTGATGAGATTTATGAGTAGAGAGTTTACATGGTTATTTACGAAGGGAGGATCACTGTGAAGACATTTTTGATGACTTGGAAAAACTAAAAAGAGGAAATGGAGATTCACAAATAGTCAAGGCTATATATATGAGGATACCCCTCTTCACTTGCATCGAAATTTTAAATGAAAATCCAACAACTATTTGTGTTCATGAAGAGATTCATGAGTCGTGTTTTCTTTGTGATCATGAGAATAGTGAAGAGACTATAAGTCTCAACTGATGTTCAATAATTTTCTTCAAATGGTACATCCTGAAGATAATGTATTCTACATTGACATAGTAATATTTTTGAAGGTTGTTCCATGAAGTAAAGAGAACTTCAGGAAGATAATGTGTTCCATGCAGGAAAGGGAGACTCGTGAAGATATCTTGTTTGGTGACGGAGTGAGCTTTATAATGGAAAGTTTTTTTTTGAATATCAAATTTATGGTATAAGAGCATCACAAAGGAGTGAGCTTTGTGAAGGGTGGTTTTGAACATCAGGTTTAAGTGTATTGGAATTTCAAATAGCATCAACTCATGTATAAGGTGCATGCAGTGTCCCATGCAAAGATAGGGACAAAATATTTAATACCAAATCACTGACGTGGCCTTCAAGTTGATAAACGGAGTTATAATTCTATGAGATTTTTGAGCTAGGGGGAGTCAATGAATGTGGTCTGAGGGATGTAGTGAGATATTCCAGAAATTTTGTAAAGGTAATGTTCTTGTCAAAGAGTGACTATGTTTGAACGTTTGTAATCCACAAATAGTGATGATTTGTGGACTTTGATATGACTGACACACTATTGGTGTATTCTCCTTGGATGTTTCCATTTTAGTTGCACCAAGTACAATTTTAGTGTCATGTATTTACTTATTTTTGTCTAATAGGTTTAACAGGTTCCTACCAATAAGGGAACAAGATCCATCAGTTTATAAGAAAATGTTGACACTATGATTCACCCCTCCCCTCTCCAAGTGCTATGAGGTCCTTCAAGTGGTATTAGAGGATAAAGGTTTTTGTTGTTAAATCAATCCTTTTTTATCATGAAGAATTAAGTCAATGTTATGGGTGTACCCCTCTTAGATGAATTTAACTTTTTGATTTAGAGTAACCTGATGATATCTCATCTTAAATAACTTGTAATTGATGTCATTTTTCTACCATAAAAGTAATACAAGTCATGGATGTGATAGGGCTATCCATGACTGATATAGATATTAAATTTATTGATACAGATAATAAAGAATATAATTCTCTAACTGTATCTCTTTCTGATCAAATATATCTAAAGGTAATGAGTTTCACATTTTCCAAGTCAATATAAGAGAAACATGAAAATATTTATGAAGGGGACAATAAAGTGAAGGACAAAAAACTTCAAGTCTTTCACAAATGGTTTGATGACCTGAATATGCATCCTGATGAGAATGTATATTCCTTCATCAATTGAATTACTGATGTGGTAAGAGAATTCATGGTCTTTCCGAATAAATCAAAGATATAGATATTATAAATAAAATATTGAGAAGACTTCCACCCCTTTAAAATTTAAATGTGTCAAACCTTGAGGAAAATTATCTTTCTAAACTTTCTTTGGATGATCTACTGAGCATACTAGTGTCATATGAGAAGAGAAGCAAACTATAAAATTCTACAAATCATGTAATTAAGGAAATATAATTCAATGACATAGATAAACTGAAAATTTTATGAGATAGTGGTGGTAAATATGATGACGATAAAATTATTTCCCTAATTTCCAAGATGTACACGAAGGGAAAAAGGAAATTTAAAGATAAGTTACCTCTAGATTTTTTTGTTGTTGTGGCATAGTTGGGAACATTGCCTCTCAGTTCTCAAGAAATTTTTATGATGAAGAGAGTAAAGATGAAAAAATTGAGAAGCCTCAGAAATGATTTTTCAGAAAGTAAAATTTTAAATCTAGAAATAAAGTAAAAAAGAATAGTTTTTTATATTAAAAGGAAGATGATGATAATTAATTATCTAGAGAAGAAGAAGTATAATTTAAAAATGGAAACCATGCCTCCATGATGGATGCCATTGAAAAGTTGGAACCATAAAAAGATAAATCTAGAGACAATATATTGAAAACTATTGTTAATCCCACGTTGAAACTTAAAGATTCAATTGGTAATATTGAGAATAAATGTAAGAGAAGCAATAAGTGGAAAGAAATTATGGAATAATAATCAGAATATGATGATCAAATTGAAGTTTTAATTGATAAACAAGAAGAGGTAGTTAAATTTTAGACATCAATACTTGAAAGCGTAGATGATGTGGAGGAACTATAGCTCAGAATTGAAGAATATGCAAAGGTCATCAAGGACCTTACCTCAGGACTGGAAGAGACATCCAAAACCATTAAGAGACTTAAAAAAGAAGTTCTTTCTCTTAGGAGTAAATTAAAAAGTGAATCAAATTAAAAAGAATCAATGAACAAAATAGAATTTGGAAGGTTCTTGGATAATAAGCTACTGTAGAGCACAAAAAATAGTTCTGGTGGAGTTAAAATGATTTTGAGTGATCAAATACTTGTATGCATAGGAAAAAATGGAATCATATGTCATTCTATAACCTCAAATGCTACAAATATAGTAAACCAAAATAAATGAAATATAGAAGTTGGTTGTGTCGAAAGGCCTCCAAAAGTGCTGAAAAACCCCTTAAATTAAACTGAAATGATAATTTAATATTATACTCAATCTTCCAAAAATGATAGACATGTAAACTATTTTCTTGAGGTAGAATGCATGTGGAGAAATATAAGTGAGAAGAAATTTCCTCACATGAAGTTCCAATTAATTGGCTATCTTATATAGACCATTTCATATTGTAAACATGAAAGAAGATATTTGAATTGGGAAGAACTAAAAAGTCAAAAAAGGAGACTGATTTTATATCTCCCATATTATAGAAGAAATAGTTTCTATGGATAATGTTTTCACTATTCTAACGTTGACCATAAAGTTGTGTTTTGTAGGAATAGGTAGGATAGGATAAATTCATACAACACTAAAATATAGGTCCATACGCACCAACTAGACGGTGTTACTATCTCAAATAGGTTTTATCCTTTGGAAGAAGGGTACAAATATGAAGAGCATGTGTACACGAAATAGAGAATTGAAAGGAAGTCAGTTTCATACACTCAATAAAATATCTCATGGAAATAAAAGAATAAAATTATGAAATCCAACCCTATAGAAGTATCCCACAAATTAACAAAGATAAACAGCACCTAGATTCTTGATAGTGTATGTTCTTCCCACATGATGGTTAATGATGACTTATTATCGAATATTAAGAAAAAGGTTGATGAGATAGTAAGGTTTAGTAATAATGGTGCTTTTAAGATAAAGGGCATTAGAAGCACTAAACTAGATAATATAGAGCTGAAGAGTACTCAAGTTCTATATGTGGATGGTTTTCATCGCAATCTCCTTATTGTGAGTCAACTCTATGAATTTGGAATTGTAGTGACTTTCAATCAAAAGCGTTGTATTATAAGAGGAAAGACAGGGAATTATCTTATGAAATGATGAAAAATAGATGACAACTAGTATCCAGTCGACAGTAAAGAAAAAATATGCTACATGACCTTTGATGAAGAAAAAAACATGTGGCATCAGAAATTGGGGAACATAAATCAGTAATACATAGAAAAGATATCCAAGGTGAATATGTTCATGGATATCCCAAACCTAAAGCATGAATGAGAAAATTCATGTGATGCTTGAATACTGGGGAAGCTAGACTGCAATTATAATCAGATAGAGAAGAAAATAGAATCTAATCTTCTTGATCTCAATCATAAAGATGTATGTGGAAGGATAATTGTTTCTGGAATATAAGGATAAAGGTACTTCTTCCTCATCATATATGATTATAGTTTAATGGCATGTGTTATAGTTATACACAAGAAACAAAAAGTGATTAATGTCTTGAAAATGTATCATCAAATCATTGAGAATGATATTGGATGGACCATCAATGTTCTATAATCTCTAAATGGAGGGGAATACACATCCCTTGAGTTTGAAAATTAACTATAGAAACATGGAATTCATCATGAGTAGCTTCTGTGAGAACTCCTTAGAAAAAATGGAGTTGTTGAGCACTAGAATCGACAAGTGAACAACATTGCTAGAACTATACTAACTGAGATTCATATCTCTTTCCATTACAGGAAAGAAGATGTTCAAGAAGAAGTGTACATTCAAAATTGAACAAGGCTCTACATGGGAAAGACGAAGATGCCATATGAATTGTGGCATGGAAGGAATCCCTCTTCGAAATATTTTTTTTTGTTTTTAGAATTAAATGTTTCATCCAAATCAAAGAATTTAATCAAGGGAAGTATGGTGATATTGTAGGTGAAGGAATATTTCTTGGATACTAAATGAATATAAAAGCCTCAAAGTGTTTTCATAAGATCTTGGGGAGGATTGTGAAAAGCAGTGATATTTAGATCATGGAAGATTAAACCACAAAAGATTCTAGTAATTCTTATATGGATTGGATAGAAGATGAGGAATAATTTAAACAAGGTACAAATGAAAATATAGAAGTATATGAAGGTGTAAAAAACTATCAGGGGGCACAAAAAGAAGTTGATTCAGAAGAAGAAACATAAGAGGAAACTATGAATAAATAAAATATTATTGAACCTCACATAAAAAATCAATGACTAGAAATTGATCATTCTAAAACTATAGGGTACTGGACAGCTCCCACACAAAAATAGAGAATGATAAATACTAAACAATCATTATTTTGATTAGTTTTAGTTCCATCCTTGTTTGAAGAAACTGCCGAGGATTAATCATGGGTTAATGCCAGGAGTGAATAACTTAATCAAATTGACAAGAATGAATCATGGTATCTAGTTAAGAGACCCAAAAATAAAAAATTTATTAGTAAAAATAAGATTTTCAAGAATAAATTCAATTAATATGGAAATGTGATCAGAAACAAGTCATGACTAGTGTCTAAAGTATATTCACATATTGAAGGAATCAATGATGAAGAAACTTTTTCTCCAATGGATAGAATGGAGTTAATTAGGAAATTTATTTGCATAGAAATCCAAATAGGATATAAATTTTATCAAATGGATGTCTAGATAGCTTTACTAAATGGTTTTCATAAGGAAGATGTCTATATTGAACTATCTTTGGGTTTCCTGCTTAGAAATGATGAAATTAAGGTATATAGATTAAAAGAAGCACTCTATGGACTGAATCAAGCACCATTGGCAAGGTACTCTTGACAAGATTTTTACTTAAAAATGTAGAATTCAATATAGGAGGATTGGATCACAATATCAATGTGAATAATTCATAGAAGGATCAGTACATGGTATTAGTGTACATTGATGATTTTATTTTCAGTGGAAACAGGAAGGGATCAGTGGATAAATTTTCCAGTCACATGAAATCAGAATTTGAAATATTGATGATTGGTGAACTCACATACTTTTTAGGTATGTAGTGATTTAGAAGAAGTATTACACTTTCATTTCTCAAGAAAAGTACGCAAGAGAGCTATTGATGAAATTTAATATGCATAATTCCAAACCAATTTCGACTCTAATTACGGTTGGAACAAAAAATGGAAAGCATGAATATGGTACATCTTTGTATCCCACAATGTATAAGATAATAATTGGAAGATTACTATACATTATAGCAACATAACCAAATATTGTCTTTCAAACACTCTTATAGACCCGCTTTTAGAGTAATCCAAAAGAAAAACATATGGTGGTTGTGAAAAGAATCTTGTGGTATATTCAAGGTACTCACAATTACGGATTATATTTTGTTTTATAAAGTGATGGTGAACTATTGGTGTTTTATAATATTGATTGGGCTAAAGATTTAGTGGGAAAAAAGTCCACCAGTGGTAGATCATTCTTTTTTGGGAAGAAATGTGTTGGATAACTGAGAACGAAACATGGAAGTAAATATCATCATATAGGTGAAGTTGAATATATCCCCACTACAAAATCATGAACTCAACCACTTTGGATGAAGCAGCAACTGACTGAAATTTGGGATTAGGTGAAACAACCAATGGTGATTTGCTGTGAAAACAATATCACAATTAAAATTATTAGGAATACTATTTGGAGTTCTCATATGAAACATATTGAAATCAGATATCACATCATCCTGGAAAAATTTGAACATGGTGTGATTAAAATAGATTGTGTATGAACTGAGGAGCAAGTGGTGGATATTCTTACCAAGCCACTCTCTATCCCTATATTTGAGAAACACTGGTTGAAACTCAGCGTTAAATCACCTCCAACTGCATAAGGATTTCCCGAAATTCCCCTCTCCCTAGTTGTATTTACTATTCAATATATTTTGGGATGGGATGAAAGTTTATGGGAGAGATATGATCCAAGGAGAGTATGTTTTTAAGCACTACCATGTTCCAGTACAGGTCTTTAGATTTTTTTCAAATGGGGGAGAAATGGATAAATTCAATGTGGAGAATAGGGTGTGCTATTTCTTGTTTAAATAAGGTAGAGAATAGAGAATTTCAAAAATATTACAATAGGGGATAATGATAAGTTACATAAATATAAATTTAGAGAATGTGAAGGGGTGAAACATTCTGATGTTATGAGGAAATAGTCAGAGCATTCATTCAAACACACAAGAACACAATTCATGTATTCTCTCTTCTTTTATACACCGATTATTTCTTACATACACTTAGATTGTTGGTTTAGTTGACTATTGTGGGATATACTTTGATAGTTCATGGTTCTCTTATTGAAGTTATATCTAAATATAAAACAAACCCAAAGGAGTGTATTGTTAGAAAAGAGGTTGTTCTTTGTGAGAAATGAAGTATTGTTTGTGTCTATTATCAAACCTAATATGAATGATTTTAGAGAATTAATGGAAATAGATCATATAGTTCAAACATTATGTAGTATTAAACGTGATATCATTTGTAAGTGTCTTCCATATTTTTGGGGTCCAAAATTTAAGGTATGGTTTTCAATGTGAAAAATGGTTTTTCTTAAAGGCCTTAAATAAATATAGAAAAGTAATGAGTTTTAAAAATATGGGCTATGCAAGTTGTGTTTCGAAAAAACTGAAATATTTATAATGGTGAACTTCTTGATTATTATGGGCTTTGCGATCGGAGATGATGTTCTCCAAGATTACAAGATTTGGAGCTTTGTGATCTGTGATGGAATGCTCTACGATTTCGACCAGTGCCGAAAGGGGTTTTGATGGAAGTCTCTACATTTATGATAAGCTTTGTGAACATAGAGTTTTCTAGTTTATTTATGAAGGGAGGAATTACAAAAATACATTTTTGATGATCTAAAAATATACAAAGTGGCGTTGGATCATCAAAAATGGTCGAGCCTATAAATTTGTGGGTACCCCTTGATTATCCACTGAAATTAGATAATATTAATTGTTTATATTATAATATTAAGGTGCTTTATTCATCATAAACACCATTTTTAGTTCATTCTACACATTGAACATTATTTCATATTCTTATTGTAATTCCTTCTTAAAATTTACTATTAAATAGTCCATTTTTTAACACCATATAAAATACAAAATGATATTTATTTATTTTTAATTTTTAATTTTCAGGATCTTAAGTTCATTGGGAGCATTTAATACATTTTGATTACTTGAAATTCACATTACAAGACCACCAAAATGGGCTTTCATTGAAACACATTATGGGAAAAGTAAACTGGATAGCATCCCAATAAAGAGAGTGTAGCTCCCAAGATTCAAGCCCAATGACTCTAAACATTTAACTGAAGATAGAGTAAATCATTTTGAACATTTCATACTACATTCTAAAGATCTAATAATAATGTTTTATGTGATTTCCAGGTATCCCATGTTGGAGATGAATTTCTAGGCTAGATTCTGTATCATAGAAAAACATCCCACAATTTCAATAATATCTTGAAAAAAATTCCATTTGGGATGAAATTTTATAAGAGGTTAGGAAAAATCTGTGTATCCATTTTCTTCTTCAATGTACCACTCTAATGTGGCCATCTAGATGGTAATTTCGACTCTTCTTTTTAGTGTATGCAAGCTGGCTTCCACATCGGGTCAAGAGTGGAAAATTCAGAGTTCCAAAAGTTTTCCACCACCATAAGACTTCCATACTCTAGTCGGATGACTTTCAATATTGGAGGCTAGACCCAAGGCTCCCCAAATGCATATTTAAGGCAATTTTGTTGGATGATTTTATATTTATTTGGTTATTTATTTCATTGTAATGTTATACTGCATTTTTTTGTCTCACGTTTTCCTTCCACATGTATGTTGTTCGAATTCATCATAGTTTCTTAATAAAAGTTCTTATTCTCCTCTTATTATGTTCTTATTCATATAATGTTGATACCATTTGCTGAAGGTGTGAATTTATTCACACTAAACCCTGTGAGACTATCACATAATGGTGGAGTTATCATTATTTCATTGTCTTTTTTTAATTCTCCATTTCCTCCTACATGAGTCTACTTTCCACTTCCATTTAAACCATAGAATCAATTGTAGGATAACCAACTTATGGGTTGATCCAAGGGAGTATAAAGGGGCTGGATTGGATGTTATTTCTCACTCCATTAGTTTCTAACCACTTGTTTTAATTGAGAATTTTTTTTGATGATCTATAAACTCCATCGTCCATGATGAATTTAAGGCCACACACTTGAAGTGTTAATACGATCCTTTACATTGGAGTGCTTAACATTTCATCCTTAAAGTGTATAGGTGATTTTTATTAGGGTTTTTAGGTTTTAAAATAGTATACTATGTTTTTTGGTGATCTTATAAAATGATCCCATATCAAATATAATAAATTGAAACAGTTGAAAAAGGAATACATCAAATCCACCCCAAGTGATATCCTAGGATCAACTCATTATCTTAATTTTAATTTACATAATTATTTTAGAGTACACTTACGAAAATTGAAATTAAACCCATGTTTTCCACTTCATATCCAAAAACAATCCATAGAATGTATGTGTCTGTATGTTACTTCTCATGTCTCTGAAGATTCAACAACCCAGCTAAACTACAAGCGACCACCTAACCCTAAAATCTTGGGTAAATTTGGGAGAGAAAAACTTTTCTTGATATTTTTTGATCCCCAAGTAATTACCTCAACACCCATTCTATTCTCCACCATTTCTTATATTCTCATCAAAGTTCTCTTATCTTTTACCTTTCTCATTTCTTTTTCTTTTTTGGCACATGTCTACCTACACTCGTGACTAATCAAACCTTCTAATTTGGATGGATAGTCTTGGGGTTTTAGAGTCAAGTACACAAAGGGAACTCTTTCCATAAGATCATAATCTTACTAATACTCCAAAGTCAAAAATTGATCCCATTTT
Organism: Viscum album; assembly: GCA_963277665.1. Classification (NCBI taxonomy): domain Eukaryota; kingdom Viridiplantae; phylum Streptophyta; class Magnoliopsida; order Santalales; family Viscaceae; genus Viscum; species Viscum album. The sequence goes on along the minus strand of OY728147.1, from coordinate 1,509,248,429 downwards.
AATCAAACATTTTCAATGAAACCCACTCATAAACTCGAGTGGGAACCAAAAGGGAAATAAAAATGGGGTAGCCCCAAACATGGGGAATGCAGTTGATCAATCCATGAATGACTAACTGACACCTGCCTAGAAAAATTCCCCCCCCCCCCATGCATTCTACACAATTCCCTTAGAGATTCCAACTACATATTTGAACCCCATTTCCTAAACCACCTTCCCAAATTCTATGGAATATAGTTCGAGATTCCATACCTTCATGTTAAAGAGTTCAATGACATTTTAGAAACCATGTGTCCCCCACATCAACTAGAATATTCTAATATGAGGCTATTTACATTTTATTTAATGGATCGAGTGAAAAAATCGCTAAAAACATGAGATCGTCATCCATAAACTCTTGTGACAAATTAAAAAGATAATTCTAGAAAAAAATACTTTCCCCACCAAAAAACAATTGCACTTAAAAGGATCATCCAAAACTTTTTTGAAACTAGGAAGGTTCATTCTGTGAAACATGGGGGAGGTTCAAAGACACTATAAATAGGGTTCCAGGCCATGGTTTTATATTACTAAACAAGTGAGAATTTTCAATAAATTTTTGGGCTCAAGGAACAAAAAATTTATTGACATGATGTGTAATGGGACCTCTAAAATAAGAATCAAACAATTCTTACGAGTATCTAGAAATCCTTGTAGAAATAAACCTGGGGAACATCATGTTATACTGAAAATCCAAAAATAACTACTAGAATTCATACACATAGATAAGAGGTACTATTTAGTGATAAACTCTTAGCACTCACTAGAATGGTTGAAGATATAGACATTAGAAAAATCCATGAAATCCAATCCGTAGAACCCATTTTCACTATTTGTGACAGACATGACCACAAAACAGACAAATTCCCAACCATTCCATCCATTAAGGATGTTATTATAGGAGGACCACCTTCTGAAATCAATGCCCTAAACTTCCAAAATATCCAATATCAAAACATATTCAACCCAAGGTACAATGACCATCCAGGATTCCGTTGGAAAGATAACAAACAACCTTGTCTACCACAAGGACTAAACCCTTACCCTCCCCAAAATTTTCAAAACCATAACCAGTTCCACCCACAACTATTCAAATACCAACACCCTACTATCCAATACCAACAACCCAGCCAGAAACCCCTAAAAAACCAATCTAACAACCAATGTATCCTCCTCTGATAAACCAACCAGCACAAGACCTTACAAAATCTGTCCCTTTACCAATCCTTGAACAGTTGTGTAAAAAATAGAGAAAATGAAATCAGAAGTCTCATCTCAAAAACATGAACTACAAACCATAAAATCCAAGAAGTCACCCATGCCTACTCAGGTAGTACCATCCCCAAATTTAAGGGGAGAGTCAATTTGCACTCAAATAGCTCATGAAAAACTAAAGGTTGTGACTGTTTTAAGAAGTGGGAAATCAATTGAGAAACCTGAACAAATAAGTCAAAAACCATTTGAAGTTTCAAACTCTAATGATAATTAAAATGAAACACATGATGAAACTAAAAAATGGATAACAAATTTAAAGAAACAACTCTTCAACAAAAAATACCACAACCAGCACCATTTCATCAATGCATGAGGGGGAAAACAAATGCAGAATTGAGTGGAACATTGAGGTAAATATTCTCACAAGTCAAGTTGAACATTCCACTCCTCAATTCCATTCAAACCATTCATGCATACTCAAAATACCTTACAGACCTCTTTGAATTTAAAAGGAAATTCTCACATAAGAACCAAGTCCTTCTGGTAATAAATGTTAGCACAAAAATCCAAGGAACCCTTCCACCAATGATGAAAGATCCAGGATGTCCTTACATCAATGATGAACTAGGAGAGAACAAAGTTATCAAAGCCTTGTGTGACCTAGTTTCCTGTGTCAATCTCATTGTCACGAACTGTCTCCTAGGGCCTGTGTTGTGACAACTATAATCCAATCTTCTATAGGCCAGGGGTGGGATACAAGCACCGAAAGTCATATTCCCTAAAATGGGAAAGAATTTCCTTTAAACCTGTACGAACACATGGTCCAAGAACACAACAAGAAGAAACTGTGAAGTAAACTTCTATAGTAAAAAAGAGTAAAGAAAGTAAATGGGAACTGAATACAAGACCAAATTAATGTAAAAGTACAATTGAATGTACAAATACAACTAAAAAAGGGAAAACAACTACTGAGTCATCCATCAAGGATCCAAATTGAGGTGTAGGTATAGATCGTATCCTCAACACTCCACATACGGTTTTCTCCTTTGGGTACCGCCTAGTCCTGGAACCCTCAAGCCTTGACCTAGCTGCTCGTCGTCTACACATGACACAACAATGTGCGAGCAAAGCCCATCCAAGGGTGAGTACAACGATACTCATTAGGGACCCCAAGACCCCTGAAGGTCTCTCATATTTCCACAAAGAAAACCACAATGCTTGATCTTAATAAAAAATAAAAAATCAGTAGAAAAATCTCAATTATAGTCTCATCTCAAACTAGGTATACAACTCAATGAAACAGGATATGAGGATAACCCACATAGGATTGATATGAATGCTGACAGCTAGCCACAGATTCTCAATTCCAAGGAAAAAGTTACATTACTAGTCAAAATGTTTAACACCTCGGATGCTGGAGAAATCCTCCCCTATCGAGTACAGTGGGCCTATCATATCACACATAGGTGCTTCCCACTAACCTTGAACTACTCAGGTACTCCTCCCCATCATGTACCATGGGTCTATCAGGTCACACAGAGCCACTCCCCCACTATGGAATGTTGAGGTACTCCTCCTCATCACGTACTATGGCTTCTCTCCACTGTGTCCTGCATAGGTACTCCTCCCCATTGTGTATTGTTGCCATTGAGTCCCTCCAAGTTGAAAAGCCAACAGTAATTAGGTCTCATCCAGTCGCAGGGTTCCGTACGTAGTGCGATTGGGAGAACCACTCCCCAAGCCATCGGTCATATTTCAACCAGCATGAAGTCTCAAAAATAAGTAACCTGATGATTTTTCATTTCACAAGGGTTCCAATTCAAAAGACATTGCATAAACTAGACGCCATCTCTGTGTGTTATTGGCATTTTATTTCCAATGGCCCGGTTGGATTCAGAAGCAATCCAACCTGGTCGTACTCCACGTTTCTCCAAAAATCTAATGGAGTAAGTCAAAAGGACTATCTCGCTCCATGGATCCCAACACCACAAATGGTTCTTCAAATGAACGTCTGGTTCTTGAGAATTCACATTAATTGTTTCTAGGCTAGGTTGGGCCTGGGTGGGCTAGGCTGCGGCGGACTCGGCCCGCTAGGCTGAGGTCTGCCCTAGACTACAAAAAGGGTTATCCCTCAAGGGAGGCCAGGCCCATGTAGGTAGGGGCAAAAAGGGGCAGTTTAGTACGCAGTGGGGTACGGCCCAGCCTGCTAGGCGGTGACTCGCTGGGCAGGTGGCCCGACCCAATAGCGGCAGCCTGCTGGAGGGCAGTCCAACTACGAAGGGAGCAGCCTGTGGTGCTTCTTCCAGGCTGCTCAGGGTATCCACTCCCCCGAGATCCCAAACTTCAAATGGTCATTCATCCTTTAAAGTGGAGGCGCCACATGGTCACTGCCCGGTCACCGTGGAACCCGTTGGAGGCGTCGGTTCTGCATACTCTATCGTGGCTTCCACTGCATTATCCAGCTCACTAGTGGCACGTGACAACACTCCACCCTTCCCTTCCATGGCCGATTGTCGATCTGACGGCCTTCTCTGTCTGTTGCGGATGATGAGCTGTGGACCCTTTTCACAACGGCGGCACGCGACGGCATGCCACACCTCCTTTGCATCCGGCCAGTGTTGTCTGCTCCGATGTCCTCCACATATTGGTGTTACTGCATATCTAGTGGTGTGCATTGGTGTATCGCCTCCTTCGTAGCTGGTTGATGGCGTCATGCCAGTGGTCTTCCACAGACTGCACAAGGGTAAAACAATTGCGGAGGGTTTGGGCCAGGTTCGTTAGGCCCGCGCCCTCTGTGTTATCTAGTGATCAAGGGGAGGTTAAAATGGGTTTAAAAATATCTTGTATTAAACAACAAACAAAAACCCACAATGGTACCCCATAAAAACCTACCACAAAACGAATGATTCTCGGATCAACCCATTAGTCGGTTGACCAGCATTCTTTGTATAATTTTCAAGAACGTGGAAGAGGGAATATTTTAAGGAAATGTAAATGAATAAATCCCCTACCTTGAATCGTCAGAGAAATTCTCATGCTTGAAGGTGGGTCAGTGTTCTTTGTTCCCACAATAGGCATCCAATGATGCCACTCGCACGTCTTCCTCGAGTTCGTGCTTCGGTGTCACCCATCACCTCCTACTGGGATCAGATCCGTCTTCTAAGGGTTTGGCGTCATGGTTCCTCTTAGCACTTAGTTTCTTAGTCAATCTATGTCGATACCCCTCCCCAGGCACCATATATATAAAAGAGGGGGTGGTATGTAATGACATTAAAATTTAATGGTGTTCATCAATTAGTAAGCTTCCAAATTCCCCAACAAACCCACTACTTAGGGTTGTCAGGTCTAGATATTTATTGGCATGACACGTCACTGGCCCCACCCCTTTACTTGTCCGTTGGAGGATATGAAATAAAATAATAAAATTATTTCTTTTCTTTTCTTTTAAAAATTACTAAACAAAACTTTTTCTCTGGACCTACTATGGTGAAAGTAAAGCCACCCTTAAAAAATTCTGATGATGCGGATTCAACGGTGCTCTCGGATTTTTAATCTGAGTAATGGTTCAGAAGTTAGAAAATTTCACTCGCGCGTTTACTGAATGTACCACAAAAAAAAATTACTAGCGTTCACCCTCGACCTACACTGGTCGGGTTTAGGCTCTGACTATAGAGAAAACACCCCAATGAACTCAATGGTACTCTCGGATTTTCAATCCGAGTTACCGTTTAGTAGTAATGGATTTTACAATAAAATAATTCCCACTTAATTATTTTATTTACAGCCAAAAACTAACATTCAATGGTGGCCTATGCTAGCCAATGTTAGTATCTACCTAAAGAGAGAATATCTTCAGGAGTTTATAAGTGGTCTCATTTTTTTAATCCAAATCACCATTGGTGAGTTATAAGCATTTGACAAATAAAATAATTTTATTTTGTTATTTTAATTATGGTTATTCCATTTTCTAGTTTTCCCACTGGAGGCTTGCACCAACTAGAAGTGTGTCATTCCTAGGGTAAACCCGCCATCCTAAATTCAATGGTGACCTCAGATTTATAATCTGGGAAACCATTTAAGAGTTATTCCACTTTTCAAGAAAACTTCTTATGTGTGCTAATTAATGCTTAACAAAAATTTAATGGAACATTCTAGGCACTCCCGGACTCAGAATCATGTTCCGTCAAATTTCATGGTCTCAAAATAATTTTATATAATTAAAAAAAATTATATGGAAATTCTAGGACATTAAATTTTCCCTAACATAGGGATTTATGTCCTTGAAATCCAAAACAAAGGCATATCAAACAAAAAAGGTTACTGAGCACGAATCTAAGCCTCCCACTCCCGTGTGCTATCCTGAAGGTTATCGTGCTGCCAGTGAACTTGCACTAAAGGTATTGACCACCCACATAGGACTCTCTCCTATCAATACTCAATCTCTACTGGAACCTCTATAAACGTCACCCCATCTTCAAAGTCCTTCTCTCCATGAATCTCATGTCACTATAATACTTAGGCTGGATTTGTGTAGTCTTTACTTGCTGACCAATGAGGCATCGTGATTCAAACTCTTCTACTGCCTTCTTCATCCCTGGCCACTAGTGCTGACGTCGGAGGTCCTAGTACATCTTCGCCACACCATGATGCCCCACCCAAGGGGAGATATTGAACTCCCTAAACACCCCCTTCTGTATTGCCACTGGTACCATGGTACGTCCTCTGAAAAGGATGAAGTGCTCTCCACCTTCAGAAAACCCATCTGGGGCCTGCCCTGAGGATATCTGAGAACGTCAAGTCTCACAGTCAATGTCCCCAAGATGCACCTCCCTGACTCACTGAAGGAGTGGGGGAGTGACTGTCATATACTGGAGGTATGATACTCCATCTCTATCTCTGAACGATATCTGCAACACAACTAGATACTATGTCTCCTCACTCAGCAACTACAGACCGGACCTCCTACTGAGTGCATCTGATACCACATTACCCTTCCCAGAAGTATAGATTATCTCATAGTCATAGTCATGGAGGAACTTTATCCATCATCGGTGTTTCAGGTTCAAGTCCTTCTGAGAGAAGATATACCTGAGACTCTTATGATCAGAGTAGACTGTAAAACGTTCACCCATCAGGTATTGTCACCACATATTCATGGAGAAGACCACTACTGCTAACTCTAGGTCCTGGTTTGCATAGTTCTCTTTATGATAGCTCAGCTGTCATGAGTCAGAAGCGATCACTGCTCCCTCCTACATCCAGAAACACCCATGTACAGTCCGTGATGTGTCGCAGTAGACTACATACCCAACACCCTCATCTTGTAGCCTCAAGATGGGGTCACCAGTCTTTTTATTCCTTAGCTCCTAGAAAATATATAGGAATATCTCCATCCATACAATGGGATTCCCCTTATTTGTTAATGGCTTCAAGGGTTTCACTACTCTGGAAAAGTCAGGCACGAATCTCAGGTAGTATCCTTCCAACCCTAGGAAACTCTGCTGCTCTTTCATGCTCATGGGTGGCTCCAAAGCAAGGACAACCTCTATCATCACTGGATCCACTACGACTCCTTCCTCTAAGATAACGTGTCCCATAAAGTTGACCTATCATACCCAAAATAGGTATATTGAGAGTTTACATTAAATTTGGTTCTCTCGGAGTGTATCTTGAACTACCTGTAGATGATAGGCTTGCTCCACCTTCGTCATCGAGTGTACCAAGATGTCATCGATGAACACCACCATGAAGCGATCGAGGTATGGATTAAAGATCTTTTTCATGATTCCCATGAACACTTCTAGGGAATTGTTCATGCCTAAAGGCTTAACTGAGAACATATAATGGCCATACCGACATCTGAAGGTTGTCTTCTACACATCCTCATCACGTATCCTGAGATGATAATATCCTAATCTGATGTCTATCTTCGAAAACCAACAATCTCCCTTCAATTGAATGAAACGATCATAAATCCTCAGAAGTGGATACTTGTTCTGAACAATCATCTGGTTCAGGCGCTAATAGTTCAAATAGAGTCTCAAAATCCCATCTTCCTTCTTGGCGAACAAAATCCGGGTAGTCCATAGAGAAACAATGGGTCGGAAGAACCCCTTTTCCTACAAGTCCTCCAATTGTACCCATAACTCACAAAGCTCCACGAGATCCATCTAATATGATGGGGTGGATATTAGTGATATCTTAGGGTATAGGTCTATGTAAAATTATACCTTTCTCTATGAGGTAATTTCATAACATCATCCGAAAATGCATCAGCATACTGGTCCACCACTACAAGATAGTTCAGACTCTCAACATCAATTGCTCTGAGGGTAAGGCTAGCCAAATGATGGGTAATCAGATGAACCCTCTTCTGGGTAATTCCATTTTGGGCTAAAAAGGTTCCCTTCTGACTGGTGAAGGAAAACCTTGTCCCATTCATGCAGACACACCACAATTTCTACCTAATACAGTCAATCTGAGTATGGACTGTGGATAACTATTCCATACCCAAGATAATGTCGTAAGGCCTCGACACTGTTACTATGAGATCCCATCGCAAGCTATCTTCTCCTATATCAAGATCACTTTGCCGGAACTAGTGTGTAATCATTTAATCTCCTCCCGTAAGAGTCTCTAGCCGTAAGGATCGAGCCAACGGCTCCACTAGAATCTCCAATTTCCAAATGAGGGACTTGGGAATAAAACAGTGATTGGAACTTGTGTCTATAAGTACTATAGATAAGGTGGAGTAGACACATATCGTAACTATAATCATCTCCATGGCACCGTTTTCATAGGCCCCAGTAGCCTGGAGCTAAGCTCATCCATGTCCTCCTAATCCATATGGTCATGCTTGACCACCTGGTGGTGGTGGTGGTAAAACCTCGAAACGCCGCCCACCACCTACTACACGACCAGCTCCTTTGCCACATATGCGACCCTACATACCTCCTCGGTCGAACCTCTACCTTTACCTCGGCAATCCCTCGACACTCTGTAGGTCATCCGTATGGCAGGTCGGGCAGTGGCGAGCCATGTGACCCTACCCTCCGCACATGTAACATTGTGTGTCCCCCACCTGTCTTCATATGCCTCGCAAACCTCACATCTATGACCCTACATCCTGTGGTCATCCACCCGAAGGTCTCGTCTTCTTGGATATTTGTTCCATCAACATAATACCAGCCGCAAATGACTCTAACACATATCTCCCGGTGGTGGGTCTCACTATCGGTGCCTAGTCATCTTGGAAACTCTCCACCAAAAGCACCTGGTCTAGCACCCCATCATGATTCGATATGTTGAGAAATACCATTGATGCTCTGATATCCTGTCAGAAACCCTTCTCAAATATTTGGCCCCTAAATAATGGGTCATGTACCATGTCGGTGGAGTAGCGGGAGAGATTAGTGAACCCCTCCAAGTACTAGGCCACTATCATGCTACCCTACTATTAGTGCAGCAGCTTCAGTATACACACAGAGCATAAAGTCACTGGAATTAACTCTGCCCTGAAGAGTCCCTCGATTTCCTCCCAGATGAGGGTTACCTCATCATGTATCTAGAGCATCATGCTTCACCATCTCTCTACTGATTCTTGAAAAAGGATGGTTGTTAGGATCACTATAATATCTGCTGTTGTCCCAACCAAGCAGAAAACTCTGGCCACAACCTCCAGCCAATCCTCAGCCGTCTATGGGTCTGTCTCACTTCAGAACCTCATAAGACTCTACCATTGGAACTCATGCAACGCACTCAGTTGGTGTGCATCCTCTACTAGTGGAGCTTGTGCTAACAGTTTCCCAATGGGTAGTGGTGCTACTGGTACACCACCCGAAGGTGACAACGTCATAAGAGGGCCCTACACTGAGGCCTCATTGCTCGATGGGCCATCACCGTGTACTCTCTTAGGAATCCTGGATGGTTGTCTAAATGGCAGCATCCTAAAAGAAGATAGGTGTTCCACAATCAATAAGTTTCACCTGGTGAGCTTAATCAAGAGATCAAAAAACTTGTTAAAACACACGTAATTATTGTTTTCGTGTGTTAACTCCGAAATCAGAATTCAAGGTCCTGGTGTATGGGTTAGTCGGTTTCTGCACCAACACTAGACTCCCAAAACTAAAAACCACACTCATAATAGTTAACACTAATTCTTCACAGAAAATATCATAGTCCTAGTTCTTTAGTAGAACCGAAAAACTCTAGTACCACTTTTTCATGACCCATCCCCCAGGGCCCATGTCATGACTTCCCCAAGCCTACCTTCCATAGGCTAGGGGCTGGCGACTAGCACTGAAAGGCATATTTCCTAAAATGGTAAGGTGTTGCCTTTAAACATGTACAAACACATGGTCCGAGAACATAATAAGAAGAAACTGTGAAGTAAACTACTGTTGTAATAAAGTAATATAGAAATTAAAATGGTCCGGAATATAAGCGCAACCGAAAGTATGAGTAAAACTAAAATTACAAATAAAACTAAAATGAAAAATACAACTGAAAAATGGAAAAGATCTACAGAGTCATCCTCCAAGGATCCTACCTGAAGCATAAGTATAGATCGCCTCCTTAGCACTCCACATATGCCGATCTCATCCTCAAACTGCCTAGTCCTGGCTCCCTCAAGCCTCAGCCCGACTTCTCGTCATCTGCACAAGACACAACCTGGTGTGGGCGAAGCTCGTATGGGAGTGAGTATAACGATACTCAGTAGGGACCCCAAGACCCCCAAATAACTCTCATAATTCTATAAAGAAAACCAAAATGTTTGATCTCAATCACAAAGCACAAAGTAATAGACACAGCGCTATTAGAGTATTATCACAAAATAGGTATACAACTTAGAGAAACAGGATACGATGCTGACCTATAGAGGATCACAATGAATATTGATAGAAAACCACAGATTCTCTAAGCCTAGGATCAAGTAACATTACCAGTCATAACTTTGAACAGATCAACTTCTAGAGAACTCCACCTCTATCAAGTACATTGGGTCATGCACATCACACAAAGGCACTTTCCAGTAGCCTTGAACTACTGAATTAATCCTCCACATTGCATATTGTGGGTCTGCTGGGTCGCAGAGAGCCGCTCCCCCACTGTGGCCTGCAGAGGTACTACTACCCATCACGTACAATGGCCTCTCCCCAAAGTGGCCTACTAAGGTACTCCTCCCCATTGCATACAATGGCTGTTGAGTCACTTCAAGATGAAGAGTTAGTATTCTTCAGTTCTCCGCCAGTCACATGGTTCCATATGTAGTACACTTGGGAGAACTGCTCCCCAAGTCATCGATCGTATTTCAACCAGCATGAAGTCTCACAAAGAAGTAACCCGATGATTTTTGGTGTCACAAGGGTTCCAACTCCATAGATAATGCATCAACTAGATGCATGGTCTATGTGTTATTGTCACTTCAGTGCCGAGGGCCTGGTTGCATTCGGGTGTGATCCAACCTGGTTGTACTCCAAGTTTCTACAAAACTCTCATGGAGTAAGTCATAAGAATAGTCTTTCCCAAAGGATCCCAAATCTGCAGATGGTTTGTCAAAAAAAGGTATAGATCTCGAGATAAGTCCCTTTAAGTGTTTCTGGTCCTGGTTGGGCCCGGGTCTGATTCGACCAAGTCGGACCTACACGGCCCGACCCGGTCTGGGCTGCGTTGTGACAGACTCTGCCCGCTGGGCTGAGGACTGGCTTGGCCCGCAAAAAGGGGTAGCCCGCAAGGGCTGCCTGGCCCGTATAGGGAGGGGCCCATAAAGGGGTGGTTGGGCCAATGGTGGGGCGCAGCCCAGACCGCAGGGTGGCAGCCCACTTGGTAGGCGGCCAACTCGAGGGTGGTCCGGCCATGAATGGCATAGCCCACAGTGCTTCCGCCAGGAAGCTCAGGGGAGCCGCTCTCCTGAGATCCTGATCAGAAAAAGGTCGTTCGGCCTTTAAAGCGGCGATGCCACATGGGCACTGCCCAGCCACCACTCAACCCACTTGAGGCGCAGGTTCCACCTCCTCCATCATGGCTTTGGTCGTGGTCTCCTTCTCACAAGCGATGTGTGATGGTGCGCCACCCTTCCCATCCACAGTCGGCCGATTATCCGACCTCCTTCTCTATCTGCTGTGGCTGACGAGTGGCAGCCCCTTTGCACACCAGTGGCGTGCGACGGCATGTCGCACGTCCATCATGGTCATCTAGTGCCGAACTCTCTGATGTCTGCCACAGCTTCATGCCACGGCCTCCTCTAGTGTCAGGCATTGGTGTGTTGCCTCCTTCGTAGTCGAATGGTTTCGCTGCGTCAGTGGTCTTCCATATAAGGTTCTAGGGTAACAAAGATGTGGAGGGTTCAGGTCGGGTTCTTCAAGCCTACACCCTCCACATTATCTTGTGATCAAAGAGAGGATAAAATGGTTTAATAATTTCTTATATTAAACAACAAACAAAACCCCACAAGGATACCCTATAACTACCTCCCATGAAATGAATGATTCAAATATCAACTCATTAGTCGGTTGACCTGTGTTCTTCGTATTATTGTCAATAAAGAGGAATAAAGAATCTTTTAAGGAAACGTTAATGAATAAACCCCCTACATCAAATCGTTGGAGAAATGTCCACACATGAAGGTCTGTCGGTGTTCTTCGTTCCCACAACAGGCTTCTAATGATGTCGCTCACATGTCGTCTTCTAGTTCATGGTTCGGTGTCACCCTCCACGTCCCGCTGGGATCAGCTCTGTCTTCTAAGGGTCCAGCATCATGGTGCTCCTTTAGCACTTCGTTTCATGGTGAAGCTCTGCCGATACCCCTCCCCAAGATCCATATATATAGGATAGAGGGATGGTAAGTAACAATGTTAGAATTTAATGGGGCACATCAATTAGTAATCTTCCAAATTCCCCAAAGACGTCGTTACTTAGGGTTGGCATTACAAGTCATTTATTGGTGTGACACGTCGTTGGCCCCACCCTTTTAGATGTCCATTGGAGGATATGAAATAAAATAATAAAATTATTTTATTTCATTTCATTTAAAAATTTGAAAAACATAACTTTTTATCTGGACCCACTGCAGTCAATGTAAATCCTCCCTTAAGTGAATCTTGACACTGTGAATTCAATGGTGCCCCCATATTTTTAATTCGAGCAACAGTTACGGAGATACAAAATTTCACGCACGTGTTTACTGAACATACCCAAAAAAAAGTTCAATAAATTATTATCATTCACCCTTGACCTGTGTCGGTCGAGGATAGGATCTTCATAATGAGAACACACCCCAAAAAACCCAACAGTACTCTTGTATTTTCAATACGAGTTACCGTTTAGAAGTTATGGATTTTACAATAAAATAATTTTCACTTGATAATTTTATTTATGGTCAAAAACTAACTTTCAATGGTGTCCCACACCGGACAATGTTAGTATCTAACTAAAAATATCATACCCTCATGAGTTTAAAGGTGGTCTATGATTTATAATATGAGTCACCGTTTTTGAGTTATAATCATTTGAAAAATAAAATAATTTTATTTAATAATTTTATTTATGGTTATGCCATTTTTGGGTATTCCCATTGGAGGAATGCACCAAATAAACTTATTTAATTCCTAGGGTAAACCTTCCATACTGGATAAAATGGTGCCCTCAGATTTAAGATCTAGGAAACTGTTTAAGATTTATTCCACTTTTTCAGAAAAAACTGCTTACGTGCGCTAATTAATGCTTAAAAAACTTTGGTTGATCATTTCGAGCACTCCAGGCCTCAGAATCCCACGCCATTAGATTTTGTGGTCTCAAAATAATTCCATATAATTAAAATAAATATATTAATTCCAGTACATTACACTCATTTCATATTCTATGTACTTCTAGTTAGTCCTGTAGGAGCTCCAACCCGCATATGTCACTCTTCAACATAATGATCGTAGAATTAGGGTTCCAAATAGGATTTTAAAGGATTTTCTGTTAAAATCAAAAAACATCATCAACCCTAATGACTGTATTGTCCTTTACAACAATCAAAATTTAGGAAACATGAAACAAACCCCAATTATCCTAGCTAGCCCCTTACATTCAACAATCAGCTCTGTTATCCGAGTCCGAAATGGAAACATGACCATCACCATTGGAAACATGAGTCTAGACATGAACATCTATAATTCAAGATCATAAATAGGGGATAATGAGGATATTAATAAAGTGAACATGACTGGAAGTGTTGATAATGAATCTATAGAACATCAAGGAATATTTGAGGAATGTTTATGTTAGGATGAGATTAACTTCCTTTGTTCACATGAACGAAGTTTATCTCCTTGGGTAGAATCGCTTTAAAATTGCTCCTATGATGAAATATTAAGATACAAAATTACTGAAATATTTCAGGAAACCACATTCATGGATACCTCTCCAACTCCTTTCTCTAACACGGATCAAACCAATCTAGTAGCTGAAACTTCTACACAGGGGGAATCCATCCTACCTGAACCTCCTAATAAATGAATTGATCTTGACCCAATGTACCAATGTTCTACTGAAATTTTGAACCAAACTGATCATGAATTGAATGTAAATCCTACTACACTAAATTATGCCTTCCTAGGAGAAAATGGAACACACCCTATTATCATTTATTCTTCTCTTCAAGATGATCATGAGTGGATGCTTCTAGGTATCCTTAGGAGACATAAGGAATCTATTGGATGGACCATATCAAATATTCATGGGATAATCCCTCTAATTTGGACTCATAGGATTGTTTGGGAATCTGATTCAAAGCCATTTCTTCTACCTCAGTGGCGTCTCAATCCTAAACTCATGGAAGTAATGAGAAAAGATCATCTGAAATGGTAAAAAGTGGGGATCATCTATTCCATAGCTAAGAGTTAGTGGGTCATACCAATCTATGTTGTTCATAAGAAGGATGGAATCAAAATGATAACCAATAATTATAGAGATGTTCTTCTAACTACGGTGAGTAGTGGTTGGAGAGTCTGAATTGACTATAGGAAGCTAAACTCATTGACCAAGACAGACCATTTTCCCTTACCATTCATTGACCAAGTCCTTTAGAGAGTGGAAATTCATGCCTTCTATTGTTTCTTATATGGGTTCTTAGGGTATAATCATATTGAGGAATACCTAGAGGATAAAGTAAAGAATACATTCACCTTTCCATTCGGCACCTTTGGCTTCAAACTCGGGACCTTCAGGTTATGCAATTCCCCTAGAACCTTCTAGTGGGGAATGATGGGAATCTTCTCAGAAAAGTTTGGGAATTTTCTAGAGGTCTTCAGGGATGACTTCTCAATGTTTGGGGTACATTCGAGGGATTTTTGAGGAATGTGGAGAGATTTTTGTCACGATGCGAAGAAAAGAATCTGGTATTAAACTAGTATAAATTCTATTTCATGGTTAAAGAGGGACTAGTACTTGGACATTTAGTCTCAGTCAAGGGGATTGAAGTCGATAAAGTTGAGGTTCAAATAATTTTTCACCTTTCATCAACCAAAACTATCAATTAAGTGTGGTCTTTCCTAGTACATGTTGGTTTCAATAGAAGATTCATTAGGAAATTTAGTTTAATCGCTCGTCCCCTTTGTGATCTTGTAGTAAAAGATGCTCCATTTGTTTGGATATAAAGCTATGAGGGATCATTATCAACCCTCAAATAATGTCTCACCACTCCCCCCATCATGAAATATCTAAATTTGAACCTTCCTTTCGAAATAATGTGTGATGATAGTGACTTTTCATTAGGAGTTATGTTAGGAAAACATTGTGATAAAACTACTTATGTAATTTCTTATGAAAGAAAATCCATAAATGATGCCAAAATTAACTACACCACAACTATGAAAGAGTTACTTGTTGTTTTGTTTTCCATAGAAAACTTTAGGTCCTACCACTTAGGATACTCCATCACTGTGTTCACTAAACATTTTTCTCTAAAATACCTCTTCCAGAAAAAAGATTATAAGGATAGACTAATTATGTTTGTCATTCTCTTACATTAGTTTGACCTCACAGTCCAAGACAAAAGGGTTTTGAAAATGTTGTAGATTATCATCCATCTATGATAGATTTTAATGAAAAATTATCTCATATTTATGTTTCTGATTCATTACCAGATGAAAACCTATACTCTGTGAGTGACTGCCCTTGGTATGCCAACATAGCCAACTTCTTAGTTATAAGAGTCAATACAAAATTATTTGGGACTCAATCTCAGAGGAAATTCCTTTTTTATTTTTTTAAATATGTGTTTGATGATCCATACCTCTATCAATTCTAACAAGTCCAAGTTAGTAAGAGGTGTTTCCCAGAATCTAAACAAGAGTCCATTATTAAATTTTGTCATAGTGAGGCATTTGGAGGTTACTTTTACTCTATGAAAACTTCTACTAAGTTTCTTCAATGTGGTATATTCTTCCCCACCCTCTCAAGATACTCTTACACATTTTGTTAATATCTTCCTAGTTGTCAACAAGTAGGATCCATCACCAAAATGAATCAAATGCCATGCACTCCCATCATAGATATTTAAATCTTTGAATGTTAGGGAATCTATTTCATGGGTCCCTTCCCAAACTCTAGGGGATATTTGTACAACCATTTATCTATCAATTATGTATCCAAATGGGTTTATTCTATTCCTAATAAATCAAATTATTATAAAAATGTGATTATATTTCTCAAGGAAAACATCCTCTCTAGATTTGGAATTCCTAGGTCTATTATTAGTGATCTTGGAACTCATTTTTGCATTCATCCATTCTCAGCACTCATGGAAAAGTATGAAATTTTTCATGAAGTCTCCACTGCTTACAACCCATATAACAACAGTAAAGTTGAGTTACCAAACAATAACTAAAATAAATTCTTTGGAAACTATCAATCCATCTTGGAACAATTGGTCGAGAAAACTCTTAGATTCTCTTTGGGCCCATCGATCTGTATATAAACCCATTTTAGGAATGTCCCCATACAGGATGGTTTATAAAAAATCATTCCATTTTCCAGTTGAAATCCAACAAAAGGATTTTTGGGAAATTATGAAAATGAATTATAACCTCTCATTGGTGGGAACAAAAAGTAAATTAGATCTCAATGAACATGAGGAACTTAGGATGGAGGTTTTGAAAATTCAAGGATAAATAAATCTAGAGTTCATTCCTATCAATCTCAAAATCCTAAAACCAAACACATTATACCAGGTAAACCAATTCTTTTGTTTATCTATAAACATCATTTAAACCCTAGAATGTTGAGGTCCAGATGGTTGGCTCCATACATAGTGCATAAGGTGTACCCCCATGGGGCTATAGAAATTCAAGATCCCACCAATGGTCAAACCTTTAAATTTAATGGTAATGGAGTCAAACAACTCATTGAGCCATTCCAAAAACATGAATTTGAGGAAGATCTCTATGAACCAACATTATATGAAGAAAATAATTAAACAATTTGGTGTCTAAGTCGATCTAGATATGTTAAAAAAGCGTTGCATGAGAGGAAACCCAAGGTTTTCATGTTTCCAATCTGTGTGAATCATATTTATTTTAAAATATAATTAATGAATAATTTTGATATTTAAAAACAATTACATAATCAATTAACTCTAAATATTATAGTACATTTGATGATTGACTTGTTATTCTATTATAAGTAAAGATGGCTTTGAAAGGGAAGCATCGTATTCATCTATGTCATGCGGTGTAATTCCTAAGTATAACCTTACCAAAAAAATTAAAAAGAAGATAATGAATCATCAGTTTATTTTATGTTATTTTTATGATTATTTATGTTAAAATAATATATATATATATATATATATATATAATTAAGAAATATATAAAATAACATGTCCTCGGTTGTGGGGAAAACCCCGTCAAAACTAGCGAAGTCGTGGGGACTCAAATTTGGGACAGAAGTGAGATATGGACACACACTTACCACTGACCTATGGATTATTGTTCTTTCATATTCTATATTTTTTGTAAATATTCTTATATTTTAATATTTTATTATACGAATAAATAAATATATATATATATATATATTGTTATGTTTGTTTGTTTGTTTGTTTTTCTTTTTCCATTATATTACTCTGCAAGTGACATGGATATCAAAGGACTAAATTAGAGCAGCAAGAACATCTACTTCAACCACCAAGTGACTTCATTCCATGATCCTCATATTTCAAATTCCTTTTATAAATCCTCTCATATACCTCTACCCCTTCTAAATTTTATTTTCTTTAAACACTAGGGACAATGTAATTCTACGTTGGGGGTGAAAAGAATGAAAAAATAATAATTAATTTTTTGTTCATAAAAAATGTGTGGAATTAATGTTTTCTTTAACCTTGAACATGATAATACACATTGCACACTTTGAAATTGAATATAAAATAATTTATGATGCCCTGATTTGGATTTTAATCCATGTATAATTTCATGAACATAGATTTTGGAAAGTGTGGCTCTCTAATGTGATATTTCATTATTTACATTTTCATCCAAATAAGAAAATAACAACGCCTGCCCTTTGGATAGTGGGTTATTAGTTTGAGTTCATGAGGTCTCCAAATAAATATCATAGGTTTTTTGATCATTTTAGATTTAATATGAGTGTTAAAAAAATTTAAAAAAATAAAAAAAGAATACAATAAATTTGCACGTAGAGAAATGAAATTACCTAATGTGTGGATTTCGGCACATGTGGATCATGACTCGAAAGTTTTTTGGACCAGAGTTGGAAAATTTTCTCTATTTGTGATAATTACTTTTTCTACTGAGTTAACCCGATATGAATCCTGATTATGTGGACTTCACTTGGTGCCCGATGGTCTTTGAGCCTGGGAGTCATCGGCAAAAACTCGCTACATGGGTTGAATCTAATGAGTTTAATTTCAATTACCATGGATAAATTGAAAAAAACAAAAAAAAAACAAAAAAAAAACATTTATATATATGTATAATTTGAATTCTCATCTTAATATTGAAATGTGATTCCACCTAGCTTCTCTATCATTTCCCCTTTAATAAAGATGAATCAACATGTCTATTGCGATTCACAACACATCATCATACTTAATTGATGTTGGATGAAATATGATGATGAATTTGAACAATGTAATGGGCTTGGGATTGAGATATTCTCATGAAACATTCTTTTATTAAAATATTTGGATGGTTTTCATGATTTTCTGGTATAAGGGTTCTTGATGATCAATGTGTATTAAAAAGTTTTTAGAAAAGTGAATTCAAATTTCATATGATTGAGATATATTTTGCACGAGACTAGAAAAAGTCATGTTGGGGTGTGATTAGCCACTTAAATAGGATAATATTAATTGTTTATATTATAATATTCATTTTCTTTATTAATCAGAAACACCATTTTTAGTTCATTCAGCAATTTGAACATTATTTCATATTTTAAAATTTAATTTATTCTTAAAATTCACTATTACATGGTACATTTTTTAACACCATATAAAATACCCAATAATATTGTTTGTCACGAACCAGGACGGGTTTCCATCCGACCCGGCGCCCGACCCGGCCCGCGACATGGCCCGAAGGGCGTTCCCGATCCCCACGGGCTGGCACAAGTGCCTGGGTATTAAAAATAAACTTGGGAACGATTTACCCAGAGGAATAATTATAAAACAGACAACAAGCTGATTAAATTGAAACTAAAAACTAAAAACCAAACATGCCCTTACCAAGTTCAGACTTAAGGTTAACAACTTTAAATAAAAACCCAAAAGAAACTACATCAATAAAAAAACAAAACTCCACACAAACCTCCGTGCGACACGAGGTGTCACATCCCCAAGCCGTCGCCACCAAACCAACACGAGGATGCAACTGACAACCCGAACCACCAATGCCAGGCCCGATGCCTCAACCTGGAAAGAGAAATAAACAGAATCTACATACACCCAAGGGTGTATGTAGGGTGTGAGCTAAAATCCCAGTAAGATACCACCGAGAAAAAGGTTCCACGCACAATTATTAAATGACAAATACATTTTCAATTTTTAATTAAAGAAAAGATCTAAAAGCTAGTACAACTTTAGAGAAAACAGGTTTAGAGAAAGCAGTTTTAAAAAGAAACAATTTGAATTAAAACACACGCACACATTTACTTTTAAAATAACCAAAGTGTCACACCAATTCATGTAAAGTAACCAATGAGCACTAATATGGGAGAGGCCGGATGGGTGTTAGCTATCTTGGGTTCCTAGATCTTCGTGTCTCGGTGAAACGTGGCTTAGAAGGCCACGACCCTCAGAAAACGTGGCTTAGAAGGCCACGAACCTCAGAAAACGTGGCTTAGAAGGCCACGACCCTTAGAAAAGCATATGTTTAGTTAGTGTTGCGATCGTCAATCCTGCTAGTGAAACTGGGTTGAGTCACCTCCAGAACACTAGCCCACTAGTCTAGGCTACCCTCCTAGCTACTCGGGCTTCCCAGTTTGTGCTCAAACCAATTTCAAGATCATGTCACATGTCATAACAATATATTCAAACCAGACAAAGCCCTACACACACCAAAACCACCATTTTCACACACAACGTCCCTTTGAAACCACACGCACCCTGAAAATGTCTCAACACTAAACCCGCATTAATTACCCAACCAATTTAAGAAAAAAAAAATACACAATCAAACAAAATACATTCACTGCCAGACACACCATTAAAAGGATTTATTGAACAATTTTCACACACGTCGCATAACTTTATGCATCAAAACCTTTACACAATTTAACCAAAACAATTCTTCACACTTAATAATTATTAAAAAAACAATTCAACTTTCACAAATAAATTTATAAAGACCAAAACACCGCTTCACACACTAGACCAATCCAAACCCTCCGACCTGACCATACGCACGCCTCGTCATCTTAGGGACACAATCTACATTATTCACGTAATAAAATAAAACCTCCCGTATAGTTAAAAAACACCATTGCTGTAATAAAACAAACTACCAGAAAAATTTGTCAAACCATTTCAAAATACGTCGCATGACTTTTAATGCCAAAGACTTATTAAAAGTTCATTTTTGCCTAAACACAGCCAGACACAATATCAAAACACCAATTGCTCCTTTTTTTTCACATCAAAACACACTAAACCTCAAGTAAAATTTAACTCACCAAACTGACAAATTAATAAGCTAACCGCACAACTAAAAAGAATCACTAACAATTAACTATAAATAAGACTTCAGCAGAAAGCGCGCACATAGTATAAACATGCCACTAAAAGAAATCAACTACAAATCAAACCTCATAGGAAACCAACTTCGCACGACACAAATGAATTAAATAAAACTCTAAATTAATTAAACTTGCAAATTAATTAATCAAATAATAATTAACATGGAACCACCTACCTCGAAATGTAGGAAACCTCGTGAACCTGGTGCGAAACTCTCGCTGTATGCCAAACACACCACAACCAACATAATTAATCCCTAAAAAAACAATCAGAGCAATTACACCATAATCGGACCAAACGTGAATCCAAAAAAAAAAATTCAAAATCAAACCAATTACCACACTAGATTCTAACCTCAACTTAAAAAAAAAGAATGAACCAACAACCGAGGTGTAACGCACCTACGGCGAGCAGTCCGAAAGGTTGGCCGGAGGCCGGCGGAGGGTGTCAAGGTTTGCGCAATGCTGAAAAAAAAAGAAGAAGCCCGCTGAGAATTCATTTGAACAAAGGGGAGGTGCGCAGGGGGTCTCGGCCGATCCTAGAAGAGGCGGTAGCATGGTGCAGCCATGGGAATGGTCCGCTGAAGCCTCGGTCGAACCCCGGGGAGCTGCGCGGATGGTCGGACGAGGGTGAGGAGGTCCGGCGAAGGGGGCGGCGTGGATTCGGGTGAGGCTTGTGGGGCGGAGGAGGTCGGGAAGCCGGTTCGGCGGAGGGAGGCCGGCGAAGGGTGGGGTTGTGCGCGCAAGAGGAGGCCGGCGGGGCTTGTCCGGCGAGAGTGGTGAAGGACGACGAGGGTCGCCGGGAGGTAGAGCGGTCGAGCGGTCCGTGCCGGAGGAGGAGGAATGGGGAGGGGCGATCCGCGCCGGAGTAAGAAAGCAAGGGGAATCCGGCCACTGCGATGGAAGAGAGGCGGGGCGAGGTGGGTTCGAAAGGTGCCGAGGTTGCCCTGCCGGAAGAGAGAAGGGGAGGCGGCCGACCTAGGGTTAGGGGGGTGCGCTGCGCAGAACAGAAAGGGGGAAGGGGAGAGAAATTAGGGAAGGAGAAAAGAAAAATAAAGAATGAAAAGAAAAGAAAGAAAGAAAAAGAATAATGGGAAAATAAAATAAAAATAAAATAATATTATAAATAGAAACACTAATAAATAATAATGAATTTGTCACTATAAATAAAATAATACAACCTACAAAATCAAATTAGAATAACAAAATTATTGTTAACAATAGTAGTCGTAACATTAGTGCCAAAAATATGGTGTTAAATAAAAATTATAATGTTAACAAAATAATAATAATTATTATTATTATAACCTAATTAAAATATTAACAAAAGTAATAATAACAATAACATTAAAACGTACATGCTAAAAATTTTATGACCATTTTAATAATTTAATATTATCCAACTAATAAAAGTATTAGCTGAAATAACAAGAAGAGAAATCCCCAATAAATAAAAATAACAATAATATTAAACAACTCTTAAATAGTATAATTTTATTTGTCCGTTATTTTAATTTATAAACACTTCAATGTTTACCCTGCTAATCAATTAATTAACCACGTACCATGCAGGGTGCACGAACAACTGACGAGGCCATGTGGCTTCGCCGTCCCTTACCTGCTCGCCAGACAACTACCAAGCCAAAACACTCATGCATCATCAAGACGCAAAACTCAGTTCGGGTTTGGCAACGTGAACAGTCGTGTGCAAGGTCGCGCACCCGAATAAGAAGACATTTAAAAAAAACATTGTCCAATTACGATTAGGCGCTACGCATGGTCGCGTGTACGGGCGCACACCCGTATAAGATCCCAAATCCCTTTAAAATTAAAATCGATTCAAACCACAACTCAAAGAAAGACCTAAAAGAAATTAAAATATAATAAGTGTCGGGTCGGGGTGTGACAATTCTCCCCACCATGACACTTTCTGCCCCCAGAAAGTCCCAAAAGACCAGGTCAACCTAGGGTTCCAAATAGGACCACGAAGACCCCTAAAACAAAACCTCAATCACCCGATGACTGTGCATTTAAAAGCCCATGGCCTGAAACTCTAATTTCTCAAAACCAGAATCGCCAAGAAAAAGACCAACAAGGAATTCACCTTGAATTAGAACCGCAAAATGGAACACCCCGACCCCCAACTTAGGAATCATCGGGGCCGCTCAAGATCTCCAAGAACACTCGTCCCACGAACCATTATCTGAGCTAACCAATTAGCATGGTCGAGGTCAGGCGGACCAGAAGCAAAGGGTTGCTCTGTCAATCGTACTTTGAAACAGAGTCTTCCACAAGCTTTTCCTATGGTGGTCTCCCCACCATATTAGGGTTCTCGTAAAGCATTGGTTCTCCAAACCAAAACGACTCCCAAACCCAGACAACTCTAACCCTGGCTTGACCTTCAAAGTTACCTATGTTGAACCAACACAAGGCAGGACATCGACGAGACCCGCATAGGGTCTCCCCACCATTTTAAAATTTCGTAACACCAAGAAACCCGCCACACGGGCCGACCCGCACTGATCATTCCTAGAGTGGACAACACTCTGCCATGTGAGATGGCTTTGATAGCAGAAACCCCTAACGAGGAGATGAACCAGATAGGCGCACAATGTTTCCACAAGACATGAGTATCTCCGACCGTAAGAAGGTTCACGAAGCACACCCACTAGCTTTACAAGAATATGGTTTTTTTTTCGAACCTCTTTAAGGCCCAAGAGAAACTCCCATAAAATAAGACCACGACAAGTAGACAAGGGCTCCATGCCCCTCACAACAAGAATGTTGCCTTCGGAGAGGGTACCACAATAGGTAAATTTAAGTTGTCCCCATCCCGACATTGCGGACTAAAGTCGGACCAAGCCCGTCCCACGTCTGACGAGTCCTGACTGCGCGCAAGCTTCACCCCGAGACCTATGGTTGGGGCACTGATGTCTGAAGCATCTACAGCCTCGCAGTCACAAGCTGACCACTTCTAACTGGAACTTCCTCCGCGGGAAAAGCAGCCTGCATACTTCTCCTCGTGTCTCGCGCGGCCACTCTATTAACATACGAATTTAGAATTGCAGCGAACGACCTAGAGTGTCTGACTGACCACACTAGAGATAGGAGGTTGAGCGGTCTGTCCGACATGCAACATGAACTGATGGAAGGAGCACTCCACAACAAGTCCCTTTGGTTCACACTCTTCATCAAATGAAAGACCTACTCTTACTACGATATAAGCAGGACCAACAACTTGTACTTTTTTTTTGACTGACGATTCAACACTACTTCTGGGGTACATGGAACTAGCTCATCAGATACGTTAACACACCTCCTTCGCCGCATGTTGACTGGTCGAGAACCTACGAGATCAACCAATTTCCCTCACCTTCACGTCCTTAGGTACAATCATGGAATGAGGTTTGTCTTGAGGATTGCTCACGACGTCCCCATTTGCAACGAAAACGGAACGATCACCATTCACTAGTTTAGTCCCCCTCCACCAGAAGTACTCGAGACAATATTACATCTGCACAACATTTGAAGTTCCTTCAAAACCAGAGACACTTCCAACATTCCCAAATCACTCAATGGAATCCAACTGACATCGACGTCTATGAACAGTCGACGCCACCATGTCGAACCCAACTCTGACACTCCACTAAGAGTATGGGTCCGACCAAGAACTGAGAGAGACTTGCTGGAACCCATGGAACGTTTCTAGGGGCATATCCTAAACAAGAAACACAAAACAGTCTTCCACAAATCCAAACACATCACAAAACACACACCAACATTCCAAAAACAAATCCAATAATTCCAATTTAAAACATCAATTCATTTTCAAAGAAAACACTCACTTGAAAGACCAAGCCCTACACAATAAGCCCAAAAGCAATTTTAAAAAATCTATCTTTACTCTAAAAGAAATGTCATTTTTTTTCCATTTCCAAAACCATTTAAGCACGAAAACCCATTTATGAAAAAGGACCACTTTCTAGGAAACAAGAAGCAACCTTAGAGATCAATCAACCACCAATGATATTCCATGGCGCCTCGCAAGTATGCATTTTCATGCCACTCAGGCACCCGTCCACACGATCCACCAACTATCCATTAATCAAGTCCATATGCACATGCGAGCACCCATAGGAATACCACTGGAAAGAAACAACGCTACTCCGCTTTCAAAACAAAACATTCTCAATATCTGAAAATATTTTTTTTTTAAAACCATTACAAAAATTCAACACTCATTTTAAAAATTCTTCCCATTTCAAAAATAACTCACTTCAATTTCAAATAACCTAGAACGTTCTTTTATAAAATCAACTTCAACAAATCAACGCCAAATTCCAGAAACAAGGTCCAAGAGAAACACACCCCAAAATAAAATACGAGAATTAGCAAAGTCTGCTTCCCTTTTTGAAGGGAAACAATTTCACGCCAATTCCCAAAATTGAAGCAATACATCACAAGCATTAAAGCACTTGGGCGGAGGACTAGTGGTCGTGTCTAACCCGGCTACATGGTTTAGCAGACCATGCCCTAGGCAAGAACCAACCACTAAGAGTGTCAAACCGTACTATCGGGCATCACATGGGTCGCTACTCCATGTGAGACCACGCGCAGTACCGGTTTACTGTTATTGTCATCCCCCATCCACACAGAGCAAAACCAAAAACATAAATCCCAACTACCCCTGGATACTCGAGGATCGGAATGAGTAAAAGTTCGCGACACTCTTCTCGCACCTATCCCTCGAGCACCGACAGTCCTATCTCCAATCTACCTGACATCCCAAATAACAATAACAAAACCTCCTCTGATACCATTTTGTCACGAACCAGGCCGGGTCGCCATCCGACCCGGCGCCCGACCCGGCCCGCGACATGGCCCGAAGGGCGTTCCCGATCCCCACGGGCTTGCACAAGTGCCTGGGTATTAAAAATAAACCTGGGAACGATTTACCTAGAGGAATAATTATAAAACAGACAACAAGCTGATTAAATTGAAACTAAAAACTGAAAACCAATCATGCCCTTACCAAGTTCAGACTTAAGGTTAACTACTTGAAATAAAAACCCAAAATAAACTAAATCAATAAAAAAAACAAAACTCCACACAAACCTCCGTGCGACACGAGGTGTCACATCCCCAAGCCGTCGCCACCAAACCAACACGAGGATGCAACTGACAACCCGAACCACCAATGCCAGGCCCGATGCCTCAACCTGGAAAGAGAAATAAACAGAATCTACATACACCCAAGGGTGTATGTAGGGTGTGAGCTAAAAGCCCAGTAAGATACCACCGAGAAAAAGGTTCCACGCACAATTATTAAATGACAAATACATTTGCAATTTTTAATTAAAGAAAAGATCTAAAAGCTAGAACAACTTTAGAGAAAACAGGTTTAGAGAAAGCAGTTTTATAAAGAAACAAATTGAATTAAAACACACACACACATTTACTTTTAAAATAACCAAAGTGTCACACCAATTCATGTAAAGTAACCAATGAGAACTAATATGGGAGAGGCCGGATGGGTGTTAGCTAGCTTGGGTTCCTAGATCTTCGTGTCTCGGTGAAACGTGGCTTAGAAGGCCACTACCCTCAGAAAACGTGTCTTAGAAGGCCACGACCCTCAGAAAAGCATATGTTTAGTTAGTGTTGCGATCGTCAGTCCTGCTAGTGAAACTGGGTTGAGTCACCTCCAGAACACTAGCCCACTAGTCTAGGCTACCCTCCTAGCTACTCGGACTTCCCAGTTTGTGCTCAAACCAATTTCAAGATCATGTCACATGTCATAACAATATATTCAAACCAGACAAAGTCCTACACACACCAAAACCACCATTTGCACACACAACGTCCCTTTGAAACCACACGCACCCTGAAAATGTCTCAACACTAAACCCACATTAATTACCCAACCAATTTAAGAAAAAAAAATACACAATCAAACAAAATACATTCACTGCCAGAAACACCATTAAAAGGATTTATTGAACAATTTTCACACATGTCGTATAACTTTAATCATCAAAACCTTTACACAATTTAACCAAAACAATTCTTCACACTTAATAATTATTAAAAAAACAATTCAACTTTCACAAATAAATTTTTAAAGACAAAAACACCGCTTCACACACTAGACCAATCCAAACCCTCCGACCTGACCATACGCATGCCTCGTCATCTTAGGAACACAATCTACATTACGCACGTAATAAAATAAAACCACCCGCATAGTTAAAAAACACCATTGCTGTAATAAAAAAAACTACCAGAAAAATTTGTCAAACCATTTCAAAATACGTCGCATGCCTTTTAATGCCAAAGACTTATTAAAAGTTCATTTTTGCCTAAACACAGCCAGACACAATATCAAAACACCAATTGCACCTTTTTTTCACATCAAAACACACTAAACCTCAAGTAAAATTTAACTCACCAAACTGATAAATTAATAAGCTAACCGCACAACTAAAAAGAATCACTAACAATTAACTAGAAATAAGACTTCAACAGAAAGCGCGCACATAGTATAAACATGCCACTAAAAGAAATCAACTACAAATCAAACCTCATAGGAAACCAACTTCGCACGACACAAATGAATTAAATAAAACTCTAAATTAATTAAACTTGCAAATTAATTAATCAAATAATAATTAACATGGAACCACCTACCTCGAAATGTAGGAAACCTCGTGACCCTGGTGCGAAACTCTCGCCGCATGCCAAACACACCACAACCAACATAATTAATCCCTAAAAAAACAATCAGAGCAATTACACCATAATCGGACCAAACGTGAATCCAAAAAAAAAATCAAAATCAAACCAATTACCACACTAGATTCTAACCTAAACTTAAAAAAAAGAATGAAACAACAACCGAGGTGTAACGCACCTACGGCGAGCAGTCCTAAAGGTTGGCTGGAGGCCGGCGGAGGGTGTCAAGGTTTGCGCAATGCTGAAAAAAAAAGAAGAAGCCCGCTGAGAATTCATTTGAACAAAGGGGAGGTGCGCAGGGGGTCTCGACCGATCCTAGAAGAGGTGGTAGCATGGTGCGGCCATGGGAATGGTCCGCTGAAGCCTCGGCCGAACCCCGGGGAGCTGCGCGGATGGTCGGACGAGGGTGAGGAGGTCCGGCGAAGGGGGCGGCGTGGATTCGGGTGAGGCATGCGGGGCGGAGGAGGTCGGGAAGCCGGTTCGGCGGAGGGAGGCCGGCGAAGGGTGGGGTTGTGCGCGCAAGAGGAGGCCGGCGGGGCTTGTCCGGAGAGAGTGGTGAAGGACGACGAGGGTCGCCGGGAGGTAGAGCGGTCGAGCGGTCTGTGTCGGAGGAGGAGGAATGGGGAGGGGCGATCCGCGCCGGAGTAAGAAAGCAAGGGGAATCCGGCCACTGCGATGGAAGAGAGGCGGGGCGAGGTGGGTTCGAAAGGTGCCGAGGTTTCCCTGCCGGAAGAGAGAAGGGGAGGCGGCCGACCTAGGGTTAGGGGGGTGCGCTGCGCAGAACAGAAAGGGGGAAGGGGAGAGAAATGAGGGAAGGAGAAAAGAAAAATAAAGAATGAAAAGAAAAGAAAGAAAAAAAAAGAATAATGGGAAAATAAAATAAAAATAAAATAATATGATAAATAGAAACACTAATAAATAATAATGAATTCGTCACTATAAATAAAATAATACAACCTACAAAATCAAATTAGAATAACAAAATTATTGTTAAAAATAGTAGTCGTAACATTAGTGCCAAAAATATGGTGTTAAATAAAAAGTTATAATGTTAACAAAATAATTATTATTATTATTATTATAACCTAATTAAAATATTAACAAAAATAATAATAACAATAACATTAAAACGTACATGCTAAAAATTTTATGACCATTTTAATAATTAAATATTATCCAACTAATAAAAGTATTAGCTGAAATAATAAGAAGAGAAATCCCCAATAAATAAAAATAACAATAATATTAAACAACTCTTAAATAGTATAATTTTATTTGTCCGTTATTTTAATTTATAAACACTTCAATGTTTACCCTGCTAATCAATTAATTAACCACGTACCATGCAGGGTGCACGAACAACTGACGAGGCCATGTGGCTTCGCCGTCCCTTACCTGCTCGCCAGACAACTACCAAGCCAAAACACTCATGCATCATCAAGACGCAGAACTCAGTTCGGGTTTGGCAACGTGAACAGTCGTGTGCAAGGTCGCGCACCCGAATAAGAAGACATTTAAAAAAACATCGTCCAATTACGATTAGGCGCTACGCATGGTCGCGTGTACGGGCGCACACCCATATAAGATCCCAAATCCCTTTAAAATTAAAATCGATTCAAACCACAACTCAAAGAAAGACCTAAAAGAAACTAAAATATAATAAGCGTCGGGTCGGGGTGTGACATTGTTACTATTTTTATATTTAATTTTCAGATTCCTATTTTCATTGGAAACAATTAATACTTTTGGTGTACTTGAAGATTCACAATGGAAGACCATCAAAATGGGATTTCATGGAAACACATTCTGGGAAATCAAAAAGGATAGAATCCCAATAAAGAGACTGTAGCATCTAGGATCTAAGCCCAATGATTATAAAAATTTATCAAACTCTATTGGAAATCATTTTGAACATTTCATATGACAGTGACAATAGGTAATTAGAATCTTTTAAGGGTGTTCTTGGTGGCCCAAGTTGAAGATAAAATTATGGGCCATATTATGCAGCCCAGAAAAACAGACCACCATTTAGATAATATCTCATAAAAAATTACATTTGGTCTGAAGGTTTACATAAGGTTAGAAGACATTTGGGGATACATTTCCTTCATCTTATGTCCCACTCTAATTTTTCCATCTAGAAGGTCATTTTGACTCCTCTATTCGGTTGACGCAAGATAGCTTCCACTTGGGGTCAAGAGTGGAAAATTCTAATTTCCATAAGCTCTCCCCACCCTAAGCCTACCATACTCAAGTTGGATGATATTAAATATTGGAGGCTCGACACAGGGATCCAGAAAATCCTATTCAATTTAGTGGTGTTGGAGGATTTAATTATCTTTGGTTTTTCTTTCATTGTAATGTTATGATATATTTTTATTGTCTCAAGTTTGTATTTCACATGTAAGTTATTCAAATTCACATTACTTTATATATAAATTTTCTTATACTCTGCTTATTATGTTCTTATTCATACCACATAGATACCATTGGATCAATATTTGGATTTATTTACACCAAACCTTGTGTAATTGTCAGAAAACAGTGGAGTGGTCATTATTTCATTGTCTTTTTTTACATCTGCATTTCCTTCATCATAAGTCTACTTTCCGCTTCCATTGAAACCATAGAATCAATGGAGGGATAACCCACTTAAGGGTTTATTTTATTTATCACTTGATTAATTTATAATCACTTGTTTTAATTGATAATTTTGTTTGACGATCTTTAAACGCTTTCTTCCTTATTTAATTTAAGGCCACACACTTCAAGTGCAAATACGAAATTTTGCCTTGGATTGCTCAAAAACATTTATCCTTAATGTGTATAGGTGATTAGCATTCGTTTCTGTGGGTATTAAATCAGTAAGTGATTATGTTTTTTGATCTTATTAAATGAACACATCTAAAATATAATAAATTGAAATAGTAGAAAAAAGAATGCATCAAATCCACACCAAGTGATATCCTAAGATCCAATCATTCTATTAATTTGATTTTACTAAATTACTTTAGAGTACACTTAAACCAATCTAAAATCAACCCATGTTGGCCACTCCATATCCAAAAACAATCCATATAATTTATGTGTCTGTATATTACTTCTTAGGTCTCTAAGGATCCGACAACCCAAGCTAAACTACAAGTGACCACTTAACCCTAAAATCTTGGGTAAAGTTGGGTGAGAAAATTTTTTTGTGCCATTGTCAGAGACCCAAGTAATTCATCTAAACACCCATTCTATTATCCATTATTTCTTCTATTCTCATCTAAATTATCTTATCTTTTCCCTTTATCATTTTTTTTCTTTTTTGGAACATGTCCACCTACACTTGTGACCAATAAAACTCTCTAGTTAGGGTGGATAGTCATAGGGTTGGAGAGTCAAGTACACCAAGAGAACTCTTTCAATTAGATCCTAATATTCCTAATACTCCAAAGTCAAAAATTGAGCCCATTGTAATGGAAAATATTCAAGGAAACCAAATTATAAAAGCAAGATGGGACCAAAATGGAAATCCAAATGAGGTATCCCCAAACTTGGGTAATGTAGTCGATCAACCCATGAATGAAAAACTCACACCTATATAGAAAAATGCCCACTAATTCATTAGACTCAATTCCATAGAAGAGGAAAATTACATATTTAAACCCCATTTCCTAAACCACCTTCCCACATTCTATGGAATAGAGTTCGAGATGCCCTACCATCACGTTAAGAAGTTCAATGACATTGTAGAAACCATGTGTCCCCCACATAAACTAGAATCAGAATAGATAAGGCTCTTTCCTTTTTCATTAATGGATCAAGAGAAAAAATGGCTAAAAACAAGATACCATCATCCATCAAGTCTTGTGACCAATTAAAAAGATAATTCTACAAAAAATACTTTCCAGACCATAAAACAATTTCACTTAGAAAAAAGAATCCAAAACATTTTTGAAGAAAAAGGGTCATTCTATGAAACATGGGAGAGGTTAAAAGACACCTTAAACATGGTTCCATGCCATGGTTTTCTAATCCTAAACAAGTGAGAATTTTCCAGGAAGGTTTGGGCATGAGGAATGAAAAATTCATTGACATGGTGTGTAATTGGAGCTTTAAGACCAAAGCCCCACATGATGCTAACGAGTATCTAGAAAGCCTTTCTAAAGAAAAAAATACTAACATGGGGAACCTCTTGTTATTTTGAAAATCCACAAAGTAATACTGGAATGCATACACTTAGAGAATATGAATTCCTTAGGGATAAACTCTTAGCACTCACTAGGAAGGATGAAGAGGTAGACCTTAGAAAAATCCATGAAATCCATACCGTAGACCCCATTTGCACAATTTGTGACAAACATGAACACAAAACAAACAAATTCCCAACCATTCCATCCATCCTGGATGTTATTCTAGGAGCACCAACTTCTGAATTTATTTCTCTAGACTTACAAAATCCCCTATATCAAAACACATTTATCTCAAGGTACAATGACCATCCAGGATTCCATTGGAAAGATAACTAATAACCCAACCAACAACCTAGTCATCCACAAGGACAAAACCCCTACCCTCCCCAAAATTTTCAAAATAATAACCAGTTTCACCTGCAACTAGTCCAATACCAACACCCTACTATCCAATACCAAAAACCCATAGAGAAACCCATGAAACAACCATTCTGAAAACCAATGTATCCTCCTAGGATAAACCAACAAGCACAAGACCCTACTAAATTCGCCTCTTTACCAATCTGTGAACAGTTGTGTAAACAAATGGAGAAAATGAACTCAGAAGTCTCATCCCTTAAACGTGAACTACTAACCATAAAATCTGGGAAGGCACCCTTGCCTACACAGGTGATACCATCCCTGACTGTAAGGTGAGAGTCAAGTTTCACTCTAACAACTTATTAACAACTAAAGGTTGTGACCATTTTAAGATGTAGGAAATCAATTGATAAACCTGAATGAATAATTCAAAAACCACCAGAATCTTCAAACTCTAATGAAAATTCAAATGAAACATATGATCAAACTGATAACAATGTGAAATAAATAACTCTTCAACAAACAATCCCATAACCTGTACCATTTCCTCAACGCATGAGGGGAAAGACCAAGCCTGAATTCAGGGAATCATTGAGGTAAATATTATCACAAGTCAGGTTGAACATTCCACTCATCAATTACATTCAAACCATTCTTACATACTCAAAATACCTTAGGAACCTCTTAAAATTTAAAATAAAATTCTCACATAAGAACCAAGTCCTTTGGGCAGCAAATGTTTTTACAACAATCCAAAGAAACCCTTTCACCAAATATGAAAAACCTAGGATGTCTTTACATAAATGTTGAACTAGGAGAGAACAAAGATGTAAAAGACTTGTGTGACCAAGGAGTAGTGTCAATATCATTCCCTATATTGTGTACTTCTAGGTAAACCTAGAAGAGCTCCAATCCGCATCTTTAACACATTAACATGTGGATCATAGCATTAGGGTTCCAAATGGAATTTTAATGAATTTTTTAGTAAAATTCAAAAACATAATCTACCATTCTGACTTCATTTTCCATGACAAAAATTCAAAGTTAGGCAACTAGGAAGAAACCCCAATCATCCTAGGATGACCCTTCCTTGCAAAAATCAACTATGTTATCCGAGTTTGAAATGGAAACATGACCATCACCTTTGGAAACATGATTCATGATTTGAACATCTATAATACAAGCTCACAAATAGGGGGTGATGAGGATATTAATGAAGTATACATGATAGGAAGTGCTGATAATGAATCCATAGAACATCATGGAATATTTGAGGAATGTTTTAGTCGTGACAAGATTAATTTCTTTTCTTCACATGAAGGATTTTTATCTCCTTAGCCAGAATCACTTTCAAATTGCTCCTACGATGAAATCTTAAGACCAATAATCAGTGAAATCTTTCAGGAAACCACATTCATGGAGACAACTCCAACTCCCTTCCCTAACACTGATCAAACTAATCTAGTATGTGAAACTCCTACACATGGGTAATCAATCCTACATAAAGTTCCTAAAAAAGAAGTTGATCTTGATCCAATGTCAAAATATTCTACTGCAGTCTTGAACCAACAA
Source organism: Viscum album (assembly GCA_963277665.1). Taxonomy (NCBI): domain Eukaryota; kingdom Viridiplantae; phylum Streptophyta; class Magnoliopsida; order Santalales; family Viscaceae; genus Viscum; species Viscum album. The sequence goes on along the minus strand of OY728147.1, from coordinate 1,509,215,097 downwards.
GATCTTGAATTGAAATAACTTCCTACTCTATATAAGTATGCCTTTTAAAGAGAAACTTTAACACATCTTACATTAATTTCTTCTTCCCTTCAAGTCAGTCATGAGAGGATGATTCAAGATATCCTTAGGAGACATAAGAAATCCATTCGATGGACCCTATCTGATAATCCTGGGATAATACCAATTATAGGGACTCAAAGGATTGTTCTGTAATTTGATTCAAATCTATGTCGTCAGCATAAGCGGAGACTCGATAATAATATCATGGAAGTAGTGAGAAAAGAACTTCTAATATTGTTAAAAGTTGGGATCATCTATCACATAGCTGGGAGTGAGTGGATCAGCCCAATCTATGTGGTTCCTAAGAAATCCAGAATCACAGTGATAACCAATAAGGCTATATAGATTCTTCTATCTAGGTTGAGTAGTGGCTAGAGATTCTGCATCAACTATAGGAAGATAAACTCATTTACCAAGAAGGACCATTTCCCCTTACCATTCATTTTCCAAGTCCTTGATAGAGTAGTAGGTCATGCCTTCTACTGTTTCTTTGATGGGTTCTTAGGGTACAATCAAATTGACATATCCTTAGAGTATAAAGGGAAGAATACATTCACATATTCATTCAAAACCTTTTCGTTCAAACGCATGCCTTTCAGGTTATGCAATTCCACTAAAACCTTCTATCGGTGTATCACGGGAATCTTCTGAAACATGGTAGGTGATTTTCTAGAGGAATCCATGGATGAATTCTCTGTGTTTGAGGATACATTCAAGGGATGTATGAGGAATGTGGGGAGAGTATTGACAATATGTAAAGAAAACAATATGGTCCTAAACTAGGAAAAATTCAATTTCATGTTTAAATAGGTACTAGTCATTGGCCATTTAGTCATAGGAAAGGGTATTGAAGTAAATAAATCCATGGTTGATATCATTCATCACCTTCCATCAACCAAAACTATCAAGGAAGTGAGGTATTCTTTAGGACATGATGGTTTGTTTAGAAGATTCATTAGGAACTTTAGTTCAATTACTCATCCCCTTTGTGGTCTTTTAGTAAAGGATCCCCACTATTTTGGATAGAATGTTTTGGAGGTTCATTCTCAACCCTCAAATCATGTATCACCTCTCCCCCATCCTGAAATCCCCAAATTGGAACCTTCCTTTCAAACTCATGTTTGATTCCAGTGACATTTCTTTATAAGATGTGTTATGAAAACATTGTGATAAAACTCCTTATGTAATTCCCTATGCAAGAAAATACTTAAATGATTCACAAATTAACTACACCACAACTGAGAAGGAGTTACTTTCTTTTTCGTTTTCCTTATTAAATTTTGGGTCATACCTCTTAGGATACCACATCATTGTGTTAACTGACCATTCTATACTGAAATAACTCTTCTAGAAACAAGATTCTAAGGCTAGACAGATTAGGTGGGTCCTAATCTTATAAAAATTTTACCTCACAATTATGGACAAAATGGTGTTGAAAATGTTTTAGGTTATCATCTATCTATGAGATAATTTAATGAAAAATTACCTCACATTTTTGTGTCTGATTCATTCCCTGATGAAAACCTATACTCTATGAGTGATTTCCCTTTATATGCCAACATATCCAAATTCATAGTTATAGGATTCATTCCAAATTTCTTAGGGACTCAATCTCTATTGAAATTACTTTATGATGTTAGGAACTATGTATTTGATGATCCATACAGCTATACGTTCAGCCCTGACCGTGTAATTAGGATATGTGTCCCAAAATATGAAAAATATTACATACTTACATTATGTCATAGTGGGGAATGGGGAAGTCACTTTTCCTCTAAGAAAAATTCTGATAAGGTTCTTTAGTGTTCTCTCTTCTGGCCCACCCTCTTAAGGGACTCATACACATTTTTTCAAAGTTATCATAGGTGTCAACAAGTAGGGTCCATCACACAAAGTAATCAAATTCCACTCACTCCCATCTTAGTGATTGAAATATTTGAATGTTGGGGAATCGATTTCATGGGTCTCTTCCCAAAATCTATGGGATATTTGTATGTAATTTTAACTGTCAATTATTTCTTCAAATGGGTTAAGTATATTCCTACAGAATCCAATGATCGTCAAACTGTGATTATATTTATCATGGAAAACATCATCTCTATATTTTTAATTCCTAAGCCTATCATTAGTGATCATGGACCTCATTTTTGCAATCACCCATTCTCAGCAATCATGGAGAAGTATGTAATTTCTCACAAAGTCTCCAATGCTTACCACCCATAGACAATGGTTATGCTAAGTTACCCAATTGATAAATCAAACAAATTCTTGATAAAACTATAAATCCATCTTAGAATTGTTGGTGAATAAAAGTCTTATATTCCCTTTTGGCCTATCAAACCACATATAAAACCATTTTATGAATTTCTCCATATAAGTTGGTTTATGGAAAAGCAAGCCATTTACTAGTTGAAATCAAACATAAGGATTTTTGGGAAATTAAGAAAATGAATTATGAAATCTCATTGGCCGAAACAAAAAAGGAAATTAGATCTTAATGAACCTGAGGAACTTAGGATGGAGGCTTATGAAAATTTAAGGATAAATAAAACTAGTGTTCAAGCCTACCAATTTAGAAATCTTAAAACCAAACACATTTTACTAGGATAACCTATTATTTTTAATAGATCTAACCATAATTTACATCCATTAAAGTTGAGGTCTATTTGGTTGGGTCTATACATAGTGCATAAGGTGTACCCCCATGGGGCTATTGAAATTATGGATCCCACCAATGGTCAATCCCTTAAAGTTAATGTTCACTGAGGAAAACCATTCATTGAACCATTCCAAAAAATATGAAGTTGATAAAGATTTTTGTGAACCAACCTTATATGAAGAAAATACTTAAACAATTAGGGGTCTAAGTCGAGCTATAGATTTTAAGAAAAATAATTGCATGGGAGGCAACATGTGGGTTTCATGTTTCCAATATTTAAGAATCATATTTATTTTAAAATAGGATTAATGAATTATTTTTTTATTTAAAAAATAATAATTCATAAACTCTAAATATGATAGTACCTTATACTATTCCATGTTCTTCTAATATAAGTACAGATGGGTGTGAAAGGGGAGTATCGTATTAATCTATGTCAGGGTGTGTGATCCCTAGGTAATAACTTCCTCAGAAATTTAAAAACAAGACAATGTATCATTTTTTAAATTTATGTTATTTTTAGGGGGTTTTAGGTTAATATAAATATATATATATATATAATTAAACAAATATAAAAGGCCACGTCATAGGTCATGGGGAAAACACTGTCAAAACTGGCAAAGCCTCGGGGACTTGAACCCAGGACTGAAGGGAGACAGGGGCATTCCCTTACCACTAACCTACGGCTTATAGTTCTTCCTTATTCTATAATTATTGTACATATACTTATATTTTACTTTTTTTATTTTATGAATAAATATATATATATATATATATTGTTTTGTTTTTTTTTTGCTTTTTCCACTAGGGAACTCTATAAGTGACATGGATGTCGAAGGACTGAATTAAAGCCAGAAGAACTTCAACTTAAACCACCATGTGACTTCATTCTAGGATCCTCATATTTCAAATTCCTTTTAGAACTACTCTCATACACATCTACCACCTTCTAAATTTTATTTTCATTAAACACTCAGGAAAGTGTTATTCGGCGTTGGGGGTGAATTGAATGAATAAATAATAATTAATTTTGTGTGTATAAAAAAATGTGTTGAAGGAAAAATTTCATTGTCCTTGAACATGATAATACAAATTTCACACATTGAAATCTAATATAAAATAATTTATTATCCCCTGATTCATATTTTAATCCATTTTTTAATTTCATGTTCATAGATTTTGGAAACTGTCGTTGTCTAATGTGATATTTCATCATTTATATTTTCATCCAAATAAAAAAACACAACACAATTCCTTTGGATAGTGGGGTATTAGTTTGAGTTCATGGGGTCCCCCAAATAAATATCATAGGTTTTCTGATCATTTTAGTTTCAATATGAGTATTCAAAAAATCAAAAATAAAATAAAAAAGAAAAACAATAACTTTACCCATGGAGAAATGAAATGACCTAATGTGTGGCTTTCAGCACATGGGGGTCATGAAGCCATAGTTGTCTGGCCTCGAGTTAGTAATTTTATCATTATTTGTGGTAATTTGAATTTTTTTACTACGTTATCTTGAGATGATTCTCATGTATGTAGGCTTCACTTGGTTCCCTATGGTCATTGTAAAAGGAATGCATCAAATCCACCCCAAGTTATATCCTAGGATCAAATGATTCTCTTAATTTGAATTTACTTAAGTATTTTATAGTTAACTTAAACCCATCTAAGATCAACCTAATTTGGCCACATCATAGCCAAAAACAAGCTATAGAATGTGTGTGTCATTAGGTTACATCTTAGGTCTCTAAGGATTTCACAACCCAAGGTAAACTGTAACTGACCAAATAACCCTAAAATATAGGGTAAATTGGGATGAGACCACCCCTCTTCACTTGCATCAATGTTTTTATGTACAATAAGGAATATCATTGAGTTTACCAAGATCATCACAAACTGAGATTTATCTACAATTTTGAGCGTCACAAAGATACTATAAATCTAAACTTATATTCAATTATTATTTTTAAATGGTACATCATGATGATGAGTAATTCCATGTTGACTCATTGAGATTTGCGAATGTTGTTCTATGAAGTCAAGGGACCTTCACAAATATATTGTGTTGTGTGAAGGCAAGGGAGATTCATGAATGATTTTTTTTCACGATGGAGTGATCTTTGTGAAGGGAAGTTTCTTTTGAATTCCATTTTTAAGGTAGAGAGACTTCACAAAGGAGTGATCTTTATAAAAGAGTGAGCTTCATGATGGAGTGAGCTTCACCAAGGATCTTTGAAAATGTTTGTTTTTAACATTAGGATTAGGTGGTTATGTATTTTAAAGAGCATCAACTTAGGTATAAGGTGAAATCAGTATTTTATTCTAAGATAGGAACAAATTCTTTAATGAAAAATCCCTGAAGTGGCCTTTATTTTTATAAGCATAGTTATAATTTTATCATATCAGTGATATATAGGGATTAAACATAAGAGATCTAAGGGAATCAATGAGTTATACCTAAACTTTAGTAAATGTATTGTATTTGGAATCGAGTGACTATGGCCGGACTTTTATAATCCACAACTACTAAAGATTAATAGGCTTTGGTACAACTGACACATTATCGGCATATGATCCTTGGGCATATCCCTTTGTGGTGAACCAAGTAAAATTATAGTTTCATCTTTTTACTTGAGCTTTTCTGATAGTTTTAATAGGTTTTTACCAATTAGGGAAGAATATCCATCAGTTTAAAAGAAAAATTTGACACCCTGATTCATCCCTCCCCTCTCAGGGTGATCCGGGGTCCATCATAGTTTCCATGATTGTACATTAATAGAAATTAACCACTTTAAATTACAGCATATTTCATTATTACCCTAACTCTAGTGTTTTTCATTGTTATCAATGAACATTTATAATGGGGTAAGAAATTCATAATGAAAAAGTGATGGTATTTATTGAATGGAAACTATTTGAGGATTTTTATTTGGTTTTCAAGAAGGGTCATATAATTACTTATTTTAATCATTCATTACCCTATTTCAAAATAGAAATGAAGAAACATTATTAAAATTTAGTTATTTTTTGAGGTTAAATGTAATCCTTACATAAAAAATGATTTTTATCATTTAGGGTACGCTATCGGATGTGAGACTTATCCATGTTCAAATTTGGAAAAGATTGAAAAAAATGAAAAAGAAAATAATCAAAAAATCAAAAATTTATAGGGGTAACATAATAATTATGAATTCATAGTTTATGGACATTACATGAAGATTAATATTTGGGGAATATGTAATTTATATGACAAAAATATCATTGAATATTTCTTTGATTACCATGAATTATATAATATATATAATCTACTTTTTAGATTTAATTTATTTTGGAAAACATTATCAACTATCCTTGAGACTTAGAGTCAATTGATCCTAATTTTATTATCCAATTTATTATTTCTATGATTTATATCTCTAAAATTGGATTGTGTAGGTCCTATTCAAGTCTAAAAATATAGTGCATGTACTTAATGTGTGTGTACAACTCTATTTAATGTATACCTTGAGTGATGAGAAATGAAAATTCATGGTGAGGTATTGAAAAACATGGACATCTTAATAATGATAAATTGAAATCCATGAATAGAATAAAGGATAAGAATTATTGATACAATACATTATTTTCTTGTGAGGATTTAAATTCATTTTTCATATATAAATATTGGAAGTTCTTTATCCCATATTGATAAACTTTTAGTTAATTGATTATGAATTTAAATATTGGTAACATGGGTTTTTAAATTTTAATTATTAGTAGAGGTATATTATTGAGGATATTCATTATTTGGGTTTGGGGTAATTGAAGAGTTCATATTCTTCACACATATTTTTAATTCATTTCAAATTTTTTTTGGATTTAATTGATGAATTTTTTCCAAAATTCAAATAAATTAATACTATTAGGGAAAATTTTATTGCATGTTAGATTTTGTAAAAAGATTAAAAAAAATTAATGTTTATAATGTTTAATAATGATTTTTATATTTTTTGTGTTATGTTCTATTTCATAAATTGAAAAATGAAAATTTAGACAATATAAAAATGGGAAAGAACTAATTTTAGCCATCAACTGGTGGAAAGCCTCATTATTTCCCCATATTAAATGCCAACCAAGCAGCGAAGAGGGGATTCACATGGTAACAATAGACAGGAGTTGGAATAGTTCATTCCTATGAGAGAATAATAGTGTTGACACCTCAGACGATAGTTTTTGTAGTAGTGGGTGGATGGATTCGCTAGTGAGGGATGTGCCATGGTATAATTAGTGGTAATACAACACTATTCTAGCATAATTCCTTGATATTTTAATAGTTTATATTAAATTGTGAAGCCAACCCCATGGAAAATCCAATCTGGGATGCACTATCAACTAGGAATTTTTCATACTAATAGAAAAGACATCATCCCTGGTGAATGAGTTGACATCACCATCAAAAAAAATTAAACCATACGCATCATCATTGGTCCATAAAACCTCCATGGTCAGTGAGGGAGTGATTGGGCTATACTGGATTTTTTAAGGTCCCTACTCCATATAAATGGATTTATTTTTTAGTGACCTGAGAACTCAAAATGAATAAAAGGAGTCTAAACCATCATCTTATTGTTATGTCATAGTGCTTTAACTCAAGGATTTAAAATAATGAGGACATTTACCTACCTATAAATTATGACATGTCCATTATATTGAGAATATGAATTCTACTATTCAAATGGATTTATTCACCATAGGAGGAGACTAGTTTCTCATGCTAAAATACATTGTTCAATTAGATCCTTAAGAGTTCATGGAAGGGGTCAAATGGTTGTGTTGTGGTAATTAATGAATAATAGGGTGACACTATGGTTGATTTTTTATATCATATCAATGAAGATCTATTCATAATGAGTTAATACATTATGAAGGATACATCTCTATATTTATGTCCATATTGTAAGGTTTAGCACCAATGAAAATTCAAAATTTCAACATCATCATGAATTCCATATGATAGATGTATAGTAATGGTGGATTTTAGAAAATTTAATTATATAAGAAATTTAAATAATGAATAGGATGTTTTTAAGCAAAACAATGGGAGGAAGATAAGTTGGGATGTTCCAAAATATAAAAGATATATCAATGGGATATAATGGATTTGGTCATACCATTTTTAAACCAAATCTCTCAGGGATAACTAGAATATTATAAACCAAGAGGTGTCTTCTAATATTTTAGAATTCATTTACCTAATAAGATGGTCACAAGATCAATGTGGGTGGAAAATAAACGAGGTAAAAAAGGAAAAAATGAAGAAAATCATGATATTTTAATTGGAGGTTTTCTACCTATAAATAGAATATGATTGTGGTTATACAGGGGGACTTAGACATAGACTACATATGGGACTAGATCCTAGATATTAGAATGTAGTTATTGTTGTGGGATACTGTTAATTAATTAAACTACCACTTTCATATCCTCTTATGACTATCATGAGGGTGTAGTCATATTAGTATCAATATATGTAATAAATGGAAATTACACCTAGTGTAGAAAATCATGGTTGATTGAAATTTTTTCTTTGTATTTTTATTAAATATTTTCATTCTAATATTACCCTCATATCTCATGCATGAACATTGAAATGTGATAACGGTATAGTTTACTATAGCATCCACGAACTACCATATCTCATGGTGAAATCAATACATGGTTTTGAGTTAGCTATATTTAAATAATATTTTGAATACCTATCTATACACTAACCTATTTAACTAATCAGGGGATGGATAATAAAATAAATATATGGGGATTTTTCTAAGAGGAGGCTCACTGGAGTTCAGTTACAAAAACATATAAATTATAATTTATAATTTTTCCTTAAATAAGTGCATGGACCAAAATATATAGAAACTATGTGTTCTCATCTTACTGATCAAAACCAAAAAACATTCAATTTATTTTTTAAAATTCTTCCTAAACTTTCTCATTATTTTTGACATTTTATCTATGGTATTAACATCTACATCATCTATACTATGTAAAATATTTGTTAATTTTAAATAGATAGTTTATATTCTTAGTTTTATTTCACTTTAGGGAAATAATGACGCCTTTCTATTGGTCAATAACACACAAATATATATAAATATATTATATACTTATATGAGATTATACATTTAAATTCACAATATATCACTCCCTTATGATCCAATAGATTTGTTTGATTATATATTATCTATATAAATATCATAATTTAATGCATAAAATATTTTTATTCCATAATTTTTTCATACATGACACCCGAAAAAACAAATAATATTTAATATTTGTCCCCATAATCAAATGAATGAAAACATAATAAATGTGTTTTATCATAAACTGAGTAAGGGAATACCATAACTTATATAAATAGAATCAGTATAGGTGAACAAAAAGAATATCATAAATGAGTAAGCATAACATAAATATGTTGGTATGGGTACATAATGTTAGAATAATATCAAATTCTTTATGACCCATGGATCATATAAGTGACTAGTATTTTAATACCCTTGCTTTTTGTTTCATGTGTTTGGAAGTTTCCAAGAAGAAGATGAATGTGGGGAAGATAAGTTGCGCTAAAATTTCAACTAATGGGAGTCTCTGTTGTGTGTAGCCTTTGGAAGCAGTGTAAGGGTTGGATTATAACATGTAGTTGTTTGATATATCATGGAGTCCATTTTTGGAATAATGTGTTAACATGAATGAAAGGATGTTTCAGGGAGTATAGATAATAGTGTTTTTTTTAGTTTTTTTATTTCTATATTACTGTGACATGGGGGTATGTTTTTTAATATGTGAGACCCTATTTTAGGATGTAAACAACATATCCCAGAATATCAAAAAAAACAAAATATAAAGATTCTTTGTTAGTATTCAATTTTTTATTTTTTATTTTTAAATGTAATAATTTTTTTTCCAAAAATAAACATCATTTAAAAATTCAACATAAAGATATTAGCTTATGAAATATTTTTAGGTTATTTCTGAAAATTGGTTTTGGTACATTAAAATGTAAAGGTTCATTTTCCCTATACAAATTAATTTTTTTCATAAAATAGAAATAATATTTATTTTTTTTATTTTCAAATTATTCATGTATTCTAATATTATTTATCAACATTGAAAATAAATTACATAGAAAATATATTAATTACTATAATAAAATTAAACTCGTTGTTTTCAAAGATATAATTTTATCAGAGTTATATAATTTTTAAATCTATTTATATAACATAAATTTTCATTTAATATGATTTTTAGAAAAAAAAATATATATAAACAGTTACTTAATTAATAATTAATATGAAATAAGATAAAAAACCGATTTTATAAGAATAGATTTTTCTATAAAAATTGTTTTTCTTAAAACATATTTTTTTAATTTTGATGATAATTTTCTCATATTTATAAATTTAAATAGGTTAAAAAACCCAAAATTCATATTTAACATGTTGAAATTTAGTTTAAACAGTGATATTATATTTTTAGTAGTAAAATAATTATCATGGTTAATTATTAATCATGGTTAACAAGTGTAAAATTGGTAAATCAAGAATCTTGAATTTTTTACAATTAAAACGTCATATATATATTATGTAATGAGTTTTTATGTAATAAATTCCTAGTTGTATGTCTCACCTACCCTTTCTAATCATAATTCACCAAACATACCATGCCCACTTATGGTCCATGTGATTCTATTCGTTCCCTTAATAAAACTCTAGTTTTCGTTGAAAATGCCCCTATTTTTGACCCATAAAAGGACATCACTCCCACCATTTCCATCATCTTAATAAACCTTATAGGGATTTACCTTTATTATCACTTACCTAACCCTCTCTATGTCCCGCCCAATTAGTTCCTATAGTTATAATTAATTCCTCAAATCAATAGTAATCTACATATAAATTTATGGGTTCTCCCCTACTTTTTGATTCAGGTGCTTCTTTTTTTATAATTCCTTTGAGTTTGAATTGTTAATTATTTAATATGTTATTAATAAACCATTAATTATAAAAATAATTCCATTATTATCAAATAATTCCATTCCTTATCATTTAACCCATTCTATAAATCTTTTTTTATAGTTATTATGCTGCAGAAACCACTCCTTAATTATGTCCCCATTCATTTTGATTCAAGAAATTCCATTTTCATAATAATTTAATATTCCATGTTATTATTCATAAAAAATTTTATAATAAATAAATTATAATAAAAATTATATCCTACTAATGAGATACCACCTTCCACACTGATTAAACCCATTTTATAATCCCTTTTTTGTAGTCGTTATGTTGTGAAAATCATCCCTTGATTTTCTATCTTCATGTTAAAAATAAACAAAATCAAATATAATTTTTGTATATCCATATAATTGAATAATAAAAAAATATATATATGAAAAAATTTCTGAATTATGTAATTAATATATATATTTTTATTATACATGAAGTCAATGTACGTTCATAGAAGTCTAGACAATTGGTAATGGTTCTCCATCTCAAATCCCTCTCTTTTCGGCATGTTTTGTATAATGCATCTAATTTCATTTAAATTTTATATATATGTTACAAATTTTATATTATTTATCATGTAATTCATTTATATATTGTATTCAAGGATCAATTTTTATTCATATCTTTCATGACGTTATTATTAAATTTCTATAAAATTCATATGTGGGTTTCTTCTCTCATAATTTTCATTTTCTTGAGACAAATTTTGTAATCACAACCTATTTTTTGGTTGTTCATACATTAAAATTGAATAATTTTCTCCATATTACACATAAATTCTATAGGATATTAAAATTTACATTTTTTCCTCTCTTATATTCTTATAATTCAAGAGTTACCAAAAATGTTCTGAAATTCCATCATTTCCCTAGGGGTAAAATAATCCTAAAAGCTTGTAAAGAAAAATTGTAATTAGTTTCCTATAAAATAAATATATTTACAGAAAAATTAATTTGGATGTGTCTATGGAACTAATTAACCTATTGGAAATCACTCAAAAAAGTCTTGTTTGATAATTTACTCAATCATCACCCTGATGCATGACCATTGCTCCTGCAATTGCACACCTAGTGTGACACTCTTTAGGGATATGATTTAGGATATTGACATTATATTAGTGAACCATGATGATGGATATTTCCTATTATTGACTTGGTATCCTACCAATGCACACAATTTCAACTAATTACTATCTTCGATAGTTATCCCAACACATTTTCTGCACCCCCAAACTATATTTTTTTGATAATGGTAGTTTATATTACAGTGAAAATACCCCATAAAATCTATGTTTATTAATGTATATTCTCCTAAATATCCCCATTTTTATATTTATTGAATTTTTTTAATTTTGTATCTATAATTATATATATCCTAGATTTATTCAGTAATATGTTCCTTGGTGAATAGTATAAAATATATTGATGACTGTTATGGTGAAAGAATTTGTCATAATTGTAACACCCTTAGATTTTATGAGGTATATTCTTTTTAATTTCATTCATATCTTCTCTTAAATGCTACACCAAGATTATCTTGCACTATACGCAACATCGTATTAGCTTGCAGTATACACAATGCTATTCTTGGATCATGTTACACACAATTTCAAGTTCGTTTAATAGTTGTTATTCTATGAAACATTGAGTGTGTGTGTGTGTGTGTCTATATATATATATATATATATATATATTTAATGTATAAATAAAATATAGTTGGATATAGTTATACACAACAACAAAGGAGTCCTGCACTACACGCAACCCTGACTTGGCTTTCATTACATGAAATCGCGACCTTACTCAATAGCATGTGTTGTATGTAACACCCCAAGCTTCCACGATACGATTCCCTTTCAATAATGAAATAGCTTGCATTGTACACAAGTTCTAGATTCTAACACACCGCGACCAATAAAAGTAGACATTATGAATAGTAATACCCACTTTTTAAAATTATATAAATTTTATATTTCAAAATGGACTTAATTTTTGGATTTGGAATATCGAAATTATCCTATGATGAATTTTTCGTTTTTTCTGAGAACTTCCAATTTTATATGAATAGAAAAAATACTTAAAAACATATTTTTTAATAAAAATAATTTATATTGATAAATTATACTATTGAGTGGTTTTAAATTATAATTAGAATATATTTTTACCATTTTATCCAATGGTGGTCATTATAATTAATTACACATTGAAATTGGACATAAACAATTGTCAATCTTTTGATATATATTATTTCATAAAAACATGATATTTGTAGTGACAGTGGGAATTAATTATTAAATTAATTAATTAAACATATATGTTTTGAATTTTTTTAAAATAGATATCATTTTTTAATTAGGAATATCAAATATAGCTTAGGGTGAATTTTTGGTATTTTTCTAAAAAAAATCAATTTTGATGAATAGTGAAACCACTAAGTGGGAGTTAAAAAAATAATTTTTCTTTTAAATGAAATTTTTCCACCTCTGTGATTTGAATTTCAAAAATCTGATGTACATAATTTTCATTAGGAAGTAAAATGTGGTTCAATGGGATTAAAATAATTTTTGGTGAATAGTAATTTTTAAGTTCTATTAATCGTGATTAAAGGTAATTAGTGTAATTTAAGGTAAATATAATGTTATGAAATTACCTTTACACTTGTCCTAACCTTATTTGATGAGTCATGGCCGACCAAGACAATCCATGGGTCAACTTGGGGACCCCATCGAGCCACTTGGGTAAGAAAATGACATTAATAACTTTTTATTTAAAGTAAAAATAAAATTGTCACAAACATGTGTTGTTTTACTAAAAAAATTATTACATGTGGTTATATAAGATAACTTTTTGACAGTAAATACTCATTGTAAATATAAAAATATTTCCTACATTATGGTAATTTTTTATAATTTTTAGGTATTAAATAAGTAAATTTTTTTATGACACCATGACGATATAGCGATTACCTCATTAATGATCAATATAATTAAAATAAAAAGATAAGGTAAAATCTAAAACTTACACTAGTATAAAGCCTATTTGATGGGTTTATTTCGAACCCTTATCACCTTATCCTCAAAATATATCATTGTGGGCCTTCAAAATCTGAAAATCATTTCATAATAATGTAACATTTCATGACTTCCCAAGAGTGCCCCTCCTCTCCTCTTATAAATGGACCCCACCTCTACCACTTTATTATCACCTTCAATGCCATTTATCTTGGCCAAAATCTTCCCAAATACTCTTTCCACTTCCCTCTCGTACTCTTAAAAATCTTACCTTAGGCAGAAAGCTCTTCAAGAAACCATTTTGGTTCAAACCGAGGGGAGTTACCAAATTTAAAGGAAATGTCTTCTCTTATGTTGTTTTGTTTTATTTTTCTTCTCCAACCCCCTAAACTATTTTTATACTTTTATTTTGTAACAAAACCTATATACCCAATATACTTGGAAGTTTTTATGAGATTTATTTTATTTACGCTTACACGCACCATCGTCTAATGGTTAAATAACATACTGTTTCTGTGGGTGGCAAATTACTGCCTCACGAAACGATGATTGTTCAATCTTCATTTAACACCTCTAATGGTGGCCATTAATATGTCACTATATTTATATATGATATATATATTTTTTATGTTTTCCTTATGCTTTTTTATAATTCATTTATGGCATACCTTAATGATTTCCATTATGGTTAAACGCGATAATTTCATTTTAGGAAGTGCGGACTACCGCCCCCTCAAAGTGATTTGAATCGTTAATGCCATATGTGGGATGTATAAAGGATGGAGTAAATGATATTATATGTGATATTATACTGGAATTATAATATTTCTTTGTATCATTATTATTTCTCTCCATTAAATATGAAATAGAAATGAAAGTAGTGTCCATGCGTACGTACGGCTTACTGTCTCTATGAACGGTGTATTTCATTTCTTACCTCTAAATGTTATGTAATATTATAAATGCATGCATATACTGGATATATATGTTATATATGATATCAGGATCATGAATATAATTCTGGAGATAATGGATATTTTACCATATGAACAACATATAATTATAAGAAGTTTATTGTTTACTCAAGTACCAAAGATCGTCAAAACGACCGTTATTATCTTAAATGACTACATAAGGTTCATAACATGGTAATAAGTGATATAAAAGGAATAATGAACATTAAAAAGGTTATTTAATCAATTATAGATTAACTCTAGTTTATTATTTAGGAGATTAAAGAACGATTGCGTCAAGTCGGACACGAGGTAAGGGACTTCGTCTCAATCTCCTTTTATTGAGGAATATTTTGTTTTATACACAACATTCTTCTATACGGTATATAAACCCCTTTGACTTTTACTTTTATTCAAAAGGAATCTTTTTATATGAAGCATTTGTCTAAACGATAAAAGGGAATGTTTTTTTGTCGTACGTATGCAGCGGCAATGAATTCTCCGCTCCGCTGCCATGACCATTATTTGAGTTTTGGCTTACTCTAAAAGCCATAACTTTTTTAAATGAAAAGTAAATGCTGAGTTTTAATTTTCTTTTATTTTGGAATTTAAAATGGTTTTGATAATGTTTTTATTATATAAATTTGTTGTATTGATATCTTGTGATTGAAATGTGGAAATGTTATGTTTCCTTTATGCATGTTTTATGGGATACGATTATGTTATGGTTTATGATATGTTTTAACCTGTTCATATGAGGAATGAATTGGAATTAATAAGTGACGCGTGGAGACCTCTATAGCTCTTGGATGCATCGGTAGGTCTCATAAGACAAACTAGTGTCTTGGCACGAGGCCTTGAAAAAATCTTATTTGTAGTCATGGCACGAGGCCTTGGCTAGGTGGTTATAATAGTCTGGCATTATGCATTCCATCATTATGAAATTGGTTATTGATATTGCATTTGATTATTCGACTTGTAGAATATCCATGTGAGTAAGTAAATGGAATTATTTCATTTTAATTTTCCCATATTATGCTAAAGTTCAAGTTTAAAAGGCTTTGGTTTTAGTTATACATTTCCTTAAATGTTTATGTTTATTTATAAATGATTCCTCTATATTGTTATCCTTACTGAGCATCTGATCTCACCCCTTTCTATGTTTTATTTTTCCCAGGATGTGAAGAAATATTTTATAACTGACCTACAGGGATAGTCCGAAGGGGATATGGGTGTGGACTATGAAGACTATGTTATTGTAGTTTTTCACTTTATGATGTAATGTAACATTTATGAATGTATCTAGTGTTTCCAAGGATACTAAACTAATCGGTCTTTAGAGACTTGATCTTTTGTGATCATGCCAATTTTATGTAATAATGCACCGACTCTGGGTAACTGGGTTCGGGGAATTACAGTTGGTAGGAGAGGCAATTTTGTACTAAACTTGGAAGCTATATTTAGAAAAACTCTGATTAGAGCACATAGCCATAAGATGGACTTTGAGGATTAGTATAGAAGAACTTCCTAGAATTGTGTTATTGTTGAGATTTTGTGAGTTTTTTGAGCAATACATTTCTGTCTGGATACGAGTAGGTAGAGGCGGCTCTTGCATAGATGTACCTAGGGTACAACCCAATGACACCGCTTTGAGCTAGACTCGAACGGGAACAGGTGCACGACAACGGGCCTTACTGCACTCTTGGTTACAACACCCCCAGAGGATATGCTTAGGATAATTCATGATTTCTTTACAAACCATTATGAATGGTTAATGAGTATATACTTCCTCAAAGAAAACATTTTTTATGGACTATATCCATAAATAGTTCAATTTTTGTTAAGTGCTTTACAATTATGGAATTATGTATTTTGATTCATAAACTAATTTAGTTTATGACATTGTTTTGAAATGGCACCTAGTGGAAGGAATAGAAACTGTATCAATGGACACACTCTATGTAGGAATTTCCTTCCTGCTCAAGATAATTATGGTGGAGCTGGTGATACAACTGGTGCCGATCAACTTATCACCATATCGGGACAACTCACTCTGGTTATGAATAAAAACCTTACTCGTATAGAGCACCCTGATCCGCAACATGGAGGATAAATGTTAGATCGCTTCATGAGGAAATAACCACAAAAATTCAATGGGAGTAAAAATCCATTAGTAGCTGAGAAATGGATAAATTCCCTAAAGAAAATATTTTAGGCTTTAGGGAGTAGTGAAAGGGAAAAGGTAGTCATGGAATCTTACCGCCTCACTGGAGATGCTGATCAATGGTGGTCATCGATTCAAAAAACAAAGGAAGATGATGGAGTATCAAATATGGAATGGAGGGATTTCAAAGAGATTTTCATAGAAAAATAATTTCCCCGTGACCATCGAGAAGATATGAAAAGGAAATTTATGAGTCTGAGACAAAAGGAGGATAAGAAAGTGGCAAATTATGAGGCCAACTTTACAAGGTTAGTGAGGTATGCTGCAGATTATATACGTAACCCAGGAAGTAAGATTGATCATTTCTTTGATGGGTTAAAAATGTTTCTCTGTCGAGCATTAGTATCACAATCTTTCTCAATATACGAAGATATAGTCTCGTGTGCTATCAAGACAGAAAAGGAATTCTCTAAGTCTTATGACAACAAAGTAAAGTAATAGAAGAAGAGAACGGTGGAACAAGAGACAGATAAAGGGAAAAAGGGAAAGAAGGATTTTCCATTATGTGATAATTGTGGGAAGAATCACCCTGGTAATTGCCTAAAAGGAATGGGAGATTGTTATAAATGTGGAGAAAAAGGTCACCAGGCTCATGATTGCAAGGGAAAGAAAGAGGCAATCGATGTTGAATGCTATAATTGTAGAGAAATGGGGCATTATTAAAATGAATGTCCTAAGCGTCAGGGAAACATACCTCAGAAAAGGCCAAGAGATCAAGGCCAAGCTTATGCTATTACTACAGATGAAGTTGAATAATTATTGTATTTGTGTTTTTGGACTCAAGAACTTTATTATTGTTATAAGAATAATGTGAAATATATATAAGTATTGTATTGTAGTACTTTTTTCATTAAGTTTTTAATATGATGAATGTAATCATATTTTTAGTATGTGAAAATAAGAAAAACTTTACTTTATTTGGGGAATCTGATGTTACAATTGATTTTGGAATGTAGAGACCTTTTATAGAAAGTTTGGACAGAGGTATTTTGGATAACTATAAAAGTTGGAATGGATTAATTTGAACTATTTATAGTATTGTTTAAGGTTAAAACATTTCTGAAGATTATTTTTGGAATATTATAATACAATAGTTTTACGAAAAGGACAACCTGCAGGTTGGGGGATAACCCGTCGCGTCAGACAAAGCTGCAGGATTCAAACCCAAAACCATAGTGAGACATGCCTTTATTATCTACCACTAGCCTACAGGGAGTCCCTAGTTATTAAAAAATAGTTTTCCTAACCTAAATGGTTTGTGTTAATATTTGGAACCTTGTACGACTATGATGAATATAATATTTTTGAGTTCACGTTTCTTTTTGAGTGAAAGATGAGTTTGTGGTAGAAACTAGTTGAAGGTTGAAACACTACTTTTCAAGTATATATATATATATACCTCTATTTCATTCTATGAATAAATTAATTCTTAAACTTTAGGAAAGAGATATAAAAAAATGTGTTATCCTAATAGCTTATGTTTTGTTGAACTGATGATATTTCAAATCACCATAGATTGAAGGCTTTGAGGCCCTCAATTTTACATTTGTTTGGGATTGATGACCTCAATCACTCCCTAAAAATATTTATTTTTTTCCTCCAATTATGTGTCTCTAATTTCCACCAATGTTCTCCTAATCGAGATCATAATTTGGTGGTGAATTTTTCATTTCCCTTTCCCTCTTATTAAGGCTAAATTTTATTATCCTTATTTCTGATTTGGGTTTTCCAAAAAGGTATTTTCTACTTTCAACCTTTTATTTTTGAAGAACATTTTCAAATTGTGAGGACGCAATTTATTGAAGGAGGGAATAATGTAACACAACAAGCTTCCATGATATGCTTCCCTTTCAATAATGCAATAGCTTTCATTGTACGCATGTTCGAGACTCTAACACACCACGACCAATCAAAGTAGCCGTTATGAATAGTAATACACACTTTTTGAAATTATATAAATTTTATATTTAAAAATGGACTTCATTTTTGGATTCATAATATTAAAATTATCCTAAGTTGAATTTTTCATTTTTTTCTGAGAACATCCAATTTTCTATGAATAGAAAAAAAATTAAAAATAACTTTTTTAGTCAAAAAAATTTATAGTGATAAATTATACTATTGAGTGGTTTTAATTTATAATTAGAATAAAATTTTTCCATTTTATCTAATGGTGGTCAATATAATTAATTTCACTTTGAAATTGGACATAAACTATTGTCAATCTTTTGATATATATCGTTTCTTAAAAAAACGCTATTTGTTGTGACAGTGGAAATTAATTATTAAATTAATTAATTCAACTAATATTTTTTTAAATTTGTAAAATAGACATCATTTTTGAATTAGGAATATCAAATATATCTTAGGGTTATTTTTTGGTATTTTTCTGAAAAACTTCAATTTTTGATGAATAGTGAAACCACTAGGTGGTAGTTAAAAAACTAATTTTTCATTTAAATGAAATTTTACCACCTCTGTGATTTTAATTTCAAAAATTTGACATAAATCATTGTCATTATGAAGTAAAATTTGGTTCAATGGGATTAAAATAATTTTTGGTGAATAGTAATTTTTAAGTTCTATTAATCACAATTAAAGGTAATTAGTGTAATTTAAGGTAAATATAATGTTATGAAATTATCTTTAAACTTGTCCTGCCATTATTGGATGAGTCATGGATGACCAAGACAATCCATGTGTCAACTTGGGGACCCCATGGAGCCACTTGGGTAAGAAAACGACATTATTAACTTTTTATTTAAAGTAAAAATAAAATTGTCACAAACATGTGTTGTTTTACTAAAACAATTATTACATGGGGTTATATAAGTTAACATTTTGATTATAAATATTAATTGTAAATATAAAAATATTTCCTACATCATGGTAATTTTTTTATAATTATTATGCATTGAATAAATAAATTTTTTTAGGACACCATGATGATGTAGCGATTATCTCATTAATGAACAATTTAAATAAAATGAAAAGATAAGGTAAAATATAAGACTTATACTTGTATAAAGCCTATTGGATGGGTGGATTGTGAATCCTTATCACCTTATCCTCGACATATATCATTTTGGGACCTTTAAAATCCTAAATTCATTTCATAATAATGTAACATTTCATGACATTCCAAGAGTGCCCCTCCTCTCCTCTTATAAAAGGCCCCCACCTCTACCACCTTATTAACACCATAAAATCAATTTGGCTCAGCCAAACTCTGCCCAAATACTCTCTAAACTTCCATCTATTACTCTTAGAAGCCTTACCTTAGGCAGAAATCTCTTCAAGAAACCATTTTGGTTCAAACTGAGGGGAGTTACCCGATTTAACCGTAATGTCTTCTCTTATGTTGTTTTGTTTTATTTTGCTTCTCCAACCCCCTAAACTCTTTTTATTATTTTCTATTGTAAAAACACCATTATCCTCAATATACTTGTATTTTGTTATGAGAATTATTTTATTTACACTTACATGCACCTTCGTCTAATGGTTAATGAACATACTATTTTTGTGGGTAGTGAATTACTACCTCACGAAACGATGATTGTTCAATCTTCTTTTAACAACTATCATGGTGGCCATTAAGATGTCACTATATTTATATGTGATATATATTATGTTTATGTTTTCCTTATGCTTCTATATTTATCATTTATGGCATACCTTTATGATTTCCATTATGGGTAAACGCAATAATTTCATTTTAGGAAGTGCGGACTACCGCCCCATCAATGTGATTTGAATCGTTAATGCCATATTTGGGATGTATAATGGATGGAGTAAATGATATTATATATGATATTATACTAGAATTATAATATATGTTTATATCATTATTATTTCATTCCATTAAATATGAAATAGAAATGAAAGCAGCATTCATGCGTACGTATGGCTTACCATCACCATGAACGGTGCATTTCATTTCTTACCTCTAAATGTTATGTAATATTATAAATGCATGAATATCCTAGATATATATGATATATATGATATATAGATCATGAATATAATTCTGGAGATAATGGATATTTTACCACATGAACAACTTGAAATTATAAGAAGTTTATTGTTTACTCAAGTACCAAAGATCGACAAAATGACCGTTATTAACTTAAATGACTAAATAATGTTCATAACATGATAATAAGTGATATAAAAGGAATAATAAACTTTAAAAATGTTCTTAATCATGTAGATATTAAATCTAGTTTATTATTCAGGATATTAAAAAATTATCGAGTCAAATCGGACACGAGGTAAGGGAATTCGTCTCAATCTCCTTTCATTGAGGCATATTTTGTTTTATACACAACTTTCCTTTTTACGGTGTATAAACCTCTTTGACTTTTACTTTTATTCAAAAGGAATACTTTTATTCGGAGCGTTTTATTTATGACAAAAGGGAATGCTTTTTTTTGTCGTACGTAGGCAGCGACAACGACCTCTCTGCCGCCGTGACCATTATTTGAGTTTCTTCTTCCTCTACAAGCCATAACTTTTTTAAATGGAAAATAAATACCGAGTTTTAATTTTCTTTTATTTTGGTATTGAAAATGATTTTGATAATGTTTTTATTATATCAATGTGTTGTATTGATATCTTGTGATTCAAATGTAGAAATGTTATGTTTCCTTTATGCATGTGTTATGTGATACGATTACGTTATGGTTTATGATATGTTTTAACCTGTTTAAATGAGGAATGCATTGGAATTAATAAGTGACGGGTGGAGCCCGCTATATCTCCTCGATGAATCGGTAGGTCTCATGAGACAAACAAGTGTCTTGGCAGGAGGTCGTGACAAAATCTTATATTTAGTCTTGGCACGAGGGCTTGGATACGTGGTTATGATAGTCTGGATTATGTATTCCATCATTATGAAAGAGGTTATTGATATTGAATGTGATTATTCGACTAGTAGAAAATCCACGTGAATAAGTAAATGACATTATTTCCTTTTACTTTTCCCATATTATGATAAAGTTTATGTTTAGAAAGCTTTTATTTTAGTTATAAATTGCCTTAAATGTTTCTGTTTATTTATGAATGTTTCCTCTATATTTTTATCCTTACTAAGAATCTGAGCTCATCCCTTTCTATGTTTTTTTTTCCAGGATATGAAGAAATATTTTATGACTGACCTACAGGGATAGTTCGAAAGGGATATGGGTGTGGACTATGGAGACTATGTTTTTATTTAGTTTTTCACTTTATAATGTAATGTAACATTTATGAATGTATCTAGTGTTTCCAAGGCTACTAAACTAATCGGTCTTTCGACACTGGATCTTTTGTGATCATGCCAATGTTACGTAATAATGCACCGACTTTGGGTAACTAGGGTCGGGGCGTTACATTGTACGCAATACTGGGTTTCACTATACAATGATATATGGGTATAATATTATTATGAACTAGAATTTTTGAATAATATTGACTAAATTTTGAATTTTATAACATTATTATTC
Organism: Viscum album; assembly: GCA_963277665.1. Taxonomy (NCBI): domain Eukaryota; kingdom Viridiplantae; phylum Streptophyta; class Magnoliopsida; order Santalales; family Viscaceae; genus Viscum; species Viscum album. The sequence goes on along the minus strand of OY728147.1, from coordinate 1,509,192,657 downwards.
ATCTTACACATTTTCTAGAACGTGGTACGAGACCAAAATAAATTTTTTGAGTAAAATAATTATTTTTCAAAAAATACAGTTTTTCCATCTTTTGATGGAGAACCATTTTAAATATAATTTTTGACAAGTTTATAAGTTCAATTTTACAGAATAAAATTCTTATTTTGAATCAGGATATAAAAATTTACATTGGATAATGTTTTTATATTTTTCTGACAAAGTTCTTATTTTGATTAATAGTAAAAACAAGCTAAATTTTACTTAAGTTTTTTTTTCATTGATATAATTTATAAGTATAAATTATAATAGTAAATTGTTTTAAAGTATAAATAGAATATATTTTTACCATTTAATATAATTTTTGTCATTATCATTGATTTTTCATTGAATTCATAGGTAAAATCCTTTTAATCTTTTGCAATGTTTTAACTTTTAAAACACATTTTTTTAACAACGGGATTAATTTGAAATTAATTTATGCAACTTATTTGATTTGAATTTGGAAAAATGGATTATATATTTGGAATCAGTAGGTACAAATTATGTTAATAAGCTACTTTTTATTTTTAGTCATTATGAATAGTAACTATGGTAAATTTTATTTACCATAGTTAAAGGTAAATCGAAGTAATTAAGGGTAAATATAATAATATAAAATTATCCTAACACTTTATCTAATATAATTGGATGATTATATTTTACCCTAAATCATTCTTGGGTCAAAATAGAATCTAATGGGACCCACTTGTTTTTGATTAAGACCTTTTATTTAGTTTATTTAAAGAAAAGTGAAATGTCTCACTCAAACTTTAATAATTAGATTATTTTTAATATATAGTTATATAAAATATAAATTCTATTATAAATAAACATTTGAAATATAAATTTTTTTTATTTATCATGGTAATTTATTTTTAAATTTTAATAAATATTTTATTCCTTTAAAATCTTATACATTAATGATGTAGAAATTATTTATTTAGTGAAATATCAATAATATAGTTTTTATTAAAATAATAATACCTAACAAAAGGACCATAAACCTGACCAAAAATTATTTTTCGATTATATCTATACCCAAATCATCTTAGGGTCGATTTTTGGACCATTTGGAGCTCTATAAAACTGAGTAAGACATTTATATTATTTTATTTAAAATGATGTCAAAGATGTCACCTTCATAATTTAATAAATATAACAATTTAAATGTTGTGACTTTAGGATGAAAAATTAGATTACAAATATTATTATTAATGGTATTATATTCATATTCAACATAGGATTTTATTTTTAATTTTTATGCAAATAATATGTATATTAAATTATTATACAAAAATGATGTATTATTGTTTTATTAAGAGAAATATCAAGTAAATGTTTTTATAAATATTAAAATAAACATTATATAAACTAATTAATGTTCCCCACAAATTTTATAGATGAATATGAAATGTTAGGAATATATAAAATATTTTTTTTCGAATATATCCTCTGTGTGGATTTTTTTAAAATTCAAATAAATGAATCGTGTCAAAACTAACACTATTGGTATTTTATAAAAATAACATATTATTTAATTGTTTAAAAATCACATAAATATTTAAAAATTATAAATTGAAATTTATATGGTCTAAAATGTAATAAATTACCCAATTATGGATAATTCACAACACATAAGTAATTATTTATAACAATTTAAAATTGAGAATATTATTACCACAGATAAGATTAAATAAATTAAACAAGGATAAATCAAATTGATAAGGTTTAAAATAAATTCCCAACATGTATAAAATTTTTTGTATGATTATATTACAACCCTATCTCATCTTGTATTTGGATTTAAGTCATTTTGGATGTTTTTAAGTGGGGTTTGAATTAATTATAAATTAATATTTCTTATGTTTCCAAAGGTGTCCCTCTCCTACCTTATAAAAGGGAACCTCATCCCTATCTTTTTCACAACACATTGAGCCTTAAAGATCGTCCAACCCCTACACATTTTTCTTCTCCATTTCCATATCAAAATTCTAATGGTTCTTGTCTTCTCAAAAGACTAACTATAGTGCCTAAAGAGGAAGCTAAAAAGTGGTACGTTGAAGAAGAGGTAATCTCTTCTACCGATTCTTCAAAATTTATTTCTTCTTCAACATCTTATTCTTTAGTTGTTTCATTATAAATTAATAACATAATTATCAATAATATACTGATATGTTATTATAAATATGAAACAAACCCAATTCACCTTCTATCCATCCTATGGAAAACGAAATCACTGTGCGTGCGTACGTACGGAATATCGTCTCCACGCCGTGGTGTAATCTGTTTTTCCACCACCACCTTACTTGGATTGGTATAATGGTCTAAATAATACATATATATATGGTTATTATAACACGATACTAATTCTATGATATTATATCATCCACCCTAATTCCATTCAATAATTATGGGAATGATATCATTGATCGTTCATACGTACGGATTACCATCTCCACAACGCGATGAGATTCATTCTCCAAGTTAACGATTCAAGAATGATTATAAATTATATATATTAAATATTCATGAAATATATGAAATATTAATGACAATAGACTTATTTATATGTTATTTACTTACTTCTATTCAATTTAATAAGGAAACAAAAATAGCGTTCATGCGTACGTACGACCTACTGTCTCCATGAACGGTGTATTTCTTTCCATTTATCAATCTATTATATATATATGTATTTTCTAAATATATATTATATATAAATCATGTTTCACATTCTAGATGTAATTAATCATGATCTATGTAATCATGTGAATAATTACAGGTCAAAACACGGACGATAAATGAAACAATTTTACCCAAAACACTACTTTAACATGAATTTACAAAAGAACAGGTAATATAAAGTCATAAGTGAACCATATATGATATCATACCAATGAATATGATTATTTAATAAGTCAATGACATCATTTAAATCATTATACAGGAAGTTCAAATACATACGAGGCATATCAGACATAAGGTAAGGGATAAATTTGCAATCTCATTTTTATCTTATATTGCTTATACGTAAGTATTTACTGGGGTTATATTTTTCTTCCATGTCCATAAATTTTTTTTTCATAAAGTGTTTAATATTCTTACATATATGTTTAAAGTAATGTTTACCCCTCTTTTAATTTTACATTCTATTATGGAAGGAATCTTTCTTATGTTTACCATACGAGGAACATTTTGACTTTTCTAGAAAAAGTACACGGAAAATGTTTTTTTAACTTATACGGAATGAATGGATTTTTAAGGTTTTATAATTATTTAATTTAATAAATTTTAAACTATAATATTTCATGACTATTTTCAATAAAATCCTTTTCTTTTAAAATTTTATGGCATTTTTTTAAAAGAAAATAATATTGAAGAAGAAAGGATATTTTCCTCAAGAATTCCTTTCAAGTGTTTTATCAAAACCATTTTCCATATAAGATGACCTTGTATCAAATTTTTATGTTTAAATTATAATGTCTCTATGATTTATATTGTTTCAATTTTCTTATGATGAAATGATAAATGTTTGTTTTATATGGATTATGTTATGATGGGATGATGTTTATGAAACCCATTTTATTCTTTGGGTTTTGATGAATGATTTATGTCTATGTTGTGGCACACGTAAGAATGATTTCATTATGAGATGGGTGGGACCTATATCTCCCTCCAATGCATTGGGTAATGATTTATATATCATGAGATAGACATGGATGGAATGGAAAGTTAATCTGGTTCAGTGATATAGGACTGGAATGAGGAGTGAACTTGATTCAAAAAGGGACTTTGTCCACTAAGATGGTCTTGGAAGCAATACCTTGGCTACTATAGAAATAATAACATGTGCTTAATTGTTTCCGTAGTTACATGTTTTATTTCCCTTTTATTTTATCATGATTAATGTTTATTTATGATCTATGACTTACATACTTCCATGTTTTATATCTTTGCTCAGGATTTTGATGTTTAAACATTATGTTCATATTTTTTTAAGTTCAAATATATATGATTTGTTATATTTTCTCCCTTCTTACCCTTACTGATCATTTGATATCACCCTTTATATGTTTTATTTTACCCAATATTTAAAGAAAGGTTTTAAGTAAGAAAACAAAGGTGAAAGATTTTTATGCAAGATGTTGAAGATATTTCACCAGGATTAGAAGATTATGTTCTGAGTTTCCAAAGACACTAAACTATTATGGTCCTTGAGTGTTGGTTCTTGTGATGTATTAATTATTCTGCAAAATTAATGTAATTTCCATGTACTTCATGTTTTGGGTCTCTACAGTTAATATCATAGGTAAGGTTTAGTTAACCTTTGGAAACTAGGATCTGAAAACATTTAGTGAGATCCCAAGAGAAATTTATAAGGTATGTCTAGGGATGTCCCTAAGGTTAAGTATAAGTATAGGTTATAGTCCTATAATTGTAGTAACAATCTTAGAATTAAACCTAAGATGTTGTATATTGAATGTACTCCCCCTTGATTATGTTGTTTTTCTAGTACAATTATTTCCTCTCATACTATTCTTTTGGGTTTTAAGAAGTGGCAGGAAATAGGAGGATTCATGTTAATGGAGAATATGATGGACAATGGAATGATATTCTTCATGAGAAAAAAAATGAAACGACATTTGGATGTCCAAACATCAATATTATTCCTAATCAGAAATCTAATAATATGATCAACAATCACAACTTTGGTAAGTTTCCTGACTCAGCTAATAAGAGAAATTTGGAGTTTCAGGCTGATCATGGAGGAAAGAAGTTCAATTATCCTCATGTAAATCATGTGGGAAGAGAAATCTGGGAGAATGTTTCAAAAGAACTGGAAGATGCTTTGGGAGTGGAAAAGAATGAAACAAAGCCAGTAATTTCAAAGGAAAAGGTTCAGTTAACACCATGGACAAAGATAATGGTATTTCTAAGACATCAACAACAGTTATATGTTTTAAATGTGTAATATACAGGCATTATGAAAACCAATTCCCTAAGGGAAAGTCTCATGAAGAGAATCATCATGGTCGTATGGGTAGTATTTATATTGATGAGGATGAAGAGACTACAAATAATTTGTGATATGAAAGAATTTTTCAAGCTCGGTCAATGGTTTAAGAAGGTAGTGGAATAGTTTATGTTTATCAAGAGTTATGTTGTATAGGTAACGGTACTATGGAATAAAGACACATCTAAGGATTGTTACACTATTGTTTTTCCTAAAGTATTTGAAAGTATATGTTGAATGGTAATGGTAACCATGAATGGTTATTCAGATATTTTGGTAAAGTAGATGATATACACATAATGAAGGGATAAGGAGATAATGAGATGTTTGATAGTATTAATGAGCTCAAGACTGATATAAGGACAATGTGATATAATGGATTGAGTATATAGAAAATTTGGGATTTTGGTATGTGGAAAGAGTTAACTTTTGACAGAATTCATGGTTTCGCTAAGGTTCTATGGTAATTCATGTTTCAAGAGAATACATAATTAAGGTACTCACATGTCTGGAATATAACCAACAACATATATTTTATGATATATGGAGTATAAATGATGGTATTCACATGCTTGGTTGATGACATTTCTAGTAATCGTTTTCTTCATACTATAAGATTCGACCGAAGTATTTTTGATAAGCCTAAAGGTTGGAATGGATTATGTTGGACATCTGATAGAATTGTTTAAGGCTAGAAATTTTTTTGATACTATTTATAGAATGTTAAAAAAGTGTAGTTTTAGAAAAAGGACAACCCATATGACGGGCGACAACCCATCGCGTCGGACAAGGCTGTGGGAATCGAACACACAACTGAAGTGAGACAAGCCTTTATCGCCTACCACTGGCCTACATGAATTCCCTAGTTATTAGAAACGAGTTTTATTTTATTAAGCGGTATTGTTGATGAAGTATAAGTCCATTTTTTGAATCATATATGATTAAACTCACCATAGATGGACTTATGTATATTGGATAACTTTTGCTGACCTTTTGTTTGATACATATGGAATGACCCATCATTCTATCACATGATCTGATAACACTTCAGTAATGAAAAAATCAACTTCGTTTCTTTAAGATATAAAGTGAAAATTGTTCAAGGCACGAACAACGGTGAGAATGTACCGAAATAAAGTAAATATTTTTTCTAATTAAATGTCTTCAACTTTAGGGAAATGATCTTGAAAACCAAATATGTTTTCCTAGTGTCTTCATATCCAATTAATCAGATGGTACCTTAGATCATAAAAAATTTATGACTTTGTGATTGTAGGCTTTTTCATATCCATGTTCGCTACCACTCTCCATCAGAACTTGATGTTAAGATTTCTCTTCCATATCCATATTTTCACCTATTTTTTCCTTTGTGGGAACCCAAGTGATGAGTTACTTTGGGTATCCGTTTTGTTTCTAATGTTAATTTTTAAAATTAAGTTTTAGTATTCCTTTTTACGATGTCAGTTTCTATGAATGAAACTCTCAAGTAGTAAACCATTTATAACCCCGATGAATTTCGAGGGCGAAATTCATTTTAAGGGGGGTAGAATGTAACACCCTGAGATTATATGAGGTATATTCTTTTTAATTTATTTCATATCTTTTCTTACATGTTACACCAATATTTTCTTGCGCTTTACAAAACACCGTATTAGCTTTCAATATACACAACACTATTCTTGGATCGTGGTACACCCAATTTCACGTTCATTTGATAGTATTTATTCTACGCAACATTGAGTGTATATATATATATTCAATGTATAAATAAAATATGGTTGGATTGTGTTATACGAAACAACAAAGGAGTCTTTCACTACATGAAACCCTGAGTTTCCTTGCATTACGCGCAATCACGACCTTCCTCGATAGTGTGTGTTGTACGCAATACCAGGTTTCACTAAACAATGATATATGGGTATAATATTATTATGAACTAGACATTATGAATAGTGTTTACTAAATTTGGAATTTTATATCATTATTATTCATCTTACACATTTTCTAGAACATGGTATGGAACAAAATAATTTCTTCGGGTAAAATAAGTATTTTTCAAAAAATGCAGTTTTGCCTCCTTTTGATGGCGCACCCATTTTAAATAAAATTTTTGACAATTTTATATGTTAAATTTTACAAAATAAACTTCTTATTTTGAATCAGGATATAAAAATTTACAATGGATAATGTTTTGATATTTTTCTGTCAACGTTCTTATTTTGATGAATAGTAAAAACGCTATAAATTTTACTTAAAAACAACTTTTTTCATAGAGATAATTTTTATGGTTAAATTATAATAGTAAATTGTTTTAATGTATAAATAGAATATATTTTTACCATTTAATATAATGTATGTCATTATCATTGATTTTACATTGAATTCATAGATAAAATCATTTCAATCTTTTGCAATGTTTTAACTTTTAAAACTCTTTTTCTTAACAACGGGATTAATTTTAAATTAATTTCTGCAAATTATGTAATTTAAATTTGGAAAAATGGATTCCATATTTGGAATAATTAGGTCCAAATTATTTTAATAATATACTTTTTATTTTTAGTCATTATTAATATTAACTATGGTAAATTTGTTTTACCAAAGTTAAAGGTAAATCGAAGTAATTAAGGGTAAATATAATATTATAATATTACCCTAACACTTGACATAATATAATTTAATGATTATATTTTACCCTAAATCATTCTTGGGTCGAAATGGAATCTAATGGGACCCACTTGTATTTGATTAAGACCTTTTATTTAGTTTATTTAAAGGAAAGTGAAATTGTTCACTCAAACTTTAAAAATTAGATTATTTTTAATATATAGATATATAGAATATAAATTCGATTATAAATACTCATTTGAAATCTAAATTGTTTTTATTTATCATGGTAAGTTATTTTTATTTTTTAATAATTATTTTATTCTTTTAAAATCTGATACATTAATGATGTAGAAATTATTTATTTAGTGAAAAATCAATAATATAGTTTTTATTAAAATAATAATACCTATCAGAAGAACCAAAAACCGGACCAAAAATTATCCGTCGAGTATATATATACCTGAATCATCCAAGGGTCTATATTTGAACCATTTTGAGACTTATAAAAATGATTAGGACATTTATATTATTTTATTTTAAATGATGTCAAAGATGTCACCTGCATAATTTAATAAATATAACAATTTAAATGTTGTGGTTTTAAGATGATAAATTAGAGTAAAAATATTATTATGAAATTTTTTATATTTATATTCATCATATGATTTTATTTTTCATTTTTATGAAACTAATATGTATATTAAATGATTATACAAAAATTATGTAGTAATTGTTTTATTAAGAGAAATATCAAATAAATGGTTTTATAAATATTAAAATAAACATTATATGAACTAATTAATGTTCTCCAAAAATTTTATAGATGAATATGAAATTTTAGGAATATATAAAATATTTTTTTCGAATATATCCTCTGTGTGGATTTTTTTAAAATTCAAATAAATGAATCGTGTCAAAATTAACACTATTGTTATTTTATAAAAATAACATATTATTAAATTGTTTAAAAATCACATAAATATTTAAAAATTATCAATTGAAATTTATATGGTCTAAAATGTCATAAATTACCCAATTATTGATAATTGACAACACATAAGTAATTATTTATAATAAATTTAAATTTAGAATATTATTACCACAGATAAGATTAAATAAATTAAACAATGATAAATCAAATTGATAAGGTTTAAAATAATTCCCAGACATGTATAAATTTTATTTTATGATGATATTAAAACCCTATCTCATCTAATATTCTGATTTAAGTCATTTTGGAGGTTTTTAAGTGGGGTTTGAATTTATTATAAATCAATATTTCTTATGTTTCCAAAGGTGCCCCTCTCCTCTCTTATAAAAGGGAACCTCCTCCCTCTCCTATTCACAACACATTGAGCCTTAATTCTCAGACAACCCCTGACCATTTCTCTTTTCCACTTCCCTAGAAACATTATAGAGGTTCTGGTCTTCTCAAAAGACCAACTCTAGTGCCTAAATAGGAAGCTTAAAAGAGGTGTGTTGAAGAAGAGGTAATCTCTTCTACCGATTCGTTCAAATTTATTTCTTCTTAAACTTATTCTTCTTTAGTTGTTTCATTATATAGTAATAACATCAGTATCAATAATATAATGATATTTTATTATAAATATTAAATAAACCCATTTCACCTTCTATCCATCCTACGGAAAATGAAATCACCGCGCGTGCGTAAGTACGGAATACCATCTCCACGCCGTGGTGTAATCTGTTTTTCCACCACCACCTTACTTGGATGGGTATAATGGAGTAAAGAATAACCATATATATGGTTATTATGACATGGTACTAATTCTGAGATATTTTATCATCCACTCTAATTCCATTCAATAATTATGGGAATGATATCATCACTCGTGCATACGTACGGATTACCATCTCCACGACGCGGTGAGATTCATTATCCAAGTTAATCATTCAATAATGATTATAAATTATATATATTAAATAATCATGAAATATATGAGGTATTAATGATACTGGACTTATTTATATGTCATTTACTTACTTCCATTCAATTTAATAAGGAAACAAAAATAGTGTTCATGCGTATATATGACCTACCGTCTCCATGAACGGTGTATTTCATTCCATTTATCGATATATTAAATATATATTTATATTATGAATATATATTATATATAAATAATTTTTTAAATTATATAAGTAAGTAATAATGATCTAAGTAATCATATGAATAATTACAAGTCAAAACACAGATGATAAATGAAACGATTTTGCCCAAAATGCTACTTTAACATGAATTTACAAAAGAACGGGTAATACAAAGTCATAAGTGAACCATATATGATATCATACCAATGAATATTATTATTTAATAATTCATTGACATCATTTAAATCATTATACAGGAGTTTTGGATACATACGAAGCATATCTGACATGAGGTAAGGGATAAATTTTCAATCTTGTTTTTATCTGAGATTTCTTATACGTAAGTGTTTATTGGGGTTATATTTTTCATCCACGTCCATACAAATGTTTTTCATAAAGTGTGTAATATTCTTCCATGTATGTTTAAATTCATGTTTACCCCTCTTTTAATTTTACATTATGTTATGGAAGTAATCTTTCTTTTGTTTACCATACGAGGAACTTTTTGACTTTTCTGGAAAAAGTACGAGGAGAATGTTTTTTTTAATTATACGACATGAATGGATTTTTTCAGTATCCTAATGCCTTATTTTCATTAATATTACTATACCAAATGTCAGGACTATTTTCAACAAAATCCTTTTCCTTTAAAATTGCAGGGAATTTTGTGAAAAGAAAATGATTTTGAAGGCAAAAGGATATTTTCCTCAAGAATTCAATTCAAATGTTTTATCAAAACCATTTTCCATCTAAGATGACATTATTTCATATGTGTATGTTTAAAAGATAATGTCTCTATGATTTACAAGGTTTCACTTTTCTTATGATGAAATGATAACCCTTTGTTTTATATGGATTATGTTATAATGGTATGATGTTTATGAAACCCATTTTATTCTTTGGGTTATGATGAATGATTTGTGTTTATTTTGGGGCACACGTAAGAATGGTTTCATTATGAGATGTTTGGAACCTATATATCACTCCAATGCATTGGGTAATTATTTATATCTCATGAGATAGATGTGGCTAGAATGGAAAGTTAATATGGTTCAGTGATACAGGACTGGATAGATGAGTGAACTCAATTCAGAAAGGGAATTTGTCCACTAAGATGGTCTTGGTCGCAATGCCTTGGCTACTATGGAAACCAAAACATGTGCTTAATGGTTTCCACAATTACATGTTTTATTTACATGCTATTTAATCATGATTAATGTTTTGTTATGTTCTATGCCATACATATTTCCATGTTTTCTGTCATTGCTCACAATTTTGATGTTTAAATATTATGTTCATTGTTTTTTTAAGTTCAATAGTATATGATTTCTTCAATTTTCTCCATGCTTACCCTTACTGAGCATTTGAGCTCACCCTTTATATGTTTTCTTTTCCCCGGGATTTGAAGAAAGGATTTAGGTAAGAAAACAAAAGGGGGAGATCTTTTTGGGAGATGTTGGAGATCTTTCACCATGATTAGAAGATTATGTTCCAAGTGTCCAAAGACAATAAACTATTACGGTCCTTGAGTATTGGTTCTTGTTATGGATTAAGTATTCCACAAAAGTAATGTAATTTCCATGTATGTAAATCATTGGGTATCTACAATAATCAAGTAATGGGTGGGTCCGATAATTATACAGTCTCTTGATGCATTAATATTTCTTATGAGATAATATAGTTTGTGTTTGGGTGTGGAGCTATTCCGATAATAAGATTTGTTTCTTGGCACAAATCCAAGAAAATAAGTTTTGATAAACAGCATGATGTGTTTCCTCATTATGATATCAATAATAATTTTTGTCCATGTATTTATTTACTATGATATATATATAATTACCTTATTTTTAGATTTTTGTTCCTTCATATGTTCATTTATTCTTGGTTCGTGGTATGGCCCTCTTATCTTTCATTAGCATGTTGTCCTGAGGGATTTCTCTTGCATCACGGTCTATTTTCAAATTTTATAGGATATAATAGTTTACAATTCCATAAATATCCGATAAACATTTGAAAATGTATGTTGCATATTGGAATCTTTATATGTGCCATGGTATCTACTCCACATCTTCATGTTATGGTTTTTTATAGGGTGAGACATTATTATCTTAGAGTAGTTGTGTACTGACTATAGGGAGTTGTTGGAGTTCATTATACCTAGTCTTACTTTTGGTACTTTATGTTTTCCATGTAGTTTATGTATGAAATTTTATGTATTATGGATTTATTCTAGTTTACGAATGATTTTTAACAGTTATTTATCCTTATTATCTTTTACTAGTAAAAAATTATAAATGGTAATGCCTCACATGTGTGTGATTGATATAAAAAAATTTCAAGTCTCCAACCTATTTCCTATTAGAGGCAGGAGTCAAGCATCATTATCTTCTATTATTTATTTCTAGTCCTGGTAGAGTACCATTAGTGGGAGGGTACATGATAAGGTGTTATCATATATGGTGTTTAAGAGTAAGAATAGAGTTTGAAGTTATGAATGGGTGAAGATTCCTAGATTGGTAGTGAAAAGGTATCAGTTTATCTTATTATTTACTAAACACAAGGTATACGAGCTATGACATTGGATTTTATGGACACATGTGATCTAATGAAAGGACCTTCATATATTCTAAACATGTTTCATGAGTTTAATGTCATTATAGTTAGAGACCTAAGTGGGGGTCATGCATCATGATTGATCTATTTCTATTCATGAATTTAGGTAGACTATGGGAAATATGTTAAAATTAATTTACATAATTAATCATTCATTAAATTTTATTTTTTTATCAATATGTTGTGTACTTATATTTTTTCTTATTTATTTATTGAATCATGTTGACATCCCCATTAGTTTTGTGAATATCGAATTCAATAAGATGTTTCATTGGATCACCATAGAGTGTAGGTCTAAGATTATGAAACATAGAGGTCGATATTTGAAGAGATCCACCATATAGATCCACAAAGATAAGAAGGAACTATTTCAGATAAGGTGATAGAAGATCGGATGGGTGAGGTAATGGTATCCATTACTATAATCCATTCTCCGAAGGAGATCCATACACTTCAACGGGGAATTTTGTTTATTTTAGAGTTTAATATACACTACGATAACATTATACATTGTGATTTGGACCTTTCCTAGATTATGATTCTAGTGAGAGACAATTAGAGGAGGATTATCATTTATATAATTAGCATCATATAACTATTCTTAAGAGGAATTCATATATAGGGGTTCCGGAAGTGACTGAGGAAAATGAGAGAATATTGACTAGTATATGACCATCATGAAATGTAATTCATCAAAAAACTTTTTGGATAATATATATGATCATGAGATATCTTTTTCATGATCATAATATGCTTCATTCATTATAGATAATGTTCCAACCTTATTCAAGATTCCATAATTGATATAATAGTTCATAGGCCCTTTATAGTGATTTGGGAATGGTTTTCTTTCCTTAATGAGGTCATTTAAATCTGATGTAAGATTGAATGACCTTACATAGTAATTAGACTATGACTAGTATCATATTTTAGGCCAATCCATTGTTGTAATTTCAACAACGGCAGCAACATCAGTAGGGTGATCTGAATTATAATATATAAAGAGAGGTTAAGGAAGGTATAGTACATACATGTGATATCCAACATACTCAAGGATAGTGGGTAGAGCGCATTCATGGCGCTGATTTACATTTATTCCAGATAAGTCAAGGAGTTGGATATTCTCATAGGTATTATTTAGAGTTTCCTACTTTAGATAAACACTATAACACCCAAAGCTTATATAAATAAATTTAATATTAAATTCATGAAACACTAAGTCTCTTCAAAAAACCACTTTGTTCAATCCTATCTAGTAAATAGAATTTTTCCCCCACTATGATTTCAATTTGGAAAAACTAACATACACAATTGCGTTCAGTAAGATATTTAGAGTCTGATAGGATCAACATACATTATTGGTGAATAGTAATGTACCCTTATGAATAGTAATGTACTCTTATGATTAGTAATGTACCCTTAGGTAGAGTAATATGATCCTTATGAATAGTAAACTTTCCCATTAAATTATAAATAAAATTTTGACACCTCATAAATAAAATAGAGTATTTTAGAAATTAATAATTAACTATTGGTACTTTGTGACTAATAAATATTTAATTATAATTTAAAATTAATAAATTTATTTAAAATAAAATTATTTTTCTTAAATTCATACTTTAAAAAATATTTTCTTTTCCTGTGAATTTATGATATATTTATAATAATGTTTTTAAAGTATTAAAAAATCAGTTTTAAAATAAAAAATATGTATTTTTAAAGTAAATAATGATTTTATTTAAAAAATAAATTTCACTTATTTAGAAATTTATTTTGATAAAATGGAGATCATTTATTATTTTTACACTTCTAAAAATGGTTAGGGTGAATTTTTGGGATTTTTTTGAAAAACATGAATTTTTTGTGAATAGTAAAATAAGGTAATTTACGATATAAATTCATTATAAGACACATACACTATTCATTACATCATGGATGATGTAAATAGACTTGGTTATAACTCTCATGCACTTATTATAGTTTTTTTCACAATAATCAACACTATTGGTTGTCTTGGGAAAAATAATAAAATAATGATTAAAATAATGGGAAAACCCTCCTCTCCTCCACTATAAAAATCACCCCTAACTCACTCTTATCTTCACTCATCTCATGCCTTGTGCCTTTTATAAATTCTACAACAATATCCTCCCAAGTTCCTCCACACTTCAATCAGCCTTTGGTCTCTTTAAAACACAAAATCTTCTCCCCTAAAGTGGTCTTTGAGGAAGATAAATTCCAAAGGTAAATTCCCCTTTTCATTTCTTTTATTTTATTTCAAGTTACTTTATTTCATTTTATTTCCTTGACTCCTTTTCTCCAAATGTTATTATAACTATATTACCTTAATTTTACGTGAATAATTTTATGATAATGGTATAATTCATCATCATCTCTCATTTCCCCTCCTTTTATAAAAGAAATGAAAACACCATCCAAGATGTGTTAATTTATCACATTCAAGGAAGATGGGTTTTATCATTCTATTACCATATTCAATTTTGACCATGAAACCATTTTTATGGTTTAAAAAAATCATAATATTTTTTATATATCATATTTAATGTTCTGGAATAAATTTTTACACATGGTAATAATTTATAAAAGGAAATGATTTCGTGGTGATCAAAAAACAACGAAATTAATCTCAGCATTTATCATTGAAATTTTATCTAATTACTCTTCCTTAAACAAAGTAAAAAAAATGAATTATATGAACATTTAAACTTATTAATAAAAATTAATAACATATAAAATAAATTCTATAATTAAATTCTCATTTTACAATAACTTCCATAAAAGCGAACTGATCATGAAAACTAATGAAACGAGCACTCACGAAAAATGATATTAAATCTCTTAACCCATAAAAATGACCATTAATGAACATAATAAAATAATAATAAATAAAATACATTCCTAATATGTTCTTAATTAAGTTATTAATAAGTATAATTTCATATTACATGACCTCAAGTTCAAGAATGGAAGATATTCGGACATATGGTAAGGGTTTCCGACCCAAACATCAATTTTAATTCAAGTCACTCTTATTCTCTACCTACATCAATGAAATTATTATTTATTTTTATTTACTCTTAAAAAATATTGTGTGAATGGTATATATATTTGTAAAAATTATAATCCTTATTTAATTTATGGGGAGTTACATATTTAAAAAGGATATTTTAAAAATCTTTCCTGAAATACAAGCCTGATTTAAGGGAATTTCTTGAATTCTTACCTATTTTCAAGGTAACTCTATAATTTATTTTTAGAAAAATATATTTTTATAAAATCATAATTTCTATTATGAAAAAATACCTTAATACACATCTGGTTTTATATGAATATGTTTCCAAAATAACTCTTTTTTTCAAAGTAAAAGAGTATTTATCTCAAGAATTACTCGATGATTTTATAAGAATATTTTCACCTATTTCAACACCATTATTCATTATTATGTGAAATTGGGATTAATATTTTTTGATATCATATACCATATTTTATTTAATGGTTTGTAATTATTTTAACTATGTATGTTCTATCTTCATACCATTCACCATATTACTTTGAATTTTTAGTGTTTATATTTAATGATTGGGAAAAGCTATTTAAATTTCATATGTTAGTTTAAATATGAATATATATTATATTTATGCTTATACCTATTCATATAAGTAATTCATTGGAATTATTATAAGATGGTTGGGGCCCTCTATAGCCCCTTGATGCATTGGTAGGTCTCATGAGACAAACTAATGTCTTGGCATAAGGCCTTGATAGAATAGTTATTATGGTTTTCGTATGAGGCCTTGATGGTGTGATTTTGATTTCTAGCATTATGAATTCCCTCATTATGATACTATAGATTGATATTTCATGTGATTATTTGACTAGTATAATATACATGGTTATATTATATTGCATTATTTAATCAATTTTTGTTATTTCTATATTATGCTCAAATATTTTTATAAAAGCATGCATTTTTATGTATTCATCATGGCTAGTGTTTATATTTATAATTTATTTCATTGTATTATTTATCCTTTCTAATAATATTAGTTCACCCCTTTCACATGTTTTATTATCTATTGGTTATGAATAATTATATTCTGAATGACTTGAAATGGTAATTATGTGTGATTCAAAATAAGTTGATATGTTGCATTTCCTTTCAAGTTGTAATGTCGAACTTATGTATATATATGGTTTTACAAAACTAATAAACAATTCATTCTATAGGGATATGATTTTCTTGCAATAATGAAAATTTAATAAAATAAGGCACCAACTCTAGGAAACTGGGGTCGGGTCCGTACAAGCCCAACATCGTACGAGGTATTATCTACCAATTTTTTTACTTGGTTGTATTCCTTGTTTCATTATGTAGTTATAACCTCCTTATTTTCACATAATATAGTATATACTTTAAGACCTATGTTAAAGATATTTCTTGTTCCTTTGGTGTTCACTATGCTACTTTTAGGTCTATCTAGATTGTTCGATGTGTGTATTGACATTGAATTGGTCCTAGTGAATCACTTTTCTTTAGGAGAATTTATATGATTGCACATATAACCATACAAAATAATACACAACATGAATTGGTTTTATTTAATTATTTTTATCAAGGATTTTTTCAATAGATGAGTCATAATTTATGATTCTAATAGAGATCAGGTGTTTTTTTGTAAATGAACCTCAAATGGGTAAGAGGTGTATTGAGTCCCTATCATCCTTCTCAGAAAAGTTATTAACACAAATAAGATTTATTTTATTTCATATAGATAAGTAGGAGTAGTAAAAATTATGGTGGCTTGAAGAAGTGAAGGTCGAGAGCATCATAGATAACATGGATCTCCACACAAGTGGGGAGGGATCCAAGGGAACAAACCTCTAAAAGGGGGAATTCTGGGGAAGTGTAGGGGGTTAAGAAGTCAGCCACCCAATTTCCCTCACACCACATATGGAGAATCTCCATGTCTCTAGAGAGGGGAGCCTTACACTTTCAGATCAAGTAAGTGATATGCCAGGGAGAGGATGAGGTTCCTGTGAGAGATCTCCATGTAATACTAAAGTCCATCTTGGTAGAGGATATGATAAAGTTTTTGGATCGACAAAGAGAGAGGCCACTGAGAAGCGCCATTGCCTTCGCCTTAAGAGAACTCCATGGTACAAAGAATGCACTGAAGGCAAAAATCACCAATCCCACTGTGTCACGGACCACACTGCCTCTGCACATGGTGTCGGAACTGAAGGCCCCATCAACTTTGTGTTATAGGCCTAATATGGGGGGCATCCAGCGGACCCATCACCCCCGCTGCCTAGGTCTGTTACAGCCCAGAGGACTAGTCCTTGGGGAGAAGTGGTAGAGGGAAGGTGATGCATCATGATGGGGGAGGAGTCTGACCAGTTCTGAGGTGTGGAACTTGGCTCCGACCACCATTTCCAGAACGGATAATCGAGTACCATAGAGCGCTTGGTTACGTGCATGCCATATGCACCAGCATCCCACCAGTAGAAGGGTTGCCCTGGCCACATCCTTGTAACTGTTATCTAGGAAGCCGCTTAACCAGCTCAAGAAGAAAGCCTCGGGGGAGGCCATGGCACTGGGAGGTAGGGGGAACTCCCCATGCTCACTCCAGATCCACATAGACCACTCTCTTTGGAAGATTAGGTGCAGCATGGATTCCTCCGAGGGAGTCGAACAACAAACACATTTGGAGGAAAATGGGACCCCCTTCCTTTTAATCGCCAGGTTCGAAGGGAGATCCTGATTTATGATTCTCCAATGCAGGAAGGAGAATTTAATTAGGGTGTCTTTGCACTAGATAGGAATCCCCCAATGATCGCTCCCAGGTTAGGTAGTCATACACTAGCAATAAGCTTTAGCTGATAACTTCTCTATGGGGGATCTAGTGAAGATGCAACTATCAGGGGAGCCATCCAAGCTGGTTCTGTCAAAGAAGTCCTTTTGAGAGGGAGAATGAACTGCCTGGATGAAGGAAGGGTGAGCACTGGATTCCAGAAAGAAAATGTTTGGTGCAGGACATCCTGGGAAGTCTAGCATACCCCCCCCCCCCAGTCACACTGCCAGAATTTGAGATCCCCCCGACCAAGGACCCACTGTGAGTGGCATAGAAGCACGGGGAGATGAATCTGAAGAGTTCTCTAGAGTCGTGAAGGCAATTATCCATGATCACGGATACTAAATCCATAATTCCCTTGAATCAGTTGTCTCTATAAATATGTAACCTCAATAACTTCCCATGTGAGCCTACTCTGGAAAAATTACATGGCCTGAACCACATCTCTGACACCAATACCACCCAACTCCACTGGCCTTGAAAGCTTATTACAAGAGGACCACCAGAATCTCCCCTCCCCTTGGCTATCCCAAATAAAACCATTCATGATCATCTCAATCTTAATAATGATATACTTGGGGGGCCTTGATGGTGGAAAGAACATGAATAGAGATCAATGAAAGGATTCAATTGAAGAGAGTGATCCTTCCACCCAAGAGCAAGAACCTATTATTCTAGTTGAGGTTGTGGTTGGTAATTCTGCCAACCAAACCATCAAAGAACTGAGCCCAAATCCTTCCTGGGGAAAGGGGGGCTCCAAGATAGGGAATATGAAAGTTTTTACACTGAATGCCCAGGGTAGAGACAATGTAGTCCTTTCTCCTTTCTCGGGAAATAAGAGGGTAAGTTAACCCCACTTCTATCCCTTTTCATCATTTTACCACTTCATAAAGCATACTCATCCATGATACTGATAAAGACCTTGATGGAGTCACTATCCCCATTGATGAAGAAGACCATGTCATCCGTTAAGAGAATGTGGGACACTCCCGAGACACGGGCCCCGCAATGATAAGGAAGGATAAGACCACTTTGTATAAAGGAGGCCACAAACATACTCAGGACATCCTACAACAGAATGAAGATGCTAGTAGATATGGGGTCTCTTTGCCTGAGGCCTCTAACTGGTCTCAAGATGCCACATTCCCTCCCCATAAAAACCATGTTGAGCCACGACGAGCTGTAGCAACGAAACCGGAGGTCAATAACCCATTAAAAAAACTCCATGCTTCTCATGGCATGGATGATGAACCCCCTCTCCGATATATCATAGGGATTTTCCATATCAAACTTGATCGCGATGTTGGACCCTCAGACCTTCCTATTAATCTCACCAATCATCACCTCATGTGAATTGAATTTGAGGTAGTGTTAGTATATGTAGTTCTTATAGTTATTTAGAATTGATATTTTTTCTCTTGTTAAAATGAATCTTGACATATATTGTATGAAGAGGAACTAAATAAGTGGTTTTTTATGAATTAGAAGACTATTAAAGATTAATTTAATAATTAGAATCATTTCACCTTAATATGAGATAAGGTGTTGGTATAGGTTGTTATTAACAAATGACATATAGTCATATTTAATGATGAAATAGGAGGAGTCCCGACTGAGTGATTCTTAGGAAGAGGTTTCGCATGATTGAGTTTTTTTTGGTAATGATCCTAGGAAATTTCATGGGGATATAAATCATCATGAGTTATTCAAGGGTGAGATTTGTGTTCCTTTAGTTATTAATGAAATGGTTCTCCCTGGGCTCCATAATTCACCTTGGTGACACATGCTTGTGTGGAAATGATGTATCATACATTTTGAAATATGTTTCGATGTCATGGTATAAAGTGGTCAGTTACAAATTTTTTCTATTAGTGATTGTTCTTCTGGAAGTTAATGGTTTATCATTATTTCACTAGTGGGTTTCTTCAGCCGATTAAGGTTCCCAAGTGAGTGTGGGAGGAAATTTCAATGAAATTTTTCAAAATTTTAGCCAATGATCAAGAAGGTTGATATGATATATGGGTGATAATGGAAGGTCTAATGAATTTATCTTAATTGATATTGATCAAGGAGTTGAACTTAGTGTGAGTGCCTTCAAGGGATTAACTATCACAGATAGTGAATCATCTGGGAGTTATAAAAATGATCATCATAGATCATGTTCCCTATTTTACTTATATGTTGTGAAGAATTTTCCAATATGATTTTGGATTTCTATTATATTAGAGAAACAAATTCCATTCCATAATGGATGGTTAAATAATGTAGGCTATTAAAACTTTAGAGGACATTTTAAATGAATATATTTTTTATTTTAGTGTAATATAGGTTCAACACATACCATTACTGGGGTTTTCTTATAATAAAATTTATCATTACACTCTATGTATGACATCATTCAATTAAATGTATGGATGAAATTGATGATCTAAATTGTGTTAGAATATGGTTGGTGAGTATGATATTCATGTACAAGAAATAATTAAAAACAGAGATGATTTAAGTGATCCTTGAGAGAATAATTTGGGTGTTGTATCATCATAATCATAATTCTAAATAGAGTAACATTCCTATGGGTTTATAAGTTGGTAATAATGTGTTATTGAGTGTGTCTCATCATAGTGGATGTGAATCGTAGATAATGGGAGAAATATTTTATCCAAGATCATTAAAATTTTTGAGGAATTGGATTAGGGGGGCTACAAATTCTCAATGGCACTACCACTAGAGAGAATTCATGTTTGTGAGATCTATTATATATCACATCTTCATCGGTATCACTATGAAAAATCTCACATCTTTTATTAGGGTGAAATAGATGTTGAGGATAGAGGGAACAATAAGGAGTATCCCATTTAGGTTCATTATTTTCCACATAAGTTACCTCGTGTGTATAGTATTCCATTTGTCTGTTTCCTATGGAAGCATAGTGTCTTGGAGAAGAGTAAATTTGAGTAGGATTCAATGATGTTTGATCAATATTTCATTTTTTCAGATGATTTTTTATATCCTTTTTAGGATAATTTTTCATACATTGGTTGTTTTCTGATTTTTGTTATGTTCTTTGATGTTGTGATATAATTGTCCTTTCAATTAATTGGGATTTTTTTGGGGCATTTTATGACATTTTTTAGTGATGTTGGGTGTTTTTTGACTTTATTACTCATGTGGGTATATTTTTTCAATATTGTTGTGAGAACTTTGAAAGGTATCTCACTTTTTGGTTATTCAAACCCCCATTATTTATTAGTATTGATTTAAATAATTGAGGAAAAATATTATATATGTATTTGATGTTGGGGTAGAAATTTTCCTAATCCCTTCCTTTTGGTATCAAGTGGATGGTGGTGTATGGAAAGAAAATGAAAGAGATAAATAGTATTTGTCCATAAATTTATATTATATGGTGTTTATACTTCATGGAGTCTATATTTTTTGAATAAAAGTTATATTATGCAGTGTATACGTGTGATACAACATGGGGTCTAGTTGGGAGATGAGGTTGCTGGGTGGATAATAGGAGGAAACATGGGGTCCCATAAGGGAGTGGTTTTAGTGATTCTTCTTATTTTGGCATCACTATAAGTTTGGGATAGTGTATGGTTAAGATCCCTAAGAAGGGATGTTTTGTTGGTTCAACCAATTTTGGGGTTATTGTTCCATAAGTCTTGGCCATATTGTAACCCACTAAATTAACATTAGAGTGTTGTGGTGTGGTGGTTTCATTACATCATGGTGTCATTTATAGTATTATATGATATCTTCATTGACTACATCATGGATCCTATATAAACCCAAAACTTTTAAAAATATTATTACCTGATTTCTGAACATAAATATTATAGAGACCTAGGATTTTTGTACATAGATATTACATCTTCTTAGATGAATATTTAATACAATACAAAAGCACACACTTGAGTACCAAAATAGTTTAGTTCCTTTAAAGACATTGAAAAAAATATTTTTAATTTGGTTAAAGGTCATAAATGTCTCCCAAAAACATCTTCCCTTTTAATACTCTTCATTAACATACCCTATTTAACCATTCTTCATAACACGGGGAAAGGAAATATAGGAAAAAGTGGGATCATATGCTCAGTAAAGACATGAAAGGTAGATATGTAATCATAACATGAACATAATTGTATGAAAACATGAGCATAAAATTTAAAAAACATACACTAAATTTCAACAGTGAGAATCTTGAGTCATGGAATAAAAATTAGAATTTCAGAAGACCTAAATCATGAGGATATCAAAGAAAATGATCCATGAGAGAAAAATAATGGAATATTAAACATATTTTTGGAACACACATCATCTTTTAACATTGTGAACATATATAAATAGATACAGGTTTGATCGTTAAATTATGTAAATGAAATCAATACCTTGAATAAACTTATGGACATTCAACTAGGTCCATGCATAACATTTTGGACATAAAAGTTAGGTCCATCCATAACATTTTTAACATATAATAAATTCCAAGAATAACATTTGGAACAAGAAATTAGGTTCACACGTCACATTTTGAACATGTAATTAGGTTCCTGAATAGCATTATAAATGTGTAATAGGATTCATGCATAACATAGTTAATCATGAGTTATCCATGTTTACCTAATGCATTGGAGGGAGATATAGGTCTCACTCATCTCATAATTGAAACCATATATATGTGTTTCATAATATCATAATCATTCATCATATCATAACTCATGAAATGAAATGGGTCTCCTAAACATATCAACATATCATACCATGTATAAAATAGACAAGTTTCATAATCATCACTATACCATAAACCTAAAAAATTAGAAGAATGAATAATAATGGTTTCTTTGGATCATAACCCTATAATCTATAGGAAACATAAATAAATATAATCTTATATAGAAAATAATTTGGAAATGCTGTTTAAAATATTTCTTGATGAAAATATGTATTCATATTTGAAAAAAAAATTAAAAACCCCAAACATTTTGAAACTCCTTATATTTAAAAATAACATTGTATTATTATAAATAAATCTTTTGAGTGATGATTTTTCATGAATTTGGATAATTCCATTCATGTTTTACATGTTAAAACAAACATTCCTTTTATATTTTTTATAAAACTCAAATGAGAATTATTTTCAAAAATGATAAAAATATTCCATTAAAAAATAATTAAAAAGAAATACATTGTTAACAATTAATTTTTTAAAATAATAGAAGATTAAAAAAATTGAAAATATTTTTACAAAACAATATTTTGGAATAAAACAGAATTCTTTCCAAGGAGAAATAAATTTGGATTTCCTTACAATCATCTTATCAATTATTTTAAGCACCAAAGAGTAGGAAAATGGTAATATTACTTTTAAAAACAATTTATATCATTATTAAAATAAAATTCATGAGTTTCGTGAGAGATGGACAATAATATTTAATCATTGGAAGCATAATATTAAACAATACCAGAAAACAATAAGATTATATCATAAGACTCTTTCTAGTTTTGTGTCATTGAATCAGAATACCCATGAAAGAATAAAATTATATAGAACATAACATATCGTGAGAATTAATAAATTCATGGTATTACAAGTCAAATGGGTTGTATATACACCTCATTAAATAATATATGTGCATAAAACAAAGTATGTATCAAAGAAGGAAAATTGAGACAAATATCTGTTACAGCTTTACTAACTTTTTAACCATACACTCCATCAACCATAGATCATAAAATAGATTTGTAAATCCCCAAAAATATAAGTATAATAAGCATAAAAAAATTCATGTATAGTATATACACCACATAAAAGAAATATGTGGTGCATATGGAATGTGTCTCATAAAAGTAAAAAAGTGAGACAGAAATCCCTTAATGATTTAGTAATATTTTGATTTGTAATACCCAATTAAGAATAAAATCAAATGATATATTAAATAAAATTAAAATTAGGGGATTTATGATATAAATTCTCAAATTATTATTATATATAATGAATAAAATGATGATCCTAGAATATATAGAGGTATGTTCTTGTTTAAATTTTCGTTTAAATCCCTTAAATTTGGAAAATTAAATGTTTACTAGGTGTATAAGGAGGCTTTGGGGTGTCATGGGGGTTTGTAACCGAAATAAAAGAGATTTTGTCTATCCTATGGATGGTCCATGGTTCCCAAATGGTTATAGTAAATTGTGCACCCAAACAATGCTAGCTAGGAGGAAGGGGTACGTAGTTAAAAGAACTATGTAAGGGGGGAAACTATACAATATTGGAAGGAATAAATCTAAATGGTTTGGGAATGGTTTATCAAACCTTTTGGAATACCCAGGTAACTATTTCAATTATCCCCTCATGGATAGAGGCTGGGGCATGGTTGGTGCACGGTTTGGAAATCATTAGACCCAACTGCGTTCCTTATTAAAGGTATGTTTTTATGATTTTCCCCCTAGGGTGTTTATGTTTCTCACCCAATTTTCATTCCCATTCTCCAACTTGAAATTGAAGTGGTGAACTAAAATTACATTTGATTTTTGAGGGTTTTTCTCCATAGATTCTAGGCCTTTCAGAGTGTCCTTGGGTTTAGATCGAATATCCTGGTAATTCTAGCTCTCTAATTGATTCTCTATTCTAGATTAAGGCTTTTGGTTTTATTATTCTTATTCAAAATCCATAAAACACACTTTTCCCCATGGATATTAGGTTGCGGCTTCAAAATGTGCTTGAATTTGGGTCAAAGTCTATGTTTAAGGGTGTGTTCATCATTGGATTCGAGGAATGTGGTCTACTAGTTATATCTCATGGTATTGAAGTTGATTCTTGCATGTGAAGCTGTGTTATTGCTTCTCTCTTATTGAGAAATTGATTCATTTAGTGATATTTGGTATAATGGTTGGATAAATGATGAAATTAACCCCTAATGATCACCTAAGGATGCATCGAGGATGATTAGAATAGAGTAGGGCCACCCATAGGGTGTGCCAACATTCCCAAACATGGAAAATTTGTAATGTTAATCATACATTTGACTTGTGATAAAGTAGATCAAGTGATGAACAAATTGAGATGTTAGTTAAGTTAAAGAGGGTATATTGATAGTATTCTCTAGACATTGATAATGGAATAAGGGGTTGTTGTCTTAATATGAAATGTTTTGGGTGAAATAAAGTGATTGGGATATGTGGATTGTGAATTGCACATGAAATGCTTAGGTGGGTTAATGTATGTGAAAGTGATGAACATTGTAAATGGCTAATTTATTGCTTAATGAGGAATGCGATAAATGGATTAACATATTGTAATTTATGAATTTAAAAAATGGGCCAAAATTTGTGAATTTTTAACTATGATAATGGGACAATTAATGAAAAGGGAAATGGGTTAAAAGAGATATCCTATGTAAATGGTAAAAGAGAAAATGGTTAAGGCTTTAAGAGGATTGGAATGTTTGATAAAATGTTAATTTTAAATGCTATTTTTATTTATTATGTATGATTTGTGATATATTATATGTGGTAAATGGATAAATAATCATATGCCCATGGCTTAGTGGTATGTGGGGTATTTACTTGAGGTTCTATGCCCACAGGTCTGGTATAATTGATGCTCTAAACCCCACCCCTAGAATTCATGTGTTAGGGAGTCTAGTTGAGGGTCAATTAATCTAATGGTTTCATTGGATGAGACTACTTGTAATGAGGCTCTGAGTTAATTGTGATTTAATTGATTGTGAAATTTTTATCCCTTGGTGAGATTGGGAACTTGATTTATCCCATTATGCATGTTAATTGACAGGATTAGGCCGTTGTGTAAATGATGTAAATGCCAAAACCGTGGAAAATAGGATTAAAATATTTTTATTAAAGAAGATGGTATGATTGGTAAAAATTTAAATAATGATGGAAATGGTTTAATTGAAAATTGTTAACTAATGGTGCATCAGTTTTCTTTAGATTTACCTTGTAATATATTTTGTACTTTCATGAACTATCTATTCAGACTGGATATTTCATATACTCCATGGTGGTGGCATTCTAAGTTGTAATCACACCCTTCTTGGTCCACTATTAGATACCTGAGTAGATTTCATTGTTGAAATTCAGTACAAGGTAAAAGTCCTTAATCTAGGGACTTGAGTTGGGCTTAGTATTTTTATGGATGAGGATCTTGACATGGAGTCGGAATTTGTTTTGTGGATTTTGTTGTTTTTCTTTTTTTTATTACTTTCTATTTTGGAATGGTTAAAATGACCTGGAATATTTATTATTGGTTTTTTACCCTATTTAATAAATGGTTTGTAATTCATGTTTCTGGATTGTTTTTCATTGTTTCCTTTATTTCATATGTTATCTGATATAGCTTACTCTGACAAAGAAGGTATTGTCTACCCACCTGATCCATTAGACCATAATTACTAGTTGGAAACATATGGAATATGGGGAGGCACTATTGAGGTCATGTAGTGACATGTATTCGGGAACCATTTTAGTGGCTTCCAATTTAATTTTGTTATAAAATGAGTGTTCAATTTTCATAAGTCTTCCATAAATAAAAGGGAAACTAGAAATTCCTTGCTGTAAGTCTTGAATTAATTAACACTCTTTCATACCACCTATATAATATATATATATATATATATAAGTTTTTTATAAATATATTACATCACCATAATTATATATATTCCAAACCATATATGATTTATGTATTTCCTTTTATTATCAATTTTTTATCAATTCCATGTTAATGTCTCATTTCAGGAAATGATCTATTTTTTATTATATTGCTTGATTTATTATCTTCGGTCCAATTAATTTGATCATGGTTTCATAAAATATTGAATAATAATAATGACATAATTATCATATTTATACATTAATTATACTTTTAAAACCAATCATGAATGATGGTTTTGAGAAATGAAGTTTGTTACAATCATGAAGATGGTAGGTCTTGTGTATACATGAGTAATATATTAATTTTTGAATGATCATATGTAAAAAATATAAGTAGTATATTATATTTATATAATGATAATAATATCATAAATTTCATATTATATACTTATAAATATCATCCATGTTGTGTGGTGATGAAAAGAGAGAGTCACATCACTTCATGAAGTCGGTAGTCCTCAAATACATGAATGATGTTATATTCTTTTAGTGAGTAAAAAGGTAATATATAAAATGATATATTATATTGTAATAATTATTTATATTTAATTAATATAATAATTATTTAATTTATTTCACATATATTTATCTTCATTATCTTCAATATAATGTTTCAGTGAAAATTGAATCACTTCGCTTCGCGTGGTGATAGTCCACCATACACATGAGCAATGTTATCGTTTACCCTATGGATTAGAAATTAAATAAAATATGATATAATGAATAAATAGGCATAATAAGTTTATAAATAATATATTTATATTTTATATCTATAATCATACCAAATCATGAGAGGTGGTAATGGAAAAAATGAATCACATCTATCTGCAAGGTGGTAGTCTGCCATACACATGAACGATGATTTTTTAACTCATTTGATGGAAGTAGAGATGGTTGTACATAATTCCCTGAACATAACAAAATATAATTATATTTAAGATACATATATTATTATATAATAAATTTATAATAATAATGTTTTTAGTTGGAGTATGAAATAAAACAAAAACGCTCGTCAGTGAATGTTACCTCTTCTTTGGGTATTATTCATAGGTTTACACCAAAGTCATTCCCTCGATAGATTTATTTCCATTATATGTATTATAGTATGAGATAATGGAATTTGGGAAGTGATATTTTGAATTTTTTGGTGGAACAAAAAGTGTTTTAATTTTTTATGTGAAGAGGAGAAGGGGTGGCCTTTATAAGTGAGGTGAGTGGGATAATTGTAAATTTTTTGAAAGAAGGAATTACACCCATGTTTTTTTCACATAAAAAGTCACCAATAATGTAAAATTATGGATAATAGAAGCTATATTGATGAAATATTTACATAAAATTAGTTCTATAAAGGTTTTGGGATATCTTTAACCCTTATTATTTTAGTTTAACCCCTGGTAAAATCTTTTTTACCACAAACGTGGTAAATAATATTTACTTTTTTAACTATTATTTTTTGTCAAAAATAATGTTTAACTTATTAGATAATATAAATTATTATTATTCCAAATATTCAATCTAATTTTTCCAATTCCATTCACATAAGCGGAAAATTTTTATTTAAAATTAATCTCATAGATTCGACGTGAAACCAAATTTTTAAATGAAAAATATTTATAATTTTAGAAAGTTTTAAAAAAAATCAACAAAAAATTTATTAAAATGACCTAATTTGGTTTAATTTATGTAAAATTTAACTAATTTTACTATAACTCTAATTAATAATATACTTAAATAGTATAATTAAGTTAAAAATGGACGTTTTCAAATAAAATTGAGTATTTTCCAGTATTCAACAAAAAATTAATATTTTCATAAAATTTTAAAGAAGTCACCCAAAGATAATTTAGATTTTATGGTTAATTTTTTTTTATTTTATCAAATTAATTTTTTAAAATTTAACGAAATTAATTTTAAAATAAGTGAGCAAAATACAAAAAATTTATTTTTAGAAAAATATAGTTTTTAGCATAAAATTTGATTTATAATTATTTATTTCATAGAAAAAACTTAAGATTAATATATAAAATTTGATTAAATATATAATATATAATTTTTTTATGATCATTCACCAAACATGGTTTGTTTTATATATGGAGGTAAAATGTTTTTATTTCCAGGAAAGAAATTTTTAGAAAAAGAATTTATTTATTTTCAAATCATTCATATTTTCATTTATATTTAATTATTCACCAAATAATTAATCTTATATACATGTGTAAACCATATTTTCATATTTTTTGTTAATATTATCCCCTCGTTCTAGTAGTTAGGTGATGACTATCATAATATACATTAATATTTTAATAATATGATATGTTTTGTGTTAACTCAATGTTACATAAAACACAATAAAAACCCAGTGTTTCATATAATGAAAAATATCTATAAGATTTTATCAATTTTAAAAATAATATTTTATAAAATCTTGGTTTGTTACAAATATCAAATAATAAAACATAAGGATCATGAGAATTATTGCCTTTATAAGACTAGGTTCTTATTACTTCAAATGGGTCTTAAACATGGAATGATTATTAATTATCTATAATGAGCTCCTAAAATTAATTTTAGATATTAAAACTACATGGGATAACCAAGGGAATACATTAATTATTAGGCAAGCTAAAAAGACGAGTAACGGAATAAACATGATAAGGAAACAAAGTTTATGATTAAAATGTATAACATTATTTCGTAAAAGAGAATGCTCATGAGTTATCACATGGAGTAATATCATAAACAACATTGTATCACAAAAACATTAAACATAGGAAATCTGGGAGAAACATATAACATGACAAAAATATGAGTCTAGGAATCCTATATAGACAATATCACATGATGGAAAAATTATCATAATGGATTAGCTTTACTCCCTAATCTCATACATGACACTCGTAACACTAAAGCATTACCCAATGCATTGAATCGCTATCTAGTCACACCCATAATACATGTTCATGACCTAAGTTTTCTTATTAAATCAAATCAATCATGACTCATAGCATAAGATTAACTCATAGAATGAGAAGGGGTTTTATAATCTTGTTTTGTATAATAATGAATCAAAATTTCAGAATGAAGGAATTTAAAAAATGGTTATATGACATGTATTACCATAAAAAATAATTGAAGGAAAAATAGGCATATAATTGAGATACATATATATATATATAATTTAGAATAATTATATAACAATAAAGAGAGTTATAATGTGAGTTTGAGATAGAATGATCATAACCCGAAGGGCAGGACTGTATAAAGAGAACCATTTCCTTGATCTCAATTCATCGTGTGTGTTCTTTGTATTCTAGAATAATAAAAATATTTTAAATATTTACTTTATTAATAAATAATTTCAGATTTATTATTCCTTTTATATTATTTATTATCATGTTATTTTTAATTACATAACCAATTAATTTCACATCTGAAATTTTAACGAAAAATGAATCATATGTCCAAAATCACTTTGGTAAGTTGACTAAGATCAAAGATATTATTATTTAATCATCACCATAAGGGTAATAATGAAAATAATAATAATTTTATCCCTAGGTTATGAACATTCTTAAATATATAACTTGTCAAAAATCACTTAGGATTCCTTCTTAAATTCATAAAATTAAATAAGGTCCACTCTTTATGGATTCATTAAAATAGGTGTATCATTAAGTATGAGTTATATTGAGAAATCATTTTTATGATTTAGTGAAATAATTGTAAAATAATTCTTAAATAAATCAAATTAATATCACTCAATAAGAATATCATTGATGTTGATTTTTTTTCCCAACCATCTGAGATAAACACCCATTTTGAATACAATTCAAGACCAATAAAATGGGTGAAATTTGCATTAGAAGCTCATATTTATAATCACACAAATAGTGGAACATTTATTGGTTCTAAAAGTCACATTTGAAATCCCTTTCATGGTAATTCAAGTGCTATTTATGTAAATAAATCCATTAAATTCTTAAAATAACATCAAATTCTACTTAAGGGACAATAATGAGATTTGTATGAAGCACATTCCCATAAAATTCAATCAGAATAAAATCATATGCTTTAGATAAAGTCATTATACCATTAGGGGTTTTCAATTGTAATTAAACATTTACTCATTGAGTATAATAATTAACATTCCTAGATTATTTTATGATATAATGTATTGAATATGTTTACTCTCATATAAGATACTTCAACATTTGAGTGTACCTTCCACCGCCCTAACATAATCTCTCTATCATTAATCCATTGCTAAATATACAATTGGAAGCCTGAACATTTTGAATCATTTACTATAGTGATCATGTGAAAAAAAATCATAGGACATCTAAATCACGGAACCTGGTCATTAATTTATGACTTCATAGGTTTAATTTATATCATCCATTTTCATTAACAAATACTTAGTATATTACACTATACATAGACTTCTCTCCAATGTTCTCACAAATGTTTCCTTATATTAGTTTCTAATGGTTACTAAAACTTTTTCTAATACCAACTATAGTGACCCAAACTTCTCATACATATATGTTACATCTTATAGATGAATATTCATTACATAACATTACGATACATTCCAGAATCATATAGTTCTAGAATATTTGGAAACATGAATACTTAAAAAAACTAATACATAAGTGACCTATATCATCTCCCACAATTTTATTTATAAATACCACCATTTTTAGACATACCATAATTAATAACATTCTTTATAACCTAGTGAAAGGAAATATAAGAATAGATGATCTTAGATTCTCAATAATGGTAAACAAGGGAGATTTCAATAATAACATAAGTAGTATATGAGGATCATGGTATGAGAATGTGATTATATCATTTTAAAACCATACCAAACATATCATTGATTGTAATTATGATTCATGGCATAAATCATGGTGTTTAAAAAGATATGAACCATAAAGGAATCAAAGAACATGATCCATGGGAGAATAACATTGGAATAAGAAATATGTTATAGAATAAATATAAGTATATAAAATAATTTCCATAGAATCCAAGGATCATTACCAATACTATCATATTTTAATGGGTTCACTCCCCATTCCATCATAGTATTGAAGGTTCACTCACATGACTATCATAGTAGACAACATCCCTTACTGAATCGGGTTCACTCTCTATTCCAAAAAATATATCTCATGATATATCCATCACTACCCAATGAATGATAGGGTTATATAATTTCATTCCCACTAGTCGTGTAATAAAAAACATAATTATATGTTCTAACATATCATAAAAATTTCATCATATCATAACTCGTGAAAATTAATTAGGTTGCATAAACATAGAATAACACACAGAAAAGAAACATGTTTCATAAACATTACATCATTTCATCATTGAATAACCAGTGGATAAGAAACAGGTTTCATAAATAACTTATAATGGTAATCATAAATCATATAGAGAAAGTATAAGGATGGTTTCATTGGATAATATCCTTAGTAAATCATATGTAACATCAAATTTTGTTATCATATCTGAAAAAATCCTTTAAAATATTACATGGAATTTTTCCTAGGAAAATTAATCTTTTCACTTTATAATAAATATTTAATATATATCAATTACCCAAATATTATAGAAAAATATTTCTTTGAATATAACCTTTAAATAATTTAATTGATTCTTCAGATCACTAAATTGTAATGATGACTATAAATTACATTATTTTCAAATATGTAAAAAGAAACCATTATTTCAAACTTCTAAAGTTCCTCATTTTGAAAATTAGAATAATATTCTTATTAAACATTTTAAAAAAAATTCAATTAGGTCTAAAAAATAATTTAGAAAATTTTGTTTTTCTCCTGTGTTGTCAACTCCCCACACCCATTTGAAATCATTACATGCCTCTATAATATTATTTTACTAAGTCTAGTCCCTGATGTTTCCAAAACAGAACATATATGACACCCTCCTATAGAAATATTAACATGGGTTCACCAGTCAAACTATGTCATAACTCAAGAAAAGCCTTATGGCGCCTTTTCTTCCACAAAAAAGGCTTCCCCTTCTAAGTTAATGTTATCAAAGGTACTACTATCCAATA
Organism: Viscum album; assembly: GCA_963277665.1. Lineage (NCBI taxonomy): Eukaryota > Viridiplantae > Streptophyta > Magnoliopsida > Santalales > Viscaceae > Viscum > Viscum album. The sequence goes on along the minus strand of OY728147.1, from coordinate 1,509,159,623 downwards.
GACATAAATCACAAATATAGGATAGCATCCTACCAACCTAAGTAAGATATTTTCCTCCATCATGTTATTAAGTGATCCCAAGATATAATTGTCTCAACCTTCACCAGATCCACTTCTACTCTATCATGAGAGATGAAATTTCCTAAAAAGTGGACCTCCTGAAACTATAACTAACACATTTAGAGATTAAGATAAATCTAATTCTCTAATAGTATCTCTAGGACTATCTTTAAGTGTATTACATGCTCCTCCTTGGATGTGGACTATAATAAGATGTCATCTATGAATACCACCACAAACCGATCTAAGAATGGATTGAAGATTTGGTTCATGGGTCCCATGAACACTATTGGGGTGTTTATCACACCAAATTCTATCAAAATCTATACTCAATGACCATAGAAGAATTAGAATTCCTTCTTCCATATATCAAATTCCCACACATGAAGATTGTGATATCCTGGTTAGAGTTATCTCTTCTAGAACCATCTCACCCCTCTCAATATAACTAAGAGGTTGTTGATCCTTAGTAGTATATCATTGTTATTCATATTCTCCAAGTTTAGGTGATGATAATATACATATTAACTCATAATCATGTCCACCTTATTATTTAACAACACTATGGATTCCTCAGATAACACCATGGGTCTGATAAATCTCATTTCTTACAAGTCCTCGAACTACACCTTTAGTAGACAATGATTTATATGATCTATCTGATATTATATCATAGATATCAGTGTAGTCATTAGGTACAATTATATACACAATTAAATCTATCAGTGGGGTTTTAATCCTGAAACATCCAAAGGAATGACATCATTGTAATCCACCTATAACAACATTTTCTTTTGATACACAAATATTATATCTATTTAGATGAGTATTCATTAAAAAAATACAATCCATCTTAGAAACATAAAGGTTTAGAGTCTTTTGAGAATAGATATACAATATTTTATATAAAATTTATTGAACATCACTCTTTAATAACTTCCCACATAGTGCACTTCATAGGAAACCCTACAAAAATCATTCAACATAACCTACGAAAAGGAGACATAAAAAACGATGAGGTCAGCTGCTCAGCAATGGTAATAAAGGTAGATATCAATCGATTGTCATATGAAATAATAATATAATAATAAGGATATAAGAGCGTGAACATAACATAAAAATATCATACCAATTAAGAAAAATACCATAAACATGAGTTATAAAAAAACATTATCATTTAAAAAGAAATGAATAATAAGCATGTGAAATCATCATAACTCAATCATAAACCATAAATTCATGTAATAAATATATGTGTCATCATCATAAGTCTAGAGAATATTTCATAGGTAATTTTTATATACTAAGATCGTCATTTTAAGAATCCAAACTTTTTTCCCATAGTATATAAAACACTTTAACTTGTTTCCCATGATGGATTGATAACTTCAAATTGTTTCCCAATGTTGATCAAGCACATTGACTTGTTACCCTTAACCATATTAGGATGTATTATACTCTACCAATGCATTGGATGGAGAAATGGGTACCACCCAAAAAATAATGAAAAAAATAAATATTTGTCACAAAGGATCATAAAAAATTCAAAATATTAGAGACTAATAGAATAAATGGGTTTCAAAAATATTTCAACATAATATAACCTATTTAAAAGTAATCAGTTTCACAAATATTTCATCTCTTCAACATAAATATAAACCATTCATAGAAAGAATAAATATTTTATCATTGAGTAATATCATGAATAAATTATATTTAACATCAAAACATATCATCTTGGATAGAAAATGTTTTTGAAAGATCACTTGGAAATATTCTGAAGGAAAATAACTTTTCCTTTTAAAAATCACTTATCTTTAAAAAAAGATAAACTTTTAAATGAAGATAGTTTATTTTAAAATAATCATATAAAAATTTAATGTAATATTCTAATAATAGTTTCTTAATGATGGTGGTAAAATCTTATCATTCTGTATAAGTTAAAAAAATATTCCTTCTCTATTTTTTTCAGATAGGTCACAAAGATCCACTTTTATAAAACAATAAAAATTAACATTTCAAACTATTTTTTGTAAAAATTAAAAAATGGGTAAAATTGAATTAAAAAATAGTAGAATAGTAAAAAAATTAATACACTTTTAGAAAAAATAATAATGGAATATAAAAATTCCCCAAAAGAGACTTACACATAAAAAATCCTAAATAATAATGAGATTTTGAAATAAACCCTTACCTAAAGTATCGTCATTTCCTGTTCGTATTAAAAAATTAATTATGACAAATATGAATATATTATACATTTATTCCATTAAAAAATATCTATAATACCATTTATTATTTAATTATAACATCTTTCCACCTGTTTGTGAATATTTTGTTATTAAAATCACTGTTTGGGGTTATAACAACTTCGTTTTCCAAGCATGTTTTGGTTCCACGTTACTAGTCCTTATACTTTGATTATAATACCCTCAATTATAGAAATTTAATAATATTGTAATCATCATATATATTAATTATATACAAATTTATAACTATTTGTAAAATTAGAGATATTAAAAATAAGTCATATCGCATCATAGAGATGGTACTCCATATGTAAGCATGAGTGATTTTATTGTTTACCAAAATAGTGGATGATAAGTAGGTAGACATGATATTATAATTAAATAAGTATAATAATTTTATAAATATTATATATATAAACATTAAACTCATAATAGTTTTCATCCATTATAGATGGAGTGAAAACTGAATTGTATCACCATGTGTAAATGGTATGTAGTACATACGCACATGAGATACTTTCACTTATTTTTTGACGGGAAAGACGATGTATAATGGTGTTTTAATAGTCATAAAAAATTCAATATATTTAGGATACTGAATTTATTATTTTATGATAAATATCATATATTTAGATGTGGTAAAAAAGAATATAAAAAATAATGTGATCAGTTGGAGTGATTACCTCTTCTTCAAAATGACTCCATTATATCACCACGAAAGGGATCTATTTTTAGTCATTTGGGAAGACCATAACTAATAAAATGTGGATATGGAAGTGGATAAGATAATTTGATAAATTATTTTCAATCTAGAATGGTCAATATGGTTTAATTAAGTGGGAGATGAGGAGTCCTTTTATAATTGTGGTGAGGGGAACATTTACAATTTCTTTAAAAAATAATATATAATAAGACTATTCTGGAGAAAAATACTACCAAATGGTAATGAATTAAATCATAGGGTATTATATGATTGAAATATAATCATCCAATAAAATTTTTATAGGTTTATGTTCTATTTAAAATCTTATAATTTGGTTTAACCACTTAATTAACCTATTTTAACATTAACTTGGGTAACATATTTTTCACTCTTAAGAGGTTATAATTTTACATATAAGAAAACCATTAACTCATAATTGGATAAGGGATGAAATTTTTTATCCTATGTTTTCCATTTTTTCGTTATTTATGAATTTTTTAATTTATAAATAATAAAATAAAATATTATTTTCATAAAATATTAAAATTTTCTATTTTGACAATATTTATTACTTTGACCTTAATTAAATCAACAAAACACTTAAAATTCAAACCAATTATTTTAATACATCACTAAAAAAATTATCATCTATAAAATATGTTGTTCAACTTAATTATCTCTGATTATAATACTTTTATTATATTAAATATCACTTATTTCAATATTCCATTAATTTAATAATTACTACATCCGTGTTTGGTAAGAATTTAAGATAATTATTATATTTCTGAAAACTATAAAAAAATTACAATCATGAATATAATTTAATTTAGAGAAATATTACTATTATGATTGATTCTTAACTAATGTTTTCCCTATTTTATGAAAAAAATAATTTTTAAAAATAAGAGAGTGACGTTTTTTAACTTCCTATGGTTTAAATAATATTTAAGTCATTTTAATGGAAAAGTGACCCCTAAAATACAAAAAATTTAACATCATGACTTTAAGAGTATAAATTAATTTATAAATTAATAATTATGATGATAAATTATAGCCTTATCAAATACTTTTAATCTAGAATAACCTAATTTACCCATTACCACGGTGATAAATGTTTCAACAACTATTATTCAAATTGAGTTAAACTAAAAGGGTATTAATTACTAAAAATGAACCTCCTGGTTCTAAATATTTAATTCATTTTATTAAATTATATATACATGAATTCCCTAAATTAATTTTAATGTATGTGTGAAAAATGTGTCCAAACATGTTTTTAGGGAAAATATATTTTTAAGAATAAAACTGGATTTCTTCTTAGCCAATGCTTAGAAAACAATTTTTAATATTCAAAACATTTGATAAAGAAAATTGTATGTACATATCATTAAAATAATTCACCAATACCTTTTAATTTAATATATTGATATAAAATTCATGTACATATAATAAAATTCAAAAATCATCACTTTAATTTTAAAATAATTTTTGTTTTTAATTATAATCCTTTGATAACTAATGAATTTATTTCATAACTTTATTGAAAATATATTTTTAATAATGTATTTATTAATATTAATTCCCAATAATCTAAAAAATAGGTGATAATAGACACATGATATTTTAATAATGTTATGTGGTTCATTAAAACTCATTGTTACATGCAACGCAAACTAATGAAGAACTAAAATTATTTAAAGAGAAATATTTATTAAAATCTCATGTTGTTACATTATACCACCCTTAAAATTAATTTCACCTTTTAAATTATTCACTTTCATATAGAGATATGAGTATACCCTTACCTCATGACATCCTTATGTTCCAATATTACTTTCTCAAATTGGTGGTTAGTCCAAAAAACATTAACCGAGAGAGTGTTCTTGGTTCATAGAACTTTCTCTATTTGATCCATAATCTCTACTAGGGGTTCTTCATAAATAATATCATTATATGGTAGTAAAACCAATGAATTTAATACTTGTTAATGATTAGGTATGTATATCCTCAAGATAGATACACAGAACACATCCTGAACTTGTGAGAGATTTGGTGGAATATCCAATTGAGATGTTGCTATACTGATACGATCAAGAATTTAAAAAGACTAATATATCGATGGCTTATCTTTGACTTATTTAAAAATATTATCATTCTATTATAGGGATATATTCAAAGGAATAACTTTTCACCCTCTTCGAAATCCAAATCATTCTGATGATTGTCATCCTAGAATTTTTGTAGACTCTAAGATGCTATTATGTTCTTTTGAATAGACGTAGCATTCTCTTTAATTTCCATAGTAAGATCAGGTCATGATAACTCTCTTTATCTAACTTCATTAAAACATGTTGGAGTTCTAAAATTCATGTCATATATGGATTCATAAGGATCCATCTGAATTCTAAAGTGAAACCTACTGTTATAAAAAAAATTATACAGAAGAATGTTTTTGATCCAAACCACCTTTGAAATACATAAGTAAAGATATCAACTTGAATTATATATTTTATTGGTCCTCTCATATTAACTGACTGTATGAGGATTATAAGAAGTGTTGTAACATTACTCTAAATCTATATCATGTTGAATACTTATCCAAAACATCTAGGTAAACCTTCGATTCTAATCAAATATAATGGAAAGTGGTACTCCATGAAATCTTACCACTCTATATATATATATTCTAAAAATATGATCAAGAGATAAATATAATATAATTGTAATGAATTATGCCTAATTTTTAAGGTGATAAACTATAATCTATATATCATTATGTCCATTAGATGTTTAACGGATTCTAATGAAAAAATCCAAAGTGATATTTTCCCATTACCATTAAAGTATGGTTAATGGTTGAAATATTCCCTTATAATTATATATCTATACCTTAACTTTATGAAAAATAAAGGCACTAAGAAACTTACTCTATAGTATATATCATTATTTAATCCCACTAAAAATAATATTTTAGGTCTCTATATATAATTATTCTTCTTGGATGAATAGATAATGATGAACAATGAGCCTCATCCAACAACTCCTTAAAATATGGAATTGGTGAAAAAAATGCATGGTTCCAAAACCTTATTATTACATTATAATAATTTTTTAACTTAGGAACATTTCTCCCCAGATTTTTCATCTCTACATCTTCCTTCCATGCCACTTTAATCCTCACTTAGATATATGGTTGAACATCTATTTGAGCTAGATAATTTTACTCCTCTACCTTTAAAATTTACAAGTCCATCCTTTTGTATATACATAAATGTTGTATCTTTTATGATCCTCATCATAGATATGATATTGTGATCCTTTCATCTCAAAGAATTTTCCACCTTGTTCTATTTACAAGGGAGAAAATATATTGAGAAATAATAATCTTTCATTAGCTACAACCATCTTCACTGACTCTTGTTCAACTCTTCTTTATTGAGAATATAACATAAACATTTGTTATTAGTATATATCTCTCAAATTTATCCAAGACATACTTCCTCCATATATTTAATGAAAATATTATCATAGTTAACTCCAAATCAAGATTTGGGTAATTTTTCTCATGAACCATAAATTGCATCGATGCATAAACTATAACCAAAAAATTTATTATAAGAACACAATATAATACCTTCATTGATTCATAACTATAGATCCAAAAACATTATCCACTGGAGGGTTGTGTGAACATAGGTTTATAGACCCAGCTTATTTTTATCTCCTTGAAATTATCTTCACATTACACCATATATATATAATTAAATCGTTTTTAAATAAACTTTGTTATTGGATTATATAATCACGAGAAATATTTCAAAATACATTAAAAATATCCTTCCAACCTAAGAAAACTACTAATTTGAGTCACCTTGGTTTTTCTAGACCATTTATCAATAACTTCTATCTTTAAAAGAATATATAATTCATCCTCACATGATATTGTATGAAAAAAAAGGAAACTTTCTAAAGCCAAAATTCACACTTGGTTAAATGATTTTAAAGGTTATTCTTCCATATTGTCTTCACCACAATACTAAAGTGATCTTAATTCTTAATCATTAAATTTATAATAATATCATCAAAAAAATTTTACAAAATGATCAAGATAGTCTCTAAAGACACTATTCATTAATTCCATGAAGATATAAGGGGAATTAGTAAGACCAGAAGGCATCACTATAAATATATAGTGTACATACCTTGTAAATGATTTCTTCTATGGTGTAACCTCCTTTTTGACCCTAAATGTTTTATATATATATAATGATAATAAATATTGTAAAAGTATTTACATATGAATATTTCATCAGATAATTTAAAAACATTTTGGGAGATGATACTTATTCATGATTTTAATTTCATTAATCTCTTAATAATCAATGCAAAGACGAATTGACACATATTTCATTTAACAAATAGAATAGGTTCATCCAAAGGTGAAACACTAGCCTATATTATTCCTTATTAAAAATTCTCTTTGAGTTACTTCTTATATTCTTGCAACTAAATTGGGGCCATTGTATAAGGATTCATTAAAATAGTCATAGCACCTGGTTGGAGTTCTATTGAAAAATATACTTCACTATTTGGTGGAAGGCCAATAAATTCATCAAGAAATATGTGAATGAAACTCCCATACAATTGGTTTATCCTAAATTTATTTTTCTCCCCAAATATAGGAGATAGATAAACATTATGTATAGGAATTAGGATGCACAATATGGAAGTAATTTCTAATGGAAGTTCATATTAATCCTTACATCAATAAGTGATTATCTGTTTATTCAGAATATGAAATATGACTTACCTTCCTCAGAAATTAATATGAGATTCATATATAAAAATACAATTCATACCAAGAATCATCTCAAATTAATCTAAAGGTAGAATCTTGTTATTATCAAGAACCATTTTCTGAAAAACATCTATCAGAGAAGAACTATAAACATGAGATGTAAATGTTGAGCCATTAAAAGGTTTGGAAACTAACTCGACATCTAATTGTTTATGTGATAAGATTATACCCATAGAAAATTATTTATAAATAAACAACTGGTTGGATACAGAATAAAAGAAGGTATTAACTATTATAGAGTGAATGATAAGTGTACCTTTCACTATTTCATTATTGTTACACATTTTGGCAGTCATCATTGCATGAGACTACCCTTTGTATTTAGACTGAAGAGGATGTTGACACTGATCCTCAAAAACCTTTAGATATGTGGATTGGTTGGAATAATGCTCATATATATTTCATTTCATGCATTTATGCTTTTTTGGTGCATTAGTTCTCATCTTATTTTCCTCAATTGAATCAAAAATACTATTTATTACCTTTCAACAATCATGGGATTTATGTCCCACCATTAAATATATAAATAACCTCACAATTCCATTAAATCACATCCCTAGATAATTATTCCCATGTTTAGGGAATGTTGATTTCAATAATTACATTCCACTATGATATTTATTTGAGTCTCCATGTGAATCGATATTTCTTTTCATATAAAAACGATGAGAATTGATGGAATATCCAATTTCTATTTCTACATTGAGTGAACATTGTATTATATATTCATAAATAATGAATTATCTTATAGATAATTCCATTTTTAGACTTGGTTTTAAGCCACCATTGAATTAGTCAATTTTACATTCAAGGATGATAATTAAACTGGTGTAATACCTTTAAAGCCTTGTAAATTTTTCATCATAGGTACCATTGGATTTATTATCCTTTTTATTTAAATCAATAAATATTGTCTCCATATTTTTACATATAATAGGAGTAAAATACATACATTATAATATACCATTAAATTCATCCCATTACATGGATAACATTTCTTCCTCTTACCTAATATTCTTAATAAGATTCCACCACTAATATTATTATCTTTCCATTCAATAAAGAGTTAGGAAAAAAAATTCATTCCATAAGAATTTAAGAATAAAAATAATTATATCAATGGTTTTCATCCATTGCTCAGATAGTAGTGGATCAGAATACCCATTGAAAGAAGGTGTATTTTTCCTCATTAAAGATTCAAAGTTATATTATTCCCTACTTTGGTCATTTGGAAACTCAGCATGATTCATATCCTAACAAAGTTATGTGGCCATAGAAATAATATTATACATTCTGTTTCCTATATAAATTTGGTTGCATATGTGTGAATTGTTTTCATTTTTAGACACATTCATCATTAAAATGATTCTTTTAGGATACAGTTATTGACTAAAAACAAAAAACGTGGTGTGAGAAAAAATATTCATAATGGAAAACTACATAATTCTTAAAAGTCATTTTTAGAATGTCTAAATCACAAAACCTTATTTAATGACACCTTATTTTTAACCTATTTCATTGATGATTGTTACCAAAAAATTAATATTTTATCTTATAATTAAACCAATCCAAAGGGTTTTCTTGAATTTTTTCTAAACCTAATATTAAATGATTGATAGTATCCAGCTTTGATTCCAACTATAAAAACCATATTTTTTATAAATAATTATTTTTTCTATTTAGATAATTATTCATTACATAACCTTAAAATCCCGGCCAAAACCATAAAGTTTTAGAGTATTTAGAGATTAGACATACAATATTTTTATTTTATAAAATATCTTCATCATATCTCCTAAAGATCTTACAATATATTACTCTTTGTATGAATACCCTACTCAAATTTTCTTCATAACTTTGGAATAAAAACATAAGAAAATATTGATCTCAGATTCCTAGTAAGGGTAAGAATGTGAGATATCATTCGATGATCATATAAAATAATAAGAAAATAATAAGGGTATAATATCATTTCAATAACTTAAAAATTTTCATTCCCAATCTGAAAAATATCCTAAACATGATTTATGGTATAAAAAAATAGTTACTAAATTTATGTGATTCATAATAATGAGAAATCATAATAACTCAATCATGAACCATAATCTCATATCATAAATTCTTGTGGAATCAATATAAGTTTTTAAACCATTTCATCTTTTAGTGTTATCTACTAATACCATTAAATTAGGCATCAAAACCTATTTCTTATAGTGTATCAATCACTTTAACTTGTTTCTCATAACGAATCAAGCTCATTGACTTGTTTCCCATAGTGGATAAAGAAATTTGACTGGTTTCCCTTAACTATATCTTGAGAGATAATAATTTAACCACTGAATTAGATGGAGATATAGGTCCCACCCATTATATAATGAAAACTATATATATTTATTGCACAATTTCATAAAACATTCATCATATTATATCCTATGAAAATAAATATGTTTCTTAAACATTTCATCATATCTTAACTCGTGGAAATGAAAGGGGTTTCATAATAATTTCTTATTTTCCCCATAAAGATAAACTATATAGAGAGAGAATGAGGATTTAAATCTTGAATCATATCCCTAGTAAATTATATTTAATATCAAATTATTTCATCTTATAAGGAAAATTATTTAGAAATATCACTTGGAAATATTCTCAAGGAAAATAACTTTTCCATTTTAAAATCACTTCTCCTTAAAACAATTGTGCACTTTTTAATGAATTTTTTGTAAAATACTTTTATTAAAATGTAAAGTAAGATTAAAATAATTGATTCATAATGATGGTGAAAAAATTTCTCATTAATTATAATTTTAAAAAAAAATCAAAACAAATCACTAATAATCTCATTTAAAAAGTAAAATAAAAAAAAAGATTATTTTTAAACATTTTTTGTATAAATAAATACATGGGTAAAATTTACTTTTAAAAATTTTAGTATAATAGTAAAAACAAATTTCAAAAAACTTTTAAAAAACAAATAAATGGATGTTAAATATATCCTAGAGGATACTTAAACATAAATAATCCCGAATAATGATTTGATTAAAAAATAAACCCTTACCCCAAGTATCACCTTTAATTATTCACATTCGATTCTCATTTATAATAACTATGTATGTATTATAAATTTATTATATATTAATATATATATATATATATATATATCATAACATTTATTATTTATTTATATAATCTTATCACCAATATAATAATTATTATTTATTAAAATCATTGTTATGGGTGATAAGTGCATCGTTTTCCAAGCATGTTTTGGTTCGCCAGTCCCGGTCATTATAATTTGATCATAGTACCAAAATTTTTATAATTTTATTCATGTTATAAAAATAATTTATATCAATGTTATAAATATTTATAATCATCCATAAATATTAGAGATATTAAAATGAATTACATCATTCATGGAGAATATAGGCGGTATGTACACATAAATGTTGTTTCCAATTTTCAACTGATGGAATAAAAGAAAGGAAAATAATAATTCACATTTATATAATTATTATTATATCATATATATGATATATATATTAATTATTTTAATCCTTAATACCATTAGTATGAAATATAAATGAAAAATTAATCACACTGTATCATGGAGATGGTAGTCCATACGTATGCAAAAGTGACATTATAGTTTCCCAAAATATATGATCATAAGAAGGTATATAGGATAATATCATTAAATAATTATAATAATGTAATATATATCATATATAAACATTAAAATCATTATAATTACCATTCATGAAATATTGTGATGAAAAATGAATTGTATCTCTACGTGGATATGACATGTCATAGGTTCGCTTGAGCGATACATTCACTTATTTTTTTGATGACAAATATGGTGTATAATGATATTTTCATAATAATAATAAGAAATTATAATATTTTTTATACTAAAGTAATTATTTTATGATAAATTTCATATATTTATTGTAGGTAAAGAAGAGTATAAAAAGAAAGTGATTAGTTTGAGTGATTACCTCGTTTTCAAAATGAATCCTTTATATATCCTCTTAAGGGCTACATGGTTGGAATTTATGGAAGAAAATAACATATATAATGTTTATAGGGAATTTTTTAAGATATTTATTTATATTATGGTAGATTTAGGAGAATAAATTTGGTGTAATTAAGAGAGGGATGAGGTCTCCTTTAAAATTTGTGATGAGGGGCACTTTTGTAATTTCCTTAAAAATTAAAACATAATATAACTATTATATAGAAAAATACATACAAATGGTAATTCATTAAACCCTAGGGTAGGATATCATTGAAATATCATTAAACAGTAATATATTTATAGGTTTATATGAATTTTAAAACCCTATCAATTGTTTTAACCCCAAAATTTACCCATTTTAACATTAATTGTGGTAACATATTTTTCATTCTTAATAGTTTATAATTTCAAATATAATTTTAATATTGACTCATAAATGCATAAGGGGTGATATTATAGACCATATATTATTCCCTTTTTCCTTATTTTTTATTCTTATGATTTTTAAATAATTTAATAGAATATTATTTTTCGAAATTATCATTATTGTTAATTTTGACACTATTAATTACATTGACATTAATTACATGAATAAAATACATAAAAATAAAACCCAATTATTTTAACACATCGCAAAAATTCCATAGTATTCTATAAAATTATTGTATCACCTTAATTATTTAGAATTATAATAATGTTATTATTTTTAATATCATTTATTTGATTTTTCAATGACTTTAATAATTACTACATTAGAATTATGTGAGTATTTAAGGTAATTATTTAATTCCTAAAAATTATAAATATATTTAAATCATTAATATAATTTCAATATAAAAAAATTACTTTTAATATTCATTCATAACTAATTTATGTCCCTATGTGAACACATAAATTATATTTAAGACTAAGAGAGTAGCATTTTGTCACTTCCTTTGGTTTAAATAATATATAAGTCATTTTCATGGAAAAGTTTCAATAAAATATGTCAATTTAGAATATTAGTTGTTAAGGTTAAAATTTAATTCATAAACTAAGAATTAGGATAAAAAATTATAGTCTTGTCACTTTTTTTATTCATGATTAACCTAATATACCCTTTACTGAGGTGATAAATTTATCCACATTTACTATTCGTATTGACTAAAAATAAAAGGCGATTAATTACTAAATTTTAACCCCCCCCCCCATAATTTTTTATATTTAATTATTTTATATAAATCAATACATATGAATATAATGAATTAATTTTAATATATGTGTGAAAAATGTGGCAAAACCCCCTATTAGGAAAAATACATTTTTATCCATAAAGCAGAATTTATTATTATCGCATGATTAGAAAAATATTTATTTAATGTTTAAAATTTTTTATAATGTAAAGAATATATAAAATTCTTTAAAATAATTAACCAATATTCATTAATTTAATATATTGACAAAAAATTCATTGTATGCATAAAACAATTACAAAAACTTCACATTAACTTTAAAATATTATTTTTAATTCTAATCATTTAATAACTGATGAGTTTATTTTATAAACGTATAAGCCATATATATTTTTAATTTTCTTATTACTATTCATATCCATCGATCTTTCATTTGGGAAATAATGGGCACATAATATTTTAATAATGTTATGTGTTTATTTTGAACTCACTCATACATGCGACATAATCTATCCAAGAAAGAAAATTATTTAAAGATAAATACTTTATAAAAATCTTTGGGTGATACACCACAACCACTATAGTAAGATAAAAGACCATAATATATACTGCTCTATGGTTAATACAAGTCAAATGATGATGATTTTGATATATAATCTTATGTATGATCCCATCTTACTCTGTTTTGGTTTCCTTCTAACCCCCGAAGAAAAATCTCATCCCATCACCATAAAAAAAACTACATCCTCCACCTAAAAAAACCATACTGAGTATGAAATTTTGATAGAAATTCTATAAAAAGATTTCCTCATATGGATTCATTTTTATTATAAAAAGAAACCATAATAAAATATCTCCTCTAAGAGATATATTACACTGTCAGCAGAAGTGTGTTATATCTAAATTCCTACCAGTAGGACTCCCCAAGCATAAGGGTTGAGCTAATGGATCAAAAAAATATCTATTTATTTAACTAGAGAAGTGGAAGCAATGAATTGTCATGAACCTATTTCTAGAAATACTACAACTATATTATAGAATACATAGTTCATACCTATAATCATCCCTAAAATCTTTAGGTAATTGGACTTCACTGCTTATAACTCTTCTCATCCCTTTCCACTAGCTCCATGAGTCCAACCTAGACCCCCTATGGGTAGTTTTGTGAAATATCAAACTATATTCCACATCTTACTACTCTCTTTTCTCCTAAACTATGTCCTCTGTCCTACAAACCTTCCTACTCCTGAAATTTCCTCTGATTAGGTAGTCCATTAACCATATCTTAGAAAATTGAATAATGATTCAAACAATCCCAAGAGAGGTATCCACATTGGTCACAAGAGAAACACTTCCTATCTCTCTTAGCTAACTAGAACCATATTTTTATCTCTTAACTATAGGCCTTCTATATTGAGATTGTCTTATAATGCATCTCAAATTCCCATATCATTGTGTCTACCATCATCTACTAATTTCCAATTTCATAACTCATGTTTTACCCCTATGAACATAATCTATTGGTATTTTCTATTACAAGAAACTATACAAAACAAAATTCCTCTCACGAACTAAAGGAAAGGTTGGAATTCAAAGATATATCACTATAGACCTGATATCTCAGTGTGTCCTCTCTTGTAATTTTGTGCTCTAAAAATATATATATCAAACCATATTCATGTAGTAATGCAATATGTTAGTGAAATTAACCGAATACACATCCATAGTGATAAAGATTTTTTGAATATAAAAAATATCTTAGATATGAAAAAATCTCAATGTGGTTGGATATAAATCCTCCATAAAGAGACACATGAAATATTATCAAGAGAGATCCAAACCATCATGCATCTAAATCACCATATTCAACTATATCCATGTGGATCTCTAAAGAAGACTCCCCACTTAGACTATTATCTGATCTGGAGTTTTCCTCACATTGATTAAAACATAGATAATAACCTATACTCATTACCTAGATTCCTATGGTGTCCGGGACACCTTGAAACCTGGGAGGTCACTGTCTCTAAAACTCAAGGAATGTTCTTAGCTTACGTGCATCATCATCCAGTACTACTAATGAAACATTCTACTAAAAAGTTGGTCTGAAAACTAGAAAATCATAAAGAGATACATTATCTGGTATAATAACCTATACTAAAGACTCTTCACTCGGAGGGCCATCCTTTTGATCACACTATAGACTCCTACCTGTAAATTTTCTCAGAGGAATCCTAAAATAAAAAATTCACACCACACTCATAGAATTTATCTAGGGATCTAATTAAAATGGAAATGGAAACCACAACCCATTCCTATAATATTCATGTACTAATGTTTTCAATATAAATAGTTTCTTCATGTGTTGATTCAACCAGAAGGTTTTTAGAGTCCTAGTGAATGGATAGGTCATCCGCCACAGAAACACTGGAGTCCTTGTTTTGAGTTCCAAACTTAGAACACTTTAACACTCATTCCTTTATTCCTAAAACAAACCTCAAAGTTATAAAATCACCATACTCGGGTCCTATAATGTAAATAATTGGATACCACTTGGTCATGTCCCAACCCATCAGGGTAATCCTAGAAAGTGATAAGAAGTGTGTGACACCCCATTCCCTCCTGAAATAGTCCAAGGTCTAGCAACTAGTTATGTGTATTCATATCACACACATATTAGGAATTACCCATATGTACCTATACAGATGAAAATATCTCTAAATACCTATTCAATTCTAAAAGGTAAATAAAACTAATACTATAATTCAGGAATAAAATCTATCATACACCGAAGAAAAGAAATAAATAAAGGGAAAAAATAAAATCCCACCAATGAGTGGAAATGTTTCCATCCTATTCAAAAGGTGGGGAACTACTATCACATGAAACACCTTTTCAGACAATGGTCATTATTTTTCACTATTTTTTTCATACTTCTAGATCTCTTATGAAACCAGAAAAAGGCCTATTGTGTTCATAAGACATGATAGGTTTATGGAATATCCCTTTAATGGTTGAGTATAATAATACCCAGTAATACACACATACATCATTAGACATAAAAATTCATTATTATTCAGCTTATTAACTCAAATTCATGTCAATTAAGATATGATCAGAGTAATAAAGTTAACAATAAGAACTCATATATAAACATAACAGACTCCCAATCTCAAAGTTCTCTCAAGAACTTTCCACCATAGAATTATTCTCAGGGATTAAAGGTAACACTAATCAAAGAGAACTCACTCCATGAACCATGATGTCACTATTTTTATCATCTGATAGGTAGTTCCTATTGGGACTCTCTAAATATGTTCCCATTGGATCTCTAAAGATGTTGACTTCAAGATAGGGGATCACACCCAGGACCACTGGGGGCACTACAACTCTTACTAGAAAAATCATATAGATAATGAATTGATGACCTGTTTATAATGGTCATGTTGATACCATGAACCCTACCAGGGGAAGAAGATAAGATAAATAATCCCAGGATAGGACTCCAATAGGGGTGCCAAAAACTATATTAAAGAAAAAATCCCTATACGGGAAAACAATCATATTCTTAAAAATTAATTCCACAATGTTCCATCAATTAGAAGTTCCAAGGAATCACACTCAATTAAACCTGGTATATAATGAAGATAAAAATCTCCTTAACATAACCTAAAATAATTACATTGTGCGTACTAGGGGTTACACGATGTTTCTCTTCTACCCTGTGTCAGTTCATGTCTCACCGTCTCACATGGAA
Organism: Viscum album; assembly: GCA_963277665.1. Classification (NCBI taxonomy): domain Eukaryota; kingdom Viridiplantae; phylum Streptophyta; class Magnoliopsida; order Santalales; family Viscaceae; genus Viscum; species Viscum album. The sequence goes on along the minus strand of OY728147.1, from coordinate 1,509,142,800 downwards.
TGTAGTCCTCCATTATACTGAGCATGTCCACTAGGTGTAAATGTTGTGTAGATGTAGGTAAAACACTTTGAATGTATCTTTCAAATGATCATGTACATCTGGATGTGCTCATGTACTTCAAGTAGTTCTTGGGTATCTTGCTATTTTTTTATACTAGAACATGTGTGGGTACTCTTTTCATGCCCATGTGAATAGCAATGTTTATGCACATGAACCCTCTGGGTACATGTTAAGACATTAACACCATATCACATGTAATGTGACATGTTTTACATGGAATGTGATAATTTTATCTATGTGTAATCCCTAGTGAAATATAATGGGGACTGCATGATTTGTTTTCTTCTTACCACATGTCATGTAATATTGAATATTATAGAATGTTTAAAACACTCACTCATTTTTTTCTGCACTCCGACCGCCATCAAATATGCCACCATTCTTTTCGATGAACACAAACCTCAATCTTTCTGAGAACATCCATCACTTTCATCTCGATTTTGGTTGTCTAAATATCATGTGAATTGGTCCCCATCACACCATTTTCTCACCACAAAAAATACCATAAAAAATGATATCCTTGATCTAATCCTATTCTACGTCTAATCATATTCCATCTTCATCACATCCAGATCACTCCCATGATCGCCAACCCAAACATTCAAAACTGATCTATTATCTTATAGAATTGTATCACAATTATTAAATACCAAATATTTATCCAATTTTAATCCAAAGTAATTATTGGGGATGAACATGTTATAAATTAGTAAGAAATGCACAAATTATAATAAGGAATAAACCTAATATATTTTTTGGGGTGTCTTTTATTTTTTGACATCATGAAAATGCACGGAGAGAAATAATAATAAATAATATCATATACACATAATCTTATAAAGATAAAACCAAACTTGTATGGAATGGTTAAACCACAAATCAATATATTGGTGGATTTATTTGTTTTCTCCATAGGATAAAAAAATAGGTAAATAACCAGTTAAAATTAAATTCTCCATCCTTAGTGATGAATGGTTCTATTTCCTGATCATTGGTGAGATCAACAACTCTATTGTCATAGATGATCCCAGTGGTACTGATCTGATCCTTGATCCAACTATTTTTTGAAAAACTCTCCTCCACTATCTCATCTAAAATCCTAGGGTTGGTTGGATAACCCTATAAACAAGGAAGAAATGTTTCTTTAAAGAGGATATTAGGTCACTAATTGAAAAAAAAATTATTTATTTTTATTATTTGCACCCTTGATGTCATTTCTCAAAACACCCGACCATGATAAATATCATATCTTTCCTTGGGTAAAACCCATATTCCAAACTCAACGATGGTCTCAGATTTCCAATACGAGACTCTATTTTGGATTTATTCCCATATTCCATAAAAACTAAAAAATATATATTAATATATTTAATATTTTTATAATATCAATATTGATCCTCTCTAGGCCTCCAACCCTAACTCAGCACCTATTAAAGAAAATATTATTATTTATATTAAAAACCCAAATAAGAGAAAAATAGAATCACTACAGTTACATAATCATAATAATATATAAATATATTAAGGATACTGAAGGGATAATTTATGATAAATACAACATATTTATAGGTGGTAAATGAAGAAGTAATGAATAAAGTGATCAGGTAAGGATATGTCATATTCTTTGAATGATTTCCTTTAGATCTCTTCTTAATGTTCCTAGGATTAGACTTTAAGAATACAAAAACCTTCGGATGTTTAGTAATGATTTTGGCTTCAATTGGTTGAGTTAGAGGAATCAATGTAGTGTAATGAAAATAAATGTAGGGGGCATTTACTAAGTGTGGTAGAAGACGCACTTAGAATTCATATAATATTAATATGTAATAAATTAATTATTGGTAAAATATATCAAAATGACCATTAATTTAAATAAAATAATTCTTGGTTCAAACTAATATTATTTAATAAATTTATTTTAAGTTTTTTTGTTATTTTAGATCTTATCTTATTTAATAACCCATTTGTTAGCCATTTTTTACCTTCACCATAAAAATAACTAATTCATGCATAAAGGGATAATAATGTAACCATAAATGGAAAAGAGACTCATAAATAGATCATGTTTGATGTGTTAAACCATATTCCAATCACTTCTCTAAATAAAATATTTTTTCTAAATTTAAATAATTTAATAAAATATTATTTATTTTAAAATATCATTAATGACAAATTTGGAACTATTACATTTAATTTGACTTTAAATACACCATGGAAAATATTGGATTTGAATATAATATTTTTACACATCCTTAATATGATATATTTATCAAAAAAATCATAGAACAAAATAATTCACATTAATTATATTACTTTAAATAATTTTAAATTGATTAATTTAATTTTCATTATTTTTGAATAAATAATATTTTTATGTTTCATAATAATATAAGGTGATTATATAATTACAATAAATTATAAATAAATTACGATAATGAAAGTAATTTTATTAATATTAAAATAACTATTAATATTCATTCATAACTTTCTTTTGTTCCAATGTGATCCCATAAAAGATATTTAAATGTAAGAGGGTGAAATTTTTTATTTTTCTTTGCTTTCAATATTATATAGATTATTTTAATATAAATGTGTCTATTTAATAGTTTTATAAGCCTAAGGTTATAAGGGTTGATTTATATTCTTACAATAAAAAATAATATGGGGAATGGTGACCTTAACTTTTAGTTTTAACTGATGTTATGTAGATTTACCCTTTACAGAGTTGATAAACATTACAACATTTAATATACATGATGCCTAAAGAAGGGATATATTTAAAAAAAAAATTAGACCTACTGATTCATAATGTGGAATCTATTTTTCAAAATTTAATTTATTCAAGTGGTGGAAATTCATTTTAAAAATAATCCCACAAACGTGCAGAAAATCATTTTTTAGAAAAATACATTATTAAGCATAAAATTGGGTTTATTCATATCCCTTTCCAATAAAAAAATATATGAATGTTAAAACATTTTATAAAATATATAATATATAAATTTCATTTAAATTATTCAATTTTATTGATTAATATAATTTCTTATGATAAAAACACAATGCGTGTGAAAACAATGTTTTTCAGAATAAAAATATCCATTATTTTCATATATTATTTACTTTCATTTATAATTAATTTATAACCAAAGAATTACTTTTATAAATATTAAAACCATAAATGATTTGGTAGTTTTCTTAGTCATATTCTAACCCACACATCCAACTTCTAGGTGATAATTTTTATATTAAATAATAATATTTTTAATGTATATCATGGTTTGTTTAAACTCTGGGTTTGTTATATAATAAGAAATTTATTAAATTATATTGATTTTTAGATAATTATATCATAATATATTGTGGTGTTATATAGAAATGTATTTATATTTTCATATTTCCACATGGTTTGTTGAGGTCTTGTAGGATATATTTTATTTTATTTTTTATTTTGAAACTTCTTGATGTAGTTGGAAAATATGCATGGCTTGTGAAATTATGATGTGGTGGATTAGTTGGATTCCATGATAACTTGTACAATTTATGAATTATAAATTAATTTTAAACCAACCCGTGGGTTGGGGTGTTTTTTATAAGAGTAAGGAGAATTTTTTTAAAATCATATTAATGTTTATGGAATACCTGAGAGTTTAGAAAAATGAATTTTTAATACCCTTCGAACATGGCTTAAAAAAATTAAAATGATAATATTAGAAAAATATTAATTAATGGTTAATTAATTTTTGTGAACACTAATGTCGGTGTGCTTGTATATATCATATACCATGCTAATAGAAAATTAGGTTTGTGTGCAATGATAGAAACAGATGGTTATTGGGATAACTTTTCTCTATAGTGTGGTTTGTGTCAAATTTTTATTTATTTATTCAGATTTCATATGCTAAACCACCCAAATTGATTGGGAAACCAACACCCTAATGTTTTTGGGGGTGTTTTATCCCCCATCAAGAATGTTATGGAAATGGATGGATGAATTTCCCCCCCCCCCACCTTATAATGTATATATGAGTATTCATATCACATGTTATAATGGAATATTATAGAGATTATGTTCCTAATAGGGTTGTGATGGATCATTATTTTATATAGATTTATGTACGGGAAATAATGGATTTTCGTAAAACACATTATTTTATTTTTCCATTGTATCTACAGTTTCCCATGGGTATAAATTCATCGGTTGAGAAAGCATTAAGGAATAATTACATTAAAATGGTTATAGTTCCTTATATACATACACTTTATTATGGATATAAAGATAATGATTATGGGTTATATTTATGTAATTATGAAAATATGATATGTTAGTCCAAGCATGGGACCAAGGTAGGTATGTTTGAGGGCTGACTCGCATCAAGCTAAATTATATATGGAAGGCTTGAGCTTATGATGTGTGGAATTGAGTCATGGGAGAGAAAAACCATTAGATATGTGGAAGTTATATACCTGTATATGTGTGTGTGTGTTGTTTTGATACAAAATGGTTTATATCAATATTTTATTTGGAGATTGAGCCATGGTGAGGGTTTGAAATTTATATTTCATTTATATATTTTAGGTTAGTTTCATTTATATATTCACTAGGCTTTAGTATGATTCATTCTCAATTTTTAAGATAGCTTTCCAGGAGGATCTGATATTTTATACATGTTATTATCACCCTATGTATGTATGAAATGATTCTCAAGTTAGCAAGAATATGTTTGTAGTCAAGATATACATTACCAGCTCTGAGTATTTGTTGAAAATTTTTCAAGAGTTACTAGATTTTGTTGTCTCTTCCTAGTCAAACATTTTTTACTTGAATTTTTCCTTTTTGTTTATGTATTCTACTACATGTATTGGGGATTTATTTTTGTCTAAGAATTGTTTATATTAGATATTTAACATTCAAAATTCCTTTTATTTAAAATATATAAATTTTATTGTATCTCACAATTCTAATTGATATACCCTTAATGCTAGTAATAAACTCATGGCCTATTGGACGCTAGATTAAGGTGTTATTATATCCCATTCATCCTTGTCAGTCAAATTGAAGTACCTTTTAAGGGAGGGGTGATGAATGATTATAAAATTTATCAAAACATAAATATGATATGAAATATATGAATTCATTATTATGTAGAAATATAGAACATACATAAGCATTCATAATTATATAATATCTTATGAAACTATTCAAAGACTATCATAACATAGTGGATAGACTTGTAAAAATATATAGTGGACTAGGATAACCTCTTGAATCATGTAACATTGCATATCATGGGATATTGAATTTTTACAATGCAATATATGGATATATAATTAAACTGTCACTGAAAAATAGTTATAATCCATAGAAATGTGTTTTATAAGATAAAAAGAACATTCAAAAAAATAAATGTATCATATATAATCAAATATTACAAACTGATTCTCATAAAAAACTCCATATGAATTATAATAAATAACCTAAAGTCATAATTTGAATGTTTCATAACCCATCCCAATGGGACCATTAAAGAAACTACCCCAAGCTCGCCACTAATATTCTAGGGGTTAGCAACTAGCACTGAGTATAAATAACCCTCACATGGGAAGCCTTAGTCTAAGGTACCTATAGACATGCACACATCTCCAAGCCCGTACGAAGATAAAATGTAAAAAAACTCATAAAACATGCATGTATACATCTAAATCCCACTATTAGGGTACGAAAACAAGTACTGAAAGAAAAAAGGGAAAAATAAAAGCCCACCCCAAAGTGTCTGAAAACATGTCCAGCCTAAAATTATAGAATAGGAATGTTTTCAAGGTAACTACCGGAACACTCCTCAGTCAGTCTAGCTCAAAAATCCCTTCCTGGCCCTAATCCCACTAGGACTCCATCAAAAGGATGAGTATCTACATAAGACACGAAATGTGTGGAAAATCCCATGAATGAGTAAGTATAAAAATACCCAGTAGGACACCCCGAAATCACTAAAAATATAAAAATAGGAACAATAGTCAACTCAAAATAGTTATATTTCTACAACACATATAACAATATTATCTAGATATACTCAAGGAAGACACACTATCACAAAGTGAAGTGACAAATTTAATGCCAATCTAGGGATCCTTCTCGAAGGTTCCATATATAAATCCTCTTGGAGAACGCACTCCATGAGGCAGATATAACTAATGGTGTTCATCCAAGATGTACTATTCTTAAGGTAACTCCATAATAAATATATGTTTTATGACTAAAGTTAATAAAACATAGATGAGGATCACACCCAGGTCCATGAGTTATACCAACAAATCAATCTGAAGTAACTCATTAAGTAGAGGATCGACACCGATGTAGTGTTGGTCATGATGATTATAAGAACTCTAACTAGGGAAAGATGATGATATATGATCTAACATTAGGCCTCAAAAATGGATTTCAATAACTCTATCCAAGAATTCCCACTGAAGGGACCACCATCCTTTTTGTAGTATGTGATTCTATACTACCCCTCATGGAATTGATCAAGGGTATGCACCCTAAAAAATAGGATAAAGATAAAGAGGGGTCCAAGACTTATTTGAAGGGTTACAGAGCATGTAATGGTAGTACAAGATGTTTCCCTTCAGCACCAAGTCCTACCCATGTAACACAGCTTGTGCTTGTGTCTATGTTAGAGTACACGACATGTCTGATACCCTGTACTTCTAACCATGTATGTGGCTGGATTTTTGTGTCCATATATGGATAGTCATGCCCATTCCTATTCCCATGTACCATATTAGGTACACGTAAATCTATCAATAAAGGTTTTCATTTCATGTGATAGGGGTCAAATGCCATGTGATATTTAACTTCTTCTCCAAAACCCAATTTCCACACTACGGGTCCTACACACTGTGTGATATCATATTACATGTCGTCTTATAAAAGATTTTCCAGATCCCATGGTTCTTCCACCCATGTAATTTCGCACCACATTCACCTCTAATTCAACTACCAATATTTCTAGTGATCATGGATCAAGTCTGGGCCGATCATTTTCACCATCTCATTCTGAAATTTGTCTACCAAACGCATGATAAACCATCATCATTGGTCCCTTTCACTATCACATGTCCCACTCAAACCCAGGAATCTCAAATCCATAATTGATCCCACATTTCCATAATCATTACTTTATCCCATCATTTACTTGGACATAGATCTATTATTTCAATCAGAGTACTAAGAAACAGGTGCACAATGATTGATTTACTGGTATTTATCAAACCACGAGACAAAGGAATTTCCTGCATTGAATGTAGAATGGGGGAGGAAATGAAAAAACCACAAACATGATGAAATAACCTCATATATTGGTTAGGTTGGCCTTGATTAGTTTCCATTTGAATAAAAAAATTAAGAGATAATGAAATTATCATAATGTAATTCCAAATTTTTTATTAAATATAACTTGTACCCGCAATACGTACAATCCAAGAATCAATCAATTGGTCGATTGATTCACACAATTCATAGAAATAATAAAATGGGGAACAATAAAAATAATACAAATGTATTATATCTATTTTTATTGATCACTAATGAAGAAATAATCTATATCATTATCGTTAGTGAGATCCTTGAATTCTGTTGCACACCAATCGATGATCCCCGATCCAATTGTCATTCATCCTTGGAAGCTCCACCAATGACTCCTCTAAATCTCTAGGGTTATGTAACGAAACCTAGAATTTTCCCATAGCCATACATTTATAGAGGAATTAAATTTATTTGTGTTAAAATAATAAAATAAATTTATTTATTTTATTATTTTACTATTTTATTATTTATTCCCGCAATGGATTTTAACCAAACGTCAGATACCGACAAAGATTATATCGTGCCTTGGGTAAAACCCACTCTATGAACTAAAATTCATACTATTATTTTTTATTTGAGCCACTTTTTAGAATTTATTCCAATATTTCAATAAAATAGTGTGTATTTGAATTTAATACATTTTAATATATTTTAAAAATTAATTTCGGGCACACTGGGCCTCTGAATCTCACGCTGTCACCACACCTAGATCTGAAAATAATCCATATAATATTACAAAATAATACATGGAAAATTTTGTTTCATTATATTCTCACCACATTAGAGAATCATGTTCTAGAAAGAAAAAACAAAAGGATACACAGAAATATGTGACTATTGATCATGTACCTGGGTCTCCCGCTCCCAGGTGGTCTCCTAACGATTCTTGTGATACCACTAGACATAGAGTATGGGAATTTATCACCCAATAAGTATTTTTTAATATCTATCCTTAATCTATATTGGTTACTCATCAATGGTAGCTTCTTCATTGATTTCCATCTCACCTCAGTCAATAACATGTGATAGATAATTCACGAACCTCTTTAGTTGTGATACATTTATGATTCTCTATACCCAGTCCAACAACGGTGGTTGAGCTAAGAAGTAATCCACCTAGACAACTCAATGTAGTATCTAGAAAGGACTAATGAATTATGAATATATCTTTTTCCCCTATTAAATATATATAATCCACATCAAGTTGAAATGCATATGAACACTTGGTATCCCTCCACAAACTCTAAATGCCTCCATCATTGGTCTGAATTGGACTTATGACATTTTTTTATAGTACTCATCCACTCCTAAATGTTATGCACTTTTTCTTTAGTGGCTCGCACAATCTTCAAGAATGTAAATGATGACTCTCTTGGGTCATTCCTACAAAGAGGTAACTGATAGGTTCACCAATACATGGCCTCAAATGGTTCCATACCCATAGTGGAATTGTATTTTTGTTGTACAAAAACCCAAAAACTAGTAGGTGATACTTCCAACTCATCCAAAGTATAACATTAATGCCCATGGAATATCCTCAAAGACCTAAATGGTCTTCTTAATCTAGTCATCATTCTTATGGTGAAATGGTGTGCTCAAACATAACTGGATCCCAAAATCCTCCTACAACCCTTTCCAAAATTGAGATGTGAAGCGAGTATCATGGTTATAAAAAAACATCGATGGAACTCCATGGAGTTGGACTATCTTATTCATGTAGAGGTGGCTAAAGATCTCTACCAAACTCTTCTCTTGGATATCTATGAAGTGGGATGACATTGTGAGTCCGTCAATGATCACCAAGATGGAATATTTCCCCTTCGATGAACATGGTAACCCCATCAAAACATCCATCGAATTCCTACCCCACTTATACTATAGCACCTCAAGGGGTTGAGCTAAATCCACTAGAACTGGGAGCTCAGCCTTCACTTGCTGAAAAGTAAGGCATCAAGATACAAACTCTGCAACTCCCTTCATTATCCCTAGACACCATAACTGATGTTATGGGTCTTCGTACACTTTTTCCATCCTTTTATATACCATCAAATAATATATATGAAACTCTCTTATAACCTCCTATTGCAATGTAATTGGTAGCATCGTGCATCCTATAAAAATAACGACATGTTCTCCACATTCATAAAATCCAAAAAGAGCATTTCTAATGGATATATAAGTATTTACGGTCTGAAAATTCGTATCCCCATGTTGTGCCTCCCTAACAAGCTATAAAGTGGTGGGGTAACAACCATCGACTGGCGGTAAGCTGCTTCTTCCCCATCCAAAACGCATAACTAAAATGATGATAACTCCCTAATGCCACTTCAAAAAAATATGAACAATATCACATACTAAGGGAATATACTACTACATCCACCATCCTAGTATTATAGACAATCATGAAGTCCCAATCCTAGAGGAAATCTAGTAATCACCTCTATCTCAAGATAAGATATTTCTAAGAGGTTACAAACTTGAGACTCTTGTGGTAATAATACATGGTAAATTTCTCACCCATCAGTTGGTGTCTATACATATTCACTGAAAATATTATCATTGCTAACACAAGATCATGGGTCACGTAGTTCTGACCATGTGTTCTCAACTATCATTGGACATATGTAATCCCCACCTACATCTACATCAGAACACAACCAAAAACAGTCCATGATTCATTACAGAACACTACGTACTCAACAACCTACTTTGGAAATCTCAAGAAGGGTGCACTTATCAATATCTACAACCACTCTTGGAAAGCCTAATGAAACCTCTCCTTCCACAAGAAGGGATAGCCCATTCAGGTCAAACACATTCAAGGGAGATATTATCTTTTAGGAATTAGGTATTATTCTTCAATAGAAACTTATTATCCCAAGGAAGGTATGCACCTCTTTCATGCACATGGGTTTCTCCAAAGCTAACACTGCATCGACCTTTTTCAGGTCGACAACCACACCATATGCTGAGATAACATGTCCTAGAAAGTGGACCTCCAGAATCTAGAATATGCACTTTGAGGTATTCATGTAAAGAGATTTCTCTCATAGCACTTCCAGAACCATCCTCAAGTGTCTTACGTACACCTCCTCAAACACTGAGTACATTTAGATATCATAGATGAATACTAACATGAAATGGTCTAAGAAATGATGGAATATATGGTTTATGTGTCCCATAAACACTACTAGGTCATTCATTATTCCAAATGTCATAAACAAGTAATATTAGTGACTGTAGTGACACCTGAATTCCATATTTGGTATATTCTCATCCCATACTCATAGCCGATGATTGCCTAATCTGAGGCCAATCTTTGAGAACCAATATTCCCCTATCAACTGATCAAAGAGGTAATTGATCATCAATATTAATTACTATTTATTTATTGTAAAATGATTTAGGTGATGTTATTAAACACATAACCTCAAGCACTCATATTCATTATTAGAGAACAACATTAGGGATGCCTAGGGTGAAACACTGGGTTTAATAGATCTCTTTCTCTATAGGTCCTACAAATCCACCATCAGATCACAAAGCTCTGTGAGATCAATCCAATATGTTGTGGAATATATTAGGTTCTTCATAGGGGATAGATCAATGCATAAGTGAATCTCTTGGCATGGAGGTAATCATGGAACATCCTTGGGAAATACTTCATCATATTCAACCACAACTACAGGGAACATAAAAATCATAGAATCCACTACACCAAGGGTCGTACTATCCAACTTATGAGTAATCGTTAATACCCTTCTATGCATGAGTCCATTCTACACTAATAAGGTTTCTTTTTCACCCACAATCAAATCTTAGATCCATCGTTATGGACACACCACGTCCTCTTCTTAAAACATTTTATATTGGAATGAACAATATATAACCAATACATACCTTAGATGGCATCATAAGGACTTTCCACTACTATAAAGTGATCCCAAAAGAATATATCCCCACCATGAGTCAATTCAAACTGTTAGTAAAAGTGTGTAATCACTATGTCACATCTCATATGATTATTTAAGTGAAAGGGTTGATCCATGGTCATACCTAGAATAACGTAGTCACTGACCAAGTAAGTGGAAATAAAGTAATGAATCACACATGTGCCTATCAATACTACAGATAAGGTATAAAAGATATACATCATAAATTGTATCATCCATGGAGCCTCTGGGTCATAATCTTAGACCTCCCATAGCTTCCCTCACCTCTGGACCCACCTCTCTAAGCCTAATTTGGACCACAATACGGTATTGGTGGTAGTAAGTCAAAAAATATACCACCTCAAGATGCTCTCCCAACTCCTCTATCAGGTATTCCAGCCTATTGACCTCTCTGCTCCTATCACTTCCTCTTCCTAGGTGGCCCATCCACTATATCTATGTCATTCATATAGTGGGATAGAAAATATCATGCAAGATTTCCCCTAACATCAGAAGAGTATTGCTTCATATCCTTCAGATGAATAGAACCATCCAATGAGCCATGAACCAGAGGACACATTTTCTTAGGATTTCCTCCTAAAACCCCTCACACATCTAGGTCCTTGAGACTAAGTTCGACACCCTATAATTGAATTATCTACTCCTGTGTTCTCACTACCAGAAAAAAGATCTCTATACATGCTCATCCAAGAAACACAAAACCAAAAAAGAATGATCTAGTACCCTTTCATGGGTAATATTTCATATTGGTATAACACTAGTTCAAAGGTCTCTATGCAGTCCTTGCTTAAAGTCTTGAGCCTAAAAAAACTAATCAGGAACCATATCCATTAATTTCTAAGAGAGGTTGGTGAACCTTGATGAATAATTATCCACTGTCATACTACCCTATTTAAACTATGGAATCTCCTAGAAGCATACATCCCTCAACGTAACTAGATATAAATATTATCTAAAAAGGAACTTTAACTCTAATCATGATAGATTCTATTTGATGTAATACTTGGTTATTAAACACCATCATCATTCTCTAAAGCTAAGAAGAAGGCTGATTTTCAAGACCACCATCTAATCTTTCAGTTTCTTGACAAGATATAAAAATCACACCATCGACTCAATAAAGTAATTAGCCACCTATTAGTCAGGTTTTCCTCATAAATTTAGGTTTCATGGTCATTAAAACTAATGTTGTGTGCTCAGCCTATGAACCTCATCTGGTAGTACTAAGGGTACCATATTTATACTCAAAATGTGGTGGTATAACAGTTACATGACTTGGAGGTAAACCCTTTGGAATATTCCCATGTATTAATGCCTCATTACTAAAGGGATCACCCTTGTTATCCTAATGCTGAATACTAGCTGGAATACATCGCAAAGGAATCCTAAAATATAGAAGATGTACAGTGGTAAATGATCACATCTACAGAGCTGACTCAAGAAGGACATGGAAACCAAAACTCATTCTGATATGATTCATGTATCAATGTTTTTCCCTAAAAACAGTGTCCACATGTACCATGTTGAATGGAATTTGATTAAAGTCATGGTGTATGGATACGTTAACTAGAACACCACTAATGGATTACCTATACTGAAATATGAACTTAAAACAATTAAAATTGTTTCCTCAAACAAATATTACATACTTAATCCCTAGAGAATAAATTAATCCTCTGATACCACTCTATCATGAACTATCCCAATAGGTATTGTCCCGTAACTACCCCAAGCCCACCTCCAATAGGCCAATGGCTAACCACTAACGCTGATTATGTATGTCACTCACATGGATGGCCTTATCCTAAGATACTTGTACATACACACACTTCTCCAATATCATAACATGATGAAATGTAAAGCAACTGATAAAACATGCATTCATACATCTAAATAGTACAATTAAAGTATGATAACAATTATTGAAAAAATGGCCAAAAATAATCCCACCATAAAGAGTCTGAAAATAAGTCCAAGATGATTGTATATAAGAGGATTTTGGTCAAGGTAACCAATGAAATGTAACTCAATAATTCTAGATCACTAAGCTCTACATGGTCTCGTTGCCTCTATAACTCCATCAAAATTTTGATCAACTGCATAAGAGATGACACATGTGTGAAAATCTCATGCAGGGGTGAGTATAACAATACCCAATATGACACCCCTAAATCACTCTGCATATAATAATAAAAAATAATCGACTCTACAAAATTATATTTACAAAACACATATTATCGGAATATACAAATATACTCAAGGAAGACACACTATATCAACATAAATTCGTAGCTATAATGCTAGTCTAGGGATCCTACTTGAAGGTTCAATATAGAACTCAATTGGGAGACCATGCTCCATGATTCAGATAACGCTGATAGTGTTTGTATGAGATGTACTATTCATTGGGTCTCATCATAGTATGTATATACTAGATTTTTGAAGATAATGATATATAAATTTGGATCACAACCAAGGCCATGGGGTATACTAACAACTCAATCTAGAGTAACCCACTATGTAAAGGAATGACGACTGTATAGTATTGATCATGAGGATCCCAATAACTCCACCTTGGGTAAGATGATGATATATTATCTCAATCTGGTCCTCATGGAAGTATTCCAACAATTCTATCCAATAAGTATCACTAAAGGGATTTCCATCCTATGTGTTGGATGGGATTCCATACTAACCCTCAGGGAATAGATCAAGGGTATGCACCCAAAGTCAACATGTCTAAGATTAAGAGTATATATTCTAAAATACTTCTTTCAAGGAGTAAAATATGTGTACTAGTAGTACAGGTCATGTATCTTTATAATTGGTTCCTACCCATGTAATGTGACTTATGCCCATGTTAGTTTCAGGGTACACTGTGTGTTCAATAACATGTACTTCTAACCACATTTGTGTCTGACCGTCCAAGTCCTTGTGTGACTAGTTTTTCTCATGCTCATTCCGAGGCACCATATTAGTTACACATTGAGATACCAATAAAGGGTCACATTCCATAAAATATGGATCACATTCCATGTTATATTTTACTTACTCACGAAAACCCTAGTGTAGTACCAGGTGTCTTACACACCACGTAATCCGGGATTACATGTCGCATTCGGTATGATTTTCTAGAACAAGTGGTTACTCATTTAGCATATACCCACACCACTATTACCTTTTATTCATCCACTAATCTCAAAAATGAGAATGGATCAGGTCCTAACCGAGCCTTTCCAACACTGTTTTCTAGAATCTGGTCACTAAATGAATGAGAAGCCATCATCATTGGTTCATGTTGTCATTACATGTCCTGTTCAAACCCAAGGGTCTCAAATACATCATTTATACTTATTTTAAAATTTCTTAGATTAATCCAATCATTGATCTGAACCTAGATCTGTGATATCAATCCATTGCACCAAGAAATTGGTGAAAGGTGATTGATTTACTAGTATTTATTGAATTACGGGCCAGAGGAATTGCCTAAAATGATTGAAGAACGGGGGTGAAATACACAAACAAAAAAATAAAAAATGAACCTCATATAATGTTAATGTTGGGCTTAATTTTTTTACTATTACAATGAATGAGGAAGAGATTATGAAATAATCAAAAATAAATTCCAAATTCTCAGATAAATCTAACTCATACCCATAATACGCAAGATCCAAGAATCAATATGTTGGTCGATTGATTCACATATTTCATAGGAATATTAAAACCCTGATAAATACAAATAAAAAACATCCTACCTCTATTTGTATTTATCACTAAAAAATAATAAATCTGTATTGTTGTTGTTGGCGAGGTCCTTGAATTCCATTTCACATTGATCGGTGATCCTTGATACAGTTGTCATTATCCCAGAGAAGCACCTCTAATGAGTCCTCAAAATATTCAAGGTTATAGGACTAACTCTCGGATCTTCCCATGTAAGTATATTTAAAGAGGAATTAATAGTTCACTATTTCAATGTAATAAAATAAAAAAATTATTTATTTATCTTATTATTTACACATGTGATGGCATTTAACGAAATGCCCGACACTTAAAAAGATTATGTCACACCAAGGGTAAAACACACACTATGAACACAATGATGGACTTCCATTTATGATTTGAGATTATATTTATAACTTATTCCAATTTTTCGAGAATTTTTTTATTCTTTTAATACATTTTAATATATTTTAAAAATTAATTTTGGGAATACTGGGCCTTGGAATCTCATGCCATATCTACACCTAGCTCCAAAAATAGTCCATATCATACTCCAAAATGATACATAGAAAAATAAGAGTCATTACCAAATGATTATCTTAAAATATATCCACCATTAATAATAAAATTCATTTAGTTTTATTGAAATAAATTAAAATAATATAGACGACAATTAAAAAAAATTAAGAATAACATTCAATTAAATATTCATATCATTTATAGTGAAAAAAATAAGAATCATATGGTTTTTAAATATAATGATAATATTAATTAATGTTACTTTTATGAACCCTTAAAAATTTTAATTTGGAATCATAATTAATCCCTTATTAAATGGTGAGGAAAACCCATGTGGGAAATATATTAGAGGAAAGATAAATATACATCCTTAACAACATTGTTAGTAACCCAATGTATAAAAAATAAATTATGTAATCATTTACATAGATATAATAGAAATTATATTTATATATATATATGGTGTTAAAAGAACTAAAACTAAAAATTGATAATGGAAAACATCTATGTAAATCATAGTTTCGACGAATAATGAATTAATGATTAAAAAATAATGTATAGGAATGTAAATTTCTAACATTACCAGAGCATATGAAAATGAAATTTCTTATTAGAATGCACCCACAAATTCACATAATGGGTTATTAGGTATCGATAATATCTATAGGAATAATTATTTACAATGACTATGTTACCATTACTTTAAACATTATAATTCATGTAATAAACCCTTATATAATAAACTTCGACAATATAAAAATTTCATTTTGAATATTTTTTATATTTAAAAATACATATATATTTATTTTTTCACAAATGTTTCATTTACTTTTTTTAATTTTTTTCTATTTTTCGTCATCAAATCATAGTAGTTTAAAATAATTGATAGTTTATATGGAAATGTGGTTTTGGTCATCAATAAATGTTAATTATTCTCTCATTCCAAAAATAATAATTATGAAGGAATCATATTATTATAATAACTTATTTCATCCCATTTTAAATTGACGGATATTATGAATATTGTTTCTTAAAATTAAGGTTACATCCCACACATTTTTAGTGTCATTATAAATAACAATGAGTTACATAGTAATGATAATTAATTTGTGAAAAATATTTAAGAACCATAATAAAATAAATAAATAATAAATGATATCATATATTGAAATTAATGATTCATTAATACTAATCTATATTGAATATGATAATAAATATATAGAAACATTCATGGAGGTGTTTGAACTATCCTAAAAAAGAACACAATAAAATCATGAATGAGTAAGAATATTGTAATATATTACATTAATAATAATTTAATATTTTAAATATAATAATTATAAAAAATATTTATAGGTGTGTATTCATTCTAGAATGAGTGTATATTAGATGATAATTTAAAATTACATTGAAGTGGTAGAAATATATTTTGAAGGAATTGATCATTCTCATAATACATACCATCATAATGAATAATTTAGGCCCATAACATGTCAATGAAAGTAATACAATTAGAAATAATACTCTAGAAATGGAAAGTTGTGAAGGGGTTCATGAGGATACTGATGTATGAAAATGGTTTGTGTTTCACAGTAGAGATTTTATTTATATATGTGTATGTGTGGAATACTTTTAATTTTTCATTTTTTGTTTTATATATAAGGTAATTTTATCCTAATATTCTCCCTATAAGTTGGGAAAACAATTTTATATTCAGTACCCATATGAGAGATATAGATTCTATAGGTAGTTCATTAATATATATGTATTTATATATGATCTTGTGTGATATAACACTTGAAATTTTACTTCATTATCCTATAAATTAAAATGATCTTCATGATGAGAGAGAAAATTTATGTGCATTATCGTGTGAGATTCCAATTTAGGGAGAGTTAATATATTTACAAGAGCTAAAATCCAAAAATACTCTAGTAAAATATATTTCTATACAGGTGATGCAATAATCAACTGAACAGGTTTTTTCCTAGATAAATTAATATTCCTTTTTCTACATAGTGAATAAACAAATTAACGAAAACATCAAAATATGATGGAGTGGGAATAATAATATTATAATAATATTCTTTTAGTCCTTTAGTGGATGGTAAAAATTATTTTCACCATATTTATTTTGGTGTCCACCATAGTTGACATGATCACATTGGCTTTTTCTTTCTTTGTTGAATTTATAAGTTTCTGATATGGTTTTTACCCCTTAAAATTTTTATTTATTAATTTGTTTCTGTAAATCCTGACCAATATATAATTGAATCATTTATTTATGATATTTGATTTAGTTTTTTATTGATATTATTTAGTAAAATTTTTATCCCTTCATTTTTATTAAGAAATTATGTTCTTGATGGACATATTTTACACATATCAACTAATATATCATTTATGATATGTAATTTCTCATGTTATTATTCCCATAATTTAATTTTTTACTAAGTGGAATATTCTTTCCTCAATGAGTATTATCATATGATCTCTAAAAATATTTTATCTCCTCTTAATGTCCATATAATTAAACTTATATTGATTTTCTAGGATTTCAAGTTCAAAAATTAGGTAATATTGGAAAATTTATTCAAATATATAGGATTCCCTTATTACTAACTCTTTTCAATGACATGATTCTATTTAAATAATGATATAGAAGATGTTATATTTTGGGACAATTAAATAACTAATGTGGTGCTTGTAATGTCTACTGATGTTTCCTCCACACATGCTAATTTATTTGTCCTCATTTTGTTTTAGCTCAAGGAATTCAGTCTCTATTGTGATGGAATGTGATTTGGGAAATTATTTAAAAAATAATTTATTATTCAAATCATCATAATCCATAGAATAATTATCCTTCAATTGGATTCAATTCATAATGAAACTCAACCACCTATCATATTCTCCTTCTAAATAATAATTTTCTAAAAACCCATTCCATGCACTACAATTTATTAATATAAAAAATATTTTTTATTCATATATATATATAATGAGTGTATTGAAATACCGACTAAAGGATGTTGGTCAATTTTTTTCGAGGCATTTAATTTTTTGTTTCTACTTCTAAATTTCTTTTTTTACTTTAATATAGTTCACGTTATTAGAATTTTTTTTGGGATAGTTGGGTGATTATATCAAGGAAATTTTACACTACAACCCATATCCCCTTCGGTAACTAATTTTTTAAAAAAACTTAATTCCCATGAAATTCAATGTTCACTTATTTCAACTATATTTCAACAATTGAGTAAATCCAAAATTGTTTATGTAATAATCCTCGAGATATAAATTGATTAATAGAACATAATATAGTTAAAATCATTCCAAATCTACTATTATAAGTGACACCTTGTTTAGATACATTAGGTTCAACATATACCACCTTTAGCACATCCTAGAATGGGTAATGTTTTATCTTATTATTTTCTATAATTTAAACCCTAAAATTAATTATATCCCCTCAATGATACCAACTCATAAGTCCTTTCATAGAATATATAAATTCACATCATTAAACTTGAATATCAATTACAAACCATAATAAATCACACCCCTATAACCAAAACATTAATGGTTCAAGATAATCTAGATCATTCCATTGTATCAGATTTCTGGTGGTTCGGAAGAAATTTCTCAAATTTTAGAATTTTTTTAGAAATATTTTTTTAATTTATTAAGAGGGTTTAAAATTGATTTACTAATTTTGGATTTAATTTCAATGTTATATAAGTTTATTTAAAAAATTAATGTGGATTTCATGACGTTATTTCTTTCATAAGTGTATAAATATTATGTAAATCATAATAAAGACTAATAATAATTATTTATATTTATTTTAATTAAAAATATAATATTTTCAAAAAAAATTCCCATATTTAGGAAACCTTAATTGTATATGTACTTAAATTTATGAAAGGGATAAATATTGAGTCTGTGTAAGGGTGAAAACCCATTTTTAATCTTTATATAAGGGTGGACTATTTTTTAAAATGTCTTGGTGAGGGTATGCAGATGTTTTGACATGCTACATAATAGAATATCCTTTGTTGTGTAATGTTAGAACTAAAATAATTTATCATTCATAAGGGTAATTACAAAAGGACTAACCACTATTTCGAAGGGATTCATTATGGTAAAATTATAATTTTATATGTTTTTTGAGTTAATTCCATGTTTCTAAATATTTTTTAAGGATACCACCCTTGCTTTATAATGGAAAATCGATCTTATTTAACACATTTAAGGGCACATCATGTCTTCTGTATGGGTATCTCTATATTGTTCAATTCCCACGTAAGGGTAATTGAAGCCTCCAATCAGGGTAAGATCAAATTTATAATGACTACATAAGTGTACCCTATATTTTTCAAGGAATTCATAAAGGTATTTATCTGACTAATCTTAATATTGTGTTACACTTAGGAAACATAATGTTATGGTTTGTAGGTAGTATATTTTCAAAAAAAATCTTGTTTTGTTTCCCAGTTGAATCTGTAATATTTTATTAACCTAAATGAAGAAAAATAATGAGAAAAATATATGGTTTTGAATTTATTAAGGTTCTTAAAGGTGTTTTTTTTCTCTTCTTATTTTTATAAGTTATTAATATGTTATGTTGGTAATTATTTGGTAACTAATTTTATGAGGATTTAATGTCCACATGAAACTGTATCTATATATTATGAAATTTCAAATCATTCATTTTTTATATTTATTCATGCTATAGTCTGGATAATCTCAAATCATCATCTGATGTTTTAAAATTCCATTTTTAGTTTATACAAACTTCTCTCTTGTACACCATGTATGTGTTTTCAATAAGAAGAAATAAATTACTCTCTCCTTTATATTTGGTGCAATGATTTACTGTAGAAAACACTAGGTATGGGATATGTGAATTTTCTTAATTTATTCAATGAATGTGTGAAATTATCAGGATTCAGGATCTTATGTTTGGATGAATTTTATTAATACTAAAGAGATAATAATATAGAAATTTTATCATATGAAAAATAAATATGTGATAATATGGAAATTATAAAAGATTTTGATAAAATGAATGCTAATTAATTCTATAATTAAAATATTATTAATTCTAGAATTGTGAAGAGAATTTAAATTTATAGATTATAATGTTACCTATGATAATAATGTAATTTCATTTAATAAAAATAATGGGTTTTTTAAAGAAATGTTATAAAAGATTCACTACCCATGGGAAATAGTTAGAATATTATTATTTAATTTCCAAAATTTAATTAGAAATAATATTTAAATTGAATATAAATTAAATTTATCCAAAAATATTGAAATTTATTATAAAAATTAATATTGATTTTAGTAATTTCAATAATGGGGTTTAATTATTTCTCTCATAAATTAGAGAACAATACTTGTTAACATGTAATATTACAAAGAGAAAAGGGAAATAAGTATTCACATGTTGTAGATTAATGATAATTTTTATAGAATTATTCAAGAGATAGAAACAAATAATGGATTTGTATGGCATGGAACTATATAAAATATGGGACCATGTTTGATGTAGAAGTGGATTATTGTCTTTTGTTTTCAAAAACTGGATAAATCAATTCACTTTGTAAAAGCCTTGAAAAATAAGATGACGCTTTATTGATTTTTATTTCAAAAATATCATAATTTAGTAGAACTTTTGATTCAAGCCTTATAAAGGAAAGGGGTATTAAAGGTTCTACCAGTCATATTTAGTTTTTATTGTAAAGAATGATGTTGCTGGAAGACAGAGAAGTTGTAGTACTTTTCATTGAAAAATTTATGATGCTAAAGGTGTTCGATCTAGGACTATATATCACGGAAGAAATTTTCCATCTTTTCTATTAATAAAAATTTACATGTTGGATGGGTTTTGTATGACGTGACAGGGTTTTCCATGGCATGTCAAGCTTTCTACATGTGGGGGCCAACAATGCATATAAATAAGAGGTGACCCCCTCTTATTTGATAATCTCAAAACATAGAGAAATACAAAGCTCTAAATCCCAGAAGAATTATAAGTAAAGGGAGTTTTGTGAAATAAATATAGGTGTTCATAAAAAGGATAATTTGTGATTAATAAGAGAGTTTCGAGCAATATTGAAGTTCCATGCAAGATGCGTTTCGTGAAAAAAGTCAAATCTTGCATATGAGGTGTAAAATATGCATGCAAGACACCTAAAAGGGTTTGGGAAAGATTTAAGTTCACCACAAGTAGTAAGTTTTGTGCAAGGAAGTTCTTACCAGCTTCTGGGTCGGAAAGAGATGAATTGTTTTGAAAGATCAAACTGTGAAAGCAAATTAAGAAGCACTAAAACTTTGTTTTTTCCCAATTTTTGCTAAGAGGGTGCACACACGCTTGAGGATTGTTTTCCAAGTGCTTCATGAGTGTAAAGGTATATCCTACTCATTTTATTCCACATCAAATGATTGTTTTCTTATGGATTGTGTGGTACTGGATTGTTTTTGTACCATACCAAGGACATAGATACTCATGTTGAGTAGTGAAAAATTTAAATCTTGTTTTAACATGGATGTGTTTTTTGATTCTGTTCGGCAAGGAGATAATTCTTTAATAGGATATGAATGTTGTTTCAAAAAGAAGGAAACATAAAAGAAAAATATATCATTGATTCACCCCTCCCTCTCTTAGTGATACATTGATCTTTACTAGGAAACTTTAATAAATAATATAGATGATAATTTATTGATAATTTTATTTATTTAAAAATATAGATTATTTCATGTTGAAATATTTATATTTGTGTTGAAATATTTTTTTATGTCTGGTCTCCTGATTTTTAAATATATTTTGTTGCCTATGATATATACTTGATAGTTTTTAATATATTATTATAGTTGTTAAGCATTGTTGACATGCTTGGATATTAAATAACAAGATTGAGCTAGTAATTATTTCTTATAACAAAAAAATGAGATTATTACTATAGATATTGATGAAATATTTGAAAAATAATACTAAGGATAAACCCCAAAAATAAATGAATAATATTTATCCTAGAAATTTTATAAGGATATAACTACTCAGAACTATTTTTAATAAGTTAGTTAATTAAATACAATAATGCGAATTTAATAATATATTAAATCATTTATTTTGGATAAATAAATATTGTCATTTTTTGATGAAGGATATATATTTTTCTCCATAATTTCCCATGGAATTATGTTAAGAATAATACATTTAATATGTATTTATTAAATATATATTTATATCCTTGATGTGGTTGAATATCAACCTTATACAGTTTTAATAAAGAGAGGGAATTCCTATTGAGATGGTGGGATAAGCTACTGAATATGGTGATGATATATGAGGCGATTACTAGTGTTGTGATAGTGGCATAACATTTTGGTGGTGGTGGTGATATTATAATTGGGTTTAGGATGTGATGTTATCAGTATTAGTGTCTAGGATTGAATAGAGACTGATATATTGGGTCAAAAAAGGGATATCCTTTTTTGTGTACTAGAAGATGGGATATTGGCCTGTTAATTAATCTACATGTTTAATATCTTGATGTTCAGATGTTTTTATATAATTTATTTCCAACTATGGGAAGAATTTTGATACCATAAACTATGTGTGCATATTTTTTTGTGGTAGATTTGAATAAGTCCTAAAGTATCTATATGATTGTGAAATTATAAAATAATTAATGAATGATTGGGGTTCATTAATGATTTATGTTTATGATAATGTCATTCATAATAATACATGAAAATAATTAATTATTCCATAGTCACATGGCTAAGAAGATCAAAATTTTAATCTTGGAAAGGGAAACTATATAATATTAATCAATGGTAAATTAATTAATGATGATCTTGATGCTTGATTTTGATACCTATTCCATAATGGTTGATTTTGAGAGTCTCATGTGATGTTATAGGTATATGATTCTAAGTCTAAGTAGTCTTCCATGGTTTTTTTGTTAACCTTAGATATATCTTCAATTTTTTGTGATTTTATATGCTACCCCATAAATGCTAGTAGGGAAACTGACACCCAATGGACTCTTGGAGGTTTTTTTCCCAAACATCATGGTTGGTGAGGAATGGATGGATGACTACCCCCACCGGTCAATTTCTCTTCTATTGGTATTTTTATATTATAGTATACATTGTGTTTATCATTCCCCATATATGTGTATAGAGGGATGTAATGGCCTATGGTTATAAAAAACACATATAACCCTGGATATATAATCTTAATGGTTATTTTAGGAATATTGTGTGTGGGGTATGATGGATTAATGTATAATACATGATTTACAAGTTATGGGTTTTCCAGTAAACTACTAAGATACTATGTGAATATGTGGTTGGTATGATGAGATAATTTGATGCATGGTGTGCATAATATATTTCATTATCCTAGGTATCTTCTAACTAGAATTTTTTTGGAGTGATATGAATCAGGATGTATAATATTGCAGAAGGGAAAAAGACAACTAGAGAAGAGGTGGAGGGGTAACTTCATTTGATATTATGTAGGATATTATAAAATTACTTATTAGTTATACCTTTTTAGTAATCTATGGTGATATTGTGAAAAGAATAGTAAATTATTTTAAGTGATGATTTGGTATCATTTGTTTACTAACTAGGGTTTACTATTCTTCTTCCACATTTTGCATGAGAGGATCTAAGGAGGATCCTACTAAATATACATGTTATTCTCAACCAAAATATTCATAAACTATTTGTTATGTTAGTATGATATTTTGGTGACTAATTGAGACATTACTAGTTCAAGGAGTGGTTCAAATGTTGGTGGAGATTGTGGTCACTATTGGGTATCTATTTTTATAGTTTTTATCTGTTTCAGTTGTATTTAATTACATGCATTTACATGGTATCAAAATTACTTTAATTATGTTTAGGAGTTTTTTTGGGATTTTTCTCATATTATCTCGTGTTTCTATTATCATATAGGTTAATACCTCTCATCTGTGTGTATGATATACCCATGATGCTTATCCCTAACTTGTGGTCTTTTGGAGGTAGGCAATGAGTGCCATTATTGCCCTTCTCTCATTATCAATCCTGGAGGGGTTCATTTTAGTGATAGAGAGTCATAATAGAGTGGTAACGATTTTAATGGTTTATTGATAGGATTTAGTTTGTATGTAATCACTAGTTAGGATAAATGGGTTTGTTGAGAAATAATATCATCTAGGATTGGTATATCTTTCAAATGAGAATGATCGGCTAGGACATGGGATTTTAGGTGCCCATGTGATCCAACACAATTAAATACATGTTTACTAGTTATGAAAATCAATGTGATGTTGTATACTTGCTAGAGACCTACAAAATTATCATTTATATTTCTTGTATTCGCCTATGTTTGAATCGGTAGACATTGGAAAAAGGGTAAAATTAACATAACAATTTTGAATTAAGTAATATGTTCCCCCAATATAGGATTCCATAATATTTTTTTCAGTTGTAGGAGTGACACGAATTAAATATACCAGTTAGGTTTTTTCTAAATAATTTTAATATTATATTTTAGTAAATCTCAATAGATTGGAGGGTGATTATGTCAATTTTTCGAAGAAGACCCTATGGGAGTAAATGCACCAAATTTTGTAGAAGTTTGAGGGATAAGTTTCAAATAATTATATAGAGATTTGGTTGGATTAGGTGGTTATTACCTTTAGTGTGAATTGTTCCCAGAAATATAACTAAGCTCGTTTAGCTTTGATGATTATGTTTGTGTCATCTCAATAATATTTTTTCTTCTTCCTTGGAGATTATGAGTTTTTTTCCTATTTTATAGGGGTGGTCTAAGATTAGTTTTCATTATATGTTTATATATTCAACTATATGGGGGTGTATTATCATTAAAATATTTTTTTCATATCATAATGGAATTTATGAGCTACAATCATGATGTTTAGTAAGACCTATGAATTCATTTTTGTCAAATAAACATATTTATTTTTATCAACTTGAATTGAATGTCCAGGATTATAATCATTCATTAATTTCTATCACTTTAAAAATAGTATAGGGAAACCTTGTAATTTTTTTGATTAAAACCTAGATAATAAATTCTTGATCCATGATCACTTGTATCACTTCAACTATTTATATTCAAACCCACACATTATTTCCTTTGATTTCTAAGGCCTAGTATTGATATTGAGAAGTGGTTTTAATAATTTTTTTCTATTACCACATTTATGTCATTCTATTACACTCTCCTTATGGAATTTATTGTCCTATGGGAGGGGTTTTTATCATCATGTACATCATTTACTCTTTTCTCAAGCTATGTGTTGTGGATATTTTATCTGATTTATAGGGTCCTTTATTATCATGCTTTATCTTTATCAATATGATCTTAACTAATTCCAAGAGACATATGAACGTATTCAAGAAATGATAATAATTTAGGTTTTCCTTTAATTTATTAAAACCTAGTTTTGGATTATTTTATCTCTCTATGAATTTAATATCTTTTCTGTTTTTATTTATGCGTGAGGCTTTATTTATGATTTGACTCTAGCATAGAGTTCTTACATCCCCATAGTGGATTTATATTTTATTTAATATGTATGTTATGGCCTTGAGAATATGATGAGAGGTGACACTTTACCCATTAGTATTTGTTATGTTACGACGTGTCCTGAAACCTTGTGGTTGAGTCAGTACCACCCAAAGTGTTTAATATCATGGTGTGTTGGATGGTTTAAATTTATTTATATACTTGCAGAATATATTTTTATGGTGATATAAGTTCTTGTTGTGATTGAAAAATAATATATGATATTGATATATAACTATTGAATTTAATGGATTTCACCACTGTTAATAATGAAATTATTTCCACCATAGATTTTAGTATATATTTCCTATAGTGAATAATGTATTGTTAGAAAACATGGATAATTTTTAAATATTAATATACTTGATAGTTTAAACCTCATTATATGTTTCTAATTAATATAATATGTTTATTTTAGTTCAATATTTTTTTGTAAGTGATGGGAAATAATATTAAAAGACTAAATAGTATGGAAGAGGTTTGTTTATTGAATAAAAATAATTTGATGATAGTATTTTACATTCTTATATACTTTAGTTATCATATAACACATAATAAATGTGAAATATTTTAGAAAAAAGAAACCTTAATTTTATTTTTTTTGTCCTTGTATTTTTCCTTCATATTATATAATAATATTTAGTGATACTATATTGTAAAAAATTATTTTGTGACAACATGTTTTCAAAAATAAAAAATGTAGTTATTCGATGGAAATTCTATTTACTTTTAATTTTGTTTTGAAAATTTATTGAATGTTTTTTCTAATAAAATATTTAAAATAAATACCTTATTATGGAAAATTAATTAAAAGTGTACTGATTTGAATATTTCATACCATACTGGATTATAAATAGAAAAGACTTTGTGAAGTATTTTCATCTCCATGTTTGAAAATTTAACAAGTTTTTAATGTGAAATGTTTTGATATATTTCTCGAAATGAAAAAAAGTTTTTATTAACATGTATATGTTTTGAACTCTTTAACCAACAGGATTAAATGATTTTTTATAATATCTATCATTTTTAATACATTTTTATTTGATCATGATAATCTATATTTTTCATGAAATGATAAGAATGTTATGTTATAAAATTTTTAAGTTAAATATTCTTACACGATAAATGAAAATAAATCATGTTCATATGTTCATTTGGTGAGATGGTTTAGAAAATTTTTTCTATTTTGTGATCTCTTCATAAATCAATATTATGTTTTTATCTTAGAGGTGTTTTCTTGTATTATTTTTTTATGAATTTATTTTTTTATATATTTATGTGGTCTTCAATGTTACTTTTATTAAGAATGAGAGTAATGTATGAATTCTCACCTTTACAAAATATTTAATTCTTGTTTGTTTTTTATAAGATGTATGACCTCATGATTATATATAAGATGTATTTCATCCCCTGATTTAAGTTTTTATTAATGGACTAATTGTTATTTAAGAGAAATATCCTTCAAAATATTATATATAAACTGATTCAAAACATGTTATGTAGCTTTACATTTTCATCCTATAGAGTAATTGGTGAATTATAATTTTATGGGGGACCTTGAGAGGTATCTCATGGGGTTGTTTTTTATCACTAATCTCTTCTATACCCTACCCAATTTAGTTTTATTTCTCAAGTATGGGAATTATTTGAGATATAACTAATATAAAGGTCCAAAATATTATCAAACCTTCTATTTCCATTATATGGTCTCTAGTGAATTTGGAGAAATTTCTTAAAATTTATAATTTTTTTAGAATTATTCTGAATTTTTTTCAGTTGTTTTAAAAAGATTTAACATATTAATGATGTAAGTTCAATGTTTTAAAATCATAATTGAGAAATTATTTTTCATATTTGATAGTAATTATAATTTTTTTAGTGGTGTGTTTGGGATTTTAAAAATAATAATATAGCCTAAAAATAATTTAAAATATTATTTTTTAACGAACAATATAATATATATGAAAATATACATACCCATACATAGAAAACCCTAAGTGTATAATGGTAAATATATTTACCTTTTCATAGAGGATAAATGTTGAGTCTATTTAATGGTCGAAAGAGTTTTTTAATATTTACATATGGGTAGACTATTTTCTAAATAGGATTTGTAAGGGTAAGAAGGTGTTTCAATGCACTGCCTAATGGTACCTTCTTATTTCATAATGGTATCACCTAAATCCTTATTGTTGTGTAAGGGTACTCACGTGTGTGTACCGACTCACGTAAGGGTTAAATATAATTTCTAAGGATTGTATAAAGGTATGTTTCTACTTATAAGAATTTATTATAGGTAAATATATGTTTCATAAGGGTTCATAAGGAAATTTCTCCAGTTTCATAAATGTAGATCGAGATTCCCCATATCACATAATGGTATGTCAATTCTTGTGTATGTGAAGATATATATTTTACCCATATAGGGGTATCCTATGTCTCATGTTAGGGTAACATCCAATTTCTAAATCCCATAAAAGTGTACCCTAGACTTTTCAAATCCTACATAAAGGTAATCGACTTCATAAGGGGAAAATTATGTTACCCTTACGCATCTCTTGGGTGTCGCATAAGGGTAGATAATTTTACCCAAATTTCTAGTTTCGTTTCTATGTTCAATATATATCCTACAATCAATTTATATTTCATTAAATTAATAAGTAAAATAGTTGGTTTTTAATATATTAAGGTTCTTAAATGTTATTTATATTAATCTTCTTATTTTTAGGAGTTATGAGTGGGTTGTATAGGTAGTTATATGGGAACTAATTAGTTATGGATTTAATATCTTTGTAACCCTGTATCTGTATATTCTAAAATACCAGATCTTCCAATTTTATTTTTCTTTATTCTGTAGTCTGAATGTTCACAAGTAATCCTCTGGATCCTTATAAACCCATATACTATTTATTCAATCTTCTCCCTCTCCTAAAAATTTTTTTATTCCATATTAATAATTCTATTCCTCCTCCCTTTTAGTCCAGTCATTTTCAGAATAAAAAACCTTGTAGGGGATATTCCACTTCTCCTTATTTTATAATATAAAATGTATGAAAATATCATTATTTATACTCCACTATTTAGATGAATGTGATTAAACATAATTATAAAATAATAAATAATTTTAATCACAAGATTAATGAATATGTGGTAATATTGAAATTAGGAAGAGGTTAATAAAATGATATTGAGTACTTTTTTCATTTAAATATAATTATTTTAATAATTTTGTTAAGAATTTTTTTTATGAAGTGTAATTTTTTCAGATAATAATGGAATTTCATGTAATAAAATTAATGTGTTATTTCCTGAAATTAAATAAAAGATCCAATATCTATGGTAAATTGTTAGCCTATTATTGTTTAATTTATAGAGTTGATTTAGAAAAAATATTTCATGCTGAAGATAAATAATGTTATAATAGAATCTAGAAATTTATTTTTCAAATGAATTGTGTTGATAATAATTTCAATCATTGTGTTTTGTGATTTATCTCATGCAGTCAATACAAATATTTTATAACATTTAATATTATCATAAGAAAAGGGAAATAAATATTTTTATGATTTTGATTATAAATAACTTTTATATAATTAATCATGAGATAGAAATAAATAATGGCATGTTTTTGTGATCAATTGATTAAATAATATTGATGTTAATTATTCAATATTTCATTTTAATAGAATTTTGATATAGTTATTATTTCATGTGTAAATATATATATTCATTTTATAATATTTACCACATGCTTTTGAAATATTATTTATTTCTTATAAGATTTTATTGATATTGTACTATATATAGTTTTAGGTTTTATGCATGTTGACATTCATGGATGTTCAATAATAGCTTAATGGTTGTAATTATTTTTTATTAAAATATACTAATGTTGAAATGATTGTCATCAAGATTAAATATATATTTTACAAAGTATCCTAAGGATTAATACCAAATTAAAAATATAATATTTATCCTTTTAAAATTTTAAGGCTAGATATGCTAAGATTTGTTGTTAAAAAATCAGTAAATTATAGACGGTGATGATAATTTGATGATTTCTTAAATTATTTATTTGTGGTTGGGTGAGTCTATTATTGTTTTATAAACTATATAATTCCTTATTTCCATTGTTTCCCTAGAAATTATTTGATTAATAATACATTGAATATTTTTTTATTCTCTATGGATTAAGAGCTTTTATGTAGTTGAATTTCAATCATTTACGATTAGAATAATGGGTGGGGATGCTCAACACTATGATGGTGGAACAATGTTTTGGTTATACTGTTGATATGGGTGGGGATGCCTAATGATAAAATGGTGGAACATTGTTCTATTGACTATGATGATGATATTGGAATGGGATCTCATATGTGATGTCATGTGGAGTGGTGTTGGTGATGGAACTCAGACTAATAGAATAGGTTAAAGAGGATATTTCCCATTATTTTTGTGTTGGAAGTTAGGATGTATCTATGTAAATAAATGATTATGTTTAATGGTATTATGGATGGATGTTTTTATATAATCAGTTTCTAATTATTGGAAATAGTTAGATTCCATTCACTATGAGTTATCATATTATGTGGTATCTTGGGGTGAGGCCTAGAGTACCCAGATGATTGTGGAATGAAAAATTAATAAATTAAAGAATGAGTTTGGTTCATGGTGCTTGTATATGATCAGGAAAAACTTAATCATACAAGAAAATAATTAATAGATCCATTATCACTTGGCATAGAATATTAAAAGTTCAATCATTCATAAGAAAATAAAATAATATTAATTAATAGTTAATTAATTAATTAATATTAAACTCCATTATTTTATTCTTTTAATACCTATACCTTAGTAGTGGAATATGGGAGTCTCATGTGATATTACTAATAGATGAGTTTAATCTTTTGTAGTTTCCTATAGTGTGGTTAAGAGACTTATATTTACCAGGTTTGTTTTTTGATTTCATACACTACCCCCACCCATTTTTATTAGGAAGACTAATGCCTAGTTGACTTTGGGAGGGTGTTTTCCTCAACATTTCAATTGTAAAGAAATGGATGGATGACTATCCCCTCTTTCCCCACTCTATTCTCCTCATAGTTTTATATGGAGGTATGCACAATGGTTATCTTTCCCCCTATATGTGTTTAGAGGGATGTAATGTCTTATGGTTATTTTATAAATATACATCTCTATATATTGTGTCTTAATGGTTATTATAAGTATGTTGTGTATAATATATGACTGCTTGAGATATAACATATGAAATATGTATTGTGGTGGTTCCTGTAAATTATTTAGATACTAAGTGAACATGTTCTTGGGATGATTAGACGATGTGATGCATGGGGTGTATGGTATATTACATTATCATGGGTGTCTTTGCACTATATTTCATTTAGAGAGAGATGTATTGAGATGTTTGATGTAGGGTAGAGTAGAAAACTAGGTGTAAGTGTTAGTCGGATATCTTAGTTTGATACTATGTCTGATACTAAAAGATTACTTGCATGCAGTTATGAGGGGTTGAACCATGGTGAGATTGGGAAAATAATCATAAACATTTTTAGGTGAAAAGTTGGTTTCACTTTTTTACTCACTATGCATTACTATGATTTTTTCACATTATTCAATATAGTTTGTAGGTAGGATCCAACTAAGTATACAAGTTATTAACACCCTATATATATCTAAACTTTTTTAGGTTATCGTGAAAGGCTTAGGGATCGAACTAGATATTATTAGTTCAAGGATTTTTTCAATAGATGTTGGGGATTTTTTGGTCACTTTTGTGGATCTATTTTCATATTTTTTTATTTTAATAGTTTTTCATTACAAACATGTACTTGGGATGTCTATTACATTTATTTTGATCAGGATTATTGGGGTGGTTATTCTCAACCTTTCTCTTGTTTCTCTAATCTTTGAGGCAAATGCCTCTCATCTATTTGTATGATATAACCTCAATGCTTTTCTCTAACATGTGTCTATAAGAGGTAGTCTTATAGCTAAATTATCTCCCTTATATCATTTATGACCAATGAGGGGTAACATTAGGTTTAAGGGGTTCATGAAAAGAAAGGTTATTTTCTTTAATTATTATCCACACAAATGTTTTATTTTTAAACATAGTGTACATTTTATCAAGAATTTCTTAATAAATTTCTCCATGAAAGACATATGATATGTTATATTTTTCTTAATTAACTTTGGAATATAATCATTATCAATGATTAGACAAAAAACCTCAATAATGTTTAAACATAAGAGATATCAATATAATAAAAATAGGTCATTAAAAATATCATAATTGAGTAAGTATAAAATAATATTTTAGGAATATAAAATAAATATTTAATATATCAAAAATAGAAATTTAAAATTACAATGTC
The DNA here is from genome assembly GCA_963277665.1 of Viscum album. Classification (NCBI taxonomy): domain Eukaryota; kingdom Viridiplantae; phylum Streptophyta; class Magnoliopsida; order Santalales; family Viscaceae; genus Viscum; species Viscum album. The sequence goes on along the minus strand of OY728147.1, from coordinate 1,509,110,184 downwards.
ATAAATCTTATCATAAAGTTGATATATAAAATTAGAATAAATTGAGAAATAGAAATTTATTAAATTTTAATCTATAAAAAATAACTTACTTTTCTAATGATGACCTCCATGACCTTCATCACATTGGATACAAATATTTCCCATATCATAATAAACTTGGATATAATCTCATGTTTTTTATTAATAAAAATTATATGATGGAATCATTTTCTATTGCATTGGACATCTACATAATTTCCTAATGACTAATTAAGTAATGATAATATCTATGTGTGTGTGTGTGAACCGATCATAAAATCCTTAATAAATTTATCATATTAAAATTATCCCTTGATATTAAAAATGGTACCATATCTATTATAACATGACATTCAAAAATTAATCTAAAGGAATAATGTGGATGATACTATTAAACCATATAAACCTTGTACCATTCAATACATTAATGGACATTGCGATAAATAAAATATACATAATGAGACAAATAGATAAATTTTAATGAAATATAAATAACTTAAAAATATGCATTTATAAAATGTATAATATGATTTCATATAAATATATGGGTAGTAAATGATTTTATAATGTAAAGAAAAATTACATTGAAGAATTTTAGAATCATTTAATCCATAATTTTATAAGAGAAATGATGAAAATGGTGTGTGAAAACTTTTGAGAAAGAAATATAATAGGAGTGTGTTAAAATGATTTCATTTTAAAATTATTATGTAATCTAATGTTAATAAAAATTTACCTTAATCAGTCATCAATGTATAGAGATTGATAATTATGAAAAAATACAAAGCATATGGACATGAACAATAATGGTTTTGATCTGAAAATTTGATATTTATAATTCCCATTAGAAATATTATTTTGGATAAATTATTTTCAATGAATTCATAAATGATAAAAATACGCATAAATTCCCACTATCACTAGATGGGATAAATTGGGTCTTTATATAGAATGTGTATTCATATTTTATTTAGATATGTTTTATTAAAAATTATATCTTGTAAAATAAAACAGTTTGATTCAAACCCTTATCTTTACTCTTGAATTCAGAAAACACATTGAAACAAACTATATAATTATAATATAGATCATAATAATTTATATTATAATAGAAATTTTATTCAACTCATGTCATAGAATTATTTTATTTACATTTATTTGATTTATGTAAGTTTCTTTTAGCTTATTTTCATAATCATAAATTATGATATTCTATTTTTTAATTATTTAATTATTTAATTATAAGGTCAATTTTGATCATCATTCCACATCATTATGTTCATGCATCCAAAACTATTTATGGTGGTGGAATAAATGATTATAAATGATTGATATAGAAACAAATTCATTTGATGGGTGGTTTTTTATATTTTATAATATTGTAGTTCACACCACAAATGTTTCATTCAGTATTTCTAATATGAACAAGTTATTTAATAATGATAATAAATTTGGTTTCCAGTATTACAAAAAATAAAAAATTATGTATTAATTTTAAATTTCATTTATAATCAATATTATAGTCTTGTTATTCATTTGTATTTATAATGATGATTATGGCATACCGTCATTCTTGTAGGGGGATAAGATGATTTGAACAAGAACATGTTATACTTTTGATCGATTAGAAATGTGGTGTTGTAAGTTAGTAATATCTTTTTTATAGGAGATTCGTGATTTTAATAAGTATGGATACATTGGAGAAGTTAATTTAAAAACATATATAAAAACTATATATTTACTGTGTTGTAATTTCTATTTCTTATTTACATGATGATTTTAATGAACAAATTATGGCTCAAAATTTTTATCATAAGCACCCTAACAGTATATGCTAATCTAATATAGGATATGTAGGTAGTTTTTGAAGATTAAATCAAAGGATAAATGTGGTTTTGGATTTATATAGGTGAGATTTGTTTACAAATGAGTTCTTTTGGTGTATTTATAATTTCTCATTCACTAAGGGTTCAAAAATGTAATTTAATTATTAAATATTCCACGTCAATAGAATAAAAATGTGATGATAATATTACTAGAATTGTCAACATATATTATTATTTTTATCCACTTAATAATTCAATTTAAACATTAAATTTATTATATATTATTTTTTATCTACCAACAACATTAATTATTCAACATACTAAATTATATTTCTTACCCTAAGTGAAATTAAAAATCATAAAAAAATTTAATTTTCTCTTTCAAATTATTAAGTAAATTTTTTCAAAATTATGAGCTATGGTTTTAAAATTTAATTCAAAAAATAAAATACATAAAAAATTAGAAAATATTTTTTCTTTAAAACAATTTTTAGAAAATAAAAAATAATATTTTACTTTTTAATGATCCTTCTTAATATGTCAGAAAATATTTATGATACTTGGTAAATAAATTATATTCTAGAAATTTTCAATTTACTGAATATTTTTATTTTCATATATAATATTTTTGAAATAACAATTCAATATATATACTTTTTATTTCCATATATATTTACAAATTTCATATTACCAATTTAAATACATATATATAACCATATTTACTTCCTTATAATTCTTTCACGAACCAAGTAAGGTCTCCATCCAACTCGGCGCCCGACCTAGTCTGCAGCAATGCCCGAAGGGTGTTCCAGATCCCCAAGTGTTGTAACAAGATCATGGGTATCCCTAAAATAAAGTGGGAATGGTTTTACCCAAATATACAACATAAATAAATAGCAACATAAAATTAACTGAAATTGGAAAACCACAACCAAACGAGCCTTTACAAGATTTCAAATTTAAGTTCTCATGTTTTGTAAAAAATCTAAAAACAGTGCTACTAAAAAAAGAAACCAAAACCCAAGAACCAAAAAATATCACAAGTAAGGGGACAATATCCCTAAATCTATATCCACAAAACTGCTAATGATCTCACTAGCATCTTTATCCACATTCATCAAAGACTTTACCTTTACTTATATCCAACATAACCATGTCTTCTTACACCCAAAGGTGTAAGCAGGGTATGAGCGATTTCCCATTAATATTTCACCCAAAAGAGATTTTAAACACTAAATGTTGCAATGAAAAATAAATTCCGGGCTTTGATAAAAGAAATTAAAGTGATTGAACAATTTAAAAGAAATTCTTTTAAAGGAGAAACTTTTATAGAAATTCCATTTCAAGTGGAACACCTTTTTCCTTTGAAGTATCTCATGATCCCTATTGTATGTTGATGTTGGGTGTACAATGGTCAAAGATAAAGAAACATGAGATAGGTCATATGGGTGTTAGCTAGATATAGGGACCCTAGAAACTCGTGTCTCGGCGTGAGGTGGTATGGGAACCACAACTGTCTGCATTCTCAAGAATGAGCCACTAGAGAGGAGAAGCATCTGATATTTTAGTGGGCTCTATTCACCAATATGTTTAGTTAGTGTTTTCAATGTCAATAACACTGAGTGAAATTGGGCAGTATCCACTTCTGAATCACTAGAACTATAGTACTAGTCTTCCCTCCTTGATACCCACGCAACCTGTTGAGTGATCATACATGTTTCACACAAAACACATATCACCGTATTTATATTTCACAATCCAAACAAGGCCAAACACACACTAAATCCCCCATTTCACACAAAAATATTATTTCACAATTCAAAACACATTAATCCTTTCAAAAATATAGTTCGTACCTTATACAAAATTTGTTAAAACATTTAATCAATTTATAAATCAATTCAAATTCAACAACAAGGCCATGCTTCAAGAATTTACCAATTTAGCATATAAAACCCATTTGAAAATCATTTTCACAATCAAAATCTTAAAAAATAAATTTCAACAATATTATAACTTATGAAAAATTCTAAGAAACTCTAGAAATCCAATATTCATCATGAAACATTTAATCAACGAACCACCTACTATTTGGAGTGAAACCCAAAATTCGGGTGTGAAACCCTAACTGCACCTTAGTCACACCATGAAAGGGAAATATTTAACCTTAAATCATGATATAGACCCATAAATGTCAAGGAATAACCCTAAAAATCTCAACCATGGGGATGGAGAAGATGAATCCCCAAAAAGAAAAGAATAAACCCTTGATTTGAGGTGGAATCTAGAGAAGGAGACCCTTACTTGAAGATTAGTGGAAGTTCCACACCAAGCCCAGAAATCAAATTGAGTCCCAAGAGAGGTGAAATAAGGGAGAGGAATTACTAGGGGGAGGGAGCCTATGTGGGGGTGCCAAAATGGGGAGAAAGGGTGTTAATGGTGAGAGGAGAGATAAAGAAAAACAAAATTTTAATGTGCTGGAAGATCTGCACAGTTTAGAAAACCATGCGGTAACTGTACATACCATTCTGTATGACCATCGAACTTCTCATGGTTGACTTGGAAATGGAGAATGGCCCTTCAGAGGTCACGTATTAGGTATTGTCTCCTACCACACTGTGTCCTGGCCTTGCACATGGTTTCTACTAACTATGTGCAAATCATGCGTATGGGTCTGCCTTCCCAAATTTCTCCATTTTTCTTCCAAAATCTGAAATAGAAATGCAAGGAAAATTCTAGACCAAAATAAAATAGAAAATACCTAAAAAATAGATAATGGATTTGATAATTCTCCCCACTATGGAAACATTCTTTCCTATAAACCCAACATGAAACTTGGTCAATAAACAAAAATGGGTACTCTTACATGACCCAAACTCTCCATTACCAAGTCTCATGTGTATCAATACCACGCATCCAAATGAAATAGACCAATGGGATAGATTTTTCATAAAGAACCTTCTCTTGGAAGTCCACTATCCACATTGTCTGTTCAAACACTGACAATTCGACCTCCAACTCTGACTCTTCCCAATTCAGCACATGAGACAGATCTTGGTTTTACATATTCAGTTGAGAAACATGAAACACATCATGAATAGGCATCAACTGAGAGGGAAAGACTAACCTATATTCCACTATTCCAATCCGTTTGGTGATTTTGAAGGGTCTGACGTAACTCAGATTCAGCATACTATATTTTCCCAGGTGATGATGACCCAAACAGGGCACCACCTTCAAGAAAACTCAGTCACCCACAACAAACTCTATATCCAGACACCTCTGATCGATATATGAAATGTGATGAATCTGAGATATCAACAACCACTACTGGATTAGCTTGAACTTCTCAGATGTCTCCTTCACAAGACTTGGACCCAAAAGTAAGGTCTCACCTACCTTAACCCATCATAATAGATACTGACAAGGCTGTACATAGAGCACCTCAAAGGGAGACATTCAGATAGAGTAATTTTAAATGTTGTTATAAGAAAATTCCCCAAATACCAAATGGTTATCCCATGAACCTCCAAAGTCTAGCACACAAGATCATAGCATGTCTTCAAGGGACTGATTTGCCTACTATGTTTGGACATCTGATTGAGGATGATATACCATGCTCATTTTAATCTTTGACCCCAAATCCCTCTGAAGGCCTTCCCAAAATCATGAGGTGATGGGGGTCCTATCAGAAACAATTGCAGATGGCACATCATGAATCCTGACCACTTCTTGAACATATAATCATCCTAGCTTGTCCACCTTTTTTGTATCTCCAAATGGGATGAAATGACATGATTTAGTCAATCATTAGATCACTACCAAAATGGTGTTTCTTCATCAATGTGTATGAGGTAGGTCAACAATGAAGTCCATATAAACCTAATCCCACTTCCAGGTAGGAATAGGTAATGGATGGAGCAAGCCAAAGGAACTTTGATGCTCTGATTTCACCTACTGAAAAGTATAGCATCTTGATATGAAGTCGGCTATGTCATGTCTCATACCAAGATATAATAACTAATGATGCATATCATAAAACATTTCGGTATTACTAGGGTGAACATCCCACTGATACTGGTGGATATCATGCACCACCACCTCCCTCAGAGCTAACAACACCACGAACCATCCCTTAGAATGAAAAATTCTCTCAGATGATAATGACTTATCAAAGGAAGTATCCCCACCATGAAAGTACCACATATATCGATAGAACATATCATCACTAGGATACTCTTTTTGTACCAGATTCATAAGAGACTGACACAACTGCATGCTTTCTGGAAAAGTACCTCAACTGTTCCCCCTGGTCTCAAAGTGATTCTGGGCCAAGAGCCCCATCAAATTCCACTGGTCACCAGAATTCCTCAATGTTTGCACTGGTACTTTCCTGCTTAAGGCATCAGCTACCACATTATCCATGCCTGGGGTATAGAAAATATCAAATTCAAACCTCTGTAGATATTTGATCCAGGGACGTTGCCTCAAATTGAGATCCTTCTCAGAGAAGATGTAGGCCAAGCACTTATGATTGGAATAGACCAAAAAAATTTCACCAAATGGATAGTAAAACCACGTCTTCAAGGCATTCATCAGCACTACTAACTCCAAGTCATGAGTCAAGTAATTCTTCTCTTGTGGTTAGAGTTGGCAAGATCCACATTCCACCACAGGATCATCTAGCATAAGCACATACCCATGACCCATACCTGAAGTGTCGTATTAAAACACATACCCCTTTCCTAACACTAAAAGCTCAACATGGGTGTGGTGGTCAGTGGCCGATTTATCTCTTTAAAGGAATCTTGATATTCTAGGATCCATTAAAACTTCACCCCCTTCTATGTGAGTGTGGTTATAGGAGATTTTTGACATGATAAATTCAAAATGAACCACCAGTAATATCCCACCAAGATGAGAAAACTCTTGATCTCAAACATGTTGTTCAGATGTTCCCATGACATCACTTCATTGATCCACAAAGTGCATTTTCCGATCTTATCCTAAACATGATGATCCAACAGGGTTCCCAACACAATCCATAGATGATTCTCAGATTCCTCCTCAAGTCTAGAATAGACCAGGATGTCATCCATAAACACCACTATGAAGAGTTCAAGGTACTTTTAAAAAACCTTATTCATGAGTTCCACAAATACCATTGGAGTGTTCATTAATCCAAAGGGCATGACCAATTACTTGAAGTGTCCATACATGATTTATAAAGCAGTCATTGGGATATCTTCCTTTTTCACCCTAAATTGATGGTAACCCAAATGCAAACCGATCTTGGAAAACCATTTTTCCCCTTTCAGCTGGTTGAAAAAATCGTCAATCCAAGGGAAAGGGTATTTTTATGGTTACCTTATTAATATTTCAGTAGTCGATGCATAATCAGAGAGATCCATTGACCTTCACTGAAAACAAAAAAGCATGGGACCAAGGAGAGATGCTTGGGAAAATGAATCCTTTAGATTCCAAATCATCCAAATGTATATGTAATTCCTTCAATTTGGTAGGGGCCATGTGATATAAGGGGGGAGATATCGGCTATGTTCTTGTGGCCAAATCGATTGTAAACTCCACATTCTGCTCTAGGGGTAGCCCCAAAAAATAATCCAGAAACACCTCCAAGAACTCCTCCACCACGTGTGGTAACCCAACCCCAAGATCACTTCCATCATCCTCTAGCATGAGCGATGATTAATGGAAGGAAAGGATACCCAATTTCGGGAGTGGTGGTCTATCTTGACCTGAACAGGGATCCTATTCTCCAAAAAAAGCCTGATCACTTCCATCTGGTGTCGTGAAACTAACATGTCCCCGATAACAATCAATGTTCACTTGGAAACTCACCATCTAGTTGATGCCAAGGATCACATCAAAGAATTCCATAACCTAGACCATGAAATCCCACTCCATTTGCACCCCTGATATGGACAGGGCACACGATGAACACATGAGGCCTTGCTCCTTCTTATTTCCCAACGAAAATACCAAATCTATTGCAAATGATAAAAGCTCATTTGGTAGATTCAATAGTTTCACAAGACGAGTAGATAAAAAAGATACATATATACCAGTATAAAAAAATAACAGTAGTTATAGAGGAAGCAATCATAATGGTGCCTAGAATAGTTGAGGGCCCTACATCCTACCCCACTGGTTCATTCTCCACAGAATAAAGGTTCCTGGTATTGGTATGAGACTAACCATGACCATTGGCCTGAGTCGCTTCTCTAAACTGACGCTGAAAAAAATAAGATCTAGTCTTGCCACCCGAACCCCAAAACTGAGACCCCACCGTATTGGAGGGTTCTGACTAAGCTGACATACCCTTGGAATCCACTGATCCTGCACCACCCTTATAAGAACGTGTATTCTATAGGACCACTACAAGCTATCTAACACTCCACACTGATGACAAGCTTTGGGAAGAGTCACACATGCTAGTTGAGTGTGACCCACCTTCCCACACTGGTGGCATGCTACGGAGCCTGCATCAAAATCCATAGAGGAAGGTTTCTTAAGAGGTTGTCCTAAACTTCTGCATCCTATTTTCCCTTGATCATCACATTTCCTCTTCTTTTTTGAAGAACTACCACTGCCCACTGTGTAAATATCCCCAAATCCACTTCACAAACTCTTACGGTCGATCTCCACCATGAAGGCTTGGTCAACCAATTTGGCATAAGTCATCAACTTGAACAATAATAATGGTGAGTAGATTTCTGGATGAAAACCTTTCTCAGACCATTATGCCTTCATCTGATCATTGGAGAAAATATCAGGAGCATACCAAACCAACTCAACTAAATGGTTCGCATATTACATCACAGTCAGCTTTCCCTGGACAAGATTCATGAACTCATGGGATCTTGAATATGATAAAACTTTAGGGTAGTATTAATCATTAAACACCACCATAAATTCTTTCCAGTTCATCTATTTTTTCTTCCCACCCTGAATCACGGGGTCCCCCCACCCCCGATTGGGACCCTCTAGTAGAAAGGAATCACATCTCACCCTAATCTCCTCGAGTGAATCCAAGAACTCAAACATATACTCAATATTTTTGAGTCATTCCCCACTCTTCTTGAGGTTTTGAGATACCTCATAATGTAGGAGGTTTATTCTTAAAGGATTCCTAGGATTTATCATTTTGTGATATAGGTTCAGCTACCCTGACTAGAGTAGGAGCAGGACCCATCCCTTTCCCTAAAGCCAGAATAACTTAAACAATAGCTTCTACCAGCCTCCGATCAAGTGGTGGAGGGGAACTCTATCTGTATCCTTCCCATGATTGAGGAGAAACTTTCTGGTAGGCATGTTTCTACAAGAAGAAACATCCACATCCAAAAATAATCAATGTATTAATTCTGAGAAAATTACCATAACATCATAGATAAAATAACTCAAATGTGCCCAGACAATGCAAAGACCAAACCACTTCACCCCCATTCAGTGTCCATGCACAGTCTATAGCCTTCATGTCCCACCTAGAAGAGAATCAAAACAAGGATATCAATATCCCATGGGGACTAGAGGTCTGTCATGAGGTGTGTTGGCCAGGCACCATACTCCCAAAATAACTCTATGCCCCAATAGTCATAACTCTTATCTATCTATAATCATCCCAAATAACATGACCCAAAGAGATAAAACCTGCTCTAATACCATTTTTTCAAGAACCTAGTTGGGTCACCATCCAGCCCGGTGCCTGACTTATTCTGCATTAAGGCCCAAAGGGCAATCCCAATCCCCCCAGGATGACATAACTCCCCGGGTATCCATACAAGAAAGTGGGAACAGGTTTACCCAAAGATACAACATAAATAAAAAACCACATAAAATAAACCAAAACTAGAAAACCATAAACAAAAAAGGCTTTACAAGTTTTCGAATTTATGTTTTCATGTTTTGTACAAAATCAAAAAAGAGTGCTCATGCAAAAAGGAACCAAAAATCAAGACCCAAAAATCACCACAAGCATGGGGATAATCTCCCTCAATCCATCTCCACAACACTACTTCAAACGTTAACTTTCATCCTGATCCAATTTCACCAAAGACTTTACCTTTACCTATATTAAACATAACCAAGTTTGATTACACCCAGAGGTGTAAGCAGGTTGTGAGTGATTTCCTAGTATGATGACACAAAAAAAGATTTCATTCTCTAAACATTAAAATGAAGAATACATTTTCAACCTTAAATAAAAGAAAATAAATCAATTGAACAATTTAAAGAAAATGATTTTAAAAGGATAAATTTTAATGAAATGGGATTTCAAGTAAAATTCATTTTTCCTTTGATATATCTCAAGACCCCACCGTATCCCGATGGTGCGTGAACAATGGTCAAAGATCACTAAAAAATGGGAGATTCCTTAGGGGTATTAGTTATATATAGGGACCGTAGAATGTCATATCTCAGTGTGAAGTGGAATATGAACAAAATAATCCATGTTCTCGTGCACAAGACACTATAGAGGAGATGCATCCCATATTTTTAGGCTCTCTATTCACTAATATGTTTAGTTATTGTTGTCATAGTAAATCCTGTTTATTGAAACAGGGTTGTAAACACTTCTAAATAACTAGCACGCTAGTCCTAGTCCACCCTCCTAGCTACCCAGGCTTCCCGTTGATTGATCATACAAGTTTCAGAAAAAACATATATCACCACATTTATATTTCACCAGTCAAGAAAGGCCCAACACACACCAAAGCCACTATTTCACACAAAAATACTCTTTAAAAATTCAACACACACTAAATCATTTAAAAAATATAGTTCTCACCTCATAAAAAATTGTTAAAACATTTACTCAATTTATAAATCATTTCAAATGCACACAACAAGTGCTCACTTCAAAAATTTTCCAATTTATCATATAAAACCCATTTAAAAATCATTAAAAATAAATTCTCACCACAATTATAAATTATAAAACATTATAAGAAACTCATGAAATCCAAATACACTCATTATGAAAAGTTTATGCTCGAAGCCACCTACCATTTGTGGTGAAACCCCAAAATATACTGTGAAACCCTCGCCGCACCTTAGTCACACCAAGAAGAACAAAATTCTAACCTAATTAGAGATATCGACCCATAAATTTCAAGGAAGAACCTAAAAATCACAACCCTAGTGCTGTAGAAGTTGGAACCCCTAAAAGAAAGGAAGAAACCCTAAATTATAGGAGGAATCGAGAGAAGGAGTTGCTTACTTGAAGATTAGTGGAGGATTCATACCAAAACCAGCATGAAAATTGAGCCCCAAGGGAGTTGGAAGAAGGTAGAGGCACACCTAGGGTGAGGGATCCTAAGAGGGGGTGCCCATATGGGGAGAAAAGAGGTTAAATCCAAGAGTAGGTAGAAAGAAAACCAAATTTTAATTTGTTGGAGGATCTGTACGGTTAGTCCGCATGGTTTAGGAAACCATTTGAACCATAATGTCTGACCAATGGACTTTGTACAGTTACCTGGGAAATAGGGCATGGTCATTCGGAGGCCGTGCAGTAGGTACTGTAAGATTTGGTGTCCTAGAACCGACTTGTTTTACTTTGATTACATTGATATTTAATTTATTTTTATATTAAACATATTACTATATATTGTTAATTGTTCTCCATAACTATGATATAATAATTTCTTAGAGTATTTGTTTCATTGATAAAGTCATGGAAATTCCCCACTATGATGAGAACCTTAAAATTCTATATTAATATTTTCAAATATAATTCTATGGTTGGATGACATACTATGATGGGACACATAGCATGCAGACCATCAGGTGTGAGTACTCGTAAGTAGATGAGACATACTCTCATGAATTTCACACTTGGTAATCTCCAAGACAAGAGATTATGAGAACAAACTCACTAGTAGGAATTCCGTATGTTTTGGTGTCATCAGATATTTCTATCCGTGATTGTTTCTAATGATACTTAGACATTAATATTATCATTAATATGCGTCATAACTCACGCACTTTGATTTACTGACAAAAATCATCACGCTTACAGTTGTGGGGAATTAGGGTATGTTGGGTGCATCACAAGTGGCATGTTATTAATGAATATTTCGAGGAAGGATTTGTCTCTTCCATTTATGAAATTTAATATATTATCTCTTTGATGAAAAATAGAACCATCATGTGAAATTCCACATCCATGGTGTAACGATGAGTTTATTTCAGGTAGTCAAAGAATGGCGTATCAAGCATACAAGTTTTTGACGCTATCATGAAACCATATTGATGAGATATTTCGAAAAAGGGATTATATTACATAGTGAACATTCGTATGTGGATTTCATTGTTTTGACATTAATTTGTTTCTCTTGAGTTCCTTGACTCGTTGCTAGACAGTAATCTTAGACTTTGGGCAAGCCTTCCTAATGCCAATGAGAAATAATCCTAGAGGGTCACACACTAAGTGTCCTGGGTGTTCATGGTTAAATTCTATTTGAATTTAATTATGAAATATTAATCTCAAGATAGTGGAATATTTTTATTCAAATTAAATTGATTTTATAAATTAAATAAGTATTTATTCACCGGATTGTGGGTAAAATATATTTATTTATTTTATTGAACATTTAATAAATATTTATTTACTAGTTTGGAAATAAAATATTTATTTAAGAGAATAAATTCTTCGTTTATTTATTTATGTTCAATAAATGGATGTGGAGTTTGAGTGGACCAAGTCCGTTTGAGTAGTAAAATAATTATTTTCAAGAGGATTAATAATTATTTAACTAGTATGCACAAATTAAAATAACATTGCTATTATTTTGTGACATTGAATTTTATTTATAATTATATTTTCTGCAAGTTAGCACACCATAAATAATGATATGGTATCATTATTAATATCATGGGGTTTACCTAAGGTTATGAATGTATTTAATTGCTGTTATGAAATTAAATATTATAACAGAAGCCCTATATCAATAAATAGACACATACATCTATTGTGCCATGTACCAAACTACACACCTAGTGAATTGAGAATTGTTGATCCAAATAGTTTGACTCTTGAATTCTCTTCTCTCCCTCTCAAGAAAAAGAGATTTTATTCAAGTATAAAGAACAAGCGATCCAGAACGACCGACACAAGACATTCGCTTTGCTGCGCTAGCACCCGGAGAACGAGTGTTGTCAATCGGTGGCCATCAGAGCATGTGTGGATCACTGCTAGAGGGATTATAGTTTGGATCCATTCAAGTGCAACAAGGTAATTTCGAAGGTTCATTCCAGATGATCAACATCATCAATGAAAAAAATACCAAAGATCCAGGTATTATTTTCTATATAAAATTAATTAAATTAATTATAAACATGATGTAAAACATCCTCTCTAAAGGTTTCGGGCCTCTTTCTTCTTTATCTAGATCTTTGATTATATTATGTAGTGACTGGAATACATCATCATATTGATCCTGGAATAATCATTGATCATGGTTAAAATTAAATTTGGGTGTATGCCCAACTGCGCTCCTATTGCGCCCGGAAACTACAAGTGGTATCAGAGCGGTTACATCATAGTTTATAATTATTTAAATAATTAGTTTATGATTTATGTTTTAATAATTTAGTTTTTCAATTCAAGGTTAGTCATTCTGGAAATCTAGATTTTGAGATTTTTTCCCCATCTTTTTTTTCTCATTCACCTTACAAAAATGATTTTTTTTTCTTTTAATTTTGATTAAAATATAGTAGAGGATCTCATTAGAAGGTTCCAAAGGATCATGGTTGTATAAAACCAGATTACACAGTGTGTAGTTGAATTCACACACCAAGTATCAAGGTTCAATGCATCGGGACTGTTCCACCAAACCAATCTGTGTAATTAGAGTTTGTCTAAGTCTTATAGAATCTATTTGTTGACCAGGTATAAGTGGCTCATGGTTTTTGGATTATAGGCCACGTGGCCCAATAGACATGGCATGTAGTTCCTTTGGATTAGGGTTGGACTGTGTACCCTATACACAGCTTCCAAAGTTGGAGACCATGTAATGCGGATACTACATGGTGTGTAGCCCACTGGACACACCACATACTCTGAAGATTTCTTAAGTACATTTACATGTTGTATCCCCACGCATGTACTTCGAATGGATGGTGAATGATACTACATGCCATGTATTTGGAACTACACATCGTGTCCTCATCCAAATTATATAGAATTATTAAAATTTATTATTATATTATACAAAATCTTGAGACTTGTACCATGGTGTATTCGTAAAGCTAAGGCAAAACAAATGATAGGTGTTTTATGTATTTGTGTTTAATTTAATATCTACATAATGCTCATTTATATTCATTGGGTAGTTATGAACAGGAATTCACCGGGTTTCCTCTAAGGTATAGGTTGTGTACAAAGATAATTTTAAATGAATTTATTTATTTAAAATTATGATGGATGACAATTTCAAGGAAATTCAAAAAAGGATTCATTAATTAAAGATAATAATTAATCTATTCAAGCACTATTTATCGTAATAAAAATGATTCAGGAATTGAAAACTAGTTTTATTAAATATGTAACTCATTTCATGTATGTGGGTGATCATGAGATTGACCAAGACATTTGTATGTTATTGGTTTCCTTTTAATTTATTTTTTAAATTAATTGTTGGCCTACAATCCATCTCTCTTCATTAATATGTAGGGAATGCATGTCCATGGTTTCTCTTAGGTAAAACACCCTTTTTACCCCTCACCTTTGTGTGAGTTTAAAATCATTTATAATGGATGGAACTCCCAAGATAGAATAGGTGCTTCAAGTTGGTGCCGAGATGAAACCAATTCCAAGAGATACAGAGGTGGACAGGTGAGAAGCTGTAAACAAAAACCCCAAAGGTTCAAGTTGTTTCTCCCCTAGATCAGGGTTATTTTAGCATCCTATGGATAAACTAACTATTTGAAAATCTCATGATCATTCTCTTTTCTTTATTCTATTTCTGTTAGTTACTAGGTTTATCATTATGGATGTGTTGTTCCAATCACATAATTTATGTATTAAATTAGCATGCAAGATAGAACTGAAATAATCCAAGCATATGTATAAATATTATAAAACATTGTTAATCAATTAAGTAAGTTCCACTTAATATTAATAAGAATGTGGTCATGATTATAATAAATTCACGCATTGGAGATAAAAATCCCTCAAATAAAATATTAAGTCATACTAAGACTTATGTTACTCGATTAAGGAAAAACTTGATAAAACTATGTGTTTTACAAACCATTATTAGGACACATAGTTTTGTACAGGAATCTCTTATGGAAGGTCTTGGGCTGAACTAACCATATTACATCAACATGAGTATCCATTGCTAGACTTTTTGTAATATTGGAGGCAAGAGTTGAGGAAATACAAAGTTAGGATTTCAGGATTAGGGAGTCCACTCAACAGATCAAGGAGAGGAAAGCCCATAGTTGTAAAAGACCTACCTACATAAATAAAATAAAATAGCTTAACCAAACCTTTTGGGGTTTATGTGAAATAGAATATGTATCCTTGCTACTATTATGTCATGAAAACTGTACATTCCGATTTCAATGTTGAGGTCCATTGGGACTTGATAAAATAGAGGGAGACTTAATAAAAATAATTTATTATTTCTCATAAAAATCAAGAAAGTACTAATGGTCTTATTTTTTAATTGTATAATAAAAATGAAAAGCTTGTCAACCTCCCTATACTTGTAATCAATTCTGTATAAAGACAGTATCCTCACCAATAGTAACTTCAATGAATGGTTTAGATGCCTCAGGTTATCCTACGCCACGAACGGAAGTCTTATACGTTGGAGTCATCATTACCTGATCTGCCTTCCAAAGAGGCAAGTGATGATGATTTCCTAGTCTATGAGAAACATATTAATGACACATTCGACGTTCAATTTTTGATTCTATCATAAATGTCTAGTGATTTCATGAAGTCTAGTGAAAACACGGATACTTGTAACATACTCGAGTACCACTGTGGTTTTTTCCAAGAAAGAGAATGACATGAATGGTTTGAGATCTCCAAGGCACTCTTTTAGAGTAAGCTTGGAGAGGGTACCCCAGCAGGGCCTCATGTGGTCATGATCATTGGATACATTGAGCACCTTGTGGTTCTAGGGCTTAAACACCCTGAATAATTGGGCACCGATTGTAACACCCCAAGATTCCACGATACGTTTCGCTTTCAATAATGCAATAGATTACATTGCACGCAAGTTCGAGATTCTAACACACCGCGACTGATCAAAATAACCATTATGAATAGTAATACCCACTTTTTGAAATTATATAAATTTATATTCCAAAACAAACTTCATTTTTGGATTCTAAATATCAAAATTAGCCTATGTTGAATTTTTGGTATTTTTCTGAGAACTTCAAATTTTCTATGAATAGAAAAAATACTTAAAATCATATTTTTTTTAATAAAAATAATTTATAGTGAGAAATTATATGATTTAGTGGTTTTAAAGTATAATTAGAATATTTTTTAACCATTTTATCCAATGGTGGTCATTAGAATTAATTTCACTTTGAAATTGGACATAAACAATTGTCAATATTTTGATTGATATCGTTTCTTGAAAACTCGCTATTTGTTTTGACAATGGGAATTCATAATAAAATAAATTAATGCAACTTATATTTTTTGAATTTTTTAAATTAGACATAATTTTTGAATTCAGAATATCAATTATAGCTTAGGGTGAATTTTTGGTATTGTTCTAAAAAACATCAATTTTTGATGAATAGTGAAACCACTATGTGGTAGTTAAAAAACTAATTTTTCATTTAAATGAAACTTTACCACTTCTATGAATTGAATTTCAAAAATCTGACATACATGGTTATAATTAGGAATTAAAATTTGGTTTAATGGGATGAAAATAATTTTTGGTGAATAGTAACTTTTAAGTTTTATTAATCGCGATTAAAGATAATTAGTGTAATTTATGGTAAATATAATGTTATAATAATATGAAATTACCTTTACACTTGTCCTACCCTTATTGGGTGAGTCATGTCTGACCAAGAAAATCCATGGGTCAACTTCAGTACCCCATGGAGCCACTTGGGTAAGAAAATGACATTAATAACTTTTTATTTAAAGTAAAAATAAAATTGTCACAAACATGTGTTGTTTTACTAAAACAATTATTACATAGGGTTATATAAGTTCAATTTTCGACTATAAATATTAATTGGCAATATAAAAATATTTCTTACATCATGGTGATTTTTTTATAATTTTTATACATTAAATAAATAAATTTATTTATGACACCATGATGATGCAGCAATTATCTCATTAATTAATGATTTAAATAAAATGAAAATATAATGTAAGATCTAAGACTTAAACTTGTCAAAAACCTATTGGATGAGTATATTTCGAAACCTTATCACCTTATCCTAGAAATATATAATTTTGGGACCTTTGAAATCCGAAAAGCACTTCATAATAATGTAACATTTCATGACTTTCCAAGAGTTCCCATCCTCTCCTCTTATAAAAGGCCCCCACCACTACCACCTAATTCACACCTTAAAAGTCATTTGGCTCAGCCAACCTATGCCCAAATACTCTCTAAAATTCCCTCTCTTACTCCTAGAATCATCACTTTTGGTAGAGGTCTTCCCAAGGAAGCCTTTGGCTCAAATCAAAAAGAGTTACCCGATTTTAAGGTAATGTCTTCTCTAATGTTGTTTTGTTTTATTTTTCTTCTCCACCCCCCTAAGCTCTTTTTATTCTTTTCTTTTATAATAACACCAGTGTAATAAATATAATATGATTTTTTTATGAGAAGTATTTTATTTACACTTACACACAACTTCGTCTAATGGTTAAAGAACATACTGTTTCTGTGGGTGGCGAATTACAACCTCACAAAAAGGATGATTGTTCAATCTTATTTTAACACCTCTAATGGTTTCCATTATGATGACACTATTTTTATATATGATATATATTATGTTTATGTTTCCCTTATTCTTATTTATTTTTCATTTATGGCATATTTCCATTATGGGTAAATGTGATAATTTCATTTTATGAAGTGCGGACTACCGCCCCCTCAAAGTGATTTTAAACGTTAATGCCATATGTTGGATGTATAAAGGATGAAGTAAATGATATTATATATGATATTATACTATAATTATAATATAACTTTATATAATTATGATTTCAATCCATTAAATACGAAATAGAAATGAAAGTTTTGTTCATGCATACATACGGTTTACCGTCTCTATGAAGGGTGCATTTCATTTCTTACCTCTAAATGTTATGTAATATTATAAATGAATGTATACACTGGATATATATGATATATATGATATCTACATTATGAATAAAATTCTGGATATAATGGATATTTCACCACTTGAACAACTTATAATTATAAGAAGTTTATTTTTGACTCAAGTACCAAAGATCGACAAAACGTCCGTTATTAACTTAAATAATTAAATAATGTTCATAACATGGTAATAAGTGATATAAAAGGAATAATTAACATGAAACAGGTTCTTAAGAAAGTATAAATTAACTCTAATTTATTATTTAGGAGATTAAATAACGATCGATTCATGTCGAACACGAGGTAAGGGACTTCATCTCAATCTCCTTTCATTGAGGCATATTTTGTTTTATACAAAACTCTATTTTATACGGTGCATAAACCCCTTTGACTTTTACGTTTATTCAAAAGGAATATTTTTTATACGAATCATTTTACTAAACGACAAAAGGGAATGTTTTTTTCGTACGTATACGGCAATAACGACTTCTTTGCCGCCATGACCATTATTTGAGTTTTGGATTCCTCTACAAGCCATAACTTTTTTAAAATGACAAATAAATACCATGTTTTAATTTTATTTTATTTTGGTATTGAAAATGGTTTTGATAATGTATTTATTATATCATTGTGTTGTATTGATATCTTGTGATTGAAATGTGGAAATGTTATGTTTTCTTTATGCATGTTTTATGTGATACGATTATGTTATGGTTTATGATATGTTTAAACCTTTTCATATAAGGAATGCATTGGACTTAATAAGTTATGGGTGGATCCCGCTATAGATCCTCGATGCATCAGTAGGTCTCATGAGACAAACTATTGTTTTGGCACGAG
Source organism: Viscum album (assembly GCA_963277665.1). Classification (NCBI taxonomy): domain Eukaryota; kingdom Viridiplantae; phylum Streptophyta; class Magnoliopsida; order Santalales; family Viscaceae; genus Viscum; species Viscum album. Next base: position 1,509,091,160 of record OY728147.1, on the reverse strand, counting down.
GCCTTGACAAAATCTTATTTGTAGTCTTCACACAAGGTCGTGCCTGTGTGGTTATGATAGTCTGGAATTATGCATTCCATCATTATGAAAGTGGTTATTATTATTTCATGTGATATTCAAATAGTATAATATCCATGTGAGTAAGTAAATGGAATTATTTCATTTTAGTTTTCCCATATTATGCTAAAGTTCAAGTTTAAAAGGCTTTGGTTTTAGTTATACATTGACTTAAATGTTTGTGGTTATTTATGAAGGTTTCTGATGCATTGTTATCCTTACTGAGCATCTGAGCTCACCCCCTTCTATGTTTTATTTTCCAAGGATGTGAAGAAGTATTTTATGAATGACCTATAGGTATAGTATGAGGGGATATGAATACAGGATGTTTTTGTAGTTTTGTTTTAATTTATGATGTAATGTAAGACTTATGAATGTATCTAGTTTTTTAAAGGCTACTAAACTAATCGGTCTTCCGAGACTTGATCTTTTTTGATCATGCCAATGTTACATAATAATGCACCGACACTAGGTAACTGGGGTTGGGGCGTTACAGTTGGTATCAGAGATAGTTTAGTACTATCCTTAGAAGCTAGATTTAGGTAAACTATGATTAGAGCACATAGCCCTAAGATAGACTTTGAGGATTAGTATATAAGAACTTCCTAGAATTTTGGTATTATATAGATTTTGTGAGTTTTCTGAGCAATACATCCCTGTCTGGATACGAGCAGGTAGAGGCGCCTATGGCACAGATGTACCTAGGGGTAAAACCCAAAAACACCGCTTTGAGATAGACTTGAACGGGAACTTGTGCATGACAACGGGCCTTGCTGCACTCTTGGTTATGACACTCCCGGTTGATATGTTTAGGATAATTCATGATTTATTTACAAACCATTATGAAGGGTTTATGAGTATATACTTCCTCAAAGAAAACATATTTTTATGGATTATATCCATAAATACTTCAATTTATGTTAAGTGTTTTACAAGTATGGAATTATGTATTTCTATTCATAAACTGATCTAGTTTAGGCCATTGTTTAGAAATGGCGCCTAGTGGAAGGAATAGAAATCATATCAATGCATGCACTACATGTAGGGATTGCCCTCCTTCTCAAGATAATTATAATGGAGCTAGTGATACTACTAGTGCTGATCAGATTATCACCATACAAGGACAACTCACCCAGGTTATGAATAATAACCTTACTTTTATGGAGCACCCTGATCAGCAATGTGGAGGATCAATGTTAGACCGCTTCATGAGGAAACAAATACCAACATTAAATGGGAGTACAAATCCCTTAGTAGCTGAGCAATGGATAAATTCCCTAGAGATAGTATTTCAGGATTTGGGGAGTCGTGAAAGGGAAAAGGTTATCATGGCAGTTTACCGCCTCACTAGAGATTCTGATCAATGGTGCTCATTGATTAAAAATACAAAGGAAGATGAAGAAGTTTCAAGTATGTAATGGAGAGAGTTCAAAGAGATTTTCTTACAATAATACTTTCCTCGTAACCATCGAGCAGATATGGAAAGGATATTTCTGAGTCTGAAACAAAAGGAGGATGAGAATGTCACAAAGTATGAGGCCAACTTTACAAGGTTAGACAGGCATGCTACTGATTATATAAGTAACCCAAGAAGTAATATTGATTGTTTCTTTGATGGGTTAAAACCATTTCTCTGTCGAGCTTTAGTATCACAATCTTTCTATATGTACGAAGATATAGTCTCGTGTTCTATCAAGATAGAAAAGAAATTCTCTAACTCTTATGACAACAAAGTAAAGCAAGAGAAGAAGAGAACGGTGGAACAAGAGACAGATAAAGGGAAAAAAGGGAAAGAATGATTTTCCATTATGCGACAATTATGGGAAGAATCACCCCAGTACTTGCCTAAAAAGAATTGTATTTTCTTACAAATGTGGAGAAAAAGTTCACCAGGCTCGTGATTGTAAGGGAAAAAAGAGGCTATCAATGATGAATGCTATAATTGTAGAGAAATGGGGCATTATGCAAATGGATTCCCTAAGCGCCAAGGAAACTTACCTAAGAAAATTCCAAGGGATCAAGGCCAAGCTTATGCTCTTACTACAAATGAAGTATAACAATTATTGTATTTGTGTTTGGACTCAAGAAATATATTATGGTTATAAGAATAATGTGATATATATAAGGATTTTACAGTATTACTTGTTGTTTTCATTAAGGTTTTAATATGATGAAGGTAATCATATTTTTAGTATGTGACAATTAGAGAAACATTACTTTGTTTGGGTAATCTGAGGAATTGATTTTGGAATTTAGAGACCTTTTAGAGAAATTCTGGATAGAGGTATTTTTGATAACTATAAAGGTTGGATTGGATTATGTCAAACTTTGGATAGTGCTGTTTATGGTTAAAAAAAATCTGAAGATTATTTTTGGAATATTATAATACTATAGTTTTAGGAAAAGGACAACCTGTAGGTTGGGGGATAACCCATTGCATTGAACAAAGCTACAGGAATCGAACCCCCAACCATAGTGTGACATGCCTTTATTACCTACCACTAGCCTACAGGAAGTCCCTAGTTATTAAAAAATATTTTTCCTAATCTAAATGATATGTGTTAATATTTGGAAGCTTCTACGATTAAGATAAATATAATATTTTTGAGTTTTATTATATTTTTGAGTGAAATATGGGTTTGTGGTAAAAATTTATTAAAGAATGAAAATTCTACATAACAAGTATGCATATTTCCTTACGTTCTTAGAAAATCTCTTAAATAAATTCCTCAACTTTATGAAACGTAACTTAAAACCAAAACGTTGTTGGTTAACTTTTCCTACTGGGGAATCAATGATCGTTTAACCAGTCACAAGTTTGTGATTTTCTTGTAGTTGAACTTTCTCCTAATCCTGTTTTCTATAACTCTTCATCAGACCTTAATGGTTTGTTTCTCCTCCATATCCATATTTTCATGGAATCCTATTATGGGCTATCTCGGGTGACCTTTGTACTTTTCTTTAATTCTTTTAAAGTTATATTTTTATTAACCCTATTTCAGATATGGGTTTTCTACAAAGGTATTTTATACTTTGAACATTTTATTTTAGAAGAACAATTTCAAATTGAGAGGACACAATTTATTGAGGTATGGGAGAATGTAACACCCCAAACTTCCACGATATGCTTCTCTTTCAATAATGCAATACCTTTCATTGTACGCAAGTTCGAGATTCTAACATACGGCGAACAATCAAAATAGTCTTTATGAATATTAATACCCACTGTTTGAAATTATATAAATTTAATATTTCAAAACAGACTTCATTTTTGGATTTGGAATATCGAAAATTTTCCTATGTGGAATTTTTTGAATTTTTCTGAGAACTTCCAATTTTCTATGAATAGAAAAAATACTTAAAAACAACTTTTTTAATCAAAATAATTTATAGTGATAAATTATACGATTCAATAGTTTTAAAGTATAATAATAGTATATTTTAACTATTTTATCCAGTGGTGGTCATTATAATTAATTTCACTTTAAAATTGGACATAAACAATTGTCCATCTTTTGATTGTTATTGTTTCTTAAAAACACGATATTTTTTTTGACAATGGGAATTAATTATAAAATTAATTAATGAAACTTATATTTTGGGAATTTTTTAAAATAAAAATCATTTTTTAAGTCAGAATATCAATTATAGCTTAGGGGTGAATTTTTGGTACTATTCTGAAAAACTTCGATTTTTGATGAATAGTGAAACCACTAAGTTGTAGTTAAAAAACAAATTTTTTGTTTAAATGAAACTTTACCGCTTCTATGAATTGAATTTCAAAAATCCTAAATACATGGTTATAATTAGGAAGTAAAATTTGGTACAATGGGATGAAAATAATTTTTGGTGAATAGTAACTTTTAAGTTTTTTTAATCGCGATTAAAAGTAATTAGTGTAATTTAAGGTAAATATAATGTTATAATAATATTAAATTACCTTTACACTTGTCTTACCCTTATTGGGTGAGTCATGGCCAACCACGAAAATCCATGGGTCAACTTGGGGACCCCATGGAGCCACTTGGATAAGAAAATGAAATTAATAACTGTTTATTTAAAGAAAAAATAAAATTGTCACAAACATGTGTTGTTTTACTAAAATAATTATTACATGGGGTTATATAAGTTAACTTTTAGACTATAAATATTCATTGGAAAGATAAAACGATTTCTTACATCATGTTAATTTTTTTATAATTTTTAAAAATTAAATAAATAAATTTATTTATGACACCATGATGATGCAATGATTATCTCATTAATTAATGATTTAAATAAAATGAAAAGATAATGTAAAATGTAAGTCTTAAACTTCTAAAAAACCTATTGGATGAGTATATTTTGAACCCTTATCACCTTACCCTCGAAATATATAATTCTGGGACCTTTTAAATCCGAAAATCACTTCATAATAATGTAACATTTCATGACTTTCCAAGAGTGCCCCACCTCTCCTCTTAGAAAAGGCCCCCACCACTACCACCTTATTCACACCTTCCAAGCCATTTGGCTCAGCCAACCTCTGACCAAATATTCTTTCAACTTCACTATATTACTCCTAGATGCCTCACTTTGGGCAGAAGTCTTCTCAAGGAAGCCTTTAGCTCAAATCAAAAAGAGTTACCTGATTTTAAGGTAATGTCTTATCTTATGTTATTTTTTTTTATTTTGCTTCTCCATCCCCCTAAAATCTTTTTATTCTTTTCTTTTGCAACAAAATCAGTATCCAAAATATACTTGGATTTTTTTATGATAAGTATTTTATTTACACTTACATAGAACTTTTTCTAATGTTTAAAGAACATATTTTTTCTGTGGGTGGCGAATTACTGCCTCACGAAACGATGATTGTTCAATATTCTTTTAACACCTCTAATGGTGGACATTATGATGAAACTATTTTTATATATGATATATATTATTTTTATTTTTTCCTTATGCTTCTATATTTTTCATTTATGGAATACCTTTATGATTTCCATTATGGGTAAACGCGATGATTTCATTTTAGGAAGTGCGGACTACCGCCCCCTCAAAGTGATTTGAATCGTTAATACCATATGTGGGATGTATAAAGGATGGAGTAAATGATATTATATATGATATTATACTGGAATTATAATATACCTTTATATCATTAGGATTCCATTCTATTAAATACGAAATAGAAATGAAAGTAGCGTTCATGCGTACATACGGCTTATCGTCTCCATGAACGCTGCATTTCATTTCTTACCTCTAAATGTTATGTAATATTATAAGTTCATGTATATACTGGATATATATGATATATATGATATCTACATCATGAATATAATTCTGGATATAATGGATATTTCACCACATGAACATCTTGTAATTATAAGAAGTTTATTTTTGACTCAAGTACCAAAGATCGACAAAACAACCGTTATTAACATAAAAAATTAAATAATGTTCATAACATGGGAATTAGTGATATAAAAGGAATAATGAACATGAAATATGTTCTTAACCATGTAGAAATTAACTCTATTTTATTATTCAGGAGATTAAATAACGATGAAGTCAAGTCAGGCACGAGGTAAGGGACTTCGTCTCAATCTCCTTTCATTGAGGAATATTTTGTTTTATACACAACTTTATTTTATACGGTGTATAAAACCCTTAGAATTTTATGTTTATTCAAAAGGAATATTTTTTATACAATTCATTTTACTAAACGAAAAAATGTAATGTTTTTTTTGGCGTATGTATGCGGCGACAACGACTTCTTCGCCGCCATGACCATTATTTGAGTTCCTGCTTCCTCTACAAGTCATAACTTTTTTTAAATGATAAATAAATACCATGTTCTAATTTTATTTTATTTTGGTATTGAAAATGGTTTTGGTAATGTATTTATTATATCATTGTATTGTATTGATCTCTTGTGATTAAAATGTGGAAATGTTATGTTTTCATTATGCATGTTTTATGTGATATGATTATGTTATGGTTTATGATATGTTTAAACCTTTTCATATAAGGAATGCATTGGACTTAGTAAGTGATGGGTGGAGCCCGCTATAACTCCTCGATGCATCGGTAGGTCTCATTAGACAAACTAGAGTCTTGGCACGAGGGCTTGACAAAATCTTATTTGTAGTCTTGGCACGAGGCCTTGGATACATGGTTATGATAGTCTGGCATTATGCATTCCATCATTATTAAAGTGGTTATTGATATCGCATGTGATTATTCGACTAGTAGAATATCCATGTGAGTAAGTAAATGGAATTATTTTATTTTACTTTTTCTATATTATGCTAAAGTTCAAGTTTAAAAGGCTTTTGTTTTAGTTATACATTGCCTTAAATGTTTATGGTTATTTATGAAAGTTTCTACTGTGTTGTTATACTTACTGAGCATCTAAGCTCACCCCTTTCTATGTGTTATTTTCCCAGGATGTGAAGAAGTATTTTATGAATGACCTGCAGGGATAGTATTAGGGGATATGAAGAGAATATGTTTTTGTAGTTTTGTTTTACTTTATGATGTAATGTAAGACTTATGAATATATCTACTTTTTCCAAGGCTACTAAACTAATCGGTCTTCCGAGACATGATCTTTTGTGATCATGCTAATGTTACGTAATAATGCACCGACTCTGGGTAACTGGGGTCGGGGCGTTACAGTTGGTATCAGAGGCAGTTTAGTACTATCCTTGGAAGCTAGATTTAGGTAAACTCTGATTAGAGCACATAGCCCTAAGTTAAATTTTGAGGATTAGTATAGAAGAACTTCCTAGAATTTTGGTATTATAGAGATTTTGTGAGTTTTCCAAGAAATAAATCCCTGCCTGGATATGAGCAGGTAGAGGCGGCTCTGGAACAGATGTACCTAGGGGTAAAACCCGAAACCACTGCTTTGAGCTAGACTCAAATGGGAACTGTTGCACGACAACTAGCCTTGCTGCACTCTTGGTTATGACACTCCCATTTGATATGATTAGGATAATTCACGATTTCTTTACAAACAATTATGAAGGGTTTATGAGTATATACATCCTCAAAGAAAACATTTTTTTATGGATTATATCCATAAATAGATCAATTTAGGTTAAGTGTTTTACAATTATGGAATTATGTATTTCGATTCATAAACTGGTCTAATTTATTCCATTTCTTAGAAATGGTGCCTAGTGGAAGGAATGGAAACCGTTTCAATGCACGCACTCCATGTAGGGATTTTCCTTCTGCTTAAGATGATTATAATTGAGCTGGTGATACAACTAGTGCTGATCAGCTTATCACCATACTGGGACAACTCACCCAGGTTATGAATAATATCCTTACTCATATGAAGCACCTTGATCTGCAAAGTGGAGGATCAATGTTAGACCGCTTCATGAGGCAACAACCACCAACATTAAATGGGAGTACAAATCCCTTAGTAGGTGAGGAATGGATAATTTCTCTATAGAAAATATTTCAGGCTTTGGGGAGTAGTGAAAGGGAAAATGTTATCATGGTAGTTTACCGCCTCACTGGAGATGCTGATCAATGGTGGTTATTGATTCAAAATACAAAAGAATATGAAGAAGTTTCAAGTATGGAATGAAGAGAGTTCAAAGAGATTTTCTTAGAAAAATACTTTCGTCGTGACCATCCAGCAGATATGGAAAGACAATTTCTGAGTCTGAGACAAAAGGAGGATGAGAATGTCGCAAGGTATGAGGCCAACTTTACAAGGTTAGTCAGGCATACTACAGATTATATAAGTAACCCAAGAAGTAAGATTGATCGTTTATTTGATGGGTTAAAACAATTTCTCTATCGAGCTTTAGTATCACAGTCTTTCTATTCATACGAAGATATAGTCTCGTGTGCTATCAAGATAGAAAAGGAATTCTCTAAGTCTTATGACAACAAAGTAAAGTAAGAGAAGAAGAGAACGGTGGAACAAGATATAGATAAATGGAAAAAGGGAAAGAAGGATTTTCCATTATGCGACAATTGTGGGAACAATAGCACTGGTACTTGCCTAAAAGGAGTGGGATTTGGTTACAAATGTGGAGAAAAAGGTCACTAGGCTCGTGATTGTAAGGGAAAGAAAGAGGCTATCAATGTTGAATGCTAAAATTGTAGAGAAATAGGGCATTATGCAAATGAATTCCCTAAGATCCACGGAAACTTACCTCAGAAAAGGCCAATGGATCAAGGCCAAGCTTATGTTGTTACTACAGATGAAGTTTAATAATTATTGTATTTGTGTTTGGACTAAAGAACTATATTAGGGTTATAAGAATAACGTGATATATATAAGGATTGTACTGCAGTACTTGTTGTCTTCATTAAGGTTTTAATATGATGAAGGTAATCATATGTTTAGTATGTGACAATAAGAGAAAATTTACTTTGTTTGGGGAATCTGATGAATTGATTTTGGAATTTAGAGACCTTTTAGAGAAAGTCTAGACAGAGGAATTTTGGATAACTATAAAGGTTGGATTGGATTAAGTCGAACATTGGATAGTATTGTTTAAGGTTAAAACATTTCTAAAGATTATTTTTGAAATATTATAATACTATAGTTTTAGGAAAAGGACAACCTGCAGGTCTGGGGATAACCCGCCGCATCGGACAAAGCTCCAAGAATCGAACCGACAACCATAGTTCGATAGGCCTTTATTACCTACCACTAGCCTATAGGATGTCCCTGGTTATTACAAAATAGTTTTCCTAATCTAAATGGTTTGTGTTAATATTAGAAACCTTGTACGATTAGGATAAATATAATATTTTTTGAGTTCTATTATCTATTTGAGTGAAAGATGGGTTTGTAGTAAATATTTATTAATGAATGAAAAGTATTCATGACAGGTATGTCTATTTATTTATGTTCTTAGTAAATCTCATAAATAAATTCCTCAACTTTATGAAAGGTAACATAAAATAAAAATGTTGTCGGTTAACTTTTCCTACTGGGGAATTAATGATCGTTTAACCAATCACAAGTTTGTGATTTTCTTATAGTTAAACTTTCTCCTAATATTATTTTCTACAACTCTCCATCAGACCTTGATGATATTTTTCTCCTCCATATCCATATTTTCATAGAATCCTACTATGAGCTATCTCGAGTGACCTTTGTACTTCTCTTTCTTTCTTTCAAAGTTATATTTTTATTAACCCTATTTCAAATATGGGTTTTCCAAAAAGGTATTTTATACTTTGAACCTTTTATTTTAGAAGAACAATTTTAAATTGCGAGGATGCAATTTATTGAGGTATGGGATAATGTAACACCCAAAGCTTCCACGATACGCTTCTCTTTCAATAATGCAATAGCTTGCATTGTATGCAAGTTCTAGATTCTAACACACCTCGACCAATCCAAATATCCATTATGAATAGTAATACCCACTTTTTCAAATTATATAAAATTTATATTTCAAAACAGACTTAATTTTTGGATTTGAAATATCGAAATTAGCCTATGTTGTATTTTTGGTATTTTTCTGAGAACTTCCAATTTTCTATGAATAGAAAAAATACTTAAAAAAATATTTTTTAATAAAAATAATTTATAGTGATAAATTATAATATTGAGTGGTTTTAAAGTAAAATTAGAATATATTTCAACTGTTTTATCCAATGGTGGTCATTATAATTAATTTCACTTTGAAATTGGGCATAAACAACAGTCAATCTTTTGATTGATATTGTTTCATAAAAACACTCTATTTTTTTGACAATGGGAATTAATTATTAAATTAATTAATGAAACTTATATTTTTGGAATTTTGTAAAATAAAAATCATTTTTGAATTCCGAATATCAATTATAGCTTAGGGTGAATTTTTGGTATTGTTCTGGAAAACATCGTTTTTTTATGAATAGTGAAACCACTAAGTGCTAGTTAAAAAACTAATTTTTTGTTTAAATGAAACATTACTGCTTCTATGAATTGAATTTCAAAAATATGACATAAATGGTTATAATTAGGAAGTAAAATGTGGTTCAATGGGATGGAAATAGTTTTTGATTAATAGTAACTTTTAAGTTTTATTAATCGCGATTAAAGGTAATTAATGTAATTTAAGGTAAATATAATGTTATAATAATAAGAAATTACATTTACACTTGTCCTACCCTTATTTGGTGAGTCATGGCCGACCAAGAAAATCCATGGGTCAACTTGGGGACCCCATGGAGCCACTTGGGTAAGAAAATGACATTAATAACATTTTATTTAATGTAAAAATAAAATTGTCACAAACATGTGTTGTTTTACTAAAACAATTATTATATGTGGATATATAAGTTAACTTTTCGACTATTAATATTTATTGTAAAGATAAAAATATTTCCTACATCATGGTAATTTTTTTATAATTTTTAGACATTAAATAACGAAATTTATTTATGACACCATGATAATAGATCGATTATCTCACTAATTAACGATTTAAATAAAATGAAAAGATAATGTAAAATATAAGACTTACACTTTTCAAAAACCTATTGTATGAGTAGATTTAGAACCCTTACCACCTTATCCTTGAAATATATAATTTTGGGACCATTGAAATCCGAAAAGCACCTCATAATAATGTAACATTTCATGACTTTCCAAGAGTGCCCCTCCTCTCCTCTTATAAAAGGCCCCCACCACTACCACCTTATTCACACCTTCCAAGCCATTTGTCTCAGACAACCTCTGCCCAAATACTTTCTCAACTTCCCTATATTACTCCTAAATGCCTCACTTTGGGAAGAAGTCTTCCCAAGGAAGCCTTTGGCTCAAATAAAAAAGAGTTACCTGATTTTAAGGTAATGTTTTATCTTATGTTATTTTGTTTTATTTTGATTCTCCATCCCCCTAAACCCTTTTTATTCTCTTCTTTTGTGACAACACCATTATCTTCAATATACTTGGATGTTTTTATGAAAAGGATTTTATTTACACTTACACACAACTTCGTCTAATGGTTAAAGAACATACTGTTTCTGTGGGTGGCGAATTACTGCCTCACGAAACGATGATTGTTCAATATTCTTTTAACACCTCTCATGGTGGCCATTATGATGACACTATTTTTATATATGATATATATTATGTTTATGTTTTCTTTATTATTCTATATTTTTCATTTATGGCATACCTTTATGATTTCCATTATGGGTAAACGCGAAAATTTCATTTTAGGAAGTGCGGACTACCGCCCCCTCAAAGTGATTTGAATCGTTAATACCATATGTGGGATGTCTAAAGGATGGAGTAAATGATATTATATATGATATTATACTGGAATTATAATATACCCTTATATCATTATGATTTAATCCCATTAAATACGAAATATAAATGAAAGTAGCGTTCATGTGTACGTACGACTTACCGTCTCCACGAATGGTGCATTTCATTTCTTACCTCTAAATGTTATGTAATATTATAAATGCATGTATATAATGGATATATATGATATATATGATATCTACATCATGAATATAATTCTGGATATAATGTATATTTCACCATATGAAAAACTTGTAATTATAAGTAGTTTATTTCTGACTCATGTACCAGAGATCGACAAAACGACCGTTATTAACTTAAATAATTAAATAATGTTCATAACATGGTAATAAGTGATATAAATAGAATAATGAACCTGAAAAAGGTTCTTAAGCAAGTATAAATTAACTCTATTTTATTATTCAGTAGATTAAAGAACGATCTAGTCAAGTCGGACATGAGGTAAGGGACTTTGTCTCAATCTCCTTTCATTGGGGCATATTTTGTTTTATACACAACTTTCATTTATATAGTGTATAAACCCATTTGACTTTTACGTTTATTCAAAATGAATCTTTTTTATACAAAGCGTTTTACTAAATAGAAAAAGGGAATGTTTTTTTTGTCATACGTATGCGGCGACAACGACTTCTTCGCCGCCATGACCATTATTTGAGATTCAGCTTCCTCTACAAGCCATAACGTTTTTTAAATGAAAAATAAATACCATGTTTTAATTTTATTTTATTTTGGTATTGAAAATGGTTTTAATAATGTATTTATTATATCATTCTGTTGTATTGATATCTTGTGATTGAAATTTGGAAATGTTATGTTTTCTTTATGCTTGTTTTATGTGATACGATTCTGTTATGGTTTACGATATGTTTAAACCCTTTCATATAAGGAATGAATTTGACTTAATAAGGGATGGTTGGAGCCCACTATAGCTCCTTGATGCATCGGTAGGTCTCATGAGACAAACTAGTGTCTTGGCACGAGGCCTTGACAAAATCTTATTTGTAGTCTTGGCATGAGGCCTTGGCTATGTGGTAATGATAGTCTGGAATTATGAATTCCATCATTATGAAAGTGGTTATTGATATTGCATGTGATTATTCGACTAGTAGAATATCCATGTGTGTAATTAAATGGAATTATTTCATTTTAATTTTTCTATATTATTCTAAAGTTCATGTTTAAAAGGCTTTTGTTTTAGTTATACATTGCCTTAAATATTTATGGTTATTTATGAAAGTTTATGTTGTATTGTTATCCTTACTGAGCATATGAGCTCACCCCTTTCTATGTTTTATTTTCCCAGGATGTGAAGAAGAATTTTATAAATGGCCTGCAGGGATAGTATGAGGGGATTTGAAGACAAGATGTTTTTGTAGTTTTGTTTTACTTTATGATGTAATGTAAGACTTATGAATGTATCTAGTTTTTCCAAGGCTACTAAACTAATCGGTCTTACAAGACTTGATCATTTGTGATCATGACAATGTTACGTAATAATGCACCGACTCTGGGTAACTAGGTTCGGGGTGTTACACCGATCACATTCTCGCATCACTACCTCAGAACTTCTCCAACTTTGTTATCAATTTCAACAAGAAAAACATTGAGAAGTCCCTATTTGATCTTTTTATCCTCATTATCCAAGTGTAAAAAGATATGAAACATGGAAATCATTTTTTCATTATAGTGAATAAGAGAAAAGGGATGGAAAAGAGATTTTAGCCCAGTGATTCTTCATGACCTTCCTAGAAAAGGATGATCAAATGGGAGGCAAGGGAGAAGGATGTTGTCTGTTTCTCATGTGGAAAGAAAGGCCATTGGAAGAAGAACTATGCCCAATCTAAAAACCAAGGGGAAGCTTCAAGTGAATTTATTATTGAATGAAATCTATCTATTTCTACAAATTGGGTATTATATATTTCATGTGGTGCTCACATATGCATCCAAATACATGATCCAAGTAGATTCAAGAAGATTGATCGAGGGGAGGTAGATCGGTGAGCAGCCAATGGATCCAGACAAGTTGTTGTTGCTTTTGGGGACTACCATCTCACGTTTCTAAATAGGATGATCATGGTGTTAAAGGGTTGTTATTATGTGTCATCTATTACTAAAAAAAGTATTTTTTTTCCATATTAGACACATATTGATTTCTTATAAGTATGGAAATGAATGTTGCTTCGTTTACCAATATAGCATTTGTTTTGGTAGGGCATATTTATACAATAGTCTTTACGTATTGTATTACACAAACCAAGTAATAGAAATCGATAACAAAGATACTTCACATGACTCGTACCACACCCAAAATTGGCATCATCATCTAGGTGATGCAAATAATAAATGCTTGACAAAGTTACATCAAGATAGATATTTAGATTCTTTTGAACTAAAACCACTTGGTGTATGTCATGCATGTTTACTTAGTAAAATGACCAAAGCCCCATTTAGTGGGAAAGGTGAAAGGGATAAAGACCTTCTTGAATTGGTTCATACTGATGTGGGTGGACCATTTCCAATTGAAGCATGGGGAGAGTACTCATACTTCATAACTTTTACTGATTATTTAGTAGGTATGGATATATCTACTTAATGATATATAAGTCTAATTCTTTTTATAAGTTCATATAATACAAGAATGAAGTTGGGAAACAACATGGTTAGAAGATTAAGAAGCTTTACTAAGACCAGGGTGGAGAATATCTTAATAAAGACTTCATTGATTACTTATAGGAGTTTTTGATCCTATCCTAACTCACTCCTTCTTACATGCCCTAGTGGAATGGTGTGAGCGAATGGAGGAATTGCACCCTGTTGGACATGGTGATATCAATGATGAGTCATGTGAGTCTTCTGTTATCCTTTTGGGGATATGTGTTACAAACATAAGCACACATACTAAACCAAGTACCAAATAAATCAATAAATTGTATTCCATACAAGTTCTGGAGTGGAAATAAGTCCCTGTTATCAAATTTACATGTGTGGGGAAGTGATGCATTTTTTAAGGCCTCTTTATGTAAATAACTTTCACTCAGAGGCACAAAGTGTAACTTTATAGGAAAGGGGATATTACCTATAAACACCTTATGAAAAAACGTTATAGTTGAAGGAAACTTTATATTCCTTGAGAGGGATCACATATCAAAAATCGATAGTCAGAGTGAGATAGACTTCAATGAAGTTGAGGCTCAAGGTACACAGGAGTTGGTATAGGAGTATATTCCACAAAGCCTCGTGGAAGAAGGAAATGTTCTAGAGACACAAGAACTGTGTAGGAGTACAGGAGAGGTTAGATAATAGGAATGGTATGGTTTTCTAATTACCAAGGATCGTGACTCATTAGTAGTTGATAATAATGATCCTCTAATATACAAGGAAGCAGTAAGTAGCATAGATGATGCCAAGTGGCAAGAATCCATGAATTATGAAATGGATTCCATGTACCAAAACCTAGTCTAGATTTTGATAGATCCTCTTGTTGATATATAGACTGTTGGTTTAAAACGGATATTCAAGAAGAAACTGGACATAGAAGGACAATTTTTTACATATAAGTCACGATTGGTTGGAAAAGGGTTCAAATAGCATAAAGGAATTGACTAAGATGAATCATTTTCACTTATTGCAATGCTGAAATCCATCAGAATTCAATTGTCCATTGCCGCTTACCAAGACTATGAGATTTGTAATATTTATGTCAAGACATACTTCCTTAATAGTAACCTTAACATATATTTCTACATGACACAACATGAAGGTTTTATGACCCCAAAGGATTCCAATAAGGTATGAAAGTTGTAGAAATCCATTTAAGGATTAAAGCAAGCATCCAGGACGTGGAACATTTGTTTTCATGAATCCATAATGAAATTTGGTTTTATCGAGAATGAATGTGAGCCTTGTGTCGAAAAATGGTTTAGTGGGAGTGCATTTGTTTTTCTAATATTATAGGTTGATGACATATTACTTATTGGAAATTAGATATTAGTCTTACAATCTGTTTAGGAATGGTTGAATCAATGCTTCTCCATGAATGACATGGGTGAGGCAGTATATATTCTTGGGATCAAGATCCATCATGATAGATCCAAGAGATTGTTGAGCCTAAGTTATAGTACATACATTGATAAGATACTGAAGAGAATCAGTATGGAACAATCCAAGAGGAGATTATTGCCAATGTCACATGGCATTTATCTTTCCAAGAAAATGTGTCCTCAGACACATGAGGAAAGAAATATAATGGCAAGAAGACCATAAACATCATCAACTAGTCATCATAGGATTGGCAGATGCTAGTTTATAGACTGATCAACATGACATTAAGTTACAACTAGGATACATCATCACTTTGAATATAAGTACAGTGAGCTGGAAGAGCTCCGTGAAGACTGTGGTCACAGATTCAATAGTAGATTCCACATATATCATAGCTTCAGAGGCAACTAAAGAAGCAGTTTGTATGTGAATCTTTGTTTAGGAGCTGGATGTTATATCTAGTAATAAATATCCCATCACAATGTACTGTTATAATACTGAATTGGTGGCTATTTCAAAAGATTCTCGGTCACATCAGCGGATGAAGCACAAACTTTGAAAGTATCATCTCTTGGGGAATTTTTATCAGAGATGTGAAGATGCATTGAGGATTATTTCCATGGAATAAAACATGGAATACCCATTGACTAAAGCCTTGACTCAGTAGAAATATGATCACCATGTGAGGTCTAGCAGACTGAAAGTCATAGGCAGTTGGAT
This sequence comes from Viscum album, assembly GCA_963277665.1. Classification (NCBI taxonomy): domain Eukaryota; kingdom Viridiplantae; phylum Streptophyta; class Magnoliopsida; order Santalales; family Viscaceae; genus Viscum; species Viscum album. The sequence continues at coordinate 1,509,075,055 of OY728147.1, read as the reverse complement.
CTAGTTCAAGTGGTAGTTTGTAAGAGTTGGTGTCCAAGAACCAACTAGTTGTACTTTGATTACATCTATATTTAATGTTTTTAAATATTAGATATCTTATTATATATTTTTCATTGTTCTGTATGACTTTGATATAATAATGTCCTATAGTATTTGTTGTATTGATAAGGTCATCGAAGTTCCACACTATGATGAGAAACATGAAATGGTATAACAATATTCTTAAATATAGTTCTACAGTTAGATAAATTCCAATGATGAGACACAACATGAAAACCATCATGTGTGAATACTCATAAGCATATGAGACTTCCTCTCATGAATTTTTCACTTGGTAATCTCCAAGATGTGAGATTATAAGAGTAGAACCACCAGTAGGAATTCTATATGTTTTAGTGTCATCAGATATTTATATCTGTGAGGGTGTGTAATGATCTTGAAACATTAATATTATCATTAATATGTGTCATGACTTGTGTACTTTGATTTACTAACAAACATTTTCATGAAAACAGTTGGTGGGAAGTATGGTACATTGGGTGCATCACGAGTAGCATGTTATTAATGGATAAGTTGAAGAAGGATTTTTTTTTCCTTTCCATTTATGGAAGTTGATATCTCGGCCCTTTGATTGAAATAAAATTGTCTTACAAAATTATATTTCCATGGTGTAATGATGAGTTTATTTTAGGTAGTTGAAGAATGAATTATCAAGTATAAAATTTTATGACACTATCATTAAACATGCTTGATGAGATATTGCAACAAAGGGATTATATTACTCGGTGAGTGTTCGTATGTGGATTTTGTTGTTGTGACTTTAAGTTATTTGTCTTGGGTACCTTGATCCATTTTTAGATAGTAATCTTGTATTTTAGGCAAACCTACCTAATTCCAATGAGAATGAATCCTAAAGGGTCACACACTAAGTTTTTCAAGTGGTCTCGGTTAAATTCTATTTGAATTTATTTAGTAAATATTTTTATCAAGATAGTGGAATAATTTTATTCAAGTTAAAATGATTTCAAAAATTATATAAATATTTATTCACCTGATTGTGGGTAAAATATATTTATTTATTTTACTAGACATTTAATAAATATTTATTTACTTGTTTTTAAATAAAATATTTATTTAAGAGAATAAATTATTTATTTATTAATTCTGGTGTTCAATTGATATAATTGAAGTTTTAGTGGACCAAGGTCGATCTAGAAGTCAAATAATTATTTCCAAGATGATAAATAATTATTTATCTAGTTAGCACAAATTAAAATAATGCTGCTATTATTTTGTGACATGGAATTTTATTTATAATTCTATTTTTTCCAATTTGGTGAACCATAAATAATGATGTGGTATTATTGTTAATAGCATGGGTTTTCTCTATGGTTTTTAATGTATTTAATTGTTGTAATGCAATTAAATATTGTAATCAAATTCCCATGTCAATAAATTGACACAAATGTCTATTGTGCCATGTACCGAACCACACACTGGGTAAATTGATAATTACTAAACTAAACAATTTCTCTCTCAAATCCTCTTCCCACCTATCTCAAGAATGATAGACGTTCATTAAGGACAAAGAACAAGTGATCAAGAACGACTGACACAAGACACTCACTTCACCATGCTAGTACCTGGAGTAAGAGTGGTGTTAATCCGAGGCCATCAGAGCACGTGTGGATCACCGTTTTAGGGATTCTAGTACGGATCCTTGCAAGTGCAACAAGAAAATCTAGAAAGATAATTATGGATTATAAACATCATTAAGTAAGAAAATATCGAAGATCCAGGTACTATTTTCTTTATGAAATTAATTAAATTAATTATAAACATGATGTCCAAGATCATCTCTAAAGGTTCTAGGCCTCCTATTTCTTTATGTAAATCTTTGATTATATTCTATGGAGATTCATGTTCATCATCATATTGATCTCAGAATAATTATTGATCATGGTAAAAATTAAATTTTGGTATCGGCCCAAGCATGCTTCCACTGCACCCATAACCTACAGGTATTACCTCTTACCACACAGTGTCATGGGCTTGTGCACTGTTACTACTAACTGTGCGAAAATTGTTCACATAGGCCAGCCTTCCCAAATTTCTCTATTTTTCTTCCCAAATTTCAAATGGAACCCCAAGGAAAAATATAGACCAAAATAAAATATAAAAATACCTAAAATGATATCACAGATGTGAAAAATTCATTAACTATGTTATTTTATTTCATTTTCCAAATTATTATCATGCGTCAAAAAAATTTACTTCATCCCATAGTAATATTTTGTGGTATGATATCCATGGAAATTTTTATAGATAGTTAATTTATTATCATAGTATTTTTAATTATTACAATTCAAATTATGCTAATGTTTTTTCTTATTTTCTTCAAATAATGTAATAATGTAAACTACATTGTAATAATTTTTCCCTTATGAAATTTTGTGCTGTAAATTTTTTTAAATGTGAATCAAATAATTTAATATAGTATAGGAATAAAAAATTTGTTTGTTACACATGGTGTGTTTATAAAGTATATTTAACCAACAACCAATGGTTTCTCGGGCCACAATTTGAATAAATATTTGAATCCAGGAACATTTCTTTACATTTAAATGTATATATTTCAAACTGGTTCCGATAAATTCAATAAATTTAGGATAAAATTAATTGCTGATAAAACATGATACTAAAAACTAACAACAACTATAAATCTTTATAATTTTCATGTAATGACATTTATATAAGTTCTCTGGGTATAAGCTCAAAAATAGAGAAAAATTAAAATATTAATTTAAGGTGAAATTCCCATATAAGGGAATGGGAATCGTGAATATCATTTCTAGAAAATTACAAATTGTTTCTTTTTATGAATGGGGGTGTGTATACCGTGTTAGGGAACTGAAATCCTATCGCATTTCATTAATATATACTTATATAAGTGGCACAAATTCTCAAATTACAATATATATATATATATTATAGTATTTGTATCCATATATTCATTACTAACTATAAATATCTAATTTGAAACATAAACATGTAATAGACATGATCAACTGTAAAACTCTTGTGATATTTGAACATCATATAAATCAATTATATAAATTATCAAGACATGACTAATAAGTTATTTCATTGGTATAATATTAAATTGAAGAACAAAGCATAATAAAACCCAAAAAAATATGTAACGAGATGTAAAAAAATAATTTACTATAAACACCTTATTAAAAAATATATACATAAAATATTATCATATTGTAATAATAAAAGGATTAGTAATTTCAAACCAATACAAGTAATTAAACATTATGTTGATAGAAACTATTTTACACTAATAGTACATTATACTATATATTAATATTGAATTCAGTTTTAAATAATGTCTACCCTTACCTTCATATCAAATGGATAATATAATGTGTAAAAACCAATTAATATAAACTGACTACATGATTAATTCTCTATATAAAATTAGATATTATAAATTTATGCATCAATATAATAAAAATTATTTTTTGAGAAAAATAGTGTGTCCAATAATATATATATCATATTTTAAGAGAAGTATATTAAACACATTAGGACAATTATTGTATGAATTGGGAATTCATTCTATGGTAGAATGTGTTTTATAATAATTTTTCTTATAGAATGATATTTTAAGAATTATTACGTTCAAAAGTATAATTATAAATTTGATGTATTTAATATAAAATAATAACATATTCAAACCATTACACAAAGGTAAATATTTGAATTTATAGATTTGTGGGTTATTTCAAGGAATCTATGTGTTAATAATTGGAAAATTGGTTGATAACTAAACCATTCTATCCAAATTAATCAACATGGGCATTATCTCATTATCAATGCAATCACTTATCCATTGTTGAAAATGATTCATTTTCATATTATTCATATAGGTTAATGTGTAATGGAATGATTTAAATTGACAATCCTAAATTGACACTAATTATAGGCTCTTTAACTAAGTTAGAAACATGTCATAAATAAACTTTTGAAGAACACAGCTCATACACACCATGAAGTCTCAAGATAATATAACATAAATATTATCTAAATATTACCTTCTTATCATGAAACTACTACCCAATGAAATTAATATTTTTTTCACTTATTAAAAATACTTTCATATATAATAACACAAATATATGACAAATAACATACTTTTCCACGTTTTTATAGCCATGTGGAACATCATGAAAACTTTAATGATAACACATTAAAAATGATAAAATGTTATAAATTTGCGTACATAATACCAAATTTCATGTTAATAGAATAAGTAATTCAATATCATGGGAAAATTATTAACAAGAATTACATATGAAACCAATAACAAAAAAAAATGAACACAATTATTCATAAATGAAAAATAAATTACTAAAGGACATATTCTAAAAATCAACCTGCAATAATGGATTACTCAGCCAATAAAAACAACCCACATATCATAATAACTATTTCATATACAAATAAAAAAATATATATTAATGAAAATAAATTTATAAAAAATATTTTTAAATTGGTTGAAGATTGTGTATTTTATGAAAAAAAATGATGAATCAAAATCATTACATCAATATTTGTTAAATCCCATTTGACATCATAATATAGAAATAACAATGAATTATTAATATTCTATAAATTAAAAGATCAAAAATATATAATATGATTTATTATTGATTTAGATTATAATAGATAGTTATGTTAGAAAAATTTCATACACACCACACTATGTCTTTAGAATGACAACAATAACAATAATCAAGATTTATGTTATCCAAAAACAACCAAGGAAACCTTATATTATATATAAAGAGAATATTCATAACAATCTAACAAAATTATATATTTATAAATTATCTATTTTGATATTTTTCAAGTTTATTGTGAAAAAAACTCAGAAAATAGTATAAATATTATAATGGATAAAAATCCATAATCTCTTTTTTCAATAAAAGCACTAATTTGTTTCAAAAATCTCATTTTCCCTATATAAAAACATTATGTAATTTCATTCTAAAAAATAGTTTCTAATAATGAAAAAAAATTGCACACAATTCCTATAGATAATACAAATTAATGAACCTTATCGAGAAGTAATTTTACCATGTATGGATGAAATTAAATCTTAATAGAATGCCCTGATCCATTTAGGCTTCACTCAAGACCATTGTAGACCGTGTGTGCCACCCTAAGCCAACCTCCAAAAATCTAACTACTGGAGGTCATCACCACATTAACATAACAACAGGATGTAGAGCATCGTTAATTCCTCACAAGACATATCAATTTAGAAATTAAAATTAAAGGAAACATTATTAACTAAATATTCTAAAAATATATATGTATATGTTTTAGTATCATAGTAGATCGTATGATTATGTCATTGTATAACATATTAACCTAATATATGTGACACTAAAATAAGTATGAATATTAACTAAAACTAAATTGAATTTATATGAAGAATGGGTGATAATGATTTTTGAGGAGTGAAGATGGATAGAAAGGTTTCTATTAGTTATAAATTCATGTTCATGATATATTAAGGAATTAAATAATGAATTACCAAACACAATGAAGTCAAAATTATATCTATTTAAATATTATGGTATGTGTAATAACCCTTTATATGCAAAACCCCTTGTTTCTCAATGTCAAGCACTATATATGATTAATATGATTGGAAAAAAAATTATTATAATTAATATTATATAATTTATTTACAATTTATAACTATAATTGAGATACCCTAGACCGGTACATTGAGATAGGATTTTGAAAACAAGTTTTTTTCATACATGAATTAATACCAACTAATGTTACCCATATTTAGCAATCTATAACAACATATTAAATAACAAATATTGGGTCACATGAAAACTCAATACCATTTAGTTTTAGAGTTTTATAGTGTTAAGAAAAAAGTACAAATATGAAAACCTAAATCTCTATCATAAAATGGACATTTTTTCCATTATACTATGAATTTATTATTCCGTAATAATTCGATATCATCGTATGCAATATTCACTACGCATGGTACCATTATAATCATATATTATGAATTAATATTCTTCATAACCTAGGGAAATGAAAAAATAATAAGGGTGATCAAAAACACTCATTAAGTGTAGGTATCCTTAAATGGTAATGGAATTAATAAAATTGTTGAAATAAATAATAATAAAATAATTCCATATGACTAATAAAACTTGCATGTGATATATTCAACGAAAATATAACAATGTAAATATTCACATGTATAATAATAATTTATTTTACTATGATGGAATATATAATATAGGACATCTTAATATTATCCTCACATTCTCATGCAAGAACATCATGCATACCATCAAGGCCCTAACTAAGACATTATTAACAAATGTTTATGTATAAATCAAATACCAAATCTAGTTTGTCTCATGAGACTCAATGATTCGTTGAGGTCTTAAATAATTCATGTACCCACATATTACTAAATACATCAAATGCATTCATTATATGAATGAAGTGAATAAACAATTCAATATATATTAATCATTCCATATTAATCAATAAACATCTATATTGAAATAAAAAGTATATCGGGTGTAAATATTTACTCAATCAATAAATGGAAAAGAATACATGGTAAATACTCTTTAAACTAACACCTTATTGGGTAATGGTCAATTAAATATCACTATAGAATATTGGAAATTATATGACTATAACTAACTGACCCAAAATACCATCTAAACTAGCATCTAAACTGATCGACATGGGCCTGAACCATGTTCTGGATCCACACAAATTGGTGAAAAATTCTTAGGCATCATGAAACATATGTTAGGAGAAATTTAACCTAAAAATGATGATTACATTAATCAATGAATATATATGAGAAATTTAAAAAAACAATCAATCCATCAAAATACAACCAACAAAAAAGATACAAACAACCCATGGACATAAAATAAACACAACCACGTTCACCCACACCCACAACCTAGTGGTCCCTCACCACCCACCATATCCCAAGTCACCTACCCCCATACAACCATTCATGAACCCTCAATGGAAAATGAATAAAACCTGAGTACCTACTATTTAAATAATTAAAACTATATAAACCAAATAGTATATACACGGTGTGAGAAAACAATGCCCCATAGGATACCAGCAAGAAGTTTATGAAATTTCTCTACCAGACAATTTACATATGCTAGTTTGAAAATAATAATAAGAAAATATTGTCTTTACATTATAATGAACAATGGTAAAATAAGCCTGATTTTTATAAGGGAAATAAATATCCACAAAGTCATGTTATATGAAAAATGGGGTATAAACTAACATGTTTTCTATTCCAAAATCCATTTAAGAAATCTAAAGAGTAAAAAAATGTGAAAATCCAATTTTAATAGAACTAAACATCCTTTCTTAAATACCACTTGAAAATATTTTTTCATGGAAATGTTATAATATAGAGGATGTTATGAGTTGATTCAATGTATCATAGAGAAATTCAACATACCATAGAAAATTCAAGGATAAGGAATGTATCTCCCCAAAACAATCAAGTATAATAAAGAAATACAAATGTTGTAACATATGTTACATATAACGAAGAAACCATAAAATTCATATATAATGTATCAATATAATGTGTCGAGGTCAAATGGAATGGAGAAGTCCTAGATAAAATTGTGAGTCAACCAAAGACATGAAAAAAAACCCTGAATGACTACATAAAATTACCAAAACTATAAAATACACAATCTTACTATAGTGGTGCAGCTCCGCCTCCAAAAAGAACGTACCTAGCCAAGATCCACATTATATATAGAGATTATATGGTGTGATTCTGTAAAATCATTGTATAAATCTAAGGCATCTCATCTAACTACCCATGAAGCCCGTTAGTAGTTGAATAAGTGAGTGAGATACCTATAAATTTGCATCATAACATGAATCTGCAACGACATCATCAAGAAAAAACATTCCATCACATAAAAATTGTATGTCTGACCCTCACCTTGATACTTCATCAAAGAGTAAAACCCCTATTTAAACACACATCATTGTTGGATTTGTGTAGCTTGGTCTGTTTGGATGATGTTGGGATGAATAATTGCACCCCATACTATGCACCAAGTTATAACTCTAATAGGACGAGATGGCCAAACAACACTGATAGAGCATTGTAGCAGTGAAGACTTTGGTATGACACTACAACAGGGCTGACCGGCGACACTGACATGGCACGGTAGTAGTGCGGACTTTAGAGACAGTGGTACTGTAACTCTGGGGAATTCTTTCCACCTTGTAGCAGCATGGACTTTTGTGGTTGAGACACTATGGAATAGCTTAAAAACTATGAGAATAGTGTATCAATGTATCATCATCATTATTAGTTAATTTTTAGCTATGGTTTTGGGTGCTTGAAACACATAAATCACCTTATAATTAGGCTCTCGATTATAGCAATATTTCTGCCTCTCCATGGATGTGGGGATTATTCTTGAGCCATATAATTTTTTGTGATAATATTCTACTTATTCTTCTTTTTTTATATATTTTCTTCATCTAAAAAACTTTTCCATGTGACTTTTGGAATTTTGGAAATAATCATCTTGTTCTTCTAGTAGATTTCACTAACAAATAATGTACATAAGGGGATAATCATGAATTACACAATTAGTGAATTTACTTCATAAAGTGTAAAATTAAACTTCATGGAAAACCAAATTGCTAAACTAAAACATTGTAAAATTAACCAAACATTACTTTGGACCATTCATTCAAAATGGATATACATATATGTTTCCATTAAATCCCACTTTAATGTGGAAAACGGTCCATTGATAAAGGAACATGAAAAATTCAATCAATCCCTTTAATGTTTTAAAATATCCTTTCTAAGAACTATTACAAAACAAACAGTCACATGTTATATTTTAAATCATTACAAAATAAATTTCAAGGAAAAATATACATTTTATTATATTTGGAACAATACTAAAGAATAAACACGTTTTGTGAAACAAGGCATTACATTTCATCTATCCATTCCACCATGATCAATTATAAGCCAATTTCATTTCATTTTTTTATAAAGTTGATGTTGAAGCCACTTTTATTATGAAATCAAAAACGTTTTTCTATCTCGGTAGAGGGAGACCCATTACATAGCTCATAATCCCCCAAAAATGTTCTTTGAATCATGTTTGTGTCACTGGCTGCCTGTGTCATGTTTGTGTCACCACCCCTAATGTCAACACCTACATCTGTGCCTCCATTATAAATTCTGCTAAGGGCATGATATGATTCAAACTTTGATCCTTTTGATATAGGATTATAGGGTTTGTCACACAGATGCCACCCCAACTCCAATATAATTTCTTTTCATAACAAAACATTAATTCATAATATGAAACTGACGATTCCAAATAGGATTTTTACCAAAAAGGGACATTTAAGGATTCAAAATGATCAGACCATTATTATCCAAATTCAAATTATTTAAACGTGAATTCAAGAAAAAAATTAATTATAAGAATAAATGATATAAAATCTCTTACTTTGAATATACAGGATCATACCGTAATAAATCCAAGATGTGCCTCCTCAAATGGAGAACACTGAAACAAAGAAGAAAGATCATGAGTGAAGAATGAAAAGATTATACAATCACAATTCCATTTTAACCATTTAAGATCCAATTAATCACACGGTTTCTATATCCATTGGGAAGAAAAAGTTAAGAGAGGAAGAGAGAATTATGTTCTTGAAGAGATTGACATACTGTAAGAGGATCACTACTTCAATCGACAAATCGATCTGCCAGAAAATGAGGTTGGAAGAGCCATTGAAGTCAAAGAGGGCTCCCATGGTATGTGTGTATTGAGCTAGGGGGAAATGAAGGATAGAATATGAATAAAATAGAAGTTCTTGGGTGAAATTACCATAACACCCCTACCAAAAGTCGTACACAATGATTCAACTGGCTTATCGATGGTGTCCCACCGGTGATCAGGTGGCTACTATAGGAATGTAGTAGCCATTATCTAGCTCACTTGTTGGTCGGTGACTAAAACAGATTGTGGTAACCCCTACCCACCCATCCCACCAACTAGTTGATGGCCCTCACCGTTGATAAAATGGACCAATTGTAGATTTACAAACTACAGGTCAAGGTCCACACATGCTACAAATTTCTGGGTTGTCCTCTACCCCTCGAGCCACCATTAAACAAACTCAAATAGTTTTCTATTGATGAAGGATATATTGAGATGTTACTATTCTCCCCACCATATTTCATTCCATACAATGAATGTTTCCTGCCCAAATGATAGAAATTAAAAGAAAGAAAGAAAGAACATCCACCCCAAACATGTGAGGTGACTGATTCACAAAACTGAGGAAGACCCACCCATGAAAATAACCACTTGGTATAGCTCTAAATGAACTAAAAATAAAAATTCCAAAAATTCCTTAATGTAGATATTTCAAGATCAATAAAGTATCTAAACAACTCACCAAAAATACTAAGAAGAGAGAGATGAATACTTAAAAAGTCTATAGACCTTCCATAGGTCTTCCCACTATTTAATGATTCACCAAAATAGTGGAATACATAAAGGAAATCCATCAACACATAACCCTTCATCCCAAAGGAGAAGCCTTGATCACTCACCATGAGCAACAAATAAGATAAAAAACTGAATGCTCGATGGAAAGGTATGACCAAAACATTCCAAAAATTCCAAAAGAAAAAACACCCAAAAGATCCATTAACAATTGAACCATCCATAAGAAAGATACAAAAATGGAAAGGATTTACCCAAAAATAATCCACTCGATAATATCCTAGGATTTTCAACACATAGTTACACCCCTCGATGAGCTCATGAGAACAGACACCAGCACCTTCAAGTGCCCCATCCAATAACCCGAGTACACCCCCAAGTTCTATTTATGCCCAATCAAAAAAGCTCAAAATTATTGGGTTAATACACATATAGAGCACAACAATCTCTCAAAAATTTATATCACCCAACACAATAAGATTGAGCACTTACCAAAAAGGCTTGAACAAGTGGATTCTAAAGGAACAAAAACCAACCAAAACAGTATACAACTCCCACCATAGGAAGATTCTCATGGATGAAACAAAATGTGATTTCAAAAAAAAACCCAAAACATCCATAGGTTTCTAGCACAAGATGCCACTAGACAGAACATCATTTCCAAATCCAACCATGAATGTTGAATTCAACATATGCTTTTTTTATTGCTTCATTTAAATTGAAAAGGATTTTTAAAGTGCCACAGTATAAGAGGCTAGGTAGCTTGCCGGTACGACATCTCCAAGATCATTCCAAAGACCTCTTTTAAAACAGGGAGCCTTAAGGGAGTCATCACTAAAATGCTTAGGTGAGAAACATACACTACATGATAAATCTTTATCATAATATTAAAATGAATTCTCAACTTGACTAAAACCCATGAGCATAGAAGCATTCTCTTCCATAGGAATATACCACATAATGGAGACAAACTTAAAGAAATGCTAAGACCCTCATTCATTTATTTGGCAAGAAACCACAACTTTACACTACTCTCAGTGTGGTCATTAAAATAAAGAATTTACAAACATGACATTTAGAGTATAAAACCTTTGAGAGGATAAAAGATATCATCAACTTTTTCAAGAAACCTAATTTCATTCAGACCAAAGGTGGCAAGGGTCTTGCCACCTTTCTGCAAGAAATTTGGGAAAAGGCATCAAGGCGTCAACTAGAATGATAAAATAAATAAATAGATAAATATACATGTTTGAATACTTAAATTTTTTATTTTGTTTATAGATATATATATAATGAAAGTAAAATTTTTTGTTAAAATTTATTTGATATTTAATATCCTACATTACTGTCATTAAATTAGTCTGGAATTATAACATAAACCTTCACCCATGAATCATTTTTATAAGAGGGTTTTCCCTAAAAATCATTCTGCATTTTCGATATGGAATTCAGGTTCTCTATTCTTGCGCAGAACATTCTTCATTTCCTATGTGGGATTTAATTTCTCTCTTTCCTCTACAAAATTAATAATTTTTTATTATTAGTTATTTTTTATCAATTAATAATAAATATTAGTAAATAATAAATAATAATTAACTATAAATGTTTACTATTAAATTTTAATAATTTACTAATTTTTATTAATAATATTTTAAACAATATTAATTAATACTATAAATTAGTATTTAATAATATTATTAAACAACTAATTAATTTCTAAATTGTTAATAATAAATAATAGGTTTTAATTAATTTGTTAATTGAATAATATATAATTAAAAAATAATAATATTAATAATAATGAAATAATAAATATATAATGTCTAATGTGTAATGATAATTATTAATAATTATTAACTAATGAATAATTTTAAATATTTATTAGTAATTAATGTTATTAAATATTAAATCATATTATTTAATTAATAATTTTAAGAAATTAATAATTATTAGTAAATTAGCATTAGTTAGTAATTAATATTTATAAAAAAATGTTATTAAATATTAAATCATATTGTTTAATTAATATTATTAGAAATTAATATTTATTTGTAATTAAAATTTTTTATCAACAATTAGTTGATTAATTAATACTGATATAATAATAATTTTTTAATAATAAGTAATTTAATCATTTAATCATTATTTTTAATATTTAGAAACTAAATAATAACATTAAATATTTATTAGTAATTATATAATATTAATTAATATTTATTAATAAATTAATAATTAATTAGTTAATTATTAATTACTATTTTTAATAAGTAATTAAATATTAGTTAATTACTAATTAATTAATTAGTGATAATTATATTATTATTTATTGGTAATTTTGTGATAAAAATTTATTAATATTTATTAATTAATTAATAGTTAACTGGTAAACTAGTAATTACTAATATTAACAAAAATTTAAGTATTCCTTAATTACTAAGTAATTATTAACTGTTAACTATTAAAAATTTATTAATATACTTTTTTCTAAAGGTTGGGGATGAAACCTCATTTTATTATCAAAGAAAATACATCTTCTTGACTGGGTAGAGGGAGACCCATTACATAGACCAAAGGCCCAAGGCCAAATAGCCTGAAAACATGGCTTGAAAGCCCATTTTTTTGCCCAAAGGGATCTTCAGTAAATAGTACTACTGTAGTACTCGGGCTGCTACAATACTTGTTATGGAACTGCGCTGCTACAGTTCCTGCTACAATGACTCCGCCATTACAGTTTCTTCGCAGCTACGATTCCTCCACTACTATAGTACTACTATAGTGCCCTACTAGAGTGTTGGTATAGTACCCCTAAAAACCATCTCTATTTGGATTCGATCATGGGTCTTGTGGATTCCAAGAAAGAGCATGTACCACATAGGAACAATATTGATTAATTTTTTTAAAATATTATTAATATAAATTAATAAATTATTAATATTCTGTAGTAATAATTAATAGTTAATTATTAATTATTAAGAAATAATATTTATTATTAATTGATTAAAAAAGACTAATAATAATATATTATTAATTCTATGTAGAAAATAGAGAACCTGAATATTGCATAAGAAATGCAGAATGTTCTGTGTATGAAGGGAGAACTTGAATCTCACATCGGAAATGCGGAATGATTTCTAGGGAATACCCTCTTATAAAAGGGAGCTCTAAGTGAGAGTCTCTATTAGAATTCCAGACTGCTTTAATGGTAGTAATTTTGGATATTAAATAGAAGATAAATTCTATTGAAATTTTTTGTTATGTATATATATATTTATTTATATAAACAAAACAAGACAATAAAAATAAAAAATTGAAATATACAAACATGTATATTTATTTTATCTTTTTCATTCTGTCAAAGGGGGCAAGGGCTTTTCCGCCTTTGCCTAATTTTTTTTGTGAAAGGTGTTAAGGTCTTTGTTGACTTTCGTCAGAATGAAAAATAACAAAAGGTGGTAAGGGCCCTGCCACCTTTGGGACATATTTTATAAAATATTTTTCAACTAGACCAATTTGCATTATGTTTTTAAAAAACCTATATAAAAAACTCAATCCTCAAAAAAACATTTATCAAAACATCAATCTTATATAAAAAATACACAAGATTTTCACATTTATAAATTAGTAGTACTTCACCCATGCATTCTCTCAATGCTATAAATCAACGATTATTTTTAATAATGAAATACTATTTTAAAAATATAATAATGAATATTAATATTTAATATATTAAAATTACAAATAAGTGGTAGATAATATTGGAATACAAGAAGAGAAACTAATAACACACCATCAAAATAGTAGAAACATTAATGAAAAATGCATAGGAATGAAAATTTATTTTGAGCATGGAGAATTAAATTACATGAATAAACCTACATTTCAAATAACATTAACAAAAACATTGGTTTTTACATTGAAAGGAAAATCAATGACAATTAAAATATAAGATAATAGATTTAATAATGAAAACAGAAGAAGATAAAATGATAAATATTACTAGATAGTGATAAAATAGAGGTCAATCATTCTTGAATAAATATTGATATTAATATTTGTAAAAGTTTATTATTCATTTAATATCACACAATGTTTTAGCATGAATCATTGATGATGTCATCTTGTAGTGAACTTCAAAATTAGTGCACATGTTTTTCTATATAAACAACAATTTTTAAAAGTAAGAAAAACAATTAAAGAAAATTGAAGTCTGAAAATAGATATTTTGAATATTAACATTAATTAGATAGCTTTAACCCAATAAAGGATAACAAATTTTATGTTAATATAAATATATGTTGCACATAAGGATTTCTTTCTTAAAATAATGATTTGTTTTGTAACATAAGGTTATGTTTATTAACAAAATAGGGAAATATTAGAATCCTCTTTGATATCACCTGGCATTCCAAAGCAATTTTGAACATCCTTATTAACAAAAAATGGTGTGTCTTTAGTGGAGACACTTCCATGGGCCTCTTGGTTAATTAAATCCCAATAGTCATTGAACTCTGTCAAAGCCTTTTGTGGATTTTGGTTTTATAGTAGAATCTATATTTTCATTAGTGAATACTATTGAAAAAAACTTGGTAATCAAGAATGTGTATAGTCAATAATTAATACATATGAAAAACTAAAAATGTGTCGAAAATCATGTTCAAATAACTTTTAGGAAATCCTGAATTTTTAATATAGCTCATACTATTAATAATAATTCAAATAAGAAATTTTAAAATTAAATAGGTAATTATTTTTTAGTATTACCTTGCTAATAAAGCACAAAACATCTATCATATTTTTTAGTCTTCCTATTAAGGTTTTCCATCATAGGCGATGGAGTTCATTGGTGTGGCTTATTGTAGATATGGAGTCTCTAGATATTAAAAGATTCTATTGGACTACATTTTCATCATCAAAATCACTCAACATGTTTTTCTATATTAATAATTGAGTTTAAAGAATGTAAAGTCCAGTGATTTTTAACCAGGTTAAAATAAGATTTTTTTGAAACTTTTCATTTAATGCTCAGGTGAGTTTTAAAACCATAATTTAGGATGAAGTTTTGTGTGTTGGGTTGGTTTAAGTGTTGATATCAGTCTTGAGTAATGGATCTAGAAGTTTCCCGGGGTGTCTCAATGGGTTTCGGGAGCACGGAACCTAGAAACTAGTTTTTAAAAAGCAATACACAGATGTTCTCACATGTTACACATGGTTAGTCAAACCATGAGGGTCATCCATGAAGAATACTCTAGGTATCAAGTAGCAGGCACTTGGTCTGTGCACGGTCTGTCAGACCGGGTGAGTTAAACCATGAGGCTTACCCACTTTTGAGTTTTGGGTTAAATTAATTTAATTAATTCATCATTTAATGGACATTAATTAAATGAGCTATTGGGGGTTTAATTTAATTAAATTAAATCTGAATGAATTTAATTAAATGACATTGACATGGATAATTTATTTAATTAAATTGAGTTGAAAAGAAATAAAATTATTTTAAATGATGTTGAGTTAGAGTCTTTATTTAATTAAATTGATATGAGTGAAATTTAATTAAATTTCATGTAAATTATGAGTTGGGGGTTATTAAAAAAGTGTAATATTAAATGGTAATATTAAATGATGTGTAAATGAAGATTTGGGGTTTCATTTAATTAAATTGAAGGTAAAGATGAATTTAATTAATTAATGTGAAATGAAGATTTTATATAATTAAAATCAAGTTTAAGAATAATTTAATTATTCATTATGAAATGAGGGTTATTATTTAATTAAATTTAGGTCGATAAAATTTAATTAAATAATTTTTATGATTTGGAGTTTTTAATTTAATTAAATTGTGCTCAAATGTTTTAATTAAATAACATGAATTGGAGAAATTAATTATTTAAATTCAGTTGGGTCGAATTTTATTAAATGATGATTAATGAGTTTTGATGGTCTTTTTAATTAAATTGTGTGAGAGAATTTAATTAAATAATGATGAGTTGGAAAATTTATTTTAATAAATTAATTTTAAGTAAATTTAATTAAATGATGTGTAAATGGGGTTGGGATTTATCAAAGCGGTTTTTTAATCAATTGATAATAATAATAATAATGGGGATTATTATTATTATTATTATTATTATTATTATTATTATCTCAATTATAATATAATTCTTGTTTTATTAGGTTATTTGAGGGAGAAAGGATGAGGGTGTCACACCTCTCCACCACCTACGTAAAGCAAGGTGCGACCCCCACAAGGCCTCTCCCATGAGGCGCACCACCCCCTTCTCCCAGCCCCTCTTCGCATATCCGTTTTCTCCTACTCTCTTCATGGAACTTTTCTATCTTGATGAGTTGAATCTATCTCCGTGTGTTTTGTTATTCGCATCGTCCATTTTGGATCTCTGTCATCCAGATTTGGTTTGTAGGAGACCCTAATTAAGGGATTGATTTGGTTTCATCTTTCCTTCTGATTCTTGGTAGTGCAAAAAATGTCTTGGGACCCATTGGTTTGTATTCTGACAACCATCGCCGAAGGCATGGAGGTTTCTCTTGATTCAGTCCACCGTCATCATTTTCGATAAGTCTAAAAACCTGATAATTGGTTTCACACCCCTTGAATTATATTCTTATGGTTTTTTAGTGTTGTAGTTAAGGTTTTTAGTGTGCATTGTTCCCCACTACACTAATTATGGGTGCCAGTTCATGGTTGTTAGGTGTGATGATAAATTCTGAGTGCATGTGCCCTTTTGGTCGAAATATTTTTCTTTATTTTCAAATAAAATTACTTAAGTGGAAACAAGTTACAAGTAGACCAATTCAAAGATCACAAAACATTAAGCCAAACTGCCAAACCACAAACGAAGTAAGAGAAACCAAATCCACCTATGAAACCTTACACCATGCCTTAAGCTGTGAGAACCACCTAATTCCAAGAAACCAAACACTTAATCGCTTTCATCTTCACTGGTAACACTGATGAGATAAGCCCACCAAAACAGGTACACTGATGAAAAACACCACCGGTCAGAAATCCTTGTAGTCGTTGAAACAAAACAATGGAAAAATATGAAAACAACTCACTAGTTGAAGAAGCTCTAAAAAACAACCAAGAATATTCCAAATAGAGACTCAAATAAAAAGAATAATTCTTCATAAACAATGCCTCCTAGAACACCATCGAATGCTCAAACAAGAAAACCCAAAAAAATGTGGAAACCATCACACAAGTCAAATTGGGAGAAGATTTTTGGGATCCTTGTGCTAGAGTAGAGGAAAAGCACCTACATTAAGCCAAAAATGTTTTCGTGACTAGAAACCTCCATCATCAAAACCACCATCAAGTATAGAAGGCCAGGAAATCATTTTTTCCATTACAAAAAACACTAAAATCCATCCACACAGATAATATGGAAAACTGATAACCCCATAAAAAAATTCAAATATAAAAAAACACAATAAATGGTACCACAAAGTAGTGAGGAGAGGGAGACAAATAAGTGAATACGATAAAGGATATGATGAAAGGAAGAGACTTAGAATATGCCACCGCCAAACCCATGTTGTCGAAAATACATCGAGTTCAACCAAGTGGGGTTATTCATGATGGTTTCAATAGTAAGGGTAATAATCACATCGTTTGAAGACCAAGAAGAAGGATCAAACCCCAGCATCACGAGACAAAATAATAAGCCGAGGAGAAGAAAACACACTAGGGGGAAGACAAGGGGAGGAGAGTGGGAGGAGTAGCACGCCTAAGGAAACCACTCACAACAAGGGGGTGATGGCACTGGGATGGAACCCTAACATGAGAGGGATCCACACATGCACTTTTTTTGAGGTGTGTGTATGTGAGCGGGTCTTGGTTTGAGTTAGGAATCTTTGGCTTGGCCAAATTCGTTGAGGTAGGGTTATTAGACATCCCTAATTAATAAAATGTAGTTTTTTTGTTTTTCTTCTTTTGATAAAGATGACGAAAATGTTAGATTAAATTTTTTATTGGGGGAATGTGATAATAAATTATGAATTAATTATATGCTTTGAGGTCGTAAAATAAAAAATTAATCAAGCTATTTATTATGAATAACTAATTTGGTTAAGTTGAGATAATTAATATAAGGCCCCAGCCTTAAACCTTACTTAAAATTGAATTAAATTAATAATTCACATTGAGGATCTTTTCAGGTTTAGAGTTTTAGAGAATTAGGACATAACTATTACATCTCAAAAGATTAAAAAGTAGTCTCTTCTACTAAATTTTCATAAAATAAAAAAACTCTTAAAAAGAAACATGTCTAGTTTCATGTTTTAGGTAGCATGACTTTCCCTTGACCCCATCCTTGACCCTATTCCACGCTAAGTCCTGTGAAAAACATTTCAAAAACTTGGGATGAGCATAAAAACTCAGTAAGGGATACACAAAGAATAAAAACTGTTAGTTTATCAAAACAAAAAGTAAACCATGTATACTTTATCAAGGTAATACTTTTCACCTTTATGAAGTAGTAAAAACTCTTCACTGAATAAAATATCATTACTTACCTTTTTTTAACCAAAGGATTACCATAAAACCCATATAAAGAACACATAACATATATAATGGTAACTTGGGACATAAACATACTTAAGTTGAATAACCATACGGTCGACTCCCACACATATCACTTAATAGAATAGCCATACGGCCAATTTCCATACATACTTAATGGAATAGCCATAAGGCCAACTTCCATAACCAATGCATTGGAGGTTATAACGTAACCACCCGTCCTGGTATTCACGGCACCACCCGTCATATGGTTTATAACGTAACCACCCGTTAAAATGTCCAAGTACCAATATAAAATCATAAAACATAAAACCAATATAAAGGAATGATACCATTTCCACATTTCAATCACAATATATCATAAATATATTGACATAATAGAATCCTTTTTCAAAACCATTTTCAATACCAAAATACATAAAAGAGTATATGGTATTTATTTTATTCTAAAAACATTACAGCTTGTTGAGAAAGCCAAAGACCAAATAATACTCGCGGTGGCGGAAAAGGTCGTTGTCGCCGCGTACGTTAAAAGAAACATTCCTTTTTGTCGTTTTGTAAAACGCTTCGTATAAAAATATTCCTTTTGTATAAAAGTAAAAGTCAAAGGGGTTTATACACTGTATAAAAGAAAGTTGTGTATAAAACTAAATATGCCTCAATGAAAGGAGATTGAGACGAAGTCCCTTACAAAGACGGTATCCTTGGTTTAAAGATAAATCAATTACATAATTATGTGTGAAAAACGAATACACCAAATATAAGTGGATATTAAGTGTAAAATAATCAAAGGTCATTCAAACATATTCAAAGGATGGCATATTCAATAACAACATGTTGAACCCAAAGAAATCGAAATTGGGTTAAGAAGTTCCCTTGACAGCCTAACGACATCACATCAAAATGAGTTGATGAGAGATTATAAAAAAAGGTATCTCATCACTTGAACATAAAATTTACATCAATAAGGATATATGAGAACATATCCCAACATAAAAAATATGTAAATTAAAAGACCCAACAAAATAAGTCTTTTAAAAAGAGGAGGGTGAAAGGTTCCCTTACCGACTTGGGTAACTTTCGAAAAGTACACCCCATTGAAGAAGTGTCATAAAATGAATATGTAAATACCCATAAATGGAATTATATTACAAAAGGAGTGTAATAGTGGGCAGTACATAAACCACTCAATGGAAATTGTGGAAAATGTAGCATAAATCTCTCGGGAATAAAAGTGAGATGAAAAATCTCTTACGAAAACTCGGCAGCCTAACGGCGCCACTTAAAACTTCCAAAATGGATTGATGAGAGGAAATAGGGTCTCTCATCACATCAACATACTGTTTAAAGAATGAGTAATATAAAAGAACATCCCCCAACATAACAAATAGGAGCTTAAAAGAAGTGACATAAAGGAGAGTACTTTAAAAGAAAGAGAGATGTTAGATCTCTTACGAAAATTCGGCAGCCTATCAGCACCACTCAAAACTTCCAAAATGGATTGATGAGAGATAATAGGTTCTCTCATCACATGAACATAAAAATTACAGTAATATTAATATAAAAGAACATCCCAATAACTATAAAGATGAGCTTTAAAAGGAATGACATAAAAGAGTGTACTTAAAAAGAAAGAGAGGAGTAGGATCCCTTACCTCGGGTCCGACTTGACTCGATCGTTCTTTAACGTCCTGAATAATAAACTTGAGTTAATTTATATTGGCTTAATAACCTTTTTCATGTTCATTATTCCTTTTATATAACTTATTTCCATGTTATAAACATTATGTAATCATTTAAGTTAATAATGTTTGTTTTGTCGATATTTGGTTCTTAAGTCGAAAGTGGACTTCTTACAATTACATGTTGTTCGTGTGGTCAAAGGTTCTTTATATCCAGAATGACATTACTGATTTGGATATCATATATATCATTTATATAAAGAATATACATGTATTTATAATATTACATAATCATTTAGAGGTAAGAAATGAAATGCATCATTCATGGAGACGGTAAGCCGTACGTACGCATGAACGCTACTTTCATTTCTTTCTCATATTAATGGAATTAAAATTAAATGAGAGGTATGTATATTTTAATTCCAGAATTATATTCATCATTTAGATGTATCATTCATTATATATATCCATTATATACATATACTTTTAATAGTACATTACATTTGGGGATAAGAAATGAAATGCACCGTTCATGGAGACGGTAAGTCGTACGTACGCATGAACGCCACTTTCATTTCTATCTCATACTTTAATGGAAAAAAAAAATAATGATATAGAGGTATATTATAATTCCAGTATAACATCATATATAATAACTTTAAATCCATCCTTTACACATCCCACATATGGCATTAACGAATCACATCACTTTGAGGGGGCGGTAGTCTGCACTTCCTTAAATGAAGATATCGTGTTTACCCAAAATGGAAACCATAAAGGTATGCCCAAAATGAAAAATACAGAAGCTTAAAGAAATAAATAAACATATTATATATCATATATAAAAATAGTGACATCATAATGGCCACCCTTGAAAGTGTTAAATTAGTATTGAACAATCATCGTTTCGGGAGGCAGAATTTCGCCATCCACGGAAACCGTATGTTCTTTAACCATTTGATGTAGTTTTTTGAGAGTGTATCTCGAATAAATCTTATAAAAACATCCTAGTATATTGAAGATACAGTTTTTGTTACAAAATAAGTAAATAAAAAGAGTTTAGAGGGTTGGAGAAGCAAAATAAAACAAATGAACAAGAGATAATGAATTACCTTTAAAAGTGTAACTCCTTTGGATTTGAGCCTAAAGGCTTCCTTTGAAAGGATTCTTCCCAAAGGTAATCCTCTAGGATGAGGAGAGGGATGTGGAGAGAGTAAATGGGCAGGGGTTGGCCGAGCCAAAGGCTTGAGGAGTGTGTGAAATGAGGTAGAGGTGGGGGCCTTTTATAAGAGGAGAGGAGGGGCACTTTTGGAAAGTAAAGAAATATTACTTTATTTGAAAATTTGTTTCGGTTTTAAAAGGTCCCACATTGATATATTTCGTGGATAAGGTGATAAGGGTTCTAAATCCACTCATCCAATTGGTTTTGGACATGTGTAGTTCATAGATTTTACATTATCTTTCCATTTTATTTAAATCTTCAAATAATGATATCATCGCTACATCATTATTATTTCATAAATAATTTAATTTATTTAATGTCTAAAAATTATAAAAAAATACTATGATGTAGGAAATCTTTTTATCTTTCCAATTAATATTTATAATTAAAAATCTGATCTTTATAACCCCATGTAAAAATTGTTTTCGTAAAACATAATATGTTTGTGTCATTTTTACTTTTACATTAAATAAAAAGTTATTTATGTCATTTCCCAAACAAAGTGTCTCCATGGGGTCCCCAAGTTGACCAATGGCTTTTCTTGGTCGGCCATGACACAACCAATGAGGGTATGACATGTGTCAAGCTCATCTTAGTTTATTAAATCATTATTTTTACCTTAAACTACAATAATTACCACTAATCGCGATTAAGAACTTAATAAGTTACTATTCACCACAAAATTATTATAATCTCAATGAACCACATTTTACTTCTTAATGACAACCACGTATGTTGGATTTTTGAAATTAAAAACACAATGATGGCAAAATTTCATTTAAACGGAAAATCAGTCTTTATAAGTACCACTTAGTGGTTTCACTATTCATCAAAAATTGAAGTTTTTCAGAAAATTACCAAAAATTCACCCTAAGCTATATTTGATATTACGAATTCAAAAATGAAGTCTATTTTAAAAAATTCAAAATATATAAGTCACATTAATTAATTTAATAATTAATTCCCGCTGTCAGAGCAAATAGCGTGTTTTTATGAAACAATAAGTATCAAAAGATTGACACTAGTTTAAGTCCGATTTCAAAGTGAAATTAATTCCAACGACCACTATTGGATTTAATGGTAAAAATATTTCATAATTTCACTTTAAAACCAATTCAAAAGATAATCTAATCATATAAATAAATTAGATTAAAAAGAGGTTTTGAATTAAAAAACAATATTTTACACTATTCATTAAAAAAATGAACTTTATCATAAAGATACCAAAAAATTTACAAAAAGTTAATTTTGATGTCCCGATTCTTAATAAGAGTTTTATTTGGTCCAATAGAATTTATAAGAGTGAACAAAACTATATTTAATGACGGTTCGCCATCAAAAGGTGATAAGTGAACCTTTAGTGAAAACTAGGGCATATACGCCTAAAATTGAATTCTTTCCGTATTTTAAGCCATTATATTTTATTGGATAAATGTAAAAACATTTAAAAACATATATAATCATATTTTAGTTATTTCTATCCATTCCCTCCAATACAACGGCTACATGTTAACTACCATTTAAAATAATATTATTTTATTATTAGAGTGCAACGTAAGATTCCCAAGAAACTCGTTGTTGCGTATTGGGTGTGCCATTGGGCATAGCATCCCCTTTAAAGTCATATTAATATTTTATTCACAAATTTGGATAAATAAGAAAATTTCATATTCTTTATTTACCTGGGGTGTTACATCCTTCCCCCCTTTTGGGAATTGCGTCCTCGTAATTTTTAAAACTGAGCTTGGAAACATCTTTGAAAGTCCCACATCGGAAGAAGAGTCGGTAAAACGATCACTTTAAAATAAAGAAAGATAAGTACAAAGGTCACCCGAGTTAACCCATACTAGGATTCCAATTATGAAAACATGGACATGGAGGAGAAAACATAGGGTCATGTTCTGATGGAGAGTGATAGAAAACATGTTTAGGAGAAAGTTAACCATGAGAGAATCACAAACTTGTGATGGGTTAAACAGTATTCGATTCCCCAATAGGAAAAGTTAATAGACAACATTTTTGTTTTAAGTTAATTTTTATTGAGGAATTTATTCATAAGGAAACATAATCACTTATCATGTTGACTCTCAACTTTTATTAGATTCCTTACACAAACTCATATTTTCTCTAAAAGGCGAGTATTTAGGAAGACTTGTTTAAATTAAGAGCACTATAATCAACTTCTAGAGAATTACCTAACCCAAAAAAATAGAACTATATACTTCCCATGTCTTTAGACTTTAACCAAAACCAAAACCCAAAAGATTAGTACAAGATCAGATAACCCAGAAAAGGATAACCCATTAGAAAGAAAATCTATTCTTAATCTCCAAAATTTGTCCAACAAAATCCGAAGTTCAACGAGGACCATTCTATAATCAATTTGTCCATAAAATTCTTCAAAGTAAACCAAACTAAGATTGAAACCCAAATATTTGAAGGGTTTAGTCAAATAGTCTTCCAAGTTAAATCATAACATTTATCTCCAAACAACATCAGTTGCTCCTAAAGTCTCGTATTGAAAAGTAATTAACCTAACCACATATCCTCCATGATAGGTTAATCATTTTCATAAATAACCCAAAATCAAATTACTCTTAATTCATAAAATCATATAACTAGAAAGAATCGGTCAAACTAACCAGGGACTTCACGTAGTCCAGTGGTAGGCGATAAATACCAGTCGCACTTTGGTTGTGGGTTCGATTCTCGTAGCTTTGTCCGACACGACGGGATGTCACATGGTCTACGTGTTGTCCTTTTTCCAAAACTATATAATTCTTAAAACATTCCCCAAAATGAGATAAAATCTTCAAAAATAATCATAACATATTTTAACCTCAAGTTTATCTCATTCCTTTCATTTTCCTTCATATCATAGAGTAACCCATAATTACCTAAAAATTAAGGATCATATAAACCCAAATGGTTCTTTATAACTATGTCCACAAAAGAAGAGATAACTATTCCTTGAATAAAATTTCATATATTAAACATCAGGGTTACACATAACATAAAAGTCTTCTAATGTAACCCCATCATCAAAAGAGACTTAATACTCTTAATAATTTCACCATAACTCTTTAAGCCCTTATATGTTGACATCTTACTCATTCAACATTATTCATGATCCATTAACCATTCCTTTCCAACTTATTCCGAAATACCTCTTTCCTACAAAAAAATCATGAATCATATCCTAAGATTCCAAAATAGGAAAACAATAGTCATGAAATAATACATACCTTTGATTGGTCATTGTCAGTTTCTTCATCCTCAATCGGAATGGAATTAGGTATTGGTAAACGAGTATTTTTATGATATTGGTGATCCCATTCACGAAACTTCTTCATAGGACAAGTGTTTGCATAATGACCATGCACACCACATTTAAAACATTCAATTGATCCCTCAGAAAGAACTTCTTTCCCTTTCCTCGAGTCAACTGGATGCTTCCTTTTTCCATGGCAGGTTCTTGCTTTATGACCTTCATTTCCACACCTATAGCATATTTCTGTCCCTTTGAAACATTTTCCTAGGTGTTTATTTCCACATCTTTGACACATAGGTTTTTGAACACACTTACCTTTATGATTATTAACTGTAGTTTCGTAGGGATTTGTTTCTCGCATACATGATTCCTTATAGAAATCACCAAGGTTTAGGTGGTAAATCATAAATCCAGATAGTTGGTTGAGGATAAACACAAGATTTCTCATTACAGCTCCCATATCATTCAGTTGCTCGCTCAGAAAATTGTCACAGTTTCCTTCACATCCACCGTTACCTTGGTGCCTCCTAGATCCAGCCATTTACTAAAACCAAAAAGGGTCAGTGTGAGTACAACAACAAAACCATCATGTACTGATGAGGAATATAAACACTAATATATTCTTACTCGTTCACTTTATCTAAAACTATGACTCTGTCTGAAATCCTAACCATTATGGTAATGTCACTTATGCTTAATAATACCCTAACCTCTAAAGTTATCTAAACCAACCTTTGATACCAACTATAAGGCCCCAGCCTTAAACCTTACTTAAAATTGAATTAAATGAATAATTCACATTGAGGATCTTTTCAGGTTTAGAGTTTTAGAGAATTAGGACATAAGTATTACATCTCAAAAGATTCCAAAGTAGTCTCTTCTACTAAATTTTCATAAAATAAAAAAAACTCTTAAAAATAAACATGTCTAGTTTCATGTTTTAGGTAGCATGACTTTACCTTGACCCCATCCTTGACCCTATTCCACGCTAAGTCCTGTGAAAAACATTTCAAAAACATGGGATGAGCATAAAAACTCAGTAAGGGATACACAAAGAATAAAAACTGTTAGTTTATCAAAACAAAAAGTAAACCATGTATACCTTATCAAGGTAATACTTTTCACCTTTATGAAGTAGTAAAAACTCTTCACTGAATAAAATATCATTACTTACCTTTTTTTAACCAAAGGATTACCATAAAACCCATATAAAGAACACATAACATATATAATGGTAACTTGGGACATAAACATACTTAAGTGGAATAACCATACGGTCGACTCCCACACATATCACTTAATGGAATAGCCATACGGCCAATTTCCATACATACTTAATGGAATAGCCATACGGCCAACTTCCATACCCAATGCATTGGAGGTTATAACGTAACCACCCGTCCTGGTATTCACGGCACCACCCGTCATATGGTTTATAACGTAACCACCCGTTAAAATGTCCAAGTACCAATATAAAATCATAAAACATAAAACCAATATAAAGGAATGATACCATTTCCACATTTCAATCACAATATATCATAAATATATTGACATAATAGAATCCTTTTTCAAAACCATTTTCAATACCAAAATACATAAAAGAGTATATGGTATTTATTTTATTCTAAAAACATTACAGCTTGTTGAGAAAGCCAAAGACCAAATAATACTCGCGGTGGCGGAAAAGTTCGTTGTCGCCGCGTACGTTAAAAAAAACATTCCTTTTTGTCGTTTTGTAAAACGCTTCGTAGAAAAATATTCCTTTTGTATAAAGTAAAAGTCAAAGGGGTTTATACACCGTATAAAATAAAGTTGTGTATAAAACGAAATATGCCTCAATGAAAGGAGATTGAGACGAAGTTCCATACAAAGACAGTATCCTTGGTTTAAAGATAAATCAATTACATAATTATGTGTGACAAATGAATACACAAAATATAAGGGGATATTAATTGTAAAATAATCAAAGGTCGTTCACACATATTCAAAGGATGACATATTCAATAACAACATGTTGAACCCAAAGAAATCGAAATTGGGTTAAGAAGTTCCCTTGACAGCCTAACGGCGTCACATCAAAATGAGTTGATGAGAGATTAAAAAAAAGGGTATCTCATCACTTGGACATAAAATTTACATCAATAAGGATATATGAGAACATATCCCAACATAACAAATATGTAAATTAAAAGACCCAATAAAAGAAGTATTTTAAAAAGAGGAGGGTGAAAGGTTCCCTTACCGACTTGGGTAACTTTCGAAAAGTACACCCCATTGAAGAAGTGTCATAAAATGAATATGTAAATACCCATAAATTGAATTATATTACAAAAGGAGTGTAATAGTGGGAAGTACATAAACCACTCAATGGAAATTGTGGCAAATGTAGCATAAATCTCACGGGAATAAAAGTGAGATGAAAAATCTCTTACGAAAACTCGGCAGCCTAACGGCGCCACTTAAAACTTCCAAAATGGATTGATGAGAGGAAATAGGGTCTCTCATCACATCAACATACTGTTTAGAGAATGAGGAATATAAAATAACATCCCCCAACATAACAAATAGGAGCTTAAAAGAAGTGACATAAAGGAGAGTACTTTAAAAGAAAGAGAGAGGTTAGATCTCTTACGAAAATTCGGCAGCCTATCGGCGCCACTCAAAACTTCCAAAATGGATTGATGAGAGAGAATAGGCTCTCTCATCACATGAAAATAAAAATTACAGTAATATTAATATAAAAGAACATCCCAAAAACAATAAAGATGAGCTTTAAAATGAATGACATAAAAGAGTGTACTTAAAAAGAAAGAGAGGAGTAGGATCCCTTACCTCGGGTCCGACTTGACTCGATCGTTCTTTAACGTCCTGAATAATAAACTTGAGTTAATTTCTATTTGCTTAAGAACCTTTTTCATGTTCATTATTCCTTTTATATCACTTATTTCCATGTTATAAACATTATGTAATCATTTAAGTTAATAATGTTTGTTTTGTCGATATTTGGTTCTTAAGTCGAAAGTGGACTTCATACAATTACATGTTGTTCGTCTGGTCAAAGGTTATTTATATCCAGAATGACATTCCTGATTTGGATATCATATATATCATTTATATCCAGCATATACATGTATTTATAATATTACATAATCATTTAGAGGTAAGAAATGAAATGCACCATTCATGGAGACGGTAAGCCGTACGTACGCATGAACGCTACTTTCATTTCTTTCTCATATTAACGGAATTAAAATTAAATGAGAGGTATATATATTTTAATTCCAGAATTATATTCATCATTTAGATGTATCATTAATTATATATATCCATTTTATACATGTACTTTTAATAGTACATTACATTTGGGGATAAGAAATGAAATGCACCGTTCATGGACACGGTAAGTCGTACGTATGCATGAACGCTACTTTCATTTCTATCTCACACTTTAATGGAATGAAATAATAATGATATAGAGGTATATTATAATTCCAGTATAACATCATATATAATAACTTTAAATCCATCCTTTACACGTCCCACATATGGCATTAACGAATCACATCACTTTGAGGGGGCGGTAGTCCGCACTTCCTTAAATGAAGATATCGTGTTTACCGATAATGGAAACCATAAAGGTATGACCAAAATGAAAAATAAAGAAGATTAAAGAAAAAAAATAAACATATTATATATCATATATAAAAATAGTGACATCATAATGGCCACCCTTGAAGGTGTTAAATGAGTATTGAACAATCATCGTTTCGGGAGGCAGAATTTTACCATCCACAGAAACCGTATGTTCTTTAACCATTTGATGTAGTTGTGTGAGAGTGTAGCTCGAATAAATCTTATAAAAACATCCTAGTATATTGAAGATACTGGTTTTGTTACAAAAGAAGTAAATAAAAAGAGTTTAGAGGGTTGGAGAAGCAAAATAAAACAAATGAACAAGAGAGAATGAATTACCTTTAAAAGTGTAACTCTTTTTGATTTGATCCTAAAGGATTCCTTTGAAAGGATTCTGCCCAAAGGGAATCCTCTAGGATGAGGAGAGGGATTTTGAGAGAGTAAATGGGCAGGGGTTGGCCGAGCCAAAGGCTTGAGGAGTGTGTGAAATGAGGTAGAGGTGGGGGCCTTTTATAAGAGGAGAGGAGGGGCACTTTTGGAAAGTAAAGAAATATTACTTTATTTGAAAATTGGTTTCGGTTTTAAAAGGTCCCACATTGATATAATTCATGGATAAGGGGATAAGGGTTTGAAATCCACTCATACAATTGGTTTTTGACATGTGTAGTTCATAGATTTTACATTATCTTTCCATTTTATTTAAATCTTCAAATAATGATGTCATCGCTGCATCATTATTATGTCATAAATAATTTAATTTATTTAATGTCTAAAAATTATAAAAAAAAATACTATGATGGAGGAAATCTGTTTATATTTCCAATGACTATTTATAATCAAAAATCTTATCTTTATAACCCCATGTAAAAATTGTTTTCGTAAAACATATTATGATTGTGTCATTTTTACTTTTACATTAAATAAAAAGTTATTTATGTCATTTCCCAACCAAAGTGTCTCCATGGGGTCCCCAAGTTGACCCATGGCTTTTATTGGTCGGCCATGACACAACCAATGAGGGTATGACATGTGTCAAGCTCATCTTATTTTATTAAAGCATTATTTTTACCTTAAACTACACTAATTACCACTAATCGCGATTAAGAACATAATAAGTTACTATTCACCAAAAAAATTATTATAATCTCATTGAACCACATTTTACTTCTTAATGAAAACCATGTATATCGGATTTTTGAAATTCAAAACACAATGATGGCAAAATTTCATTTAAACGGAAA
The DNA here is from genome assembly GCA_963277665.1 of Viscum album. Classification (NCBI taxonomy): domain Eukaryota; kingdom Viridiplantae; phylum Streptophyta; class Magnoliopsida; order Santalales; family Viscaceae; genus Viscum; species Viscum album. The sequence continues at coordinate 1,509,044,848 of OY728147.1, read as the reverse complement.
ATCAGTCTTTATAAGTACCACTTAGTGGTTTCACTATTCATCAAAAATTGATGTTTTTCAGAAAATTACCAAAAATTAACCCTAAGCTATATTTGATATTACGAATTCAAAAATGAAGTCTATTTTACAACATTCAAAATATATAAGTCACCTTAATTAGTTTAATAATTAATTCCCGTTGTCGGAGCAAATAACGTGTTTTTATGAAACAATAAGTATCAAAAGATTGACACTAGTTTAAGTCCGATTTCAAAGTGAAATTAATTCCAACAACCACTATTGGATTTAATGGTAAAAATATTTTCTAATTTCACTTTAAAACCAATTCAAAAGATAATCTAATCATATAAATAAATTAGATTAAAAAGCGGTTTTGAATTAAAAAACAACATTTTACACTATTCATTAAAAAAATGAACTTTATCAGAAAGATACCAAAAATTTACACAAAGTAAATTTTGATGTCCCGATTCTTAATAAGAGTTTTATTTGGTCCAATAGAATTTATAAGAGTGAACAAAACTATATTTAATGACGGTTCTCCATCAAAAGGTGATAAGTGAACCTTTAGTGAAAACTAGGGCATATACGCCTAAAATTGAATTCTTTCTGTATTTTAAGCCATTATATTTTATTGGATAAATGTATAAACATTTAAAAACATATATAATAATATTTTAGTTATTTCTATCCATTCCCGCCAATACAACGGCTACATGTTAACTACCATTTAAAATAATATTATTTTATTATTAGAGTGTAACGTAAGATTCCCATGAAACTCGTTGTTGCGTATTGGGTCGCCATAGGGCATAGCATCCCATTTAAAGTCATATTAATATTTTATTCACAAATTTGGATAAATAAGAAAATGTCATATTCTTTATTTACCTGTGGTGTTACAATTAATTATGAATTAATTATGTGCTTTGAGATGATAATTAATCTATTAATTAATTATGAGATATTAATTTGGTTATATTGAAATAAATAATTATGAATTAACTATATTATTTGAGTTGATATTTAATTGAGATATAAATTATGAGTAATTAATTTGGTTAAGTTGAGATAATTAATTAAAAGTTAATTATATGCATTGAGATGATAATTAATCGAGAAACTAATTATGAGATATTAATTTGGTTAAGTTGAAATAATTAATTATAAATTAATTATTTTCTTTGAGAAGATAATTAATCAGGAGATTAATTAAGAGATATTAATTTTGTTAAGTTGAAATAATTAATTATGAATAAATTATGTTCTTTGAGTTGATAATTAATTGGAGGATTAATTATGATATATTAAATTGAATAAGTTGAGATAATTAATTATGAATTAATTATGTTATTTGAGAATTGTAATTGAGATAATTAATCAGAGGATTAATAATAAGATATTAAATTGGGTAAGCTGAGTTTATTAATTTTTATTTAATTATGTGCTTTGAGAATTGTAATTGAGATAATTAATCATGGGATTAATTATGAGATATTAAATTGGATAATATGACATAATTAATTATGAATTAATTATGAGATTTGTAAATTGTAATTGAGATAATTAATTGGGAGATTAATTATGAGATATAAAATTAGCTAAGTCGAGATAATTAATTGTGAATTAATTTTGTGCTTTGAAAATTGTAATTGAGATAGTTAATCTGAGGATCAATTATGATATATATTAAATTGGTTAAGTTGAGATAATTAATTGTGAATTAATTATATGCTTTGAGATTGTAATATAAATAATTAATCCGGGGATTAATTATGAGATATTGAATTGGATTAGTTGAAATAATTAATTGTGAATTAATTATGTACCTTTGATATTATGATCTAGATATTTAATCATGGAATAAACTATGGGGAGTTGAGATTTATAATGAGATAATTAATTCTGGAAAAATTAATTATGAGTTATGAATTGTGTTGTTGATTAATTAATTGATGAATTAATTAATGGGATTTGTGTACCTAGTTAATTTTTGAGTTAACTAATGGATTTGAGTATAGCCAATGAGATAAATTATAGGACCTTGTCTCATGTTTTTGAGTTGAATGTGAAGCCCATGTTAATGTTTTAATTAAAATACTCAACATGGTTTTCCTTAACTATGAATGTTAATATTCTTGCTTATATTTAATTGAAATGGGTTAATGAAATGCATGAGTGGTTAAATGTTTCATGCATTATATGTTGTGAATGGTTATGCCTTGAATATAAAGGGGAGCCAATGGGCCATGAGATCCCTTGGAGATAAAGAATATGTTAATTTTTGTGATGATCCTCCAGATACTGTGAGAGTTTGTGGAGTTTATCTAGGTGATAGACCATGTGTGCTACTCTTTGTGATGGATGTCTGTGTGTTACATCCCAATCCATCCAACATCGTTTCCCAAAGGACCGTGAAATCCTGGGGTAGGAAGACCATGTCAGCATCCATATTTATTTCCATGAGGCCGTGAGAGATCTTGGAGTTTGGACCAAGGACAACACCGTGAGCACTTCCACTAGTAATGAATTTATGTGCATTATGTCTTGATCTAGCTAGAAATAGTATCCATGGTATATTTCTATTTGGCGTTGGTACGTGTTGGGTTCATATAAGAGGATTCTAATCACATCTATCTGTTTATATATATATTTAAACACTGTTACTATATATATATAGATAATTAACATGATCAGACATACCAGTTGTGGGATGAAGTTGGTATTGTCGTCAGGTGTCCCTTAGGAACATGGATAGGTTGTTGTTTATTTATCCAATTCTTTTATTGCTTCGATATAATTGCACATTATTTAATTTTATTTCATCATCTAGATTGAGCTAGACATTGGTGGTCTCGATCTCCTAATATTTATATCTCACACTCTATTCGGGATTCCATTTCCCTAGGGTACTTGAGTAGACTTTTCCAATTTGCAGGACTGTGGACATTTGTTATCTTGTTTTCTTATACTTGGAAGTTAGGAGTAAAGGACCGAGCGGGAGCCCTAGATGCTTTTAGAGATCACCCTTGGTGATTGAGTCTTTTTTTTGTTTCTGTAATAAGATGTATATCATGTTGTTTGGATTATAACTTTCAAATATATATGACCATGACATACATGAATTGTGAAAATGGGGGTTGTACTTTTTCCTTATTAAGTTATTATTACAATTGAATTTGGTTGCATTAGTTTTTTATTTATACTACTTTTGTTCTTGTCATATATTTATATACTGTTATACAGTTGTGAAAACATTGATATGATGTTATAGTCTCCCCATTGACTATCCTTACACACTCACTAATATTTGGCAGCCTCTAGCATACGGGGAGGTGAGCTTGAGCTCATGTGGCAACTAGTCCATCTAGTGGTTCGATTGTAAGCCAGTTCGGGACATTACAAAGTGGTATTAGAGGTTCTTCTTTTCATTATTTTTTTTCCTTTGTCTTTCTATTTTCAGTTGGTAGAAAAGAGACGAGGGAAGTGTCGATGCTTGGTTAATAGTCATGTTTGGGACTGATCACCCGATGTACAGAAAATGACCAAGTGTTTAGGGTGGGAATTGATGTCGAGTGAACATGATTTTACCTTTTGTGACTGGTGTGTTTTCCACTACATATTGATTTTGAGAATTTTGGAAATTTTACATGGCATGATACAGTAAGTAAGTTACATTAAATTCATCATCTTATGGACTTAGATATTCATATGTTATACATATGGAATTCCATGTAGTATCACTATGAGGATGCATGCTAATTATGGTTGTGTGCCTTGGGTGTAATTCCATTTTTTTATCTCATTTAGAATGCCTCTTTAGATAGAATATTTCAGTTATAGATTTACCATGCTTGAATGTTTATATACAATTTTTTCTCTGTGATTAACATGCTTTGCTTTTATTCCATGATTTTTTGTTATACAATAATTCTATGTTACTACTTGTGATAACATTCTAGAAATGTTTTGATGTTTAAATAGATGTATTGGTGAAAATTGATTGGTTGCATTTACGACGAGAGCTAGTTTCGGTTGTAAGGAGTATGAGTGACATATAACTGGAAAAAGGGTAACACATGTATTCTAAAAATTGAAAAATGGTTCCTAAAGATAAAATATTAAATTAACATTGATTGTGATGAATGGGATCCAAATGCCCGTGGTAAGGTGTATGAGCGCCTTATTGATTGGTAGATGGACACCCCTGTGTTTTAGCCATGTATAATCAAATTGTGTCTAGAAATGGTTATAAATGTAAAACTATAGAGTTTTTATTGAATGAACTATTGTGGGTCGTATTTTGAAGAATAGGAATAAGAATAAATGGGACCCTCGTAGGTCACCTCTATGTTAAAAAGGAATTTTGATGCTAAATTTTCTTCTTAAAATGAAATTACGTTGAATGTCAAATGTTTAAAGTGGAATTTTTCTGTATTTTCACTATGATATTTTTGATGTTGGTACTGTTTAAGTATCGTTGTCCCTAGTAGGACTTTTGGGTTTTAAATAATGACACCTCTGTTTTGAGGGGTGGTCAGTGTATCTTGACTCTTGGTTTAGGAATAATCATTGAAGAATTCTTGGCCCATAAGGTTAGACATGCCTCGAACATGGTTAATCATTAAAGATGTTCTTGGGTTAACTTCAGAATAGATAGATCAGGGAATTAAGGTAAGATCATCCCACTACAAGGGAGAAATTTTTGGGACTCATGTGTTTTGACATGCTAGTAGGTTTAAAATTTCGACATTCATATGAACTGTTGATATGGTGATCATGGTTTGTGCAACGTAATATGTGCATTTAAGGTGTTTCTGAAATAGTGCCCTTGAGAGAAGCTAGTCTTTTCTTTCCATGAAATGGACACTCGTAAGGTGGGTAGGGTCACATTGGTTCTAGTAAAAGATCAACTGCTTTCTTGGATTCACAACATGATAAGGTTGATGGTGTGCACACATTTTTGGAAACACTGTTGGTTTTTAGAAGAGCTTTAGTTGTAATCTTTGAATGAACATGGATGTCTTGGGTGAAATAGGAATCGATTTTTGGTTGATGACGCATCGGTAGGTGAAGAAGAGATTGTCATAAAGATTTTTCCAGTGATAGTTCAATTGACCTTCTTAGTGACCTGGTTTTTCTTTTAGTGTTTTTTCGATTGAGATGAGCATGTCCCCTATCTTGACCTCGTCCTGGAATAACTGTGATAGCATACGTCTTACACCAAGATAAATTTTTAAAATTCATTGGGCTTGATAATTGGTTATTATCTGGGTTGTATGCGTGGTTATTTGGGTTACGCCTTTATTATTATTGGGGACATGACAGTTTTAATGTATCCTTGTGATGGCTTGACTTGGAGAGTTCATAAGAAGTCGAGTAAGGACTTTTCCTTACTTACAGTTGGTGTTGAAATTGTTTTGAAGGCATGTCACCAGTTTAATAATGGGTATGAGTTTCATGGTTCGTTGATGTATTTCAAGGGAATGTCCAGGGATTGGGATTCTAAAATCATTAAAGGTGTGTTAGGAATTTGGGAATGCAACACGACCATTCAAACGAGACTTCCTGCCCTTGGTGGGTTGGCTAGTGTTGTAGTAGTTCCCGATGGCATCTCGGGGATGAGAAGTTTTTAAGGTGGGTAGATAATAATGTTTTGTGTTTTTTTACTAGGTTAAAATATGATTTTTTTGACCTTTTTCCTTCAATTATTAGGGTGGTTTTAAAATTGTGTTTCATGCTGAAGTTTTATGAGTTATGTTCATTTTAAGTGTTGATATCAGGCTTGAGTAAAGGCTCTTGGAGTTTCTCCGGTGTATCGGTGGGTTTTAGGAGCACTGAACCCAAAAAATAAGTTTTAAAATACGCAAGACAGAGTCATTCACATGGGATACACATAGTTAGTCAAACCATGTGGTTCATCTATGCGGGATAATCTAGGTATCTAGTAGCGGGCGCATGGTCTGCGCACTTTCTCTCAAACCGTGCGAGTTAAACCGTATAGCTTACCCAGTTTTGAGTTTTAGGTTAAATTAATTTAATTAAATTGATTATTTAAAATAATTTAATTAAATGAGATGTATGGGGTATTATTTAATTAAATTAAATTAGAAAAAAAATAATTAAATGATGTTATGATGAATAAGTTATTTAATAAAATTGAGATGAAAATAATTAAATTTATTTTAAATGATGATGAGTTGGAGTATTTATTTAATTAAATTGAGATGAGAGGAATTTAATTAAATTAAATGTTAATAAGGAGTTTGGGGTTTCAAAGAAGGGTAATATTAAATGGTAATATTAAATTATTTTTAAATGAGGAGTTTAGGATTCATTTAATTAAATTTTAGTTAAAGGTGAATTTAATTAATTAATGAAAAATGGAGGTTTTATTTAATTAAATTCAAGGTTAAGAATAATTTAATTATTCATTGTGAATTTGAGGTAGTTTTTAATTAAATTGAGGTTGAGAGAATTTAATTAAACAATGTTGATGAGTTTCAGTTTTTGATTTAATTAAATTTTATTCTGGGATTTTAATTAAATAATATGAATTAAATAAATTATTTAATTAAATTCAGTTGGAATGAATTTAATTAAATGGTGATTAATGAGGAGATAGGGTTTTTTTAATTAAATTGTGTGATATAATTTAATTAAATAATGTTGAGTTGGAAAATTTATTTAATTAAATATGGTTGAAGGGAATTTAATTAAATGATGTCCAAATAGGGTAGGGTTTTATCAAAGAGGGTTTTTAATGAATTGATAGTAATAATAATATAATGGGGATTATTATTACTATTATTATATATATGATAATATAATTAGAGTTTTATTAGGTTATTTTTGGGAGAAAGGATGAGGAATGCACACCTCTCCTCCCTATACGTGAAGCATAGCGTGGCCCGCATGTGGCCTCTACCATGAGGTGTGCCACCCCCATCTCCCAACCCCTCTTCACACAACCATTTCCTTTTTCTCTCTTCACAGAACTTGTCCATCTCTATGAGGTGAGTTTGTCTCCATGTGTTCTGTTATTCTCATCATCCATTTCGGATCTTCGTTTTCCTGAATTGGTTTAGACGAAACCCCAACTGAGGGATTGATTCGGTTTCTTATTTTATTCTGATTATAGGTGGTATAGAAGGTTTCTCAAGACCAATTGGTTTGTATTCCAACAACCACCGCCAAAGGCGTTGTGGTTCTTGTTGATTTGGTCCATCGCCATCATTTTTTAGTAAGGCTATAAACCCGATAATTGGTTTTTCATCCCTTGAATTATATTCTTATGGATGTTTAGTGTTGTGGTTAATGTTTTGGGTGTGAATTGGTTCCCTCTGCACTAATAATTTGTGATTTTTCATGGTTTGTAGGTGAGATGATAAATTCCAAGTGCGTATGGACTTTTGTGGAGGTGCGTGTATGCGAACAAGTCACGGTTTGAGTTAAGAAGCATTGGATCATCCAAATTTATTGAGGTAGGGTTCTAAACATTTCCTAATTAATAAAATGTAGTTCTGTGGATTTACTATTTTTGAAAAAGTTGACTACAATGTTGGATTAAATTGTTTATTGGGGGAATGAGATAATTAATTATGAATTAATTATATACTTTGAGGTTGAAAAATAGATAATTAATAGAGGGATTAATTATGATCAATTAATTTGGTTAAGTTGAGATAATTAATTATGAATTAATTATGTGCTTTGAGATGATAATTAATCAAGGAATTAATTATGAGATATTAATTTGGTTATATTGAAATTATTAATTATTAATTATTAATTAGTTATGTGCTTTAAGATGATAATTAATTGAGGGATTAATTATGTGTAATTATTTTGGTTAAGTTGAGATAATTAATTAGGAATTAATTATGTGATTTAAGATGATAATTAATTGAAGAATTAATTATGAGATATTAATATGGTTAATTTGAAATAATTAATTATGAATTAATTATGTACTTTGAGATGATAATTAATCATGGGAATAATTATGAGATATTAATTTGGTTAAGTAGAAATAATTAATTATGAATTATAATGTGCTTTGAGATGATAATTAATAAGGGGATTAATTATGAGATTTTAAATTAGCTAAGTTGAGATAATTAATTGCGAATTAATTATGTACTTTGAGAATTGTCATTGAGATAATTAATCGGGGGATAAATAATGATAAATTAAATTGGATAAGTTGATATAATTAATTGTGAATTAATTATGTGCTTTGAGAATCATAATTATATAATTAATTGAGGGATTATTTATGAGATATTAAATTGGCTATGTTGAGATAATTAATTGTGAATTAATTATGTGCTTTGAGAATTGTAATTGGGATAATTAATCAGGGGGTTAATTATGTGATATAAAATTAGCTAAGTTGAGATAACTAATTGTGAATTAGTTTTGTTATTTGAAAATCTTAATTGAGATAAGTAATCGGGGGATTAATTATGATATATATTAAATTGGTTAAGTTGAGATAATTAATTGTGAATTAATTATATGCTATGACATTTTAATATAAATAATTAATCAAGGGATTAATTTTGAGATATTTAATTATCTAAGTTGAGCTAATTAATTGTGAGAGTTGGGATATATAATGAGATAATTAATTTTGCAAAAATTAATTATGAGTAATGAATTGTGTTGTTGATTAATTAATAAATGAATTAATTAATGGGATTTTTGTACCTATTTAATAGTTGAGTTAACTAATGGATTTGAGTATGGCCATTGAGATGAATGAGATGCCCTTACCTCATGTTTTTGAGTTGAATGTGAAGCCCATGTTAATGTTTTAATTGAAATACTCAATATGGTTTGACTTAAGCATAAATGTGAATATTCTTGCTTATATGTAATTGGAATGGGATAATGAAATTCATGAGAGGTTATTTGTTTCATGCATTATATGTTGTGAATGGTTAAGCCTTGTATAGGTAGGGGAGCCAAGGGATCACGAGATCCCTTAGGGAGAAATAATATGTTAGTTTTTGTGCTGATCCTCCAGAGACCGCAAGAGCTTGGGGAGTTAAGTGAGGTGATAGAACGTGTGTTCTACTCTTGGTGATGAATTTTTGTGTGTTATATCATGATCCATCCAACATTGTTTCACAAAAAATCCTGAGAGGATAGGGTAGGAAGGCTATGTTAGATTCTATGTTGATTTACATGAGATCGTGAAAGATCTATGAGTTTGGACCAGGGGAAAGACTATGAGTGCTTCCCCTAGTAATGAATGTATGTTCATTACGTCTTAGTCCTTCTAGAAATTTTGTCTAGGGTATATGTCTCATTGGCGTTGGTACACGCTTGGCTCATATAGGAGGATGCTAAGTATATCCATCTATTTATATATATATATATATGCACTATTACTATATATATATATATACATTCATAATTACCATGATCGTACATACCAGCCATGGGCTGAAGCTGGTATCGTCGTCAGGTGTCCCTTAGAAACCTTGATGGGTTGTTGGTTATTTATTCAATTATGTTATTTCTTTGATATAGTTGCATGATGTTTAATTTTATTACACTGTTTAGATTAAGCTATACACTAGTGTTCCTAGCCTAATGAGATTTATATCCCACACTCTATTTGGGCCACTATTGCACTAGGGTACCTGAGTAAAGTTTTCTTATTTATAGGGGTGTGGAATTTTGCTTTTCTGGTTGTTTATACTTAGGTGTTCTGAGAAAAGGACCAAGAAGGAGCTTTGTAATCTTATAGAGATCTCCCTTGGGGATTGAGTCGTTTTCTTTATTTTTGTACTAAGATGTATAGCATGTTGTTTTTTACTACTTTCAGATATATATCACCATGACATGCATGCATTGTGTAAAGTGGTGTTGGAATTTTTCTTTATTAAGTTGATATTAAAATTGACATGTTCTACATTAGTTATTTCATTATATTGCTTCCTCTATTTTCATCGATTTTTATATTGTTATATTATTGCTAAATATTTGATATGAGGGTATAGTATCCCCACTAACTATCCTTACACCCTCACTACTATTCAGCAGCATCTCACATATGGAGAGGTGCACTTTAAGGTTATGTGGTGACTGGTCCAGCTACTGGTTCAATGGATATATGAGTCGGGACATTACAGAGAATAATTGTCAAATAATAGTGACAAGTGAAAACATAGAATGAGAAATAAAAATAAAAAAAAGTTTCCAATTTAGAATAAGAAATCCACTGTATGTTTTAATCATTTAAAATATTCAAATCACCTAAAAAATGCAATTTTTTATTTCAAATGATGTCATGAAAAGTAATAGTCAATCAAGATAAAAAATATATACCTAAGAAAATAAAATATCTATAGTTGATGTAATAAATCTAGCATCATTTTTGAAACATAGTTGAAATGATCTAGTGCATTGATGCTCCTATTATTCAAGGATAAAAACTATATTGCAATAAGGTGGTGTTTATTTTGTAATAAGCCAAAATGGAGAAACTAGAAACCATAGTATCGAGTTATGTTCAATTATACTGCTAACTCGTAAAGATCCACTGCTATAGTGATCCTATATAGTAAGGACAGGTATAATATTTTTTCGATTTGTTTTGTTTTTTAATGAAATTATGGAATTTGTAATCAATATTACTTGAATGTATTCAAATATTTGATGAAAATTATTAATTAAATTTTCATTTTCAGTGATGAATAAAACTTTTAAGGTGTTTTGTTTTGAATAAAGGTGAAGATTTTGAATGATTTAATTTGTTACATATATTGAAAACAATGCACTTTTAGATTTAAAAATGTTTAACTCTGGAGGAAAACCAAACTCATCATTATATTAATTTGAAAATTAATAGCAATTTTAGTTTAAATAAACTAAAAATATATTATTATAATAAAAATAGTTGTATAGTTTTACCTATATCAAAGAATCTCTCAATTATGCAGCTATTCTTGTTATAAATGGTTTGACTTTATTGTTGAAGATAATGACCGAAAAAGAGTCTTTGTGATCAGTCACCATTAATTGAACTCTAAATCTATTAGATTTAAAATTTTCATTAGGCATTGATTCATATCAAAAATATTACAATCGAATACTAACCAAATAAAAAATGGAAACCTCCAAGTAGTGTTATTAGAAGAATGTTTTCAATTCTGGCACCAAATATTTGTATCTAAAGTGAGTACTTTCTTCATGCAAGAGTTTCCTAATTTATAATAACAACTATGGGTGCTCTAAATTATTTTGTATTGTCACTCAAATTAAACACCTTATAGGCTAAAAAATAATGAGTAGATATTAATATATAGATTAGAGTATTTTATAATTTAGCATTACTTTCATAATGAAATTATAAAGTTAGGGATATATTACATACCTATGGACGATTTTTAACATCAGAAATTTGTTTTTTTATTATTCTAATAAATCATAAGTGTAACAGAACTATTCGAATGTGTTAGTGGTGGACTATGAAACTACGACTGAATGATCAACCCATACATGATAAATGTATAATATGCAACATTAATAAAAAATCTTAAGAATTCATCTATCATGTAAGAATTTGGAAACATAAAAAATCCATAGGTAATTTCAGGGAACATGACACCTATTTAGGAAGCTTTCGACTATTGGAATGTCTAGGTTGAAAAGTATTTTCAATGTAGTAAAATTCATTGTGAGAATAATAGAGTCTAAAATAAGTTCCAAAACATAAGCACATATTATAGTTAATATGTAATATACAAAATTAATAGTAAATAGAAAGAGTAAAAAGGTATTATATAGATAGAAAGCCTACCACTCAATCTATTTTCATTGACCAGTTTTAATATCAAAATTATAGATGATTCATTGTTTTTTCCAAGTAATGTGACATTTCCTTTAAAAAATCACCCCATAAACTAGTGTTAACTTGGAACCCTCTGTGAGAAAATAATGAAAAAAAATTAATTATAATTTATCAGTAAAGTAAAGTAAGAAGTCAAAATAGCTAACATGTCGTCCTCTAAAAAAATTCATATTTATGATATAAGTGTGCAAATTTTTCATAGGATGGGAGTAACATAAATGTCCAATAATTTCTAAAACATAGAATAATAAATTAAATATTAAATAAAGAACATTATAACCATATAAAAGACTGTCATTTTTAATAGACTACAGTATGTGACATATAAAGATAAAACTGAATAGTATGCAGTGAGAGTATTATTTGTCGAAAAGTGATTATTTAAATACAACAAGTAAATATGAGTTGAATAAACATAGGAAGATAGAATTGTAGTGGTAATAAATTTTACATATTATATGTTGTTTTAGAACCCTTGTATGAATAATTTAATCAAAATAAATAATATTATAATTGAATAGTGGTAGTTGAGAATCTAATGGACGAACACACATGGTTAATGGGAAAAATATTCAGAAGACATGTCTAGTCACCAAGTTACTTCCTCGAATCAGATCTATTTGGAAATGTTTTAAAATATTACACAATCCTTCACGCAATAAGAGGTCATAAACTAACAATGTGATGGTATTATTTTCCATTTAATCTAAATATATTTGGATATCCACCATTGTTTACAGATCTATCAACCTTCCCACACAGATAAATAAATGAAAACATAGAATTGTAACTGTTCATGTGGTCTTGGAATGATCTTGACATGATAGATGCATAATTGAAAACTAATGTTTGAAGTTATTGTGTACATTAAGGCAGTAAATCCAAATAAATCCTTCCTAGTGAGCAGAATAAAGTAAAACGTGGTTTATGTCTATTGCTATATTTTTTATTTCTCTCGTCAAACCAAAATTTTGAACCACAATACTCATAGATGTTACAAGGATCTCTAATATTGTAATATGCTAAGGTAAAAAAGGTGTAACACCCCGAAGTTTTCAAACCTCTTAAATGAAAATTGGGCATTTTCTTTTTTTTTGTGCTTTTAAAGTTCTCTCTCTAAAACAATCAGAATGTAAAATATAAAAACACGTAACTTTTATTTAATGAACTCAACACTGAAGGGTCTTACATTTTTCGGGTTACAAGGAAAACTCACTAACCAAATTTTCCAACCAAGAACCCGATTACAATAATGGGAAGACTGCTTAAAACTACTAAGAGCACGAAAATGCGGTAGGGATTTCGAGCATCCATCATAAGAAACGTAAGGATTGCTGAAGCCACCGCGACCGTACTCAGCACCAAGGGGATCACACGAACCATCTTCCTTTTTCTCCTTCGGTCACTTGGGGTAAGGGACACCCGAGACCAAACCTTTCTTTTTATAAGCACCCTAATACGGCCGTTGCACCCCAAACGGCTATATTTTTTACCGTTGGGTCTCCTTATCCTCTATGTTGACCGTTGGACCTCAAACGGCTTTTTTCTTTCTCGACCGTTGTTTTCCCAAAGTATCCAATGTTTTGTTTTTAACCGTTACGCAGGTAATGTTTAAATTCAGTTTTTGTCGACGTGTTAAGACTTATTAAGTATAGTTTTGAAATAATTGATAAGTGTTATGTATTTTCTTTTATATATATAGTTGTAATTTATATATATATATGTATATATGGTTTTGGTTTGCTAGCCTAAAATTTGATTAAATTTAAATTATTATAAAATTATCAATAAAACTAATTTATTTTCATAAATTATATTTACGGTTAACTTCTCATAAAATTGTTAATGATGTATATTTACCCATTTAAAAAAATTAATTTATGAATTTCTTTATATAATAATAATAAATAAATAAAACTACACAACTATGTTCTTATTAAAATCAAATTATTTTGTTGCTTTAATTTTGACATTCTACCTATTTAGAGATAAACTTATTAATATTAAACACTTTTTTCTTCTTATTTCAAAATAATCCGAATGTAATTTTTTTTAGTTTATGAAATCATAAGTATATATGTTATTATACTTGAGTTCACTTTTTATTTTATGTATAAAATTTATATATGTGTATTTATATGTTTTGATAAAATAAATAGAAGAAAAAAATATATATATATAATTTATGTTTTAGGTATGGGTTTAATAGTTTAAAATAGTGGTGTATTTATAACCCTTGACTTAGGATAATATTAGTTTATTGATAAGGTTGAATTATTGATTTTTATAATAAGTTTAATAAAACAATAAAATGACTTTTTTTAAGACAAAAACGTTGAAATGAAATAATCAAATATAATATATAATACGTTAAAAAGAAAAACGAAACCGCTAGTTTTTTTTTTTTTTAAACCCCGCGTCGACGGCAGGCCGTTCGATCTCTCCCTCTTTCAATCTTGGACGTCCGATCCAACGCGCTCGATCTTGTCCGTCCTTTTTTTTAAAACCCCACTGTTTGTGAGCCGTTCGATCAATCTCCGGTTTGATCCCAGCCTCCCGCTGTTTTCTTGGTTTTCTTCTACCTCGCGTCTGTGGTTTCTTCTCCTACCTCACACCGTCGGACCAGTAGAGTTTAGGGTACCTTGTTTCCTCCGCCAAAGCCGACAGCGGTTACCTCCTTTCAACAGGTCGGCGCTTCCCTTTATTGCTCGTCCTGGATAACCTCGACGCCCCCTTCTTACTGGGCTGTCTTCTTTTTCTTCTTATCCAGGAGTTGCACCGAAAAGCAAGGGTTGTTCCTTCGGGTTCTGTTTCCAAACACCTCCTTCAGAAAACCTCCGAGACCTCGTCGCCACCGCGTTCTCTCCTCCTCCTCTTTGAGCAAGGTAAGGGAGAGGTTTTGCTTCGGTTTTCTATTTGAGTTTCATTTTATATATATACACGCTTATATATGTGTGATATATATATATGTGTGTTTATCATACGGTTATGCACCTGAATTCACTCTTCGTTGTCTCCTCTTCACCTCCTCTCCGTTCTGTAAGGGTCGAAGTCGTTTTTTTTAGCTTGTTTTAATCTTCGGTTTATGGGATACATATATATACATATGTATACTTATATAACTAAAATTATGCATGTGTATGGGGATTTCTTACACCATGATCCATGTATTAGGCCCTCTCTGTGTCTACTAACTTCTTTGGGAGGGAAAAAGATTTTATCTCTTCACTTCGATGGTTATATGTAGGTATATACGGTTTTTATACATATATATATATATGTATATATTATTTTCGGTATATATATGTGTACTTAAATAAATACCTTTGAATGTATACATCCTTTTCTTCAGAATATATGACGAATGAGTATGATTATTATGTTTCAATACTTTTTGGTATAACGTGATGAGTTACTAATAATTGTATATACCCTTTAAAATTTATTACTCCAAAGAACGATACAAAGCCTATTTATAAACATGGTAATATATAGGATGAAGATTAAGGATTGGTTTAGTGACAAAATAACTTCTCTATTTGAAAATATTTATTTATCAGCGTTTTGTCAATTCGTGCACTTTTTGTAAAAATGTGTGGCATGAACCCCCCTTAAGAATTTATATGTTTTCAAGTGAATGTGTTTTCAAAATTTCAGTTTCCAAAACTTTTTTATTATTATCAGGACTTGGTTATATATGTATATAATTATTGACACATAAGTTTCTAACAATTTTAATTGATGCTAAGCCAACATGTGTATCGCACCGGTGGACCGGCTTAACCTGAAAATTTAAGTACCCTCAATGAAACTTAAACTTGTAAAGAATGTGTTTTGCATGTTTAAAGATATGAACTATGAATTTATGGTTTTATTTAATGAACATGATGAAATTTTACATGACAATCCGCTATGTTTAGTATTCCAGTTATTTTTGCATGTGCAAGAGTAAGTTGATTTAGTTTATTTGCATCAATGTTTAATCTGAAGCCAATAGCCTAGTTCTTTTTACATCTATGATATGATCCCCCTCAAGTCATGAATATGTATGTAAAAAGGAGTTTTGATTAAGAATGTATGAAACCCTATGAATGAATGACCATGTCAAGATATGTGAGGGATGTATAGGACTTAAATGTTTATGGACGGGTGCGCCCGGAATTATACAGCGCTCCAATGCATTGGGTAAAGCAAGAGTCTCATGAGACGTCATGTGCAACGGTCTTGGAGAATATCCTTGGCTCGTGCTATCAAGTGCAACGGACTTGGCGAATAGCCTTGGCTCGTGCTATCATGTGCAACGGTCTTGGAGATTATCCTTGGCTCGTGCTATCAAGTGCAACGGTCTTGGCGAATAGCCTTGGCTCGTGCTATCATGTGCAACGGTCTTGACAAATGGCCTTGGCTCGTGCTACCATGGGAAACAGGATTGGCATTTGGCCTTGACCCGTACCAAAATTATGGTCATGACGTGAGGTCTTGACAAAGTCCGGTATTATGCATCCCCTCTGCATGTAATGATAATGTTTAACCAGGGGTTAGTTCAACTAACAGGACAACCCCTAGTTGAAAGTTCCCAAGATCATGAAAATGTACTTTATGCATCAAGAACTGTTTTCATATGGTAAACTATTAGATGACCTGCATTTTTGATCCATGATATGCATGTCTTCCCTGTTTAGTCATAGAATTCTTTTAGAAGTAAAGTAACTTTGTTTTAACATTATGCATTATTTATTCTTCTTATATTGCGCACTCTGATCATGTTTATATTTAAACTCATTTCAAGTACGTGCTTCTTTGTGCAAGTGGTTTTCAAAGAAAAATGGATCTCATGTCTTAAGAAAAGATAATGTTTTAGTTTTATCAAAGTGTTTTATTTTCTTCAAAAATGTCTTATTTGAGAAAGTATTTTCTTAAAATGTTTTTAAAACCCCTTACTGGGCATTTTTTCTCACCCTACGTTTTGTTTAAAATTTTTCAGGCATGGAATGTACTGATGAAGTTTATCAGAGCAGCTGGTTTCCCAGAATCATGAGCCTCGCGATCTTCTGTAGTCATGAGACATGATATATTTTTTGTAAATGTTGTAATGAAATGCTAAGCATATCATGTCTCATGAGGCACCCTGGGTACTGGGGTCGCTACAGTTGGTATCAGAGGATAGGTTCAGGCAACTCTGGAAAACCAGGTGATATAGATATATTGCTAAGACTAACTAAGTAAGAATGTTATAACTTTCAGATGGCTGATGTACCTACCGACCTTTTGTCACTCCCCACTGAGCCTCTAGAGAACATTATATCTCTAGCCAGCCGTGAAAACTTCCTGAATTATGCCCAAATCCGCATGACGTGTAAGCACTTGTACGATGTGTCAAACTCATCTAGGGTGCTTAGTCTCCACCAGGGAATGGGGATGGATTATCTCCTAATGATGATGACCCAGTTTCCCTCGTACGCACGTCGGGGAAGGTATCACGAAGGACTCTTCCGAGTGTTCACAGATGGCGAGGAATTTGGCACAATGCTAGATAACCCTTTTCAAGAAGCTGCTGCTGCTGGAGACCTCCGAGCGGCTTATCTGTGCCAAGTCCTGAACTACGGCTTCTGGGGCCAGTTAATGGACTTCGGAGCGTTGGAAAATGAGTCCACCCGTGTGTCTCTTAGGCAAGAAGTGTACACCGATGTTTCCCAACTCCACACCCCTCACGCTAAACTCAGGAGGCGTTATAAATGTTCCCATGAGTTTAGTCCTGTATGTTCATCATGTGTGTGGTTTGAAGAGTTAGGAAGTTTTGCCACTCTTTGTGGCGTACGTCTTGTGGACTCAGACTTTGTCGTGTAAACTTTTTCATAAATGGAAGTTTCTTGTTTCTTTTCATGTCTTCACCGTATCTATGTTGTTAAGAGTTTCCCCTCGATGTTTGTTTTCAGATGGCTGGACAAAAGAACTTCTCATCCCTACCCGATGAGCTAGTAGAGGTCATCTTGATCAAGGCATGCATGGTGGATTACCCATCATTCCTCCACCTACGAGGGTCCTGCCAGCGTTTGCTCAAATTAGCAAATGGTCCAGAGATTCTTCGGCTATGTCGAGAGAATAATCGCGTCTTTCAGCTCATCGCTGCTGCTCAACTCCCCTGCTATAGGCGAAAGGGAATGTACTTTGAGGGCCTGTTCCAATGTTTCACTCTGGCACAAAACTTTACTGCCAGAGCATGCTTTCTCGTGGCTGCCCAGGATGGCCAGCTCAGCGCAGCATATATGTTCCAAGTCTTGAACATCAGTCTCCTCGATCGCACCGTCCCTCTCGACTACCTTGAGCAGGATGTGGCCAGAAGAGTCGTCAAGGACTTTATCTACTCGGACATATCCGAGCTTTGCATCGCATGAGCCTCCCTTTGGAAGCCCGTGTGCAGTACACACAACTAGGAGTTTATGGAGCACTGTTCGAGGTGCATCTGGACTAGGGAAACTGAAGAGCTGTGTGCCAACTTTGGTGTTCCGTTTACTGATCCAGATCCACTGTTTCAGTAGAGTTTTACGTTTGGAGTTTCAGTTTCTTTTTTTTTTATGATAGAATTGCGGGGACGCAATTCTTTGAAGGGGGAGATAATGTAACACCCCGAAGTTTTCAAACCTCTTAAATGAAAATTGGGCATTTTCTTTTTTTTTTTGTGCTTTTAAAGTTCTCTCTCTAAAACAATCAGAATGTAAAATATAAAAACACGTAACTTTTATTTAATGAACTCAACACTGAAGGGTCTTACATTTTTTGGGTTACAAGGAAAACTCACTAACCAAATTTTCCAACCAAGAACCCGATTACAATAATGGGAAGACTGCTTAAAACTACTAAGAGCCCGAAAATGCGGTAGGGATTTCGAGCATCCATCATAAGAAACGTAAGGATTGCTGAAGCCACCGCGACCGTACTCAGCACCAAGGGGATCACACGAACCATCTTCCTTTTTCTCCTTCGGTCACTTGGGGTAAGGGACACCCGAGACCAAACCTTTCTTTTTATAAGCACCCTAATACGGCCGTTGCACCCCAAACGGCTATATTTTTGACCGTTGGGTCTCCTTATACTCTATGTTGACCGTTGGACCTCAAACGGCTTTTTTTTTCTCGACCGTTGTTTGCCCAAAGTATCCAATGTTTTGTTTTTAACCGTTACGCATGTAATGTTTAAATTCAGTTTTTGTCGACGTGTTAAGACTTATTAAGTATAGTTTTGAAATAATTGATAAGTGTTATGTATTTTCTTTTATATATATAGTTGTAATTTATATATATATATATATGTATATATGGTTTTGGTTTGCTAGCCTAAAATTTGATTAAATTTAAATTATTATAAAATTATCAATAAAACTAATTTATTTTCATAAATTATATTTACGGTTAACTTCTCATAAAATTGTTAATGATGTATATTTACCCATTTAAAAAAATTAATTTATGAATTTCTTTATATAATAATAATAAATAAATAAAACTACACAACTATGTTCTTATTAAAATCTAATTATTTTGTTGCTTTAATTTTGACATTCTACCTATTTAGAGATAAACTTATTAATATTAAACACTTTTTTCTTCTTATTTCAAAATAATCCGAATGTAATTTTTTTTAGTTTATGAAATCATAAGTATATATGTTATTATACTTGAGTTCACTTTTTATTTTATGTATAAAATTTATATATGTGTATTTATATGTTTTGATAAAATAAATAGAAGAAAAATATATATATATATAATTTATGTTTTAGGTATGGGTTTAATAGTTTAAAATAGTGGTGTATTTATAACCCTTGACTTAGGATAATATTAGTTTATTGATAAGGTTGAATTATTGATTTTTATAATAAGTTTAATAAAACAATAAAATGACTTTTTTTAAGACAAAAACGTTGAAATGAAATAATCAAATATAATATATAATACGTTAAAAAGAAAAACGAAACCGCTAGTTTTTTTTTTTTAAACCCCGCGTCGACGGCAGGCCGTTCGATCTCTCCCTCTTTCAATCTTGGACGTCCGATCCAACGCGCTCGATCTCGTCCATCCTTCTTTTTAAACCGCACTGTTTGTGAGCCGTTCGATCAATCTCCGGTTTGATCCCAGCCTCCCGCTGTTTTCTTGGTTTTCTTCTACCTCGCGTTCGCGGTTTCTTCTCCTACCTCACACCGTCGGACCAGTAGAGTTTAGGGTACCTTGTTTCCTCCGCCAAAGCCGACAGCGGTTACCTCCTTTCAACAGGTCGGCGCTGCCCTTTATTGCTCGGCCTTGATAACCTCGACGCCCCCTTCTTACTGGGCTGTCTTCTTTTTCTTCTTATCCAGGAGTTGCACCGAAAAGCAAGGGTTGTTCCTTCGGGTTCTGTTTCCAAACACCTCCTTCGGAAAACCTCCGAGACCTCGTCGCCACCGCGTTCTCTCCTCCTCCTCTTTGAGCAAGGTAAGGGAGAGGTTTTGCTTCGGTTTTCTATTTGAGTTTCATTTTATATATATACACGCTTATATATGTGTGATATATATATATATGTGTGTTTATCATACGGTTATGCACCTGAATTCACTCTTTGTTGTCTCCTCTTCACCTCCTCTCCGTTCTGTAAGGGTCGAAGTCATTTTTTTTAGCTTGTTTTAATCTTCGGTTTATGGGATACATATATATACATATGTATACTTATATAACTAAAATTATGCATGTGTATGGGGATTTCTTACACCATGATCCATGTATTAGGCCCTCTCTGTGTCTACTAACTTCTTTGGGAGGGAAAAATATTTTATCTCTTCACTTCGATGGTTATATGTAGGTATATATGGTTTTTATACATATATATATATATGTATATATTATTTTCGGTATATATATGTGTACTTAAATAAATACCTTTGAATGTATACATCCTTTTCTTCAGAATATATGACGAATGAGTATGATTATTATGTTTCAATACTTTTTGGTATAACGTGATGAGTTACTAATAATTATATATACCCTTTAAAATTTATTACTCCAAAGAACGATACAAAGCCTATTTATAAACATGGTTATATATATGATGAAGATTAAGGATTGGTTTAGTGACAAAATAACTTCTCTATTTGAAAATATTCATTTATCAGCGTTTTGTCAATTCGTGCACTTTTGGTAAAAATGTGTGGCATGAACCCCCCTTAAGAATTTATATGTTTTCAAGTGAATGTGTTTTCAAAATTTCAGTTTCCAAAACTTTTTTATTATTATTAGGACTTGGTTATATATGTATATAATTATTGACACATAAGTTTCTAACAATTTTAATTGATGCTAAGCCAACATGTGTATCGCACCGGTGGACCGGCTTAACCTAAAAATTTAAGTACCCTCAATGAAACTTAAACTTGTAAAGAATGTGTTTTGCATGTTTAAAGATATGAACTATGAATTTATGGTTTTATTTAAAGAACATGATGAAATTTTACATGACAATTTGCTATGTTTAGTATTCCAGTTATTTTTGCATGTGCAAGAGTAAGTTGATTTAGTTTATTTGCATCAATGTTTAATCTGAAGCCAATAGCCTAGTTCTTTTTACATCTATGATATGATCCCCCTCAAGTCATGAATATGTATGTAAAAAGGAGTTTTGATTAAGAATGTATGAAACCCTATGAATGAATGACCATGTCAAGATATGTGAGGGATGTATAGGACTTAAATGTTTATGGACGGGTGCGCCCGGAATTATACAGCGCTCCAATGCATTGGGTAAAGCAAGAGTCTCATGAGACGTCATGTGCAACGGTCTTGGAGAATATCCTTGGCTCGTGCTATCAAGTGCAACAGACTTGGCGAATAGCCTTGGCTCGTGCTATCATGTGCAACGGTCTTGGAGAATATCCTTGGCTCGTGCTATCAAGTGCAACGGTCTTGGCGAATAGCCTTGGCTCGTGCTATCATGTGCAACGGTCTTGGCAAATGGCCTTGGCTCGTGCTACCATGGGAAACAGGATTGGAATTTGGCCTTGACCCGTACCAAAATTATGGTCATGACGTGAGGTCTTGACAAAGTCCGGTATTATGCATCCCCTCTGCATGTAATGATAATGTTTAACCAGGGGTTAGTTCAACTAACAGGACAACCCCTAGTTGAAAGTTCCCAAGATCATGAAAATGTACTTTATGCATCAAGAACTGTTTTCATATGGTAAACTATTAGATGACCTGCATTTTTGATCCATGATATGCATGTATTCCCTGTTTAGTCATAGAATTCTTTTAGAAGTAAAGTAACTTTGTTTTAACATTATGCATTATTTATTCTTCTTATATTGCGCACTCTGATCATGTTTATATTTAAACTCATTTCAAGTACGTGCTTCTTTGTGCAAGTGGTTTTCAAAGAAAAATGGATCTCATGTCTTAAGAAAAGATAATGTTTTAGTTTTATCAAAGTGTTTTATTTTCTTCAAAAAGGTCTTATTTGAGAAAGTATTTTCTTAAAATGTTTTTAAAACCCCTTACTGGGCATTTTTGCTCACCCTACGTTTTGTTTAAAATTTTTCAGGCATGGAATGTACTGATGAAGTTTATCAGAGCAGCTGGTTTCCCAGAATCCTGAGCCTCGCGATCTTTTGTAGTCATGAGACATGATATATTTTTTGTAAATGTTGTAATGAAATGCTAAGCATATCATGTCTCATGAGGCACCCTGGGTACTGGGGTCGCTACAAAAGGAATATAACATATGATTTTATTGTAAAAGTAAAAAAATATCAAAACATTTTTACAATATTGTTATAGTAATATGATAGTATAAGTAATTAAATTAATCTATGTATTTCACAGTTTTTAGTTGTAGTGAATTATCCACAACATCAATTGTTAATTTATTTATTATTTTTGTATATTTCATAATAGTAATAAATTAGGTAAACATTTAATTATAAAAAATAAAACATATATGTCCACATACGTGTCAAATGTAAAACAGGATCTACAACAATATTTATTGTTACATGTGTTCCCAACATTATATGATTCATTGAATCTTGAACCACAGAAAGTAGGCTAGAACCTGCATGCATAATAGTAGCTCATCTCTAGATCAAAATAATATATAATTTAATTAAATATTATATAGAATACACCCATATATATATATACACACAAGTAAAATTTGGTATTTCAATTGTAATCTCTAATATACCTAAGGTTGAAAAGGAATTTTAGTTTCCAATAATAGTATCAATAGAATTGTTTCTATTAGAACATAAATGCATAATAAATAATATCAAAATGACTGAGAAGAAATTTTATAATGGAATGAGTTTTTCTTACTATGATGAGGAGATAAGGGTTTAATCAATAAGAATATTATCATCATTATTCAAACCTATAATGAGTATTGAAGAAAAATTCAGTTGTTAAATACAAGTCTTAAATTAGAAGAATAATTTTCATCATAGTACAATGACATATTTCTTACAATATGAATTGTTGTGTTGTATCATGGTATCCATTCATTGTCTTTTCTTCTTTGATCTAGTATATAAGGTTGAAAAATCAGTGCATTTTTTATGCACTATCAAACAAATAGATAATAAATTTGACATATCTTTGGTCATTTGAATTGAAATATTAAATAAAACTAATTGTACTAGTTATTTTCAAATGAACTAACTAGTGATGGATATGGTTGATGATGGAATGTGTGTTCCTCTATCTGTTCTACTATTTGGTGTTACCGGTTCAGTTATAGGATAATTTTCAAGAGATCTTGATCCTCTAATTGTAGAAATATAGTAAATATACATACTGAATGAATGATAAACAACAGAATATTTTCATGTGAAGAAAATACATAACTCACAACTTGTTCATCATTGTTTCCTTAGTAGTCTTACTTGAAACCATACTTCTCTAGTTCTTGATGGGTAATTCATGTTTCCATGGTTTATCTTTTTATTTAATTTTCCAGGTGTTCAAGAAAATCATGATATGCACTACTGTGAGCATAGTAAATGTAATATATCTTTTAAAGGAAAATAATGAGTCCATTATGCATGTAATTGAAGAAATTTATTAAAACATTAATAAAAATTATAAGGAATCTGTATTAATGAAACTGAAAAAAAAAATATTGAATGAAATTAGTAAGGCAAAACTAAATAGAAACATGATTTTATGTGGTGTAGGATATCTATATCAACCCTGGAAAAATTATAGATGAAGAAATGTTGGCCTAGAATAAGAATTAGTGTCCATTGTAATTGAATCAAAATAGTATATGTATCATGTTGATGTTTCATATTTCAAATAAAACTAAAAATATTAATTATTGGAGAAAATATTTTTTTCCTGAAAATAAGAAGAACTCACAATTTACAGATATCAAGATCTTTAGTGTATCTGTACAGACAAAGTTGTATAAAAATGGTGGCCAAAAAACAAAGTGGATCCCTAATTCATGATTCATGAAAGTAGATATATTGTATTATAGTATAGAAATTTGGTACGAATAGATTGAAATAAAAAACATAAAAGTAAAGAAAAATGGTACAGAGAAGTTATGAAGGAAAAATTACCAAATGTGGGATTCATTCCGAATCGGATGAATCTATGCTAAGGGAAAATATCGAGCCATCGCCAAGATCTGTAAAGGAATAGGAATTTTTCCTTTTGAAGAAAAGAATCGGTGTCACTAATGGTGAAGATATTTGCGATGTCAAATATGTGATTTTATTTTGAGGTATTCTTTTGTTTATTTTCAATCTAGTATTTATCCATTGGTTTCCCCGTGAGTTTTTGGTGAAAAATAGAGATTTTGGTCTTGACAGCTGGTGGAACACTGTTGGCATGCAGTTAGAGGAAACTATGCACCCTCACCCAAAAAACCAAATAAAAATTGTTCATTTTAGATAGTGGAGACCGCACAATTTGGAAAATCATGAAGTCTAACCATGCGACCTTTCGAGGTCATTAAAAAGAGGAAAATTACCATTTCTCTCTCTTCAATTTTAACCCTAAATCAAACCCATCAACCCCATTCAAAATTTTCATCCATGGGAGATTCCTCCAAGCCTTCATGGAGCCTTCAAGAAAAACAACTTTTGGTTGTTTTAGCCTTGGAACTTCAATGATTCTTCAATTAAGCCTCTTTTCTCATGATTCCTCCCTTCTTATAGGGGTTTTCCTCCCTCCTTATATAGTTCTTATTTTCTATTGGGGTTTTTGACCTAAAGAGGGTTTCATCTTGTGTTTTTGGGAGAAATATTGATGGTTATTGTTTGATATTTCCTTTATAGGGTCTTGTGGTTGTGCAGTTGTGGTTTTCCACCGGTTTCCAGAAGTTTTGAAGTGTGAGGTTGGACAAAATCCATTTTTTGGTATTTTAAAATGACACTTTTCAAGGGTATGTGTGAACCCAAACAATTACAAACATATAAAATCATTAAAAGGAAAGTCATCCCAGATAAAGACTATATTAACTTCCCCTCCCCTATGACTAAATCATTATGTCAAGCCTCCACCTTCACAAGACTTCTTGGCTAGCTGTCTAATGTAGGGCATGATCCTAGTACCGATGGAAAAAGTTATACCCTGTCATTATTCAAAATCATGATAGTGAAGCTTTGGTGAATACTTTATCCTCCAAATCCCCATATGGATCAGATCCTTGTAGAGTGTCTAGGTGCTTTCACATGAGAAAATCAAATATCACCAAAAACTAACATGCAGTGGAAAACCGTGAAGAGCCATGCACGGGTAGGCTCAACCCAAGAAACAAATCCAAAAAATGAAATAAAAATTACAAATAATTTCCACATCTTTGATGTTGTCAACCTCCGAGAGCCAATAGATATTGAAGCACCACAAGATGCATTCGGTCGCTCACCCTCACATCTCAATGCACTATGAAGACCACCACTCGGATCTGCCTTGGAGATAATGGTGGAGTCCTAGAGTGAGAGCAAAGGAACTGGAAGCCAATTCCCTTAAAAGAGCTCATCTCCCAGGGCCCCAATACCACAGAATCCAAAAATACCAAACACATCTCATCCAACCAACATAAAATCATTCTACCATTCAAAAAAACCTTTTGATCCATCACATATGAATTGGATAACAAACCTGGAGAAAGCCTTCCAATCAGATCTCATCTGACTTAGGCCACACTAGGACATTGATGACCACCTATCCACACCTCCCAAAACATTAAACAAATCGCCATAGTAGATCCGACTAGGAATGACACC
Organism: Viscum album; assembly: GCA_963277665.1. Classification (NCBI taxonomy): domain Eukaryota; kingdom Viridiplantae; phylum Streptophyta; class Magnoliopsida; order Santalales; family Viscaceae; genus Viscum; species Viscum album. The sequence goes on along the minus strand of OY728147.1, from coordinate 1,509,018,722 downwards.
GTGGAATCAAGAGGATAGAGCTGGGATAGGAGGAAAAAACCCTCGACCAATGGAAACTGAGATGGAAAAATACTAGTAGAGCTACCTAAAGTGACAACAACACCCAATGCATAAAACGATATCAAAATCTTGAAGGAAAGGCAACCAAAAATCTGATTTCACCACGTCTGAAAGTTCTGGTCGGATGATAATGCCTCCAAAGATGTGACGACAAAAATTATAGAGGAGGAAGAAAATGTATCATCAAAATTTGAGGTTTTTAAAACCCTCACAACCACTAATTGAAGTCTAGGCAGACCATCTGATCTTTCCCCACCAGAGAAAAATGATTTTTTTCACAGGTGCATTCTAGCTGAAGACAGATCCGTAGCCCACAAAGCCAAAGCTACTAACTATTCCAATCTACAAGGAAGCCGATAAAGCCACAATCCATCAGACGAGACAGAATATATGGCCACAAGAGTCATTGACACCTAGTGACTCTATCCATAACACCCCTATCGCACAACCCTCTTTGAGAACCTACCGATTGTGCTAAATCCACCAACTGCGTCAAACCTGACAACCCCAAAGCCCCTGGGCCCTCCCAAGAGCATAGAGATCCTAAGAGCACCCATAATGTAGGTGATTTCGTGATTTTACATTATTTTATGAGCTTAAATTTCGTTCTTGAGTTTTTAAATGTGTTCTTTGGATTATTTTTATGCTATGAATACATTTTGAAAAGGTTTTGTGATGCATATATGATGAAAATGAGTTTTCTAAAGGAAATTGGTTATGCTTAATGTGTGATTTGTTGTGGTGTTTCATAAATATTTTTTATGCCTCATGTGAAAGGTGAAAAATGTGTTTTCAAAGATATTTAAAGGTGAAAATGTGATGAATGTGGATTTTCCAAGAGAAATGGATTTTTTCTGCATGTTTGATTATTTTTGGTGCACCTTAAATATGTTTTTGAATTGTGAAAGTGTTTTAAATAATGTTATAGAATGGGTTTTATATAAGTATGAATTTGAAAGGGGCATTTACCATGAAAATGGTAGGATTCCAAACACATTCTTTCTTTTTGTGTTTCCAAATGGGCTTTATGAACTATGGAAGTGGTGATAAATGTATTTCCAAATGGTTTTTTTTGTGTGTGTAAAATGGTACAAATAAATTTTTTATGGAAATTATTGATTTCCTTGTGTTATTGAGATTCTTGGAACCTGTATGTGAAAGAAATAATTTATGTGACATGTCCAATGGAATTTATGCACACTGGGAATCTTGATTATTCTAGGTGGGTGAACTAGATCTATTATGCTAGTTGATTTAGATTTGGTTGAGGCCCAAATTCATCTAGAAGGATTGATGACTTCAACACTAACTAAACATGTGATATGATCAAAGACCACTAGAATTTTTGTATGGGATCCCCTCCAGTAGTTCATTCACAAGAACATTGTTGGTTTTTTCTTATGATTCAAAGACTGCTAGAATTTTTTAATGGGATCCCCTTTATTGGATCGTGCATGGGAATTCTATTTTTAGTTGATTTGGAGGATTTTGATCAATAAGGTATGAGGTTTATAGGGCCCCACTAGTTCTATTTACCTATAGGTATTTACCCATAGTTCTCTCTTGTGACATAATGATTATGTGATGTGGTTCTAGCCCTCAGTATATAGTTGACCTTGTGTACCTTTTTATTTCAAGCAATATTATTTATAAAAAGGGGTTTCCTTAAAAAGTGTTTCCTGAGAAATTTCCCCTTAAAATGATTTCATAGAAATGCTTAAAAAAATATTATGGAAATGTGAATGTTGATTTTTATTTAAATGTTATGTTGTTGAATCATTATATTGGGTGGAAACCTACCAGGCATTGGCCCACACCATATATTCACCTTTGGGTGTATGTAGACTTTTTTATATATTACCCAGGTAAAGGAAAGATGTGTCGTGGAGGTAATGGTGGATCCATTTGCTAGTTTTCCAATTATTATATGTGTTGATGATGGGGGCTTGAGGGTAATGAACCTTTTATTTCATGCATGTTTTTGGGATAGTTTTTTTGTACCCATTCTATTATAGCACATTTTCTTTTAGTTAAACTTTTAAAAATTAAATTTTAAAATTGTTGTACCTGGTTTTGTTATAATTATCAGTTATGTGATGTTTACTCTTTTCGATTAATTTTTATTATGTTAATTGGTGAAATCATTCCCAAAGTGAATTTTCACTACCCAATAACTATTTTTCAGCCCATGGGGATTGATAATTCCCATTATACCATTCCTTGAATCAGGTTGGATGGAACCCCAGATTAGTTTGTGAAAAAATTATATCATAGAAGGTCACACACTTTTTTGATCAAGTTATTTGGGATGAGACTGAATATACTGGAGCTAGGATTATTGAGTCTTTAGGTTCTAGTTGCGAGTGGGGTGTCTGTCCAAAAAACCTCATGACATGACTCAATTTACTATGAGATGTTGGGATTTTCTTTTACTTCTATACTAGGTGAGACATATAGGCTACAGACTGTATATAGACACTAGGTGTGGGTTGGTTAGTTTAGTTTAGATTTTTATTGTGGTAGATTTGGTTATATTATGATTTATAGAAGTGTTTGAGATATTTTTATTGCTAAAAAATTTCTGAATATTTGTTGTTGGTCTTTTCTTGTGGTTGTTGATTGATGTAGTAAAATGAATCATCTGAGAATTCCTATGAAACTATGGGAAAATTATGGGGATATTTATCCCTCAACAATTGATCAAAGGATAGTGGAAGTTGTGGTTTGGGCCTTCCAAGCCTTGGGATAAGGAGTAGGCTATGGTCCTTCTTAGGTTAGAGAATCCAAACTAGGTCCTAAAAAGGAAAAATCTCAGGAGTTCCTCAAGAACAAACCTCCTTCTTTCTGGGGTAGCGGAGAACCTCTATAAGAATTGGATTGGATTGAGAAGTTAGATAAGATGTTCAAATTTCTTGATACTCTTGATATAGTTATAATGAAGTGTTCTTCGTTCTTGTTTGAAGGACCCCATAAAAAGTAATATGAATTAGTAGTGAAAGATGGGAAGCACGAGAAGATGGGTTGGAAATATTTTAAGGTTATATTCAATGAGAATTATTTTCCTAATATTTTGTCTTTCACTAGGTCCTGGAAGTTTTTGTATCTTAGGCAGGGAGATCTGACCGTGATGGAGTACACTAACCACTCTGCAGAGTTATTTTAGTATGCACCCAATATCGTTTCCAATGAGTAGCTGGAGGATCATATTTTTAAGATGGGTTTGTGACCAAAAATACAATCTTTGGACCTATTATTCAAGATAAGGACTAACGATGAGGCTGTTGATCATTATATGATATTTTAAGTTGATTTTAGAGGAAATTTTGGTTTCTTTGGAGCAATGTCAGTAGTGGGAAGTGCTAGTTCATCTAAGAAGAAGAGGAAATGGGATGAGTTGGGGAAGAAGGGATGAGGTAGTTCACTCCATCCTTCTCGACTTTCATTATCTATGACTTATGATGTTAGGTTAATTTTTTTCCATTAGTGTCGGAATGAAGGTCACATGAGATATGTGTGCTAATATGCACTCATACCTTGTCAGTATTGTAGGTCCATGGGGCACTTGATGTTATTTTTCATAGTAGTGCACCCATATTAGAGTGATGAAGGATGTGTAGCTTTCAAATGGATGTCAGTTTGGTTCCAGGACAATGGGTTATCGATTTGGAGGTTTCAACAGTTGGGATGGATCATCTTATAGGAAGATCCAGTTCAAGGTAGAGTCGTAGGCCTGTGGTCTCTCTTTGGTTGAGGCTTAGATGAGGAAAATTCATGCAGTGGATCGAGAACTAGTGGAATTAGATGTAGGGCCTGTGACAATTTGAGGTTTCATTCTTATTGCACTGTCTTTAGCTATTGTTCTAATTTATATTGGTGCTTCATTTTCTATCATTTCTAGCAGTATTTTTTATGTGTTAATGTTTCCAACTGAACTTATGTCGTATGCGATGGATTTGGTAATGCTGCTTGGTAATAAGTGAGAGCACGGTTTCAAGAGTCTGTCTTTCACACTCACTGTGTCAGGGGTCAAGCTGGAATGAAATTTTATTGTTTTGAAAGTGGATGTTTTTTACATGATCCTTGGTATATATTAGATGGTGTGTTTTTAGGTGGACATTTATTGCTATAGGCAGTCAGTGATTTTTTTGGAACATGATGGAAGTAACAAGGTTTTTCAAGGTGAATAGGATCTTTAGATGGGATGTGATGTACCTCCACTTCCAGAATTGGAAAACCTCGTTTATCAGATCTCATCACTCATATTGGAAGATGATGATAGTGCTCTTCAGGGTGGATTTCCTCCTGTGGTGGATGATTTCCCAGAGTTTTTTCTTGAGGATTTCTCATAATTTCCTCTAAAATGAGATGTGGGGTTCTCTATTTATTTTTCATTAGGAACACATCTGATATCTATTCTCTCATACCGTATGACCCCCACTAATTTGAAGGAATTAAGGGTAAAAATTTAAAATTTACAATCCAAATGATTCATTTTTCTAAGCATCTCACCTTAGGCTACCTAAGTTCTGTTTTCAAAAAAGGTCAATGGATATCTTCATTTGTAACGCCCCGACCCCAGCTACCCAGAGTCGGTGCGTTACTTCGTAACATTGGCATGATCACAAAAGATCAAGTCTCGAATGACGGATTAGTTTAGTAGCCTTGGAAACACTAGATACATTCATAATCCTTACATTACATCATTAAGTAAAACAAAACTACAAAAACATATTGTCTTCATATCCCCTCATACTATCCCTGTAGGTCATTCATAATATACTTCTTCACATCCTGGAAAAATTAAAACATTGAAAGGGTTGAGCTCAGATGCTCAGTAAAGATAACAATATAGCGGAAGCTTTCATAAATAAATATAAACATTTAAGGCAATGTAAAACTAAAACAAGAGCCTTTTAAACTTGAACTTCAACATAATATAGCAAAAGTAAAATGAGATAATGTCGTTTACTTATTCACATGGATATTCTACTGGTCGAATAATCACATGCAACATCAATAACCACTTTCATAATGATGGAATGCATAATGCCAGACTATCATAACCACGTAGCCAAGGCCTTGTGCCAAGACCACAAATAAGATTTTTTCAAGGCCTCGTGCCAAGACACTAGTTTGTCTCATGAGACCTATCGATGCATCGAGGAGCTATAGCGGGCTCCACCCGTCACTTATTAAGTCCAATGCATTCCTCATATAAACAGGTTTAAACATATCATAAACCATAACATAATCGTATCACATAAAACATGCATAAAGGAAACATAACATTTCCACATTTCAATCACAAGATATCAATACAACACATTGATATAATAAAAACACTTTCAAAACAATTTTCAATACCAAAATAAAAAAAAAATTAAAACATTGTATTTATTTTTGATTTAAAAAAAGTTATGGCTTGTAGAGGAAGCCGAGACTCAAATAATGGTCACGGTGGCGGAGAAGTCATTGTCGCCGCATATGTAAGAAAAACATTCCTTTTTGTCATTTAGTAAAAACACTTAGTATAAAAAGATTCATTTTGAATAAAATTAAAAGTCAAAGGGGTTTATACACCGTATAAATGAAAGTTGTGTATAAAACCAAATATGCCTCAATGAAAGGAGATTGAGATGAAGTCCTTACAAAGATAATTTTTAAAATAAAATAGATCTATTATGTGTATTAATTATAAGTACACATAAATAAAGTAAAAATACAAGATATGACATAATAACATCATGACATAATTTGAAAGTAGGAGATTAACCCAAAGAATGGAAATTGGGTTAAGAAATTCCCTTACCTCGTGTCCGACTTGACTCGATCGTTCTTTAACCACCTGAATAATAAACTAGATTTAATTTCTATTTACATAAGAACCTTTTTCATGTTCATTGTTCCATCTATATCACTTATTACCATGTCATGAACATTATGTAATTATTTAAGTTTATAACGGTCGTTTTGTCGATCTTAGGTACTTGAGTCAAAAATAAACTTCTTAGTATTACACTTTGTTCATGTAGTAAAATATCCATTATATCCATAATTATATTCATGATTTATATATCATATACATCATATATATCTAGTATATACATTCATTTATAATATTACATAACATTTAGAGGTAAGAAATGAAATGCACCGTTCATGGAGACGGTAAGCCGTATGTACGCATGAACGCTACTTTCATTTCCATTTCATATTTAATGGAATGAAGTTATAATTATATAAAGGTATAATATAATTCCAGTGTAATATAATGTATAATACTATTTACTCCATCATTTATACATCCCACATATGGCATTAATGATTCAAATCACTTTGAGGGGGCGGTAGTCCGCACTTCCTAAAATGAAATTATCGCGTTTACCCATAATGGAAATCAAAAAGTATGACATAAATGAGAAATATAGAAGCATAAGGAAAACATAAACATAATATATATATCATATATGAAAATAGTGTCATAAAAATGGCCACAATTAGAGGTGTTAAATGAATATTGAACAATCATCATTTTGTGAGGCAGTATTTCGCCATCCACAGAAACAGTATGTTCTTTAACCATTAGATATAGGTGTGTGTAATTTTAGCTCTAATAATTCTTATAACAACATCCTAGTATATTTATGATACTGTTTTTGTTACAAAATAAATGAATAAAAAGAGTTTAGGGGGTTGTATAAGCAAAATAAAACAAAATAACATAAGAGAAGACATTACCTTAAAATCGTGTAACTCTTTTTATTTGAGCCAAAGGCTTCCTTGGAAGAATTATGCCCAAAGTGAGGCTTCTAGAAGTAAGGGAGGGAAGTTGGGAGAGTATTTGGGAAGAGTTTGGCCGAGTCAAAAAGATTTGAAAGTGTGAGTAAGGTGGTAGTGGTGGGGGCCTTTTATAAGTGGAGAGGAGGGGCACTCTTGGAAGGTAATGAAATGGTACTTTATTATATAATGAGTTTCGGATTTTAAAGGTCCAAAACTTATATAATTCAAGGATAAGGTGATAAGGGTTCGAAATATACTCATACAATAGGTTTTTGATAGGTTTAATCCTTGTATTTTACATTATCTTTTCATTTTATTTAAATCGTTAATTAATGAGGTAATCGCTGAATCATCATGGTGTCATAAATAATTTAATTTATTTAATGTCTAAAAATTATAAAAAAAATATCATGATGTATGAAATATTTTTATCTTTCTAATAAATATTTATAGTCAAACATATGACTTTTATAACCCCATTTAAAAATTGTTTTAGTAAAACAACTTATGATTGTGACATTTTTATTTTAACTTTAAATAAAAGTTATTTATGTCATTTTCCTACCAAAGTGGCTCCATGGGGTCCCCAAGTTGACCCATGGATTGTCTTGGTCGGCCATGACACATAAAATTGGGGTAGGACAAGTGTAAAGGTATTTTCATATTTTTATAATATCATTTTTACCTTAAATATCACTAATTACCTTTAATCGCAATTAATTAAACTTAAAAGTTACTATTCACCAAAAAAGTATTTTAATCCCATTGAACCACATTTTACTTCCTAATGACAACCATGAATGTCTGATTTTTGAAAATCAAATCACAGAACTGGTAATCTTTCATTTAAATGAAAAATCAGTTTTTTAACTACCACTTAGTGGTTTCACTATTCATCAAAAATTGAAGTTTTTCAGAACAATTCCAAAATTTCAACCTAAGCTATAATTAATATTCTGAATTAAAAAATGCTGTCTATTTTACAAAATTCCAAACATATAAGTTTCATTAATTAATTTTATAATTAATTCCCGCTGTCACAACAAATAGCGTGTTTTTAAGAAACAATATATATCAAAAGATTAACAAGTGTTTATGTCCAATTTCAAAGTGAAATTAATTCTAATAACCACCATTGGATAAAATGGTAAAAATATATTCTAATTATACTTTAAAACCACTCAATAGTATAATTTTTCACTATATATTATTTTGATTAAAAAATTTGTTTTTAAGTATTTTTCACTATTCATAAAAAATTGGAAGTTCTCAGAAAAATACCAAAAATTCAACATAGGCTAATTTCAATATTCCGAATACAAAAATGAAGTCCATTTTGAAATATAAAATTTATATAATTTCAAAAAGTGGGTATTACTATTCATAGCGGCTACTTTGATTAGTTTCAGTGTGTTAGAACTCGATGTTGCGTACAATGCAAGCTATTGCATTATTGAATGAGAAGCGTATCATGGAAGCTCGGGGTGTTACATTCTTCCCTCCTTCAATAAATTGTGTCCTCACAATTTGAAATTTTTCTCTGAAAATAAAAGGTTGAAAATAGAAAATACCTTTGCGGAAAACCCACATCGGAAATAAGGTTAATAAAAATATAACTTTAATAGATATAAAGATAAGTACAAAGGTTACCCGAGATAGCCCATACTAGGATTCTATGAAAATATGGATATGGAAGAAAAACAAACCATCAAGGTCTGATGGAGAGTCGTAGAAAACTGGACTAGGAAAAATTTAACCATAAGAAAATCACAAACTTGTGATTGGTTAAATAGTCATTGAATCCCCAGTTGGAAAAGTTAACCGACAACGTTTTTGTTTTAAGTTACCTTTTATAAAGTTGAGGAATTTATTTAGGAGATTTACTAAGAACGTAAGTAAATATACATACTTGTCATGTAGACTTTCATTCTTTAATAAATTTTTACCACAAACCCATCTTTCACTCTAAAAGGTAATATAACTCAAAAATATTCTATTTATCGTAATTGTATAAGGTTCCAAATATTAACACATGCCATTTAGATTAGTAAAACTATTTTGTAATAACCAGGGACTTCCTGTAGGCTAGTGGTATGTAATAAAGGCATATCTCACTATGGTTGTGGGTTCGATTCCTGCAGCTTTGTCCGACGCAATGGGTTATGCCACACCCTTCAGGTTGTCCTTTTTCTAAAACTATAGTATTATAATATTCCAAAAATAATCTTCAGAAATGTTTTAACCTTAAACAATACTATCCATGGTTCAACTTAATCCATTCCAACATTAATAGTTATCCAAAATACCTCTGTCCAGACTTTCTCTAAAAGGTCTCTAAATTCCAAAATCAATTGTAACATCAGATTCCCCAGACAAAGTAATGTTTCTCTTATTGTCACATACTAAAAATATGATTTCCTTCATCATATTAAAACCTTAATGATAACAACAAGTACTGCAGTACAATCTTTATATATATCACATTATTCTTATAACCAAAATATAATCCTTGAGTCCAAAAGAACCAATACATAAATTATTCCACTTCAACTGTAGTAATAGCATAAGATTGGCCTTCATCCCTTGGCCTTTTCTGAGGTAATTTTCCCTGACGCTTAGGACATTCATTTTCATAATGCCCCATTTCCCTACAATTGTAGCATTCAACATTGATATCCTATTTCTTTCCCTTGCAATCACGAGCCTGGTGACCCTTTTCACCACATTTATAACAAACTCCCATTCCTTTTAGGCAAGTACCAGGGTGATTCTTCCCACAATTATCACATAATGGAAAATCCTTCTTTCCCTTTTTCCCTTTATCTGTCTCTTGTTCCACCGTTCTCTTCTTCTCTTGCATTACTTTGTTGTCATAATACTTATAGAATTCCTTTTCTGTCTTGATATCACACGAGACAATATCTTCGTACGATGAGAAGGATTGTGATAATAAAGCTCAATGGAAAATGGTTTTAACCCATCAAAGAAACGATCAATGTTACTTCTTGGGTTACGTATATAATTAGTAGCATACCTCGCTAACCTCGTAAAGTTGGCCTCATACTTTGCGACATTCTCATCCTCCTTTTGTCTCAGACTTAGATACTGTCTTTCCATATCTTCTCGATGGTCATGTGGAAAGAATTTTTCTACGAAAATATCTTTGAACTCTCTCCATTACATATTTGACACATCTTCATCTTCCTTTGTGTTTTGAATCAGCGACCACCATTGATCGGCATCTCCAGTGAGGCGGTAGAATGCCATGACAACCTTCTCCCTTTCGCTACTCCCTAAGGCATGGAATATTTTTTCTAAGGAGATTATCCATTGCTCAGCTACTAATGGATTTGTACCCCCATTAAATTTTGGTGGTTTTTGCCTCATGAAGCGGTCTAACATTGATCCTCCACGTTGTAGATCAGGGTGCTCCATATGAGTAAGGTTATTATTCATAACCTGAGTGATTTGTCCTATTATGGTAATAAGTTGATCATCACCAGTTGTATCTCCAGATCCACAATAATTATCTTGAGCAGGAGGGAAATCCCTACACGGAGTGCGTGCATTGATACGGTATTCATTCCTTCCACTAGGCGCCATTTCTAAACAATGGCATAAACTAGATTAGTTTATTAATCAAAATACATAATTCCATACTTGTAAAATACTTAACATAAATTGAATTATTTATGGATATAATCCATAAAAAATTTTTCTTTGAGGAAGTATATACTCATAACCCTTCATAGTGGTTTGTAAAGGAAATGAGAATTATCCTAAGAATATCCCCCGGGAGTGTCGTAACCAAGAGTGCAGCAAGGCCCATTATTGTGCACGAGTTCCCATTCGAGTCTAGCTCAAAGCAGTGTTTTCGGGTTTTACCCCTAGGTACATCTGTGCCAGATCCGCCTCTACCTGCTCGTATCTAGATAGGGGTGTATTGCACGGAAAACTCACAAAATCTCTACAACAACAAAATTCTAGGAAGTTCTTCTATACTAATCCTCAAAGTCTATCTTTGGGCTATGTGCTTAATCAGAATTTATCTAAATCTAGCTTCCAAGGTTAGTAATAAACTTCCTCGAATACCAACTGTAACGCCCCGACCCCAGCTACCCAGAGTCGGTGCATTACTTCGTAACATTGGCATGATCACAAAAGATCAAGTCTCGAAATACTGATTAGTTTAGTAGCCTTGGAAACACTAGATACATTCATAAGTCATACATTACATCATTAAGTAAAACAAAACTACAAAAACATCTTGTCTTCATATCCCCTCATACTATCCCTTCAGTTCCTTCATAATATACTTATTCACATCGTGGAAAAATTAAAACATTGAATGGGGTGAGCTCGGATGCTCAGTAAAGATAACAATATAGCAGAAGCTTTCATAAATAAATATAAACATTTAAGGCAATGTAAAACTAAAACAAAAGCCTTTTAAACTTTAACTTCAACATAATATGGAAAAAGTAAAATGAGATAATTTCATTTACTTATTCACATTGATATTCTACTGGTCGAATAATCACATGCAACATCAATAACCACTTTCATAATGATGCAATGCATAATTCCAGACTATCATAACCACATAGCCAAGGCCTTGTGCCAAGACCACAAATAAAATTTTGTCAAGGCCTCGTGCCAAGACACTAGTTTGTCCCATGAGACATATCGATGCATCGAGGAGCTATATCGGGCTCCACCCGTCACTTATTAAGTCCAATTCATTCCTCATATGAACAGGTTTAAACATATCATAAAACATAACATAATCGTATCACATAAAACATGCATAAAGGAAACATAACATTTCCACATTTTAATCACAAGATATCAATACAACACATTGATATAATAAAAACACTTTCAAAACCATTTTCAATACCAAAATAAAAGAAAATTAAAACATTGAATTTATTTTTTATTTAAAAAAAGTTATGGCTTGTAGAGGAAGTCAAGACTCAAATAATAGTCACGGCGGCGGAGAATTCGTTGTCGCCGCATATGTAATAAAAACATTCTTTTTTTTCGTTTAGTAAAAATGCTTCGTATAAAAAGATTCTTTTGAATAAAATTAAAAGTCAAAGGGGTTTATACACCGTATAAATGAAAGTTGTGTATAAAACCAAATATGCCTCAATGAAAGGAGATTGAGACAAAGTCCTTACAAATATCATTTTTAAAATAAAATAGATCTATTATGTGTATTCATTATAAGTACACATAAAGAAATTACAAATACACGATATGACATAATAACATCATGACATAATTTGAAAGTAGGAGATTAACCCAAAGAATGGAAATTGGTTTAAGAAATTCCCTTACCTCGTATCCGACTTGACTTGATCATTCTTTAACCTCCTAAATAATAAACTAGAGTTAATTTCTATTTACATAAGAACCTTTTTCATGTTCATTATTCTTTTTATATCACTTATTACCATGTCATGAACATTATGTAATTATTTAAGTTTATAACGGTCGTTTTGTCGATCTTAGGTACTTGAGTAAAAAATAAACTTCTTAGAATTACAATTTCTTCATGTTGTAAAATATCCATTATATACATAATTATATTCATGATGTATATTTCATATACATAATATATATCCAGTATATACATTCATTTATAATATTACATAACATTTAGAGGCAAGAAGTGAAATGCACCGTTCATGGAGACGGTAAGTCGTACGTACGCATGAACGCTACTTTCATTTCCATTTCATATTTAATGGAATGAAGTTATAATTATATAAAGGTATAATATAATTCAAGTATAATATAATGTATAATACCATTTACTCCATCCTTTATACATCCCACATATGGAATTAACGATTCAAATCACTTTGAGGGGGCGGTAGTCCGCACTTCCTAAAATAAAATTATCGTGTTTACCCATAATGGAAATCATAAAGTATGCCATAAATGAGAAATACAGAAGCATAAGGAAAACATAAAAATAATATATATATCATATATGAAAATAGTGTCATCAAAATGGCCACCATTAGAGGTGTTAAAGAATATTGAACAATCATCATTTCGTGAGGCAGTATTTCGCCATCCACAGAAAGAGTATGTTCTTTAACCATTAGATGTAGGTGTGTGTAAGTGTAGCTCGAATAATTATTATAACAAAATCCTAGTATATTGAGGATACTGGTGTTGTTACAAAAGAAATGAATAAAAATAGTTTAGGGGGTTGGATAAGCAAAATAAAACAAAATAACATAAGAGAAGACATTACCTTAAAATCGGGTAACTCTTTTGATTTGAGACAAAGGATTCCTTGGGAAGAATTCATCCCAAATTGAGGTATCTAGGAGTAAGGGAGGGAAGCTAGGAGAGTATTTGGGCAGAGTTTGTCTGAGAAAAAAGGCTTTGAAAGTGTGAGTAAGGTGGTAGTGCTGGGGGCCTTTTATAAGTGGAGAGGAGGGGCACTCTTGGAAAGTAATGAAATGTTACTTTATTATATAACGAGTTTCGGATTTTAAAGGTCCCACACTTATATAATTCGAGGATAAGGTGATAAGGGTTCGAAATATACTCATACAATATGTTTTTAACTAGTGTAAGCCTTGGATTTTACATTATCTTTTCATTTTATTTAAATCGTTAATTAATGAGGTAATCGCTGCATCATCATGGTGTCATAAATAATTTAATTTATTTAATGTCTAAAAATTATAAGAAAAATATCATGATGTATGAAAACTTATTATCTTTATAATTAATATTTATAGTCAAACATACGACTTTTATGACCCCATTTAAAAATTGTTTTAGTAAAACAACTAATGTTTGTGACATTTTTATTTTAACTTTAAATAAAAGTTATTTATGTCATTTTCCTACCAAAGTGGCTCCATAGGGTCCCCATGTTGACCCATGGATTTTCTTGGTCGGTCATGACACATACAATTGGGGTAGGACAAGTGTAAAGGTATTTTCATATTTTTATAATATCATTTTTACCTTAAATATCACTAATTACCTTTAATCACGATTAATTAAACGTAAAAGTTACTATTCACCAAAAAATTATATTAATCCCATTGAACCACATTATACTTTCTAATGACAACCATGAATGTCTGATTTTTGAAAATCAAATCACAAAAGTGGTAATGTTTCATTTAAAAGAAAAATTAGTTTTTTAACTACCACTTAGTGGTTTCACTATTCATCAAAAATTGATGTTTTTCAGAACAATGCCAAACTTTCACCCTAAGCTATAATTGATATTATGAATTCAAAAATGATGTCTATTTTACAAAATTCCAAACATATAAGTTTCATTAATTAATTTTATAATTAATTCCTACTGTCACAACAAATAGTGTGTTTTTAAGAAACAATATATATCAAAAGATTGACAATTGTTTATGTCCAATTTCAAAGTTAAATTAATTATAATGACCACCATTGGATAAAATGGTAAAAATATATTCTAATTATAATTTAAAACCACTAAATTGTATAATTTATCACTATAAATTATTTTGATTAAAAAAGTTGTTTTTAAGTATTTTTCACTATTCATAAAAAATTGGAAGTTCTCAGAAAAATACCAAAAATTCAACATAAGATAATTTTGATATTCCGAATACAAAAATGAAGTCCAGTTTGAAATATAAAATTTATATAATTTCAAAAATTGGGTATTACTATTCATAACGGCTACTTTTATTAGTTGTGATGTGTTAGAACTCGAAGTTGCGTACAATGCAAGCTATAACATTATTGAATGAGAAGCATATCATGGAAGCTCGGGGTGTTACATCATTTGTCTATTTATTACCACAAGATGAATAAGGTAACAATTAAGAATAAATACCCTTTACCCCGTATTGATGAAATTTTCGATTATCTTAAAGGGAAAATGTGGTTTTTCAAGATTAAATTTTATTCTGGGTATCACCAAGTCAGAGTTAGAGAGATGTATGTTCTAAAAATAGCCTTATAAAGAAGATACGACCACTTTGAGTATTTTTTCATGACCTTTAGGTTGAAAAATGTTCTTTCAGTCTTTAAGGAACTTATGAACAGGGTGCTCCACTAGTATCTTGATTCCTTTATAATGGTATTTGTGGATGACATCCTGGTCTATTCTGGGACTGAGGAGGTGCATGAGCAACATTTCAAAATTGTGTTAGGAGCCCTTTTGGATCATTGTCTCTATGCTAAGTTTTCGAAGATCAGTTTCTAGATTAGGGATTTGGGGTTTCTAGAACATGTGATCTTGGAGAACTAAAGGTGTTTCGGTGGACCCTGAGAGGATTAGTGCAGTGATTTCATTGGAACAACCGAATAATGTGTTTGAAAACATAAGCTTTTTTAGCATATAAGGGATTTCTATGCGATTTTTTGGGATTTCTCATGGATTTCTTCATCCATGAAGATTCTCATTAAGAAGGGGTGAAGTTTCAATAGATCCTGAAGTGTTAGGAATCCTTTGAGGAGCTCAAATAGTGGTAGACCACAAAACCTCTCTTGATCTTACTAGAATATGGAAAGGGATATGACACCTATTATGATGCCTCAGATATTGGACATGGGTGTGTGATGACGCAGGATGACCATGTAGTGGATTATGGTTCACGCTAACTCTGACCACATTAAAGTAATTACCCAACACATGGCCTAGAATTAGAAGTGGTGATTAATTACTTAAAGATGTGGTGCTATTATATTTTAAGCGATAAGTTTTTAGTTTATTTGGAATATAAGATCTTACCCTATATTTTCTCCTAGAAAGATTTTAATTTGAGGAAATTTCATTGGGTTGAGTACCTTCAGGGGTTCAAATTTGATATATTCTACACCCCAGGTAAGGTTAATGTCATGGAAGATACTTTGATAAGGAATTTACTTTTGAAGGCATTTAAAAATTCAAGTGATGAGTGGATGTTGATGGGTATTTTCACTCAAATGCATCTCTACACCAAGGAATAAATGGGATATGTGTTCTTATCTAGTGATCACCTGACACATTCCCTTATGGAGTTGATTCAGAAAGAGCAGTCGAGTTATGAGTTGTGCCTACATTCTATACAATTTCTAAATGGTGGGGAGGTGACTTGTGAATATTTGTTGTCTCATGAGGGAGTTTTGTGCATCAAGATTCACTTTTTGGTTTTATTGTTGTTGAGGAAGGTGGTTATGTAGGATAGCCACTAGTCTCAGTGGTCCATTCATCCTGGTGCTATTAAGATGTAGTATGATGTGCAATGATATTTCAAGTGTCCAGGTATGAGGTGGGATGTAGCTGACATTGTATCATAGTGTTATACATGTCTGTAGGATAATTCATAGAAATAAATTCCATCTTGTGTTCTTATGTCACTACATATTCCTACTTGGATGTAGGATGAGATCACCATGGATTTTATTAATGGATTACCTCATACACCTCAGGGGAGGAATGCCATTTGGGTGGTGATTGACCATCTTACCAAATAATCCCATTTCATTCCAATCATGGATTTATCCAAAGTGGATGAGTTGGGTCGGTTGTATGTTCAAGAGGTTGTTAGTATTCATGTTGTTCCACCGAAAATTGTTTTTGACAGGGACCCCCATTGTAAGTTACAGTTTTGGGATGGAATTTAGAAGGAAACGTGGTCATAGGTAATGTTTATCATTACATACCATCCTCAAACAAATGGTTATATGGAGTGGGTGAATCATATTTTGGAAGACATTATCTGGGATATGTGTTAGATATCAAAGGTTCATGGGATAACCTTTGGGGATTAGTTGAGTATTTATATACTAATAGATACTTATCCTTGATTTGAATGGCTCATTTTGAGGAAATTTATGGTCATTTTCATCGGTCTCATTTGTGTTGGGATGAGGTGGACAACACATCATTGTTGGGACCAAGCCTTGGGTAAGAAACTTCCGATAAATTTAAATTCATCAGGTAGTGATTTTAGATGGTGAAGAGTCATTACAAGTCATATGTTGATCAGAGGTGCAAAGATTTGAAGTTTTCTATGGGTGACCAAGTGCTTTTGGAGGTGGAACCTCTCCTGGGTCACCGTCATTTGGGTATGCAAGGGAAGCTAACACCAAGGTATTTCAGACCATTTGAAATTAATGAGAGATTTGGTAAGGTGGTATACATGTGAGATTTTCCCTTTTCATTAATGTAAATTCATGAAGTATTTTATATCTCAAAGATTAAAAAGTGTAACCTAGATCCATCTCATGTGTTGACTTGTGAGGATTTGGAGCTATATCCTAATTTGTCTGTGTTTGGAAAAATAGTACAGATTGTGAATTCTTAGGAGAAAGTACTTCTTGGGAAGTCTATTCCATTGGTCTGAGTTCTTTGACAGCATGTAAATGATGTGCAAGAGACATGGGAGTGGAATTATTGGGTAGAGTAGTATTATCATTTTTTTTCTGACCAAACATTGGAGTAAATTTTTTGGGGTGGAATGTTTTCATGGTGTGTAGATTTATCACATATGTGATTTTATTTTTAGGTATTGCTTTGTTTATTTTTGTTCTGGTAATTATCTCTTGGGTTCCCCATGAGTTTTTGGTGAAAATATAGATTTTGGGATTAAAAATATGTGGTGGACAGTTGGCGCACAGTTATGGGAAACCATGCACCCTCACCAAGGAAAACATGCGGCAAATGTTCATTTTGTATAGTGGTGACTGCACGGTTGGTGGAAGGTTTGGAAAACCATGTGGGATAACCATTAAACCTATCCAAGTCATTAAAAATTGTAAAATTACAATTATTTTCTCTTTTATTTTAACCCTAAATCACCCCCATTCTCAGTATTCTAGATTTTTCACCATGGGAGCTTCCTCCAAGCCTTGGTGGAGCCTTTGAGCATCAAAATTTGGGTGGTTTTAGCCTTGTAACTTCAAGGAATATTAAATTAAACCTCTTTTCTCATGTCTCCTCCCTTATACTAGGGTTTATCCAACCTACTTCCTGCGTTCATATTTTCCCGCATGTTGGTTGACCAAAATAGGGTTTGATCTTCTGTTGTTGGGAGAAATTTTGATAGTTACCATTCGATGTTTCCTTGATAGGGCCTTTTGGTGGTGTAGTTATGGTTTTCCACCAATTTATGGAAGTTTTAAAGTGTGAGGTAGGTGGTTCCATGACTTTATATTGTTATATGAGTTTGGTCTACTTTCTTGAGTGTTTAAATGTGTTCTTTGGATTATTTGTGGGGTGAAAAATACATTTTGAAAAGGTTTTGAGATGAAATTTGATAAAAAAGATATTTCCAAAAGAAAGTGATTATATTTCATATGTGATTTGTTGTGGTGTTTCATAAATATGTTTTATGACTTCTATGAAAGGAAATAAATGTGTTTTCAAAGATATCTAAAGGTGTAAATGTGATTAAAGTTGATTTTCCAAGAGAAATAGGTTTTTGTTTCATGTTGGATTCTTTTTTGTGAACCTTAAATGTATATTTGAATTGCGAAAGTGTTTTGAAGAATTTTTAAAATGGTTTGGATGTGCATATTAATTTTAATGGGTACTTTTACATGAAAATGGTAGGATTCCATATGTGTTCTTTCTTGTTGTGTTTCCAAATGGGCTTTATGAACTATGCAAGTTGTGCTAAATGAATTTCCAAATGGTTTTGTTGTCCCTGTGAAATGGAAAAAATGGTATTGTTTATAGAAAGTGGTGATTTACTTGTGTACTTGTGATTCTTGTAATGTGTATATAAAAGTGATGATTTATGTGATACGTGTAATGAAATTTGATCACTAAGGGCATCTTGGGAATTCTAAGTGGGAGAACTATAACTAGTATGCTAGTTAATTCGGAAGTGGACGAGGACCATATTTATCTAGCAGGATTAATGATTGCAACACTAACAAAACTTGTGATATGATTAGACACACTATAATTTTGAGATGGGATCCACTCTAGTGGCTTGTACATGGTAGCACTGTAGGTATTGGGTTATGATTCGTATACCAGTAGAATTTTGGTAAGGGATCCCCTATAGTGGCACATGCACGGGAACACTCTTGGTAGCTGAGTTGGAGTATTTTGATCATTGGGGTATGAGATTCATAGGGCCTCTAGTTACCTATAGATATTTAACCATGGTTATGTCTTGTGACATGATACTTATGTGATTTGGTTCTAGCTATTGGTATATGGTATACCTTGTGTGCATTTTTATTTCAAGAAATATTATTTGTAAAAAGTGTTTCTATTAAAAAGTGTTTCGGGAAAATGTTTTCCTAGAAATATTTCAAATATTATTATAGAAATATACATGTTAATTTGTTTTCTAATGTTATAACATGGAATATTTATTTTGGGTGGAATCCTAATAGGATATGTCTCACCTCTACGTATACCTTTGGGTGTATATAGGATTTGTTATGTATGACCTTGGTAAAGGCAAGATGTGTCTTGGAGGTGATTGTGGATATGGTTTCTAGTGTTCCACATCTTGTTGGTGTTGATGGTGGTGGCTTGACGGTGATTTCACACTTGTTTCATGCAGTTTTTTTTGATATTTTTTATTCCCACTCCATTATAGTACTTTTGGTTTTGGTTAAAGTTGTAAAAATTAAATCTAATAATTGTTGTACCATGTTCAGTTATGATTACTAATTATGTGATGTTTACTCTTTCTATGTATTTTTTGATTATATCAATGGGTGAAATCATTCCCAAAGTGTGTTGTTGATACCTAGGCACTATTTGATAGACCATGTGAATCAGGAATGACCTTTGGGCTATTCCATGATTCAGGCTGGGTGTTGGGTTAGATGGGACCCTAACATGGTTTGTGACACGAAAAGTAATTGTTTGAAATCCATCATGGTGGTCGATGGTGTATTGAGGAGAGATTGAGTTTTAATGGAGGTTCGTGAAGAGGTTTTTAGTAGTGAAGAAATAGTCACATGACTTGTGGGAGGTAGAGCACAAAGGAGAGGGAAGACACTGAGAACTAGAAGAGAATGTGAGGGAACTTAAGAGAAGGAGGGGTAGGGATTACAGTGAATGAGAGTAGTAGTAGACTTTGAAGGAGAACCTCATTGATGATGAATAAATAATTGGAGGCCTTGTGGGAGGTTGATCTTAGAGGGAGATGAAATACACCAGGAACCCTAAGAGATGGTGAGGAAAATCGTGAGTAAGAGCGATGGGGTTTAGAGGGAATGAGAGTGGTGGGAGGTGGAGTAAGTGGTAGGATGTAGTAGAGGGTGACACGGGTATTGGAGTACACTAATCTTTAGTATAGGTATATATTTAAATTTCCATCTAAATTGCGAAATCTTTATATAAACTTATTAAAATTTTAGAATCATTTATCATCACATAGATATTCTCCAATGGTTTAAAAACATTAATTACAAACTAAAATTCCAAAATATGAAATCCAATTCAAATTAATTACAAAACCAAAATTTTATCTTTAAAAAATCCAGTAACACATCCCACAAGAGTCTTTGTAATTCAGTTTTATAAACCAAACCATCTGTAGAACACTTCTTTAAAAAATCGAAATATTTTTTCAAATAACTCAAACAAAACATGTTTTAAATTTTAAATTTATTCTTTCAAATATTTTAAAATCATCACCAAAGGGATTAAACAATAACAATCAAACATCAAGATGAGGGAAACCAAACCCACAATTTTCCATTCAAAACTAAGAACCCTCTAAAATATCTTCATTAAAATGAATCTATTTAGGAAGAAAATGTTCAAGGAACTGTGTTCTAGTTTAAAGTAAAACTATGTTTTTTTGGTTGCATGAGATAATAAACCACCCACCAACCTCAAAATAGTACATGAATGGACTCCCATATCAACCACACTAATTCCTCACCACTTACCAGACCGTAAAGGAATCTTACTACCCTAGTTATCTCTCTAATACAACCCAAAAACCATAAGTGGTCCCCAAAATGAAATATAAACTCATTGAGTTATTAAATATCATCAACATCCAGAATAAAATAACTCAAAAAAATAATGAAGACCCCACATTACCTGGTAACTCAAGTATCATTATAATGGGTGGTGATCATGAACTCGTTCATGAAATACCTCATGTGTTCCAATATTTTCCTAACAACATTTCTAAAATGAATAAACAAAAATAAATAACTTAATGTTATTCAATGATGTATTATTTTCATAATAAACCTCTTATGATACTAATTATAATAAATATACTTAGAATACCATTTGAACCAATATCTGAACCAATCACCACCAGACTGAAGGTTGTTCTCAATCCCAATGGGTTGTTGATAAGAACTTGTGAATCAAGAAACATCCTTCAGGTTCTCTATTTATTTATAATGAATGTGACATAATTCAATGAAAATAGTGGTAACATATAACAAATCAAAACAAAAAAATCATTTGGATATAACTAATATAAAGAAACAAATAACCCAGGTACATAAAAGGAAAATATCAATTATCGCCCAATCTAAAGTGGTCCATGACCACCCACCATGTCCCACGTCAGCTGCCATTACCCAAAAAAGCATGAACCCATGAAGGAAGGTGAATAGAACCTGAGTAATAATGATAGAAAAAATTAAAACATTATAAACCAAATGGTTTATGTAGTGTGTGATAAAATAAATCCTAGTAGGGTCCCACCAAGTAGTCTATTAAATTTCATTAATAGGGAATTCTGATATTCTAGTTTAAAAAAGGAATAAGAAAATAAGGTTTTATATTATTATGGAATTTGGTTAAAAAAGACACATATTTAAAGGAAAATAAACAACTACAAAGTCTTATTATATGAATAATGGAGTCCAAACCAATATCTTTTCAAATTAAAACTTCTTTAAATAAATATCAATTGAAAAACATGTCAAAATCCAAATTCAATAGAAATAAACCATTTTTATGAAATATTTTAAAATAGTTTCACATTCCATGGTAAAAAATAAAAAGTAAGCTATGATTTAATATCTTGTATCATAGAAAAATTCAATTAAAAAAGAAAAAATACATGGTAAGATATAACATCTCAGAGAAAAATATTTGGTAAAATAATGAAATCCAAACATGGAAGATCCAGTGTCAAGTAATGATAAAATATTCAGATCCATACATCACGTATCAATGTCAAGTGTTAAGGCCATATGTCATTGTGAAGTCCCATATATATTAGTGAGTCAACCAAAGAGAAACAAATAGACTATTAATGACATTAATCAATTCAAGAATCTATCCAATGCACATGTTTACTGATATCATTCCTACCCAGAACCTAGAAGCATCCCCCAAGCCTAAATCCACAATTTATAGGGTAATGATAGTCGGGGTTTGCATCCATAAAATCAGATCATAATTTTAAGGCTTATAATATAGCTACCAAGGTTTCCAGTTAAACTTTGAAGTGGAGATTGATATATAAATAAGAAAAAATCACAACGCATATCCACAATGACATAATAATGAAATAACAACATTCCATCACATAAAAAGTTCACATCTCACCCTCATCCTATGATCCATCAAATAGTATAACCCTTATTTCATGACCCTCTAAATTTTATTTGTGCACCATTCACCAAGGAAAAACATATATAAAGGGTTAATAGATAATTTTACAACAAGATAATTTACTTCATAAATTATCAAATAGAAATTTAAGAAAATTCAAATTGGATAACCAAACCATTATCCACATAACATAACCACATTTTGAATAATCCATTTAGAAGGTCCATTCATAACCATTTCCTTTAAAAACTAAATTAAAGTAAAAAAACGAGACATTTAGAAAATAACATGAAAAATCCAATGAATCCCATTAATGTTATGAGATAAACATTGAAATAACCTTTAAGAAAATGATCACAAGTTTTCCACTAAATCATACCAAAATTATCATTTTATATAAAAATTAATATTCTTTCAATTTGGAATAATTATAAAGAATACTTTCTTTCATAAAGATAAGCCTTTATATTCTACGTATCTAAACCACCATAACCAACTACAGTTTAATTTCATTTCAAAACAAAGGATTAATTCATAATATAAGCCTTATAAAATACCATTTTCACCAAAAGGGTTATATTATTCTTCAAAACAATCAATCCATGCTTATCCAATATCAAATGGAATAAAATAGAAATCATGAAAAAAATAAATTGCATGAATAAAAATGGAATCAAATCACATACTTGAATCTCAACGATTAAACTGTAAATAATTTGTGATGGGTTGCCTTCGATGGACAATGCTAAATAAAATTAGAAACATCTAAAGAGACTTAGAAGAAACCCCATAATCACAATTCCATATCAATCATTAAAATCCAATGATTACCATAGATCCAATAGCCCCTAGTTAGAATGAATAATGAAAATAAGATATATAAAATGAAAAGAAGGGAAGTAATTGTTGTAATAGGATTACCACTTAGATTGGAACTTTGATTCACAAATATATTAGTTTGGGAGATCCTAAGATGTCGAAGAGGGATACCAAGGTCCAAGTGAGTCATATTAAGAGGGAATATAAATAAAACTTGGGGTTTAATAGTGAAATTACCATATCACTCGTACCATAAGTCATGTCAAGAAACACCACTGGCTAGTTAATGGAGTCCCATTAGCCACTCGATGGCCACTACAGAAATGCAATTTACTTAAAAAGCATCTAAAACTTTTTCCTACATAAACAAAAATATTTAAAAGTAAGAAAAAATATTAATAAAAATTGAAATTTTGAATGTAACATAAAAGAGATATCGAAAAACCAAGAAAAGAAAACAAAATGTTTGTTATCATAAGTTAGTGATTAACATAAGGATTTGTTTCTTAAAATAAGGTTGTGTTTTGTAACATAAGGCTCTCTTTATTAACATAATAGATAAATATCAGAATCTTATTTGATATCAACTTGCATTCCAAAGGAATTTTGAGCATCCCTCTTAACAGTAATAGGTGTGTCTTTAGTAGAGACCTTTTCCTAGAACTTTTTGTTAATTAAAAACTAACATCCATTGAACATTTCTAGTCCCTTTTATAGATTTTGGCTGAATATTAGAGTCAATCTTTTCATCGCTGAATATTTTTGAAAAAAACTAGGTAATCTACATTTTGTATATTAGATATTAAATACATTAGATAAACTAAAAATATATTGAAAAATAATGTTCAAATAACTTTTAGGTAATCATTAATATATAATACAATTAAAACTATAAATAAAAATTCAAATAATAAATTTGAAAATAAAAGAGGCAATCCATTTTCAGTAAAAGATTAATATTACAACACAAAACATCAGTCATATTTTTTAGTCCTCCTATTTATGTTTTTCTTCATAGGGGGGTGAAGTTCATTGGAATGTCTTGTTGTATCCCAAGAGACTCATGAAATTGTAAGATTTGGTTGGACCAAATCGTCAACATCAGACTCACTCAATATTTTTTTCTGCATAAAGAATTGATTTTAAATAATTAGTATAAAATAATAGTGAAAAGTAAAATCATAGAATCGAAAATAAAATTGTGAAAAGCTTCTAATTGAGAAGAATATATCCATTGTATGTTTTAATCATATAAAATAATAAAATGACCTAAAAATAAAGTTTTTTTAGTTCTTATGATGTTAGGAAAAGTAATAGTCAATCCAGATAAAAATATATATACCTGAGTAGATGAAATATTTGTAGTTTATGTAACAAATCTAGTTTTATGTTGCAACTTAGCCATAAATATCCAGTGCTTTGACACTCCAATTACGAAAGGATAAAAATAATATTATAATAAGGTTGGGTTTATTTTGTAATAAATCACAATGGAGAAAATGAATACAATAATACCCAGTTATGTTAAATGCTACTATTAACTCTATAAATACACTACTATAATGATCCTATATAGTAAGGATAATAATACTATTTTTTGTAATTTTTTATTGTTTTTTAATGAAATTTATGAATTTTTAATTAGTAGTACCTGACTGTATTCAATGATATGATGAAAATAAATGTTGTAATTTTCATTTTCCATGATAAATTGAACTTTTTAGGTGTTCTATTCTAAATAATGTTGATATTTTTGAATTTTTTAATTTGTTACATCTATTGACAACAAAAATCTTTTTAATTTCAAAATGTTTAACTATTGAGAAAAACCATACTCATTATGGTCCTATTTTGAAAATGAATTGTAATGTTGGTTTAAATAAATTTAAAATCTATTAACTTAATAAAACAAAGTTGTATAGTTTTACCTGTATCAAAGCATATATCAACTGTGAAGCTATTTTGGTAATAAAATTAATGACTTTCTTAATGAAGAGAATGACCGAAAATGATTTTTCTTGATCAATCACCATTAATTGCACTATAAATCCATTGGACTTAAAATTTTTATTAGACAATGATTTATATCATAAATATTAAACTTTTATACTAACCAAATAACAAAGTAATAATAATTAATATTAAAAACTAAAAAATTAAAACCTTAGAGTAGTGATATGAGGAGAAGTTTTCTTATTCTATCACTAAATATGTGCACCTGAAGTGTGTACTTCCTTCATGCAAGAGTTTTGTGAATCATAATAGCAGCGATGTGAGCCATAAATTTTTTATATTGTCACTAAAATTAAACATCCTGTATTCTACAAAATAATGATTAGATATTAATATATAGATTAGAGTAGGGTATAAATGGACATTACATAATACCACATAAGGAAATTAACAAAGTTCATGATATATTTCTTACTTCTTGATAGTTTTTATCATTATAAATTGTTTTTTTATTCCAAGAAAGCATTGGTTTAATAGATCTATTAAATTTGTTGGTGGTGGACTATGAAAATATGATTGAATGATCAACCCAGTCCTAATAAATACTGAATATTCCACATTAAAAAGAAAATTGTATTTATAATTCATCTATGATGTAGTAAGTTTGAAGCATAAAAAATCAACAAGTAATATTAGGGAACAAGAAAGATGTTTATGAAGATTTTTTTACTATTAAAATTTCAAGGTTGGCAAGTATTTTTGATCCATTAATGTTTTTTTAAGAATAAAAAAGGCTAATAGAAATGCCAAAATAGAATCAGAGAGAATAATGATAATGTAATATAAAAAAATTAACAGTAAATAAAAAAAAGTAAAAATGTATAATGTAGATAGAAATCCTACCACTTAATCTCTTTTTCCTAACTAGCTACAATATCAATACCATAGATGAGTCATTTTTTTTTTCCAAGTAATGTGATATTTCATTTACAAACTTACCCAATAAACTACAGTTAACTTGTTACACTCTGTAAGAAAATAATGAAATGATATTGTTAATTTTAATTTTTCAGTCAAGTAAAGTAATAAAAAAATTGGTTAACCTATAATCCTATAAAATAATGTTCATCTTTAGGTTGGAATCCACCATAGATTTCATAGGATGAGAGTAATAAAGATGCTCAATAATTTATAAAACATAGAATAATAAATTAAACAATACTTAAATAACATTACAACATTCTAAAAGACAATTTCATTTGTAATAGAGTACAATATATAACATATAATGATGAAACAAAATATAATACAGTGAGATAATTATTTATAGAAAATTTATTATTTAAATACATGGAGTAAATATGAGTTGAATAAATATAAGAAGATAGAAATTGCAAAGGTAATAAATTGTACTTATTAGATATTAATCTGAAACCCTTTTATTAATAATTTCATCAAAATAATTAAAATCAAAATTGATGAGTGGAATTTTAGAATCATGTGGATTAATATACGTGGGTGATGTGAATAATATTTTGTAGACATTTCTAGTCTCTATGTAGTTTCCTTGATTCAGATCTATTTGGAAATTTTGTATAATATAGCACAAGCCTTCTCACAACAAGAGGATATAAACTACTAATGCAGTGGTAGTTTTTTCCATTTAATCTAAATATATTTAGAGAACTAAAATTAATCATAAATATATCAACCTTCCCACCCAATGATGTGAATGAAAACATAGAATTTTAAATGTGCATGTGGTCTTGGAATGTTCTAAACTTGTTGGTGGTATAATTGAAAACTATTGTTTGAAAGTATTCTGGACATATAGACAGTAAGCCAAAAGCAATTTTTCTCAGTGAGAAGCATAAAGAAAAATATGGTTTATGTCTATTATTTCATTTTTTATTTATATTTTCAAACCAAAATTTTGAACCACAATACTCACAAACAATATAAGGATCTCCAATATCAAAATAGGTGGAGATAAAAAAGGAATATAATACAAGATGTTATTGTAAAAGTAAACATAATATCAAAAACTCATTTATAATGTTATTTAAGTAATTATATAGTTTACGTAATTAAACTAACCAATGTGCTTCCCAATTTTTATTTGTAGTGAGTTATCTATAACATCCATTTTTTATTTATTTCTTAGTGTTGTATATTTCATAAAAGTAATATATAAGGGAAATTTTAAATTGAAAAAAAATAAAACTTGTATGTTGACATACTTTTAAAATGTACAACTGGATCTATGACATCATTTATTGTTATATGTGTTCCCAAAATTATATAATTCACTGAAGTTTGAGACTTTGGAAGTAGGCTAGAACCTATATTTATAGTTGTTGGTCATCTCCAAAACAACATAATTTATAACATAATTAAATATTATATAGAATATATATATAAACACACACAATTAAATTTTGGTATTTCAATTGTAATTTATAACACACTGAGGGTTGAAAAGGAATTGTAGTTTCCAATATCAGTATCAGTAGAACAGTATCTATTAGAAATTAAATTCATAAGAAATAATATTGAAATGATAGAGAAGAAAATGTTTAATAGAATGAGTTGTGTTTACTATGATGAGGAGGAAAGGGTTAAATCGGTAAGAATATTATCATCATTAGTCAAAACTAGAAAGAGTAATGAAGAAACATTAAATTGTTAAATACAAGTCTTAAATAAGAAGCATAATGTTCATCACAGTATAATAGAATCATGGTTACAATATGAAGACCATTTTTTATCATGGTATCCATTCGTTGTCTTAAATTCTTTGATCCATCAAATAAGGTCGAAAAAACAACACACTGTTGTTGCACTATCAAAAAAATAGTTGACAAATTTTACAAATTTATGGTAATTTTAATTTCATTATGGAAGAAAACTAATCATACTGGTTGTTTAAAAATGAACTAACCATTGATGGATATAGGTGATAATGACTTGAATGTTCTTCTTTGTGTGCTTCCATTTGGTGTTATCGGTTTAGTTATAGATTAATTTTCAAGAGGTCCTAACACTAGTACAGTCATGACCTTTAGAGGCCACCAAAATCTGTCGCTAAAGGTCTATAGCGGCCGCCCAGCATCCGCCAAGTGGCGGCCGTGTTTGCCCCGTCGTTGTTGCTATTAGCGACCGCCACTTGGCGGACACTGTAGGAAAGCTGGGATGGGCTTTAGCGGCAGCCAATTGGCGGCCACTGTAGCCCAGACCTTTAGCGGTTGTCAAATGGCAGCTGCTATATGCTCTACCTTTAGCGGCCGCCAAATGGCAGCCGCTATAGATTTTAAATTTTTTTTAAAAAACATTCAATTACACAATAATATATACCCAAATAAATCTAATCAGTCATCTTCCAAGATCCACATCCATCATCAAATAAAACTGCATAACAAAATTTAATAACAAAATTAGTACCGAATAATAATTAGAATGTTGCACAGTGGTTTCAAGTCAATATGTGGTCATCCGCTATGAATTTGACCGTTAGATACCCGTGTTGTCCGTTTATGACACCTGAACTGCGTTCTCGGTTACCGCAGGCACATGGCACGTCTGATTGATGTGTCGTCTACTCGACCACTTCCCAAATCACTCACCAGTATTTTTCGTCTGATTTCAGGTCATTCCGACTTCGTTCATCCCGTTTCCCCCCCCCCCCCCACGCGCGTTTATGAAGCGCGCGCATCACATAAAACACGCATATTGAGTCGTACCACGCAAACAACATGTCCGATTGACGTGTTTTCTGCGTTTACACGTCACAAATGTTAATTATAATGTTTCACTGTGGTTTTAGGTCAATCCGTGGTCGTCCTCTATGAATTTGATCGTTAGACGCCCGTTTTGGCCATTTATGACACCAGAACTGCGTTCTCTGTCACCGCAGGCACACGACACGTCCAATTGATGTTCCGTCTACTCGACCACTTCCCAAATCACTCACCCATATTTTTCGTTTGATTTAAGGCCATTACGACTTCGTTCGGCCCATTTGGACCCCCCCCCCCCCCCCCACGCGCGTTTAAGAAGCGCGTGCATCACTTAAAACATGCATATTGAGCAGTACCGCACAAACCGCACATCCGATTGACATTTCGTCTACGCGTATACATCACGAATAATAATTATAATGTTGCACGGTGGTTTCAGGTCAATCCGAGGTCGTCCACTATGAATTTGACCGTTAGACGTCCGTTTTGGCTGTTTATGACACCAGAACTGCATTCTCGGTCACTGCGGGCACACGGCACGTCCGATTGACGTGTTGTATGCTCGACAACTTCACAATTCACTCACCCATATTTTTTGTCTGATTTCAGGCCATTCCGACTTCGTTCGGCCCGTTAAGACCCCCCACGTGCGTTTATGACGCGCGCGCATCACTTAAAACACGCATATTGAGACGTACCGCACAAACCGCACGTCCGATGGATGTTCCGTCTGTGCGTACATGTCACAAATAATAATTATAATGTTTCATTTTGGTTTCAGGTCAATTCATGGTCGTTCGCTATAAATTTGACCGTTAGACGCCCGTTTTGGCCGTTTATGACACTAGAACTGCATTTTTGGTCACCGCGGGCATACGGCACGTCCGACTGATGTTTCGTTTGCTCAAACACTTCGCAATTCACTCACTCGTATTTGTCATCTGATTTCATGTCATTCCGACTTCGTTCGGCCCTTTTGGACCCCCCCTCACGCACGTTTATGAAGCGCGTGCATCCCTTAAAACACGCATATTGAGCCTTACCGCGCAAACCGCACATCTGATTGACGTGTCGTCTATGCGTACACATCACGAATAATAATTATATTGTTTCACGGTAGTTTCAGGTCAATCTGAGTTCATTCGCTATGAATTTGACCGTTTGACGCCCGTTTTGGCCGTTTATGACACCAGAACTGCGTTCTCGGTCACCGCGAACACATGGCACGTCCGATTGATGTGTCGTCTCCTCGAACACTTCAAAAATCACTCACCTATAGTTTTCCTCTGATTACAGGCCATCTTGACTTCATTCGTCCCGTTTGGACCCCCCCCCCCCCCCCCCACGCGTGTTTATGAAGCGCGCGCATCACGTAAAACATGCATATTGAGCCTTAACGCGCAAACCGCACCTCCGTTTAACGTGCTCTCTGCGCGTACACATCACGAATAATAATTAGAATGTTTCATGGTGGTTTTAGGTCAATCTGTGGTTGTCTGCTGTGAATTTGACCGTTTGACGCCCGTTTTGGCCGTTTATGACACCAGAACTGCGTTCTCGGTCACCGTGGGCACACGGCACGTCCGATTGACATGTCGTCTGCTCGACCACTTCAAAAATCACTCACCCATATTTTTCCTCTAATTTCAGGTCATTCCGATTTCGTTCGGCCCGTTTGGATCCCCCCACGCGCGTTTATGAAGCGCGTGCATCACTTAAAACACGCATATTGAGTCGTACCGCGCAAACCGCACGTCCGATTGACATTCCATCTATGCGTACAAATCACGAATAATAATTAGACTTTTTTACGGTGGTTTCAGGTCAATCCGAGGTCTTCCGATATGAATTTGACCGTTTGATGCCCATTTTGGCCGTTTATGACACCAGAACTGTATTCTCGGTCACCGCGGGTACACGGCACGTCCGATTGATGTGTCGTCTACTCAACCACTTCACAAATCACTCACCCATATTTTTTGTCTAATTTCAGGCCATTCTGACTTCATTCGGCCTGTTTGGACCCCCCTCACGCGCGTTTATGAAACGCGCGCATCACTTAAAACACGCATATTGAGCCAAACCACGCAAACTGCACGTCAGATTGACGTTCCGTCTACATGTACATATCACGAATAATAATTAGAATGTTTCACAGTGGTTTCAGGTCAATCCATGGTAGCCTGCTGTTAATTTGACTGTTATACGCCCGTTTTGGCCGTTTGTGACACCAGAACTGCGTTCTCGGTCACCGCGGGCACACGACGCGTCCAATCGATGTGTCGTCTGCTCGACCACTTCACAATTCACTCACCTGTATTTTTCATCTAATTTCAGGACATTCTGACTTCATACGGCCCATTTAAACCCCCCTCATGCACGTTTATGAAGTGCCTGCATCACTTAAAACATGCATATTGAGCCTTACCACGCAAACCGCACGTCTGATTGACGTGCCGTCTGCATGTACATGTCACGGATAATAATTATATTTTTCCACGGTGGTTTCAGGTCAATTTGTGGTTGTCCTCTATGAATTTGACCATTTGACGCCCGTTTTGGCTGTTTATGACACCAGAACTGCGTTCTCGGTCACCGCGGGCACACGGCACGTCTGATTGACGTACCGTCTGCTCGACCACTTCGAAATTCACTCACCCGTATTTTTCGTCTGATTTCAGTCCATTATGACTTCGTTCGGCCCGTTTGGACCCCCCTCCCGCGCGTCTATGAAGCGCGCTCATCACTTAAAACATTCATATTGATCCTTACAGCGCAAACCGCACGTCCAATTGACGTTTCGTCTGCGTGTACATGTCACGAATAATAATTATATTGTTTCATGGTGGTGGCAGGTCAATCCGAGGTTGTTCGCTATGAATTTGACCGTTTGACACCCGTTTTTTTTGTCTTATTTTAGGCCATTCCGACTTCGTTCGGCCCATTTGGACCCCCCTCACGCGCGTTTATGAAGCGCACGCATCACTTAAAACATGCATATTGAGCCTTACCGCGCAAACTGCACGTCTTATTGACGTTCCATCTACACATACACATCACGAATAATAATTATAATGTTTCACGGTGGTTTCTGTTCAATTTGTGGTCATCTGCTATTAATTTGACCGTTAGATGCCCGTTTTAGCCGTTTATGACACCAGAACTGTGTTCTCGGTCACCGCGGGCACACGGCATGTCCGATTGACATGCCGTCTACTTGAACACTTTGAAATTCACTCACCCGTATTTGTCGTCGGATTTCAGGCCATTTTGCCTTCATTCGGCCCATTTGGACCCCCCTCACACGCGTTTATGAAGTGCATGCATCACTTAAAACATGTATATTGAGCCTTACCGTGCAAACCGAACATCTGATTGATGTGACGTTTGCGCTTACACGTCATGAATAATAATTATATTGTTTCACGGTGGTTTCAGGTCAATCTGAGGTCGTCCTCTATGAATTTGATTGTTTGACACTTGCTTTGGCCATTTGTGACACCAGAACTGCGTTCTTGGTCACCGCGGGCACACGGCACATCCGATTGATGTGTCGTCTATTTTACCACTTCAAAAATCACTCACCCATATTTTTCGACTGATTTCAGGCCATTCTGACTTCGTTCGTCCCGTTTGGACCCCCACGCGCGTTTATGAAGAGCACGCATCACTTAAAACACACATATTGAGCCGTACGGCGCAAACCACACATCTGATTGATGTGTCGTCTATGCGTACACATCACGAATAATAATTAGAATGTTTCACACTGGTTTCAGGTCAATCTGAGGTCGTCCTCTATGAATTTGACAGTTTGATGCCTGTTTTGGCCGTTTATGACACCAGAACTGCGTTCTTGGTCACCGCGGGCACACGGCACGTCCCACTGATGTGTTGTCTCCTCAACCACATCTCAATTCGCTCACCCATATTTTTTGTCTCATTTCATTTCATTATGACATCATTCGGCCCATTTGGACCCCCCCCCCCCCCCACACGCGCGTTTATGAAGCGCGTGCATCACTTAAAACACTCATATTGAGCCTTACCGCACAAACCGCATGTCCGATTGATGTTCCCTCTGCACGTACATGTCACGAATAATAATTATATTATTTCACGATGGTTTCAAGTCAATCTGAGGTCATACACTATGAATTTGACCGTTTGACGCCCGTTTTGGCCGTTTATGACACCAGAATTGCATTATTGGTCACCGCGAACACAGGGCACATCCGATTGACGTGCCATCTACTCAAACACTTTAAAAATCACTCACATGTATTTTTCCTCTGATTTTAGACCATTCTGACTTCGTCCGGCCCGTTTGGACCCCCCCCCCCCCCCCCCACGCGCGTTTATGAAGCGCGCGCATCACGTAAAACATGCATATTGAGCCTTACCGTGCAAACCTCACGTCCAATTAACATTCCGTCTATGCGTACACTTCACGAATAATAATTATAATGTTGTACGGTGTTTTCAGGTCAATCTGTGGTCATCCTCTATGAATTTGACCGTTTGACGCCCGTTTTGGCCGTTTATGACACCAGAACTGCGTTCTCGGTCACCGCGGGCACACAGCACATCTGATTAACATTCCATCTACTCGACCACTTCAAAAAACACTCACCCATATTTTTCGTCTGATTTCAGGACATTCCGACTTCATTTGGCCCATTTGGACCCCCCTCACGCACGTTTATGAAGCGCGCGCATCACTTAAAACACGCATATTGAGCCTTACCGTGCAAACCACACGTCTGATTGACGTATCGTCTTTGAGTACATGTCACGAATAATAATTAGAATTTTCATGGTGGTTTCAGGTCAATCTGAGGTCGTCCTCTAGGAATTTGACCTTTTGACGCCTGTTTTGGCCGTTTATAACACCAGAACTGTGTTCTCGGTCACCGCGGGCACATGGCACGTCCGATTGACATGCCTTCGGCTCGACCACTTCAAAACTCACTCACCCATATATTTCGTCTGATTTCAGGCCATTCCGACTTCGTTCGGCCTGTTTGGACCCCCCAACATGCGTTTATGAAGCGCGTGCATCACTTAAAACACGCATATTGAGCCTTACCGCCAAACCGCACATACGGTTGATGTGTCATCTATGCGTACACGTCCCAAATAATAATTAGAATGTTTCACGGTGGTTTTAGGTCAATCTGTGGTCGTTCGCTATGAATTTGACCATTAGACGCCCTTTTTGGCCATTTATGACACCAAAACTGCGTTCTCGGTCACCATGGGCACACAGCACGTCCGATTGACGTTCCGTATACTCGACCACTTCCCAAATCACTCACCCATATTTTTCTTCTGATTTTAGGCCATTCCGACTTCGTTCAGCCCGTCTGGACCCCCCCCCCCCCCCCCCCCACGCGCGTTTATGAATCGCACGCATCACTTAAAACACGCATATTGAGCCTTACCTCGCAAACCACACGTCTGATTGACGTTCCGTCTGCGCATACACATCACGAATAAAATTTATATTTTTGAATTGTGGTTTCAGGTCAATCTAAGGTCTTCTACTATGAATTTGACCGTTTGACGCCCCGTTTTGGCCGTTTGTGACACCAGAACTGCGTTCTTGGTCACCGCGGGCACACGGCACGTCCGATTGACGTGTCGTCTGCTCGACCACTTCAAAAATCACTCACCCGTATTTTTCATCTGATTTTAGGACATTCTGACTTCATTCGGCCTGTTTGGACCCCCCCCCCCCCACCCCCCCCCCCCCCCACGTACGTTTATGAAGCGCGCGCATCACTTAAAACACGCATATTGAGCCGTATCGCGCAAACTGCACGTCTGATTGACGTGCCGTCTGCGTGTACACGTCATGAATAATAGTTAGAATGTTTAATGGTGGTTTTAGGTCAAGAATACTAAAACAGACTAATCTAGGTAAAAAATGAAAATTATATTCACCAAGGATATAAAAACATCAGGAGAATTCATCAACACAAATGAAATTACCTCATCCATGGGATTCATTCTCATCTGGATCACCAATATCACTGCGATGTCCACCAGCTGTATTCAGAGCCTACAATATATATCAATATTACGTATCTTAAACATATCAATAAAATTAAATATGAGTATGGTTTGTTTTATTGTCTACCTGTGGCGCCACTTGTTGCGTCATCATATCATCGATACGTGATGACATCTGTGACAACCTCTCCTCATACTCTGCACGTAACTACTGAAACTGTGCATCAAAATTTCACTGCATATCCTACATGGAAGCATCTATCTCAGCATGTGTGCACATACCTAACTCTCTGCATGAACCCATCACACCTTCTCTAACAACTGCACGCCATGGGAGACCACCACCATAAGTCAAAGAATAACAATGACCATCACGCCCCACGACACGGTGAAATATTTCATCTCTACGCATAGTACTATGTCGTTGCTCCTCTGGAAACTCTTCTAAATAAGTTTCAAACTGATCCTATAGAATATAATGAATCAATGAAAAAATATTAATAATTTATATAAAATAAAAATACATTTATTAGTAAATAATTTTCTTACTAAAACACCAGCAACATTGGTATCACCCGCCCTACGAGTCCTCATCCATATGGACATCCGATCGATTGGCTCACCGCGTTTGTGTAACTATAATAAAGGGGTTCACCATGTTATACTACAATATTTTTAAAATATTAATGAAATAGTGAATTCTAAACTTACATCATGTCTGATCTATGACACATGTCGAGTGCCAAGTCTGGAAGGCGTGCCCTGCATCGCTCGATTATGTGAATGACAAGAAGACTCGGTCTAAATTCAACGTATTTCCATAGTATACATTTGAAAAATTAGTCATTTGTAGATTAAAAGTAATAAATCTTACCATCGCTACCTCACTCGGCCAAAACTCAACCAAATCCTGCCACTACGCAGGAAGAATGCCCGGAGGGACTCGCTGTAGAATGTTTGGAACACCCCCAAATGGTGTCCAGTGATCTCTCTTCACCATTGACTTGTAATCCTTCCATAATTTTCAGCATTTGGACATACATACAGCCTGAAACCCATCTAGATAGGATGTCAAATTATCCTATTAAAAAAATTGTCAGTAGATGGGACTGTAATAATAACAATATATCATGAAAAATTAATCATTGAATTTACCTGAACCTCCCTCCATAATCTGTACATCGTATCCTGGGGGAAAGAACTCCAGTCATGAGTCGTCAAAGGGAATCTATGTGAGTCTCGTATCATATGCCCAAACTGATGACTCAATGCAGTAGCACCATCTCCAACTGGATGAAATGTGTCGTCAAATAACACATCCAATCGGGCTCCAGAGTTCCAGGATCGAACCTCTCTACCAGGACCCCTGCGTCTGCTTGAATAAGTACTAGATCCTGATAAACATAAATTCATAAATCAATTACAATATAAATTAATGATTAGAAATAGTTATGGAAATATACACAAAAAATTACAATCAATTAATTTAGATAAATGAAAACATACATACCGACAACATCAGATGAACCACTATGACCACCCTGTGACATACCTACATTAAAAGAAATTATAGTTAAATCAAGCAATTTTTATATATATAACTCATAAATATTTTTACAAATAATAAATTGGGATATAATTAAAATTTTTACTAAAAATCAATTTTGAAGGATAAAAAACACATATCATTAAAATTTAAAAACCAAATTTTAAGGATAAAAAACATTACCTGTGGAGGACTCAACTGCGGGTAATGGGGTGTGACTCGATTGTGGATCCATGACGGTGCAGTGACTTGACGATAGGGGTTTGTTGGCCGAAGCGTGGGAGGGTTCTACACGGCGGGGCACAATGGACCGGGAGGGTCCAACGGAGGCAGCATGACTTGCCGGAGGGATGAAATGGGGTCGAGAGGGGACGACAGCGGCAGGACTGTCCAAAGGTGCAGCGCGAAGTCAGGGGGTGGGGTTTCTAGGTTGTGGTGGTGTCGGGGTCATGGGGGCGCAGCGCGGAGGCAAGGCGGTGGGGGTCGCTGGGGTTGCGGGTGCCGCAGCACGGAGGCAAGGGGGTGGGGGTCGCTGGGGGTGGGGGTCGCCAGGGGTCGGGGTCGCTGGAGGTCGAGGGTCGGGGAGGGGTCATCGGGGGTCCGAGAGGGGTCCCCGAGGGTCGGGATCACTGGGGGTCAGGGTCAGGGTCGCCAGGGGTCGGGGTCGCGGGGTCGTGGAGGGGCGGTCGCGGGGTCGGGGAGGGGGGAAGGGAAAATTTAGGTTTTTAGATATTAAAGTGCAGTGGCCGCCATTTGGCGGCCTCTGTTGATATTATTAGCGGCCTCCAATTGGCGGCCGCTAAAATTGCCCCACCTTGAAAACCAGAAATTCTAGTATAATACTATAATTATGGAAATGTAGAAAATATATAAACTAAATTAATGATAAACAATGTAACATTTTAAAGTGAAGATAATACATAACTCACAACCTATTTCTTGATGTTGTGTTAGTAGTATTCTTTGAAACATCGTTTCTTTAGTTATTAATGGGTATTGCATGTTTGTATGGTTTATATTTTTATTTAATTGTCAAGGAGTTAAAGAAACTCATGTTATGCACTACTGTGTGCATATTATATAAAGTATATCTTGTAAATGAAAATAGTAAATCAAATATGCATGTAATAAAATACATTTATAAAAACATTAATTAAAATTAATAGGAATATACATGAATGATATTGAAAAAAAATTAGTTAGTCATGCCTAAACTGCAACACGCTTTGATGTGGTGGAGGAAATCTATATCAACCTTGGAAGAAAATATAGATGAAGAAAGATTGCTTGAGAAAAATAAGTACATTCCATAATTAGTGAATAAGAATAGTAGTTGAATCATATTGATGTTTAAAAATTTCATATTAAACTAGAAATAATAAATCTTAGAGAGAAGGAAATTTTTTCTAGTAAATTAGGAGAACACACCTTTTTCAGAGCTATAAATCTTTAGGGTCTTTGAAGACCCAAAGTAGTAGTGAAATAGTGGTCAACCAAACGAAGTGGATTCATAATTACTGATATGTGAAATAAGATATATTTTATTATAGAAAGGAAATTTGGTATGAATAGACTGAAATGAAAAACATTAAAGTAGATAAAAGTGGTTAAAGAAGTTATGAATGCAAAATTACCATATGTAGGATTCATTAAAAACATGATGAATCTATGCTAAGGTAAAATGTCTACCTATTGTCAAGATTTGTGAAGGAATAAGAATATTTATTTTCAAAGAAAAGTGTTGGTGTCACTGATGGTGAAGAGATTCATGAAGTGGTTGTTGGGTGTCCTACACAGTGGTCGATAGTCAGTTGAGGAGAAATAGAGGATTAGTGGAGGTGTCGATGGAGGTCATCGATGGTGAAGAAATAGTCTCCTGGCTTGGGGAAGGGGGGTCATTTAGGAGAGGGAAGACACCGAGAACCATACAAGAAGGTGAGGGAACTCATAAATGGGAGGGAGAGGGATTGGAGTGAATGAGAGCAGTGGTAGATGAAGGAGGAGAACATTATCAATGATGAAGAAAGAATCAAAGTCCTTGTGGGAGTTTGATATCGGAGGGAGAAGAAATACACCAAGAACCCTAGGAGATGGAGAGATAAATTTCAAGTGGGATCAGTGGGGTTTGTAGGGAATAAGAGCGGAGAGAGGTGGAGTAGTATATATGATATATCAGAGGATGACATGTGTATTAGAGTACACCTAGCTTTAATATATATATATATATATATATTATAATTTCCTTCTAAATTTTGAAATCTTGATATAAACTTATCAAAATTTCAGAATCATTTACCGTCTCATGTCTTTTATCCAATGGTTTCAAAACATTAATCTCAAACTCCAATTCTAAAAAAGTAAAATTAATTAAAAAACCAAATTTCCTCTTAAAAAATCCATAAACACATACCATAAGAGAATTTTAATTTATATTTACAAACTAAACCTTTTAGAAAACACTCCTTTAAAAAAATTAAATATTTTTTCTAAGAACTCAAATAAAGCATGTTTTAAAGTTAAAATTTGTGTTTTTAGGGAATTTAAAATCATCACTAAATTGATTAAATAGTAATAATAAAACATCTGGATGAGGAAAACGACACCCATTGTTTTCCATTCAAGACCAATAATCCTCCAAGATATCCTCATGAAAATGAATCAAATTTGGAAGAAAATCTAAAAAAAATATATTTTCAGAGTTTACGTAAAACTATGTTTTCTTTTGTCACATGAACTGGTAAACCACACAACAACCTCATAATAGTACCTTAATTGACTCCCATATCTCCACACTAATTCCTCACTATTTACGTGACCGTCAAGGAATTGTACTACCCTGTTTATCTCTCTAATACAACCCAAAACCCATAAGTTATCCTAAAAATGATATATAACCTCATCGAGAAATTAAATCTCTTCCCCAAATAGAATAAAATAACTCAATATAAATATTAAATATCCCATATTCTTTTGTAACTCAAGTCTCATCACATTGGGCAGTGATCCTGCACCCATTCATGAACTACCTCACATGTTCCAATATTTTCCTAATATCCTTTATAATGTGACTCACCCCAAATAAATTACAAAATTTCATTCAATAAAGGATTATTTTTAGAATAAAACTCAAATGATTCCAATTATAATGAACTAACTTGGAATTATATTTGAAATGATATTTGAAGAAATCACTACTGAACTAAAGGGTGTTCCTAGTCCCCAGGGGTTTTTGATAATCACTCATGGATCAAGAAATATCTATTGGGTTCTATATATCCTAAAAATTAATATGTAATAAATCAAATAAAATAGTAAAAAAATATAAAAAATTAAAACAAAAAATTCATTGATATACAACCAATAGAAAAGAAAAAAACAACCAAAAAAACATAAAAGGAAAATATCCACAATCACCCACTCGAAAGTGGTCCCGGACCACACACCATCCCAATTTATCTACCATTACCCAACCAAGAATAAACACATGAAGGAAAGCAAAGAAAACCTGGGAACCTTTGATAAAAAAAACATGAAAACTTCATAAACCAAATATTATATGTAGGGTGTGAGAAAATAAATCCTAGTAGGATCCCACCAAGAAGTATATTTAATTTCATTAAAAGGGAATTTAGATATTATAGTTTGAAAAAAGGAATAAAAAAATAAAATTTTTATATTATTAAAAATATAGTCATACATGCCACATTTTTTAAGGGTAAATAAACAACTATAAAGTCTTATTATATGAAAAATGGAGTCCAAACTAATATATTTTCCACTACCAAATCCTTTTAAGAAATATAAATTGTAAAACATGTCAAAATCCAAATTTAAAATAAATAAACCACTTTTCATGAATTATTATAAAATATTTTTGTGTGCCATGTTCAATAATACAAATGAATCTATGAGTTAATATCTTTTATCATAGATAAATTAAATTGAACAAGGAAAAATATATAGAAAGAGATAGTATCTTAGAGAATAAAATTCGGTTCAATAAGTAAATACAAACATAGAAGCTCCAGTGTTGAGTAAATTTCAAATAATCATAGCCATATATCAAGTATTAATGTCATGTGTTGAGGTCATATGTCATGGGTAAGTCCTAGATATGTTAGTGAGTCAGCCAAGGATAAGAAAACAGACCATTGATGACTTCAATAAATTCAAGAATCTATCTAATACACATGTTTACCAAAATCATGCAAACACATCACATCAGAGCATGCCCTTATCCTAAATCCACATTTTATAGGGTAATGATTGTTAGGGTTTACATCCATAAAAGCATATAATAATTCTAAGGATTATCATCTAGGTACCCAGGTTTCCCAAAACAACTTAATTATGTGAGTGAGATGTAAAGTAGAAAGGATGAAAACTAATATCCACAATTATATAATCATTAAAAAACAAAATTCCATCACATAAAAAGTTCACATCTCACCCACATCAGATGATCCATCAAAGAGAACAACCCTTGTTTCAACACCCATTATCTTTTACTTATGAACCATTCCGCAAGGAAGAACATATATAAGGGGGTAATAAATAATTACACAAAAAGATTATTCACTTTATAAATTATCAATTGGGAATTTATGGAAATCAAAATTTACCACTAAACCATTATCAACTTTACATAACCTCGCTTTGAACAATCCATTCAAAAGGTCTATACATAACTATTTACATTAAAAACAAACCTAAAGTGAAAAATTAGACTATGATAAAAGACCATGAGAAATCAAACAAATCCCTTTAATGTTATGAAATAAGATTTAATATAACCTTTATAAAACAAACGATCACATGTTTTCCACTAAATCATACCCAAATTCATTTTTAATAAAAATTAACATTTTTATAATTTTGAATAATAATAATAAATATTTATTTTTCATAGAGACGGGTATTTACATTCCACCAATCCAATCTAACATGATAAACTAAAATAAAATTTCATTTCAAAACAAAAGGATCAATTGAAAATATTAAAATGGCCATATCAAATACCATTTTTACTAAAAGGGTTATTTTATGCTTCAAAATGATTAATCCATTCTTATCCAATTTTAAAAGAAATAAATTATTAATCCTAAAACAAATTAATTGAAAAAATAAAAATTTAATCGAATCATACATGAATATTAGGGTTCAAAATGTAAATAATTTTAGATGGGTTGCCTTCAATGGCTAACACTAAATCAAAAATGAAACATCCTAAGAGATGTGAGAAGATATCCTAGAGTCACAATTCTATATCAAGCATTTAAGATCTAATGATTAACATATATTCTATATCCACTAGTTAGAATGAATAAAGAGAAGAAGATAGATAAAAGTCAAATAATAGAAGGACTTATATGAATAGGATTACCACTTATATTGCAACTTTGATTCACCAAGTGATCAGGTTATAAGATCCCAATATGTCAAAGAGGAATCTGAAGGTTCGAGTGGGTCATGGTAAGAGGGAAAATAAATAAAACTCAGGGTTTGATAGTGAGATTACTACATAAAACCTATCATAAGTCATGTACAGTAATACCATTATCTACTTAGCAGTGTCCTAATTGCCAAATGATGACCAGTTCAGAAATTAAGTAGCCCCTATCTAGCCCACCATCCAATCAGTAGAGATCCACAGGAGGGTCGGTGACTATAAAAACTTTCTACAACCACTGCAAATCCCACTATCTAGCTGGTGGCCCTCATCAATGAATCGGTGGACCACCTACATCTTTATGAGTTTGGGTTCAAGGTTCACACATTATACAATGTTTTGGGTCATCCTCTATCCCCATGAGTCACAAATAATCATATTCAATTAGTGTTCCATTGATGGAAGTGATATTATAATGTTATATAGAATATATCCATCATATTAATAAATTTATACATTAGGTATTACAATAATTCCTTGATAGAAATGTTTAGTGACAGAGAACATATTAATAAGAAATGGAATGAATAGGAAAAATAATTTTAAACAAAGTATGTTACGAATAATAATTTCAAAAGGAATAAATACATACCCTAAAATTATCATAGATAAATTAATGATATAATAATCACAACTCTAAAATAGAAAGATATTTTATAATTTTAGAATAAACATAACTATAAAAAAAATTCCATTGAGATTTTGTAACATGGTTGTAAAAAAAATTATGTGATAATAAAAATGAATTTAAAAGCGATGAATACATAATATTGAAAATAATAATTTAGAATTAATTAAAAATAATTAATCCTTGAGTATATAATTTTTTAATGATATGAAATATGGACTAGAATATAAAATATACATATGTGGAATGAAATAGGTATATTAATTCTTTTATAACATTATGCATTATTATTTAGAAAATAATTCATATGTCCCTAGAAATAAGAATTACTTTAAAAAAATCCGGGAAAATTTTAATGTAATATTTTAAATAATGAACAGATATAAAAGTATGATAAAGAGATCATGAATTTAACATTACAATTGAAATTCATTTCACACATTTATAAATAATTTCAAGACATGACATGTGAGGAAAACATTAAAAAGATCCATTTTAATACATTATTATAGAAATAAAATTCCAATTGAAAAGGAACTAATCAAACAATAAAAGTATAGAAATAGATATTTTTTAATTTAAATAGATAATATATATTGGGAAGATAAAATATGCTAACCAAAAAATAAGTGCCATTTTTAAAGAAACCCACCATGCTTTGGTAAATTGTGAACCAAAAATATTTGAAAGTAACAACACAAAATAAAACATTAAATACTGCGATTATAAAGAGATTTATGATATAATATATCAATGAGGAATCATATACTCTCATAAATGAGAATAGATGAATAATATAAAACATATCCCAAAGAAGAAAATTTGATATGAGAGTCTTATACCAGTTATATATCATTCGAGTAAAATACTCTTAAAAGTGGGAATATGAAATTGATCTCTAAATACTGATATTAATGAGTAAATCATGAAAACACATTTCAATGTGGCAGCATATTCATCATATCAATGAAAAATGGGGGTTCAAAATCCATTGGGCGCTGGTATTGTAGTAGCACTGTAGTGGAACTGTAGTAGTGGAGGTACTGTAGCAACGATGGGCACTGTTGCAGCGGCGGGTATTGTGATGGTACTGTAGCAGTAGGTGTTGTAGCATTACTATTCATAGAATGGGCCTTGGGCCATAATATTTGGGCATGCAAGCCATGTAATGGGATATATTCCCATTGGGACTTTGGGATATATAATGAGTCTCACTCCTCCCAGTCAAAAGAGGTCTTTGATTTCAATTAGTAATAAAATGACAATATAGATAAAGAAACCCTTATGTTTATTATAATAATTGAATATAAATTCATAAAAATAATGTAATTAATTTTTATCTTTAAATGAAATGAATCTCATTAAAAATATATTATAAGATATTCATGAGTTATTGAATAAAAAATAAAAAATAAAACATGGTGTAAAAGGTAAAACATATCTCAAGGAGTTAAAATTGAGACAAAAACCCTTACCTTAGTATTCCCCTTAGATATACATGCTTTATCTTCCAAAATTTGTTATTTTTTATTATTAATAGAAAAATTAAAATTATTTATTTTTATTTTTATTCATACAATCAATTTATAATTCTTTATTAAACATGCATAGGTTTCTTATTACTAAAATTAACATTTAGGTGTTTGCCTTTCTATTTCCAAAGCATGCATCACTTTACTAGAACTAGTCATTTAGTATTGTTCATGGGTTCATTGTCACTAAAACATTAATGCAAAGGTTATTAGAATGCTTAATATTATTCTTGTGTACAATAAGAAAATAATGGAACATATAGTGACAGTTCTCATGAAAAATAATAAAATACCCCTTTTTAATGATTTTTAAAATGAAAAAATATTTGAATTTATTTGTAAATATAATTTTTTAAAAAATAAACTATAGAATTATGATAAAATATTAAATTAATGGTTATTAAATATTTTCACTATAATTTATGTACTCATATTCATTCATGAAATAAAATTTATAACAACATCTATAAAAGAGGTATGGCCGACCAAAATAAGAATATGTTATAATGATTGAGCGAGTAATGAAATGTTAATGTATAGTAAAAATAAAATATTTAAAGATACATTACTGTTTTAGAAATTTTATCTGAAAGTTATATATCTAATTCATGAAGATGTGTAGGATGATGATTAAGTGAATAATCAAGTTGATGATATCCCTTACATGGAGAGATTTAATTTATTATTGATGGAACTCTTGGATATGAGAGGTTTTTGAAATCTTGATTATCCCTAATGCTAATGAAAATTGTAGGTGATTGTTAAGGAAGTAAATATGGTTGAATATAGTGGATATTTAAAAATACTTATTATAGATTTTAAGGGTGGAGTAGATATCCTTTTATAATTTACAGGTGTGTAATTTGTGAAAATAATTTTTATACTAAAATAAAATGGATGTCTTTCTCAAGATAATTCGCTCCAAATTAAAAAAAAACATAACATAAGAAGTGGTA
Source organism: Viscum album (assembly GCA_963277665.1). Classification (NCBI taxonomy): domain Eukaryota; kingdom Viridiplantae; phylum Streptophyta; class Magnoliopsida; order Santalales; family Viscaceae; genus Viscum; species Viscum album. Next base: position 1,508,973,730 of record OY728147.1, on the reverse strand, counting down.
TCTTGATAATACTTTAATCTAATAAATTAGTGATACCAATTTTTTGATATTTGTGGGTATATTTCGTAGTTATAAACCATTAAAATATCTATTGTACTAACAACCATTTATTAGGGAAAATTATTTTAATGACTAAAGAATAAAAAATATTTCCTAATTCAAACATAATAATTCCAAAATTTGAAAATAATTTTCCATTATTAAAATTATATAGGTTATATTAAAAAAATTAAGTAATATTTTCATAACGAAAGGAAAGACATTATAGAATAAAGTTATTTTTAACCATAAAAATTATTTTAAACCAAATCATGTCTATTTTTAATTTACATTATATTTATTGTATTATGATTAAAAAAGAATAGTTTTTATTGCAATGAAATACCTAATAAAATAGGTTATTGGGAATTCATATTTCATGGTAAAGGTAAAAAAATATTTATTTGAATAAAATTTAACATAGTTTCCAAAAATTCAATCATATAATTCTATATTCAATATATAATTTTTCAATGAATTATTTTACTTCATAAATAACATGTTTTTCATAAAAAGATTTCATATGTTTTTATGTAATTCTTATATCATAATATTATCATAAATTTTATGGTATATATAAATAATAAATATTTTTTCCACCCAAAAACTACCTTATCTAAAATAAAAAAAAATCACCCTACTATAATTTTGAAATGAGAAATCTATAAATGAAATTAATTTTATCATTATCAAATTCTAAAATATATATATTTATATTCTAAATGAAAAATATATATTATACTATAAAAATAATTTTTTCAATAAAAATCATTGTTTTCTCCATGAATAATCAGATTAACATTCCTTATAGTTTTATATTTATTTAATAAATGCCATTATATTAATTTAAAAATAATTTAATGATTTTTTTTAATACATTACGTTGATCACATTCTGAAAAATTAATTAATTTAAAAAAATGAATATTTTATAAAAAATCCATTAAATTAAAAGGAAATTTCTCAAATAAATTATTAACCCCCACCTATTCTGGAACCCACCTGAGCTGAAAATGAAGAGAGAGAGTGACCCCCAAAGCTAGCCTCTAATTAGGCCTATATTAATGACTATAATTGATGGTATAAAATATACTATAGAAATAATTACCCTAAAAATCCCAGGAATATAATATATGATAAAAATTATTCAACCACCATGTCAAAAATTTAAAATAAACATTATCCCATAATGAATGTTAAGAGATATAAACAAGTATCTAAAATGAACCCCCCAAAAAATCCAAATGCAGTGACTATATAACAGATACATCTGCCTAGCTAATAATTCTCATTTGAGTCTCAATAACCATCCAAGAAACACGAAATGTAGTTTTTATATACATATATTTAGAATAACATGTATACATAGTAGCATCATACTTATGGCCCCCAAAATAAAATGTAAAAATAAAATAATAATGCATTATTGAATCAATGACATAACTAAGATAAACCTAAATAGATAAAATAACCATCCTAGATGAACCAATGACCAGTCACCAAATAATGCATCTAGTATAGTAAAAATAATATCACAGATTGTAGATAGGGTTCCCTTCATCCACTTACCCACAAGTTTTATACTCTCATATCCCAATTTCAAACATCATGTTCTTACATTCCTTTCACACACAAACACACATCAATCACTCTCATCATAAATCAAGTATCTTACAATGTAGGAATTTTATCATGTAATCATTATATATCGTACCACATATCATATATTGTAGGTTATCATGAATACTAGAGAAATCAACCACATTCCATCCTCCACCCTTGAATGACACTGACCATGTATCATTACCATCATTTACTTTCATAATTTTTTTCACCCCACTGTCGATGGGAGAGAATGGAATATGGGGTAAATAGTCATCTTCCATCAACAACATTCAATTCATGGAAAGCACTAGGAAACCAAAATAATTGGATTACTATAAGACTAACTGACTCTGGTGGGGTTTATATGAAATCATATAAATATATATAGTATTCAAACATCATACCAAACATAAAGGTCCACATCAAATACAACTACCATAGAACATAATACAACAAAAATAACCCACAATATTCTCCACCAACTACCACCACTACTAACTACAACTCCCCCCCCCCAAATAATTTATTAAAATTTTATAATTGCCTCATTATTCATAGATTTAACCAATTTTCATATTCAAAAAAATTACTAACAATTAATTTTTACAATTCAATTTAATCACATATTTAATGAAAAATGACCCCAAATATAATCAACATTCATAAGCATTTTTTATAACCATTTAATTAATTAATTAATTACTAAAAATTAAATATATATCCCATGCCATTGTAAATTCTATATTATTGACCAAATACCAAAGATACCAAGAAAATACAAGTAGGATACAACACAATGTCCCAACAATCTCAAAAAATCAGCTACCACATCCAATAACCACACTATTTTCACAACCCATATATCACATAACAATATCAAACAACCATTACCACCCATCTTCACAATATATACCATCTTAATAAAACAATTTCCCTACTACAAAATATATTTCACATAAAAATTGTCATTTCCATCACTACACATGCCTAAAATATCCTCACAAACATTACGGTAAAAGCAAACACATTTTTGAACATATCATTATATTTTAGCACCAACCTTTATAATACATTCTAAATTATAGAGGTAATTCAGATCATTTCATCAAATATTACAAGGTAAATTTCATAAAATTTATATATTTTCAAACAACCAGTCCATATATAAACATAAGTTATTAAAATTGCATGAATAGTGAGGTTAATAAATCAATAATAGTAGGGGTTTAAAATTCACAGAAACCATTGCATGCACATCACTAGAACCTATAGGTTTAATTGTGTAACATCTCAGATTTCCAAAGAGGTATGAATCTTTGTGTTACTATTTAAAACAAATATTTTTTATATTAATAATGGGATATAATGGATAAGGTATGTTTTAGGAGAGTTTGGGGCTCGTTTAGAGTGCAGAGCTTCAATTTTTGGGGAGGTAGACTTAGCTATATGGTTAGCGTATGGTTAATGTTAACCATACAACTTAACAATGTGGGAACTCAATGTGTAGGATGAGGCCACACTATTTATCTTAAAATATATGGAATATGGTTCTTGACCATGTTAATTGAGTGGGATAAGTCCCAAATCCATTTTTTATGGGTTTCACATTGTAATTTAAACCATGTAGACAAATATTTTGAGGCAGTTCCTAGGGTAGTAGATGTCGTATGATTTGTCCAACCAAATGTCCAAACCATGTGACCCTAATTTTAAAGGTAAAATGAAATTTTTTTCCCACTATTATTTTTTTAACCCAAAAAAAATTCTTCTTCCCTCTTTTTTCCAGCAGCCTGCATGCCCGAGCTCCCCTTCTCTTCTCAATCTAGGGATCTTTCTATCTCTTATGTCTGTCATCCATTCCCTTTTCCATTGGATGCATTATAAATATTAATTTTATCTTTTTAATCTAATTCCTTCTATTTTATGTTCATATTCTCCACTACTGTGATATTTTTGTGTGACCTCGTTTTCCCCAGTTTCATGTCATTTGATGATTATTATGATATCTTTTATTTTAGCTCATTTAAAGGGTCAACACTAGATTAGGTGATCACTAGGAACCTAAAGTAGTTGGTCTATCTTATTTACCTAAGATTAGTAGATTCTATATTTTTTACCATTGTTCCATTCACTGGAATATTCTAACAAAGCCTCCAAAATAAGAAATTAAATGTTTTTCTATGCTTAGTATGATCCTAGTTAGTAGAAAATCAATACATTGGTTGATCGCCTTATCTTGAGCCACCCCAATAGGTGTGACTTCCTTTAAGAACAATAAATCCCTTTGCCTTAAATTATTAAACTTCCTTATAGGTGTGTGTTTCCCTTGGGATAATACTTTTTAATTGTCAATTGATCCAAGGATAATGTCAGGACAAGAGTTAGTCCCTTATGCCTCATTCAATAGTTGATTTGCTAAATCACATAAATTATTCAACTTGTAGTCATGTTATAAATCATTTTCTTTTCCAAATGTTAGTATCTATATAGTCAAATCATACCCCCGCTTTATGTTGTTAGTGATACAAGGTTCTCAACTTAAGGACACCCTGGATGGGTTTATCATGACTTATAGTTAGTAATGTTAAATAATTTTAAATTCATTAAGAGTGATAATAGATATTCCTAGGAGGGGATCAAGATGTTTTTTCGTTTACCTCCAGATGAGTGATACTGATTCCCTAGGGAATACCTCATAGAGGGGCTTAGTGGAGAGATGGTTCTACCATGACACGAGTGAGAATCGGACCCTTATGTAAGATACTAGGGATAAACATAGAGTTCATGTTGTTTCTGCACTATGTCATTAGTGATACATAGAATCTCATTCTTGGGTTACCATGGAAAGACTCTCATGGAATTATTTATACATGTACAGATCTCCTAGAGTGATACTGGGGATCCCTTCAGCGTCATCTTGGATAGGATCAGGGTGCATATTCATAAATTCTAAAGATGAACTTCAATTAAAGTACAAGACTGTATAATTGGAATTTTTAGGGATGAGTTTTCAAAGCAAAATCACATGCTTGGGGATGGTCCACCTTATTATAATTTATCTATGATAGTCCTTCATAAAATATACCTTACACATTTCTTGTGCAGGATACATTAGTTCATACACATCCAAATTAAGCTGAAGCAGGTCGAATTAGACAGGCATCCCAAGATGAACCCATTCCGGCATATCATATTTATTTAGTTACTATCTTGAATTTATTTCTTTTAGAACACTATTCATTATATAATCACTTCCTAGATTGATCTTGACAAAATTGGTTGTGGAATACAAAGTATATCTCACACCCTGCTTGGGCCTCCTTTGGTACCCAAGCAGACTTCATAGTTTCAGGTATAGATAAAGGGAATAGGACAACTTATGATGCTTGATTTATGGTTTTATGATGGAGTATGGGAGCAGAGGACCAAGACAATGCTTGTGATAATAGTTTAGCTACTTTTGGTATTTTGTTATTTTTTTTCATATGTTATATGCATGTATCCCCCTATTTTCCCCATTTAATCATTTCATATAGCTTGGTTATCATCATCATCAATTTGTATCTATTTATTTTTCAACTTCTACCTACTTATTACTTTGGTTGTTTATCATTATCTATTCTGTTTCCAATACTTATGAATATTGATTACAGTTGTGCTACACTTTGACTTATGAGGGTATAGTCTCCCCATAGACACACCCTAGGCCCTATCTGCTTTTTGGGAGCCTATGGAGTATGACAAGACACACTTTAGGTCATGTGGTTGGCCATATCTCAGCACCACTAAGTAACTTTCAAGGTGAGATGACACTAAGTGGAATTAGAAGAATTTTTTCCCTTTTGTCTTACCATTTGCGTTAGATAGAAGAATATGAATAAATGGAATTTTTTAATGATACTATTCAAGGAATAATCTTACCTACATATAGGGGAAACCAAAATTACATGGGATGGGTATTTCTATTCTTTTTTTCACCTGTTATAGTTTTATAAATTACACCGTTGGGTGATGCACTTATTTTGTGTCATTACTATTGTTGATATTTCTATGATGGAATTTATTCTATCATGGCCTGATGATATGAGGGCATATTAAATATTTCATTATACTAGTCACCTTAGAACATTAATTCCATGAAATATTAAATTTTATATTTATATTACTATGTTTATTTCTTATATTGAATTTTATTATTGTAAGTTACTTGTTGTTATGAATTGATGTGTGTTTGTGTTTCTTCAAAGAATGATATAATTTGATTAATTAAAGTTCTTACATCAATATAAATTGTTTTTTCACATATATTTATGATGATTCCTTAATTAACCAATTATTTTATATTTAATCCAAGATCTATTGGTTCTATGTGCTGAGATATTAGTTGGTTTGATTGATGAATGATGATATAAATTTAAGAGGTAATACTTCTATAAATAGAGAATAGTGTTTTATTCAATCAAATAACTATGCATGACCCATTACATCTTGATACCAGATGTACAATATAGGTTATAGTTACTTGACATGCCAGTTTTTGTTTCTAAAAAGCATGGTCCTTTATACATTTGGAATTAGCGATGAAATTAACTGGATTGATACATTTATATCAAAATAAATATCAATGAACATCAACAAATTAATTATTTAAAATTAAATGTTTACCACTAACTGGGACGAAAATTTCAAAGTAAAGGTTTTTTTCCTCTATACCTTGAAATTGACACCCCATATACTGGACCTTCTCCTATGTTGTATGAGACATTGACCCTGACCTGACCTTAGTAGTGGGAAGTAGGTTTTATATCTTAGGATTCTTATGTGACTCATTCTCATCACCTTGACCTCACTTTTGGATCATGTAAAGAGGTGTGACTAGTTATAGGAAGGTTATGTACTTATCCTACCATGTTTTTTATTTTCCTATCTACTATTAAATATCATCTGAGTAGTGTTTTTTTCAATTATAGAGTTGTTATTCCTTGATATCCTCATGTTGTATTCCAAGAAAGTGGTGATGAGAATGCTCTAGAGATGGTGGTCCTTGATCCACCAATGATAACTCATATAGTGACACCTGAGGAAAATCTTGTTGATATTCTTATTGGAACTGATTCTTAGTTCTATGATATGTTTTTCTTCATATAGTCTATATAGGTCGCTATATAACCATCCCCTGTCATGGAAAAACTAACATGTGAGTTCTGGTAGTAGCATCCTCACACCTTCTTGGGGAATGGTTGACCTCAAGCTATTGAGTCATGGATAGAGTCCATGTTTTCTATCTTCTATAATTTACAGATTCCTCAAGAGAATAAGGTCAATCTCTCCACAAACATGTTACATGACTCCGCTAAGCATTGGTGGTATTTCCTCATTCAGACTGGTCGACATTAGGGTATAGCCTAGGGGGACTTACAAAAGGCCTTTTTGACTACTCATTTCCCCAGATTTTGAGGATAGACTGCACATAAGAGTTTATTAACCAGAAGTAAGGTGAAATTATGGTGATGGATTATTCAACTCACTTTACTAAATTAGAACAGTTGTCACTAACGTTGACTAGTGAAGAGCTGATGAATACAAGATGGTTTAACAATAGTCTTTCATATGCTATTTGATTATAATAGAATGTATTTGTGGTCAACAAATGTTTCATATATATTGAATCATAACCTCATCACTCAATAAAACTTGACAGAATATGGAAATTTTATCTAGGGAAGTTCAATTTTTAGGAAGGGAAGTTGATTATCTAGTGGTAGGAAATGTCGTTTTGAGGGTGCACATGGGGGTAGTACCATCTTGATGGCACACACCAAAAACTATGTGGTTTTTCACCAGTTTAATAGGCTATTCCATAAGAATCCATAGTTCATGAGGAACCTGATCAAGTTCTAATATTATAGAAGGATGAGTCACCTCCAGCATTTCTATTGATCTTTCCCTCCAGTGACTAGTGAAAGGTGATATGTGCTGACCCCGCATTCAAGTATAGGATCAAAAAATCCATTTTAGGCTAGGAGTTGGAATTATACTGGAAAATCAAGACAGTGAGGTGGTCATGGATGAGTTAGTTAGGCTTTAGGGGTTTATCATCAGCATAGTGGACCTTCTCAGTGTTATAAGATTGTATCTCTGGGTTGTAGTTTAGGTTTGTATATATAGTGTAACCTATGCTTGAGGAGAAGAGACTGGGGTCATCTATTGTACAAGGTAATATTATAGTATCCTATCATTTATTTTCTTTCTTATTTTATTTAGGTTCGTCACACTCTTTTACATCTTCTATGATTATAGAATGTTTGGGCCTAGTGATATACTACTTCAGTGGTGTTATAACTATAGACACACCATTATGGGTCTGATCATAAGAAGTATGTCAGTGTAATGAGTTACCCCTTTATATAGGTGGGTACCATTTCTTAGAGAATTTATTAATCCTTGAGATGATTATATTTGACATCATTCTTGGTAGGAATGGATTATACCTTACCGTGGCAATGTTGATTCCTATCCCCAAAGGGTTTTGTTTACACCACCTGAGGGTAGCACGTATATTAAGAGGAATGTGATTTCCAGGAGATTCAATATGGACTCGAGTGTACGAGGATGGCCAGAGTGATATCCTATGTGGCTAGTATCTTCATGAGTAATCGAGGAATGAATATCATGAGATTACCTCATATTGTGGATCATTTTAGAGAATTGTTTTTTAAAAATTTATTTACATTTTCTCTTAATAGAGAGGTTGAGTTAACCATTGAGATAGTACTAGGTGTGACGCCAATTTCCATTACTCCCTATAGTATGAAACCTTCTGATATATAGGAACCCAAGAAGTAGTTATAAGATTTCGAGGCAAAGGGTTTTATCTGACCCGACACTTTATCGTGGGGTTCACCTATCCTTTTTTCCAAGAAGTTGGATGGATCCCTTAGGTTGTGCATGGATTATAGATGGTTGAACCATATTATAGTGAAGAACTAGTATCCACTACCTTGTATAGACAACCACTTTGACCAGCTTCGAGGAGTGACAATTTTCTTTACGATCTATTTGAGGTTGGGCTACCATGAGGCGTGCATGAGACCATTATACATACCACATAAAATGTTCTAGATAAGGTACATATTGTATGAGTATCTGGTTATGTTATTTGGACTTCAGAATATTCCAATAGAAATTATGGCTCTAATAAATTTGGTTTTCCACCCATACTTAGATTAATTTGTTGTTGTCTTAGTTAACGACGTCTTATTGTATTCTTGCACCAGACATGACCATGCCACCCATATTGAGATCATTCTAAATAAACTAATAAATAACTATCCATAAGTGAATCTCAAAAAAATCCAATTTTGTATCAATAAGGATCACTTCTTGGGTAATATAATTTATGAGGTTGACATATATGTTGAACCATAGAAGGTGAGTACCATGGTATCAAAGGAGTATCCCAAGAATGTATTCGATGTACAAAGTTTCTTGGGGATAAATAGCTATTATAGGAAATTCATTCAGGATTTATCATTCATGGAAATTCTCTTTATGTGCCTGACTAAAAAGGTTGTGAATTTCATCTGGTCTGATGCTTTTGAGATAGTCTTTCAGGAGTTGAAAGGGAGACTAAATTCAGCACCGATATTGATTATTTAGAAGCCTGTAAGAATATATACAATCTATTGTGCTGATTTAAGTATCATTAATGGAGATTTTTTGATGTAGGGAGATCAATTCATGGTGTACAGGCCATGAAGGTTCAGACATTTTGAGTGGAATTTCCTTATACACAACCTCGAGCTAGTATTTTTGGTTCATACTTTACACTATTGGACGTTCTATTAGTTGGGGGATAGGTTTTTTGTTTAAAAATATCACAAAATCATCAAATACATCTTCACACCACATGAATTGAATCTAAGGTTGTGCATGTGGGTAGAATATCTGTATTCGTCTGACTTTGAACTCGATTATACACCTGGTAGGGGTAATGCAGTGGATGATGCCTTGAGCTGAAAGACTCAGATACGAGCCATTCAAAAGGCTAGTAGTGAGTGGAAGCTAATGGATTTGTTTTCTCAGATGCACCCAGAGGTTTAGGAAAAGAACATACAACCTCTTCTAAATGATATATTTGTGGCATTTTCTTTTATAAAGAGGATACCGATGAGACAAATTTCAGATCCCAAGGGTCTCTTCTTGAGGGAAAGTTTATCTAGTTAGAACCTAAGGGTTATTGACAAGAATGAGATGCATCTCTTCCAAGTATGTATCTGGGTTCCTTCAAATAGATGGGAATAAAAGATGCATGAATCTCATGCTTCCTTTTAGGAAGTTCGCCCTAGGATTAACAAGATTCACTAAGATGTATGCCATTATTATTGGTGTCTAGGTATGAGGAGGTATGTTTTTGGTTTTATCACTTGGTTATCCACCTATTAGTAAGTGAAGGTATAGAACCAGTGACATGTTGGACTTTTAAAAATTATATCCACTATTGAGTGGAAATGGAACAATATCACCATGGATTTTGTGATGGGATTTCTAAGATCCCCTTGAGTAAATGATGTATTATGGGCTTTCTGATACAAGAAACCTTCTCAGTTGATGATCATGTGAGGTTATATATCTGGGAGATTGTGCACCTTCATGGTGTTCCCCATTCTATCTTATCAGACCAAGATGCATAATTTATGTCATGGTTCTAGCAAAGGATGCAGAAGGAATTGTGTTCATAGGTTCTCTTGAGTGCATCTTATCACCCTCATATAGAAGGGCAGTCTAAGTAGATGATACGGGTGTTAGAGGACATGATTTGTTCATGTATAATTAATTTTAAAGGTTTATGGGGAAAACATATACCTCTTGTAGAGTTTACCTACAATAAAATACCTTAATAAATGATTCAAATGGATTTATATGATGGTCTTTATGGTAGTCTGTGTCATTCCCCTATATGTCTGTTAGAGGTAGGTAGGGTCGTACTACTAGGTGCTCATCTTGTTTAGGAGACATTAGAGTAAGTAAAACTGATTCAAAAATGTATGGATATAGCTCTGTCTATGAATAAGTCATATACCAACTGTTGCCTCCCACATATGGAATTTGAGGTGGGACATGAGGAATTTACATGTGTATTTCCTAGATTTGGTTATATATGAAATTAGAGATAGGTAAGAATATTATCTCAATATTTTAGGCCTTTCAAGAAAGTGGAGAGATTTTGACCGGTAGCCTATCAGTTTTAGCTACCTCAGAGTTACCATTCCATGAATGATTTATTCTACATATCTTAGCCTATCCAGTATAATGTTGAACCATATAATTCGTTTGACCCGAAGGATATTGGAGTGGAGGTAGATGTATACTTTGAGGAGTATCCGATATATATCATTGATCAGATCATGAAGGCTATCTAAGGAAGGTATGGTCCTCTGGTTCAGGTTCTATAGAAGAATGGTCATGTATATTATGAGACATAGGAGTGATAGGCATATGTAGATGCCCAGTGGTTGGAAATTTTCTCAGATGATGTTTTACCACCCTTGAAAGGGAAACTCAAGGACAAGTTATTTTAAGGAGGGGAGGTTGTAATGACCGAATTTTTTAGAGAGATGTGGATCCTTGTGTTACTATTTAAAACTTATATTTTTTTATTAATAATGGGATCTAATTTCTAAGTCATGGTTTAGGAGATCCTGGGGTTTGTTCGAATCCTATAGCTCTAGTTTTTTAGGCAGAGTGAGCGGCTTGGTTAGCACATGATTAGTGTTAATTGTGAAACGTAATCTTGTGGGAACTCATTGTGAAGAAGAACGCCACATATTTTATTTGAAACCATGAAGACCAGGATGTATGACCATGTGACTTGTATCAGATAAGTCACAGAGCCCTTTCACATGGGTTGTGCACGGTTAGTCAAACCGTGCAGACAGCTTGTGCGAGGGGTTTCACTGGGCAATAGATTATGCACAGTTGGCACAAAGTTTTTCCAACCATGTGACTAAACAATGTAACCCCAATTATAAAGGAAAAATGAAAAAAATTCCCCTTTAACATTTTTAACCCAAAAATATTCTTCCCCCGCTTTTTTCCAGTAGACCGCACGCCCGAGCTCCCCTCCTCTTCTTAGTTTAGGAATTTTGCTATCTCCTTTGTCTATCATCCATTTTGTTCACCATAAAATGCATTGGAAATATTATGGTGAGATATTTAATCTAATTAATTATATTTTTAGTTTATCTTCTCCTCTATTGTGTTATTTCTTGTGTGAACTGATTTTCCCAATTTCATGAATTTCGACGACTCATCTAATATCGTTTGTTCTACCCCAATTCAATGGTCGACACTGGTTGGGGAGAGCACTACAAACCCAAGGTTTATGGTCTAGATTATTTCCCTAAGATTTTTATCTTTTATGTTGTGAGATGTTGTACTGTATTCTGGAATTTTCTAGTGAATCCTCCAAACTAATTAATTAATTAAATTAAATTGTTTTATATTCTTAGGATGATCTTAACTAGTGGAGAATCAACTCATTAGACGATCGCCTTGTCTTGAGCCACCCTAATGGTTGTTCCTTCCTTCAGGAACCATAAATACATTTACCTTAAATTATTAAACCATCATAGGGGTTTTTTTCCTTGTGATCATACTTTTTAAATTTAAATTGATACAAGGATAATATTAGGCCACGATTTAGGCCCATATACCTCATGATATAGCTGAGTTACTTGAATCAAATAAGTGTTTCAACTTATAATCATGTTATAAATGGTTTTAATTTCCAAATAGTATGATCTTTATAGAAAAGTAGTAAAACAAGATTATATCGAGAGTGATAATAGGGTTCTGACTTAAGGAAACCTTGGATGGGATCATCGTTAATTATAGTTAGTTTTTTAAATAATTTTAAAGACATCGAGAGTGATACTAGATATGACTAGGATAATATCACCATGTATTTTCCTTTACCTCTAAACGAGTGATACCGGTTCTTTAAGAGATACTATTGGATGGGATCAGTGGATAGATGGTAGTACCCTGCCATGAGTGAGACTCATACCTCTATATGAGATAACAGGGACAAACTGGGAGGTCTTGTTGTTCCAAAACCATGCCAGGAGTGAGACATGGGATCTCATTCATGGGTATCTTTCGAAGAAATCCTCTAGAACTGGTTATACCTATATAGAGACACTAGAGTGACACTTGTTATCCCTTATAGATGTCTTTAGATGGGATCAAGGTTCATCTTCCGAAATTCAAAATATGAAATTCAATTAAAGAACAATAATGTATAATTGGAATTTCTAGTGATCTATTTCCCAAGAAAAATAAAATGTATGGAGATTATCCAACTTTTATTCTTCATCTATGAAATTCCTTCATAAAATATATAGTACACCATTACTATACATGTTACCTTAGTTCATAGGAATTAAAATTAGGTAGAAGTAGGTATAATTGGATGAACATCCCAAGAGGAACTCAGTTCTATGTATCTTATTTATTTAGTTATTGACTAACATTTATTTCTTTAAGAACACTGATCATTTTGTATAAACTTACTGGATTGATCTAAACACCATTGGTGGTGTCCTAATAAGTATAAATCACACCCTAGTTGGACTGCCTTTGGTACCTAAGTAGAATTCATGGTTGTGAGTATAGATAAAGGGAATCAACCAGCTTTTGATTTTATGATTTACAGTTCTAGGATGAAGTATGGGAGTAGGGGACCAAGCCTATGCTTGTGATGCTAGTTGTAGCTACTTTTGGTCAATTGTTATTTTTTAGCATGTGTTATATGCAGATATCCCATTTTTCCCTTCTACTCATTTATTTTAGCTATTTGATCATCATCACCATTTTAACCTATTTATTATCAAGCTTCCACCTACTTATTACTCTAGATGTTTGTCATTATTTATTCTATTTCTGATTCATATCTACATTGATTACTATTTTTCTATACTCTAACTTATAAAGGGATCACCCCCCCCCCCCCACAAACACACCTTCAACCCTTTCTATTAGTCTTCAACCACTTGCATACGGGGCGGCCCACTTGAGGTTATGTGAAGACTATCTTGGGGCACCCCTAAGTGGATTTCAAGGTGGGATGATATAAAAATAAATGAATAGGAAATATCATAGAAATAAAAAAACAATAAATTACTATGAAATAGACCCTACCATTTTCAATTAATATTATCTAATTAATAATATATATTAAGATAATTTTTTCTATCCACCCAATGGAAAAAAATCCATCCTAATTGTGTAGATTCAATTTTGTTTAACTCAGGTCCCCTAACTCAATCAAGGATCTATGATTTTCCAGACAAGATCCAAGAAAGAGGAATGCAATCAAGAACTAGTATCACACCAAAATGGTATCAACAACCAAGAATATAGCTCTCCCCATTTTCCTTTATCCAAAACATAACCAATCAAACCATTCCCTCAACCATATCCTTATCCAACTGAAGAAAGAGAATAAAATATAGAAGTGAATGAAATTAAATCCAATTTGGGTCACCAAGAATCAATATCCAAAATCGATGTAAAATATCCAAGGATGATAGTTTAAAAGGAAACAAAAAATCACACTTAGGTCACTGAAGAGTTAATAGAAATGTGAGGAATGTGTTGAGTTTTTAAGATTATATAAAATTTATACTCCCTATCTTTTTAATGGACGATGATGAAACCAAACATACAATGTCATAGTGAATATCCTTTCTCTCAAACTTAAGGTGAAAAAAAAACAAGTTACAATATAATCACACATGGTTGAATATTCTCTAAAATCTAAGGTGTAGTTAGTGCCCATATCTTATTTACTCAGTGTATGGTTATGTCTTAATGATTAGACCATGCCACACCCCCCCCCCCCAATATAAAAAACAATAAAAATAAATCTATCCAATTATATACACTCCAATTTACCAATATTACATAAAACCCAATAAAGTGGTAGAGACAAGGGATAATGGAACCATAAAGATTAAACAGAGTATAAAAAACTACATGACATAAACAAAAAATTTAGCATAACCTATTATAGAGAATCTAAAGCCTCCATGTCTCTGTTTTATCCTCCATTTATAATGTTAGCTCTATCTACAAAAATATTTCCTCCCACCTACTCCTAATAAACCCAACACCTATAACCATATAAAGAAATAGGATAAAGGATATGATCCATCATGTTATATATCACTCAAATGATTATCATCCTTGAGAATTACCCCCCCCCCCCAAGGTAAAGTGAATGATCATACATGATCTCATGAAATACCCATCAAAAATCCAATTACCATAAATAATAATCACAAAAAGACACAAATAGAATGTTTTCAAAATAGATATATTAAATAAAAAAACAAATATCACATCACCAAATAAAAAACATGGTAGAGTTCAAAAAATTATTATTTACTAATAGATAAATTATGAATCATGATTCCATGGACATTATTCTATCCTACTATAAGTCCATAGAACATGAACAAAGGGAATGACATGCTAACACAACAATATCTATGGATAATTTTAGATATCAACCTACCACTCCAAAAATATTGCATAGTAAATAATATCCAACTCTCCTTAGTCAATGAATTGGGAGTCAATATGAAGATACTAATGAATTTAGATTATGTATAAAAAATTGTTGGTCTTGTCTAGATTTAGTGGAAGTTATAAATGATTCTACACATTTCCAATGATCTATAACACCAAAAAATAACTAAAAATAAGGGATGTGGATTACACCCCTTATCAAACCACCTCTACCCACTCTATGGTAATCCCCCATGAACACATGGTCTATAACCTAAAACTCTAAGAGCTCCAATAATGATCAACAAAGTCATTCTAGATGTATTACACCTCCTTCATCCATAATCAAACCATCTCGATCTTATCTTTCATACTCTACATCAAATATATAAAATGGAATAATTACTCCCTAACCTTGATCAAACATAACAATGATTGATATTTACATCTATAAAACTCCATGAATGGGGCCATACTAATTATTGAGAGATTTCATTTTTTGGGAAAAATAAAAAAGTTTAGGTGTTTCACCCATGACCTACTAAATTATAGAAAGAATTCTCAAAGAATATCCTTTATCATTAGGATTGTATTATCTATCAACCTATACCATAGAGGATGAAAGTTGTTATAAGGTGTATATGTGATCTAAAAGCATGATGTAATCCTCTGTAGACAAAAGAAGAAAAATAAAGGTTAAAATATTTGATGATATATATTTCTAACACTTAGAGTATTACAACATAGTTCACATACATCTTCACTTGAAAATTTATGGACATTGAATCTTGAATATCCAAATAATGGGAAGATTTAATTAGGTAGTCAATGTTATCTCAAACAATATCATATCTCCATGGGATCTGTGTTTTTTGGAGATGAAATATATAAAGATGTCCCTTCAATTCTAGTATCCTACATCATATGGCTAAGACAACCATCTAAGTACAAAATAATCTACATTCAATTACTGATAGGAAAACCACTGTATCATGAAATCTACAATTAAAATAATTAACCCAAACAACTAAATAAACCTATTCAAACCATGATACATCTTTTATATTTTAGGATGCACTATAATGGGTGAGTAGTGAAACTGGTTTGGAATTCACCCATACATAGACAAAAAAAATCATATAACCTTTATTGAATTAGAATATGGTGTTAGACATCTTCCAACCACTCATCTAGAGCATCAACATAACAAAAAATTTCCCTTTGTAACACCTTTATATTTTAGAAAATAAATGAAATGACCTAGACTTTTTGAATGATGTTTGTTTCCTAAAAATGTGTGTTATATTATATTTTACGCAACAAAACCATATGTATTTAATAATGAAGTGAATATAAAGGGAAATGTGACCACCTAGATTTGAACATTATATAACCATTGGTAAATTATGAATGTTGGTTAATATGACAATTAGGAACTATACTCTTGATAATAATTTAACAATATAATTAGTGTTTATAAGTTAAATTTTGATAAAGGAAAATTGATACTGAATGAAGATTTGATGACCTCAACTAGTAGAGTTGTGCCATTTGAATCCCATCTATAAGTACATGGGAGGGAGGTATCATCACTGGGGTTCTCCCTTAACCAATACCAATCTGATCTTCAATAAGTGAAGTTTGAACAAAATTTTATACGGGAGAAGATCAAGTTATTAGAGTTTACCCCTAAGTAGATGTTAGCCGTGCCACCCCATGAAACTACCAACATTGCGCACCTTACTCGTAGGGAGTATGTGGGTGTAATATGGGGTTACATTTCCAGGCCTTAGTAATAGAAAGGTTAATTTATTTTTATAAATAAAATTTTTATTCAATTAATTCAGCTTTAATAATTGTTTTGATAAATTGCTTTTTTAGATGAAAATGTACTTTTTATAAAGGATATAAATATATCACAATAAACTAAGTTATTATAAATAATATATATTATAATGATATATTATGATAAAAACACTCTTATTTAAATATTAATGATAAGATAATTTTATTGTGGCGTTGAAATTTTTTGAGTTTCATAAATTTTACTATGCATTTTAAACCCCCTATTTTTTAGTAAATAAGTATTTTATATTTAAAATTATGAATTATAATATTTATAGATTTATTTTGATAAAATAAACATAATTTTTTAAATAATCATGTTTAATTTTGGTTAGGGTTAATTAATGAGGATTTTCTAAAATAATTTTTTCATGAATAGTACAAATATAGTTTGACATTTTCGGTATGTTTAATGAATTCATAATTATGTCATAATGATGTAATAATTATTTAACCACAATAAAAGACCTAAAATGTATTATTTTATTAATATAAATTGTTTTAATATATTTTAATCAATTTCAAACCTTTAAGTTACTTTCCAAAGTCTAAAATGGTAACTTTGACATTTATAATCTTATTTTGTGAAAACATTACTTTTCTTTTCCAAAAGAAGTAATATAATATGATTTTATGTTATTTTGGATTTAAATAACATAAAATATGTCATAAATGTCATAAACCATGGGAGAAAAACATGGTAAATCCCCTAGATTTTCATTTTCCCCAACCTATATTTCAAAATCCTATATTGGGAAATTAATAATCAAATCCTCCACTTTCACTATAAATGTAACACCCCGAGATTTTATGAAAAATATTCTTTTAATTTCATTAATGTCTTGTGTTGTATTCTACACCAAGATTACCTTGCGCTATACGCAACACCGTATTAGCTTGCAGTATACGCAACACTATTCTTGGATCGTGTTACACACAATTTTGATAATAGTTATTCTACGCAACATTGAGTATATATATATACATATATTAAATGTATAAATGAAATATGGTTGTATTCTGTTATACGAAACAATGAAGGATTCTTTCACAACACGCAACCCTGACTTGGCTTGCATTACACGCAATCGCGACCTTCCTCGATAGCGTGTGTTGTACGCAATACCGGGTTTTAATAAACAATTTTATATTATTATAATATTGTCATGAACTAGCCGTTATGAATAGTAATAACTAAATTTTGAATTTTATAACATTATTATTCATCTTACACATTTCTAGAACATGGTATAAGAACAAAATAAATTTTTCGGGTAAAATAAGTATTTTTCAAAAAATGCAGTTTTACCGCCTTTTGATGGCGCACCCACTTTAAATATAGTTTTTGACATGTTTATATGTTCAATTTGACAAAATAATATTATTCTTTTGAATCAGGATGTAAAAATTTACATTAGATAAAGTTTTGATATTTTTCCGACAACTTTCATATTTTAATGAATAGTAAAAACACGCTATATTTTAATTAAAAACAACTTTTTTCATCGTAATATATTATGTGGTTAAATTATAATATTGAATGGTTTTAAAGTATATTTAGAATATATTTTTACCACTTAATATAATGTTGGTCATTGGACACAATTTTACAATTAAACCGAACATAAACAAGTGTCAATCTTTTGATAGTTATTATCTCTTAAAAACACGCTTTTTTTTTACAGCGGGAATTAATTTTAAATTAATTTCTGCCACTTCTGTGTTTTGAATTTAGAAAAATGGATTCAATATTTGGAATCAGGATGTTCAAATTGTGTAAATAGATAACTTTTATTTTTAGACATTTTGAATAATTACTGCGGTAAATATTTTATTTACCATGGTTAAGGGTAAATCCGGTAAATAAGGGTTAAAAAATAATATTATAATAATATTAAATTACCCTAAAACGTGTCTTAACCCCATTGGTTGATACATGGTCGACCATGGGCATCTTTGGGTCGATTTTGGGACCCCATTGATTCACTTGTAAGTGATAATGACACTTTATTTTAATTAAGTTAAAATGAATACAAAATTGACACAAGCATATATCTTTTAGAAAAACAATTGTTACATAGGGTTATATATGTTGGATTTTAGATTATAAATATTCATTAGAAAGATAAAAAGATTTCCTACATAATGGTATTTTATTTGTAATTTTTAGACTTTATATAATTTAATTTATTTATGACACAATGATGATGCAGTAATTATCTTATTAATGAAATATTGACATAATTGATGTTATAAACACCAAAATAAATGTACTTTGAGACTTTTTATGAATTCCACTAATTTTCTAGGTTACTATGATATATTAATGTTGATTTAATTAACTTTATTCGAACATTTAATTCTGTTATGACTTTCACAAAAATCATATATCAAATAGTGTCAAAATTGACACAAAATAGTTTTTAAATCAAATATTATATTATTAATTGTTATTTTATTCCTAAAAATCTAAGGTTCGGCCAAATGACTTAGATAAGGATATATATATTAATAATAAACAATTTTGGGTTCGTTTGGCATGTTATATTAAGTGTATTAACCATATAGTGAAAGAAAACAAAAAGACACGGTAAAAGTTAAATTAATTAACTTAGAGTTAAATCTAATTGATAAGGTTAAAATAATATCCTAAACTTGTCTAAATTCTATTGGTTTATAGGATTTCGACCCATCCCCACCTTAGCTTCGAAATAAGACCCTTTGGAACCATTATAAACCGATTTTGACTTTAATATAAAATAATATTTTGAGATATTCCTAAGGTGCCCCTCTCCTCCCTTATAAAAGGACACCTCCTCCCCCTCCTCCTCACACCAATTTGAGCACTCAAGCTCGGCCAACCCCTGCCAAAATCTCTTCTCCACTTCCCTAGAAACATCCTAGAGGTTCCGGTCTTCCTCAAAGACCAATTTTAGTGCCCTAAGAGGAGGTCTCAAAGAGGCACTTCAAAGAAGAGGTAATTACCGTTACCAATTCTTTCATCTTTATTTCTTCTTCCACTTCTTCTTCTTAGGTTGTTTCATTATGAAGTAATAACATCAGTATCACTCATATACTGATATGTTATTATAAGTATAAAACAACCCTATTTCACCATCTATCCATCCTACGGAAAAAGAAATCACCGCACGTGCGTACGTACGGAATACCGTCTCCACGCCGTGGTGTAATCTATTTTCCACCACCACCTTACATGGATGGGTATAATGGTGTAAAGAATAACTATACATAGTTATTACAACATCATATTGATTCTGATATATTGTATAATCCACTCCAATTCAATTCAATATTTATAGAAATGATATCATCGCTCGTGCGTACGTACGGACTACCGTCTCCACGACGCGATGAGATTCATTCTCCATGTTAACCATTTAAGAATGATTATAAAGTATATATAAGAAATAATAATGAAATATATGACCTTATAAAGCTACTGGATTTATGTATATATATACATATGTATGTCATCTACTTACTTCCATTTCAAGACAATAAGGAAAGGAAAACAGCGTTCATGCGTACGTACGGACTACCGTCTCCATGAACGGTGTTTTTCATTTTATTTATCTACCTATTATATATATATATATATATACTGAATATATATGATATATAAATCATATTTTATATTCTGGAAGTAAGTAAATCATGATATAAGTAATAATGATGTCAAGAACAACAAGTCAAAACACCTACGATAAATGAAACGATTTTACCCAAAACGCTTCTTTAACATGGAATTTACAAAAGAACGGGTAATATAATGTCATAAGTGAACCATATATGATATCATAACAATGAATATGATTATTTAATAAGTCAATAACATGATTTAAATCATTATAAAGGAGGTTCGGACACTTACAAAGCAAGTCGGACCTAAGGTAAGGGAAATATCACAATCTCATTTTTATCCGAGATTGTTTATTCGTAAGTATTTACTGGGGTGTATTTTATCATCCACATCCATGTTTCATCAATATGTAATATTATTTCCATCCACCTACAATTTTTTAAATCCATTTTTACCCTTCGGTGAGTTTTTAGTAATATGTATGAAAGGAATCTTTTGTCGTTTTTCGTACGAGGTACTTTTTGACTTTTCCGACAAAAGTACGAAGAATGTTTTTTTTTAACTTATACGGCACGAACGGATTTCTACTGTTTTATAAAGACTTATTTTCATGAAGCTTCCTCTAAAAGATTTCATGACTATTTTCAATAAAATCTCTTTCTTTTAAAATTGCATGATGTTTTGTGAAAAGAAATTGATTTTGAAGAAGAAAGGATATTTTCCTCAAGAATTCAATTCAAGTGTTTTATCAAAATTATTTTCCATCTAAGATGATAAAGGGTTCTGTTTCTATCCATATTTTTACATTGATTTGACTATGTTGTGATGGAATTATGTTTATGAATTCCTTTATCTTATATGAATTGATTTATGATGTCATGATGTTTCAAGAATCCCATTTTTATTACATGGGTTATGTGATGATGTAAGATTTATGATTATGTGGCACACATAAGAAAGGATTCATTATAAGATGGGTGGGACCTATATCTCCCTCCAATGCATTGGGTAAAGATTTTATATCTCATGAGATAGACATGGCTGGAACGGAAGGTTATTTCGGTTCAGTAATACAGGACTGAAACGAGGAGTGAACTCGGTTCAGAAAGGGACTTTGTCCACTAAGATAGTCTTGGAAATTAGTCTTGACTAACAAGAAATGATTTTCTATGATTATGTGTGTATGCCACAAAGTTTCATGTTTTAAGTTATGATTATTGGGATTACTTTTTCACTGCCATGATTTATCCCATGATTATGAAATTATGCTCTCTTTTGCAAGTTATGATTTCCAAAATGCTATGTTCTTATGAATATGATGTGATTGATATTTATTTTGTTTACCCTTACTGAGCATTTGAGATCACCCTTTTATGTTTTCTTTTCCCCAGGATATAAAGAAAGGTTTTAGGTAAAAAAAAAGAGGAAGATCTTTATGGGAGATTTTGAAGATCTTTCACCACGATTAGAAGATTATAGTCCGAGTTTCCAAAGACACTAAACTATTACGGTCCTTGTGTGTGTGTTTTTGTAATGTACTAAGTATTCCGCAAAAGTAATGTAATGTCAATGTACGTCAAGCTTCGGGTCTCTAAAGTTGGTATCAGAGGAAAGGTTTAGTCAACCTTTGGAAACTAGGATGCGAGAACTTTAGTGAGATCCCTAGAGATATTTATAAGGTATGTCTAGGGATGTCCATAAGGATAAGTATACGTATAGGATACAGTCCTAGAACTACGGTAACAATCATAGAATTTAACCTAAGATGTTAGATATCGAGGATACTCCACCTTTATTATGTTGTTTTCCCTAGCATGATTTTTGCCTCTCACACTATTCTTTTTTTGGGTTTTAGAAAATGGCTGGAAACAAGATGATTCACGATAATGGAGGATATGATAGACAATGGAATGATATTCTTCATGAGCAACCAAATGAAATGGGATTTGGAAGTCCAAAGATCATTATTATGCCGAATCAGCAATCTCATAATATGATCAATAAAGTAAAATTTGGTAAGTTTCCTGACTCGGCTAATAAGAGAAAGATGGAGTTTCATGATGATCATAGAGGAAAGAAAGTTCAATTTCCCCTATGTAAATCATATGGGAAGAGGCATCAAGTAGAATGTTTCAAAGGAACTAGAAGATGCTTTGGGTGTGGAAAAGAAGGACACAAAGCAAGTAAGTGCAAAGGAAAAGGTTCAGTTAACACCATGGATGAGGATAATGGTATTGCTACGAAATCAACAATGGTTAAATGTTTTAAATGTGGAATGTATGGGCATTATGCAAACCAATGCCCTAAGGGGAAGTCTCATGAAGATAATCAGTATGGTTGTATGGGAAGTATTTATGTGGATGATGATGAAGAGACTACCAATGATATGTGAGATGAAAGAATTGTTGAAACTCGGTCAATGGTTTAAAAATGTAGTGGAATGATTACATGTTTATCATGTGTAATGTTGTATAAGTAATCTCATGGTACTATGGAATAAAGAGACATGTAAGGATTGTTACATTGTTGTCTGATTAATGTTACCAGTATCCATGAAAGGTTATTCAGATATTTTTGGAAATAAGATGATATGCGCATAATGAAGGGAAAACAAGAAAATGAAATGTTTAACAGTATTCATGAGCTCATGATTGATATAAGAACTAAGTGATATCATGGTTTGAGTATATAGAATTTTGAGGATTTTGGTATGTGGAAAGTGTTAACTTTAAACTGCATTCATGTTTTCACTAAGGTATTCAAGCGAATACATGATTAAGGACTTTGAATGTTTAGAATGTGACCAACAAGACATATCTTATGGGGATCGACGATGGTGTTAAATCTCTGGTAATCGTTTTCACTATGTTATGAGAGTGGACTGCAGTATTATGGATAATCCTAAAGATTGGAATGGATTATGTTGGACATATGTTAGTATTGTTTAAGGATAGAAGTTTTCTCGATATTATTGATGGGATGTTATAGTAATATAGTTTTAGAAAAAGGACAACCTGCAGGACGGGCGACAGCCCATCGCTTCGGACAAGGCTGTAGGAATCAAACCCACAACCGAAGTGCGACTGGCCTTTATCGCCTACCACTGACCTACAGGAAGTCCCTGTTTAGTAGAAACTAGTTTTATTATATTAATCAGTATGATATATGAAGTATAAGTCCATTTTAGGAACCATATATAATTAATCTCACTATAGATCGATTTATGCATATAATTTTTGCTAACCTTTTGTTTGAGAAAGATGGAATGACCCGTCATTATATCACATGATCTGCTAACACTTCACGAATAACAAATTCAACTTCATTTATTTGAGAGATGAAGTGGAAATTGTTCAAGGCACGAACAACAGTGATATTGTAGCAAAATAAAGTAAGTATTTATTCTAATTCAAATTTTCAACTTTAGGGGAAATGATCTTGAAAACCAAAAATGTTGTCCTAGTGATCTTATACCTGATGAATCAGATGGTACCTTATATCATCACAAATCTATGGATTTGTGATTACTGGCTTTTCCATAGCCATGTTCTCTTCCACTCTCCATCAGAACATGATGGTTAGATTTCTCTTCCATATCCATATTTTCACCTATGTGGAAACCCAATGATTAGTTTATTTGGGTAACCGTTACGTTTCATACTTTTGTTTTTAAAGATTGGTTTTGATATTCCTTTTTACGATGTGGGTTTCTATTAAAGAAACTTTCAAATAGTAAACCATTTATAACCTCGACGAATTTCGAGGGCGAAATTCATTTTAAGGGGGGTAGAATGTAACACCCCGAGATTTTATGAAAAATATTCTTTTAATTTCATTAATGTCTTGTGTTTTATTCTACACCAAGATTACCTTGCGCTATATGCAACACCGTATTAGCTTGCAGTATACGCAACACTATTCTTGGATCGTGTTACACACAATTTTGATAATAGTTATTCTACGCAACATTGAGTATATATATATATATATATATATTAAATGTATAAATGAAATATGGTTGGATTCTGTTATACGAAACAATGAAGGATTCTTTCACAACACGCAACCCTGACTTGGCTTGCATTACACGCAATCGCGACCTTCCTCGATAGCGTGTGTTGTACGCAATACCGGGTTTTAATAAACAATGTTATATTATTATAATATTGTCATGAACTAGCCGTTATGAATAGTATTAACTAAATTTTAAATTTTATAACATTATTATTCATCTTACACATTTCTAGAACATGGTATAAGAACAAAATAAATTTTTCGGGTAAAATAAGTATTTTTCAAAAAATGCAGTTTTACCGCCTTTTGATGGCGCACCCACTTTAAATATAGTTTTTGACATGTTTATATGTTCAATTTGACAAAATAATATTCTTCTTTTGAATCAGGATGTAAAAATTTACATTAGATAAAGTTTTGATATTTTTCCGACAACTTTCATATTTTAATGAATAGTAAAAACACGCTATATTTTAATTAAAAACAACTTTTTTCATCGTAATATATTATGTGGTTAAATTATAATATTGAATGGTTTTAAATTATATTTAGAATATATTTTTACCACTTAATATAATGTTGGTCATTGGACACAATTTTACAATTAAACCGAACATAAACAAGTGTCAATCTTTTGATAGTTATTATCTCTTAAAAACACGCTCTTTGTTTGACAGCGGGAATTAATTTAAACTTAATTTCTGCCACTTCTGTGTTTTGAATTTAAAAAAATGGATTCCATATTTGGAATCAGGATGTTCAAATTGTGTAAACAGATAACTTTTATTTTTAGACATTTTGAATAATTACTGCGGTAAATATTTTATTTACTATGGTTAAGGGTAAATCCGGTAAATAAGGGTTAAGAAATAATATTATAATAATATTAAATTACCCTAAAACGTGTCTTAACCCCATTGGTTGATACATGGTCGACCATGGGCATCTTTGGGTCGATTTTGGGACCCCATTGATCCACTTGTAAGTGATAATGACACTTTATTTTAATTAAGTTAAAATGAATACAAAATTGACACAAGCATATATCTTTTAGAAAAACAATTGTTACATAGGGTTATATATGTTGTATTTTAGATTATAAATATTAATTAGAAAGATAAAAAGATTTCCTACATAATGGTATTTTATTTGTAATTTTTAGACTTTATATAATTTAATTTATTTATGACACAATGATGATGCAGTAATTATCTTATTAATGAAATATTGACATAATTGATGTTATAAACACCAAAATAAATGTACTTTGAGACTTTTTAAGAATTCCACTAATTTTCTAGGTTACTATGATATATTAATGTTGATTTAATTAACTTTATTTGAACATTTAATTCTGTTATGACTTTCACAAAAATCATATATCAAATAGTGTCAAAATTGACACAAAATAGTTTTTAAATCAAATATTATATTATTAATTGTTATTTTATTCCTAAAAATCTAAGGTTCTGCCAAATGACTTAGATAAGGATATATATATTAATAATAAACAATTTGGGGTTCGTTTGGCATGTTATATTAAGTGTATTAACCATATAGTGAAAGAAAACAAAAAGACACGGTAAAAGTTAAATTAATTAACTTAGAGTTAAATCTAATTGATAAGGTTAAATTAATATCCTAAACTTGTCTAAATTCTATTGGTTTATAGGATTTCGAACCATCCCCACCTTAGATTCGAAATAAGACCCTTTGGAACCATTATAAACCTATTTTTACTTTAATATAAAATAATATTTTGAGATATTCCTAAGGTGCCCCTCTCCTCCCTTATAAAAGGACACCTCCTCCCCCTCCTCCTCACACCAATTTGAGCACTCAAGCTCGGCCAACCCCTGCCAAAATCTCTTCTCCACTTCCCTAGAAACATCCTAGAGGTTCTGGTCTTCCTCAAAGACCAATTTTAGTGCCCTAAGAGGAGGTCTCAAAGAGGCACTTCAAAGAAGAGGTAATTACCGTTACCAATTCTTTCATCTTTATTTCTTCTTCCACTTCTTCTTCTTAGGTTGTTTCATTATTAAGTAATAACATCAGTATCACTCATATAATGATATGTTATTATAAGTATGAAACAACCCTATTTCACCATCTATCCATCCTACGGAAAAAGAAATCACCGCACGTGCGTACGTACGGAATATCGTCTCCACGCCGTGGTGTAATCTATTTTCCACCACCACCTTACATGGATGGGTATAATGGTGTAAAGAATAACTATACATAGTTATTACAACATCATATTGATTCTTATATATTGTATAATCCACTCCAATTCAATTCAATATTTATATAAATGATATCATCGCTCGTGCGTACGTACGGACTACCGTCTCCACGACGCGATGAGATTCATTCTCCATGTTAACCATTTAAGAATGATTATAAAGTATATATAAGAAATAATAATGAAATATATGACCTTATAAAGCTACTGGATTTATGTATATATATACATATGTATGTCATCTACTTACTTCCATTTCAAGACAATAAGGAAAGGAAAACAGCGTTCATGCGTACGTACGGACTACCGTCTCCATGAACGGTGTTTTTCATTTGATTTATCTACCTATTATATATATATATATATACTGAATATATATGATATATAAATCATATTTTATATTCTGGAAGTAAGTAAATCATGATATAAGTAATAATGATGTCAAGAACAACAAGTCAAAACACCTACGATAAATGAAACGATTTTACCCAAAACGCTTCTTTAACATGGAATTTACAAAAGAACGGGTAATATAATGTCATAAGTGAACCATATATGATATCATAACAATGAATATGATTCTGTAATAAGTCAATAACATGATTTAAATCATTATACAGGAGGTTCGGACACTTACAAAGCAAGTCGGACCTAAGGTAAGGGAAATATCACAATCTCATTTTTATCCGAGATTGTTTATTCGTAAGTATTTACTGGGGTGTATTTTATCATCCACATCCATGTTTCATCAATATGTAATATTATTTCCATCCACCTACAATTGTTTAAATCCATTTTTACCCTTCGGTGAGTTTTTAGTAATATGTATGAAAGGAATCTTTTGTCGTTTTTCGTACGAGGTACTTTTTGACTTTTCCGACAAAAGTACGAAGAATGTTTTTTTTTAACTTATACGGCACGAACGGATTTCTACTGTTTTATAAAGCCTTATTTTCATGAAGCTTCCTCTAAAAGATTTCATGACTATTTTCAATAAAATCTCTTTCTTTTAAAATTGCATGATGTTTTGTGAAAAGAAATTGATTTTGAAGAAGAAAGGATATTTTCCTCAAGAATTCAATTCAAGTGTTTTATCAAAATTATTTTCCATCTAAGATGATAAAGGGTTCTGTTTCTATCCATATTTTTACATTGATTTGACTATGTTGTGATGGAATTATGTTTATGAATTCCTTTATCTTATATGAATTGATTTATGATGTCATGATGTTTCAAGAATCCCATTTTTATTACATGGGTTATGTGATGATGTAAGATTTATGATTATGTGGCACACATAAGAAAGGATTCATTATAAGATGGGTGGGACCTATATCTCCCTCCAATGCATTGGGTAAAGATTTTATATCTCATGAGATAGACATGGCTGGAACGGAAGGTTATTTCGGTTCAGTAATACAGGACTGAAACGAGGAGTGAACTCGGTTCAGAAAGGGACTTTGTCCACTAAGATAGTCTTGGAAATTAGTCTTGACTAACAAGAAATGATTCTCTATGATTATGTGTGTATGCCACAAAGTTTCATGTTTTAAGTTATGATTATTGGGATTACTTTTTCACTGCCATGATTTATCCCATGATTATGAAATTATTCTCTCTTTTGCAAGTTATGATTTCCAAAATGCTATGTTCTTATGAATATGATGTGATTGATATTTATTTTGTTTACCCTTACTGAGCATTTGAGCTCACCCTTTTATGTTTTCTTTTCCCCAGGATATAAAGAAAGGTTTTAGGTAAAAAAAAAGAGGAAGATCTTTATGGGAGATTTTGAAGATCTTTCACCACGATTAGAAGATTATAGTCCGAGTTTCCAAAGACACTAAACTATTACGGTCCTTGTGTGTGTGTTTTTGTAATGTACTAAGTATTCCGCAAAAGTAATGTAATGTCAATGTACGTCAAGCTTCGGGTCTCTACAGTTGGTATCAGAGGAAAGGTTTAGTCAACCTTTGGAAACTAGGATGCGAGAACTTTAGTGAGATCCCTAGAGATATTTATAAGGTATGTCTAGGGATGTCCATAAGGATAAGTATACGTATAGGATACAGTCCTAGAACTACGGTAACGATCATAGAATTTAACCTAATATGTTAGATATCGAGGATACTCCACCTTTATTATGTTGTTTTCCCTAGCATGATTTTTTCCTCTCACACTATTCTTTTTTTGGGTTTTAGAAAATGGCTGGAAACAAGATGATTCACGATAATGGAGGATATGATAGACAATGGAATGATATTCTTCATGAGCAACCAAATGAAATGGGATTTGGAAGTCCAAAGATCATTATTATGCCGAATCAGCAATCTCATAATATGATCAATAAAGTAAAATTTGGTAAGTTTCCTGACTCGGCTAATAAGAGAAAGATGGAGTTTCATGATGATCATAGAGGAAAGAAAGTTCAATTTCCCCTATGTAAATCATATGGGAAGAGGCATCAAGTAGAATGTTTCAAAGGAACTAGAAGATGCTTTGGGTGTGGAAAAGAAGGACACAAAGCAAGTAAGTGCAAAGGAAAAGGTTCAGTTAACACCATGGATGAGGATAATGGTATTGCTACGAAATCAACAATGGTTAAATGTTTTAAATGTGGAATGTATGGGCATTATGCAAACCAATGCCCTAAGGGGAAGTCTCATGAAGATAATCAGTATGGTTGTATGGGAAGTATTTATGTGGATGATGATGAAGAGACTACCAATGATATGTGAGATGAAAGAATTGTTGAAGCTCGGTCAATGGTTTAAAAATGTAGTGGAATGATTACATGTTTATCATGTGTAATGTTGTATAAGTAATCTCATGGTACTATGGAATAAAGAGACATGTAAGGATTGTTACATTGTTGTCTGATTAATGTTACCAGTATCCATGAAAGGTTATTCAGATATTTTTGGAAATAAGATGATATGCGCATAATGAAGGGAAAACAAGAAAATGAAATGTTTAACAGTATTCATGAGCTCATGATTGATATAAGGACTAAGTGATATCATGGTTTGAGTATATAGAATTTTGAGGATTTTGGTATGTGGAAAGTGTTAACTTTAAACTGCATTCATGTTTTCACTAAGGTATTCAATCGAATACATGATTAAGGACTTTGAATGTTTAGAATGTGACCAACAAGACATATCTTATGGGGATCGACGATGGTGTTAAATCTCTGGTAATCGTCTTCACTATGTTATGAGAGTGGACTGCAGTATTATGGATAATCCTAAAGATTGGAATGGATTATGTTGGACATATGTTAGTATTGTTTAAGGATAGAAGTTTTCTCGATATTATTGATGGGGTGTTATAGTAATATAGTTTTAGAAAAAGGACAACCTGCAGGACGGGCGACAGCCCATCGCTTCGGACAAGGCTGTAGGAATCGAACCCACAACCGAAGTGCGACTGGCCTTTATCGCCTACCACTGACCTACAGGAAGTCCCTGTTTAGTAGAAACTAGTTTTATTATATTAAGCAGTATGATATATGAAGTATAAGTCCATTTTAGGAACCATATATAATTAATCTCACTATAGATCGATTTATGCATATAATTTTTGCTAACCTTTTGTTTGAGAAAGATGGAATGACCCGTCATTCTATCACATGATCTGCTAACACTTCACGAATAACAAATTCAACTTCATTTATTTAAGAGATGAAGTGGAAATTGTTCAAGGCACGAACAACAGTGAGATTGTACCAAAATAAATAAGTATTTATTCTAATTCAAATTTTCAACTTTAGGGGAAATGATCTTGAAAACCAAAAATGTTGTCCTAGTGATCTTATACCTGATGAATCAGATGGTACCTTATATCATCACAAATCTATGGATTTGTGATTACTGGCTTTTCCATAGCCATGTTCTCTTCCACTCTCCATCAGAACATGATGGTTAGATTTCTCTTCCATATCCATATTTTCACCTATGTGGAAACCCAATGATTATTTTATTTGGGTAACCGTTACGTTTCATACTTTTGTTTTTAAAGATTGGTTTTGATATTCCTTTTTACGATGTGGGTTTCTATTAAAGAAACTTTCAAATAGTAAACCATTTATAACCTCGACGAATTTCGAGGGCGAAATTCATTTTAAGGGGGGTAGAATGTAACACCCCGAGATTTTATGAAAAATATTCTTTTAATTTCATTAATGTCTTGTGTTGTATTCTACACCAAGATTACCTTGCGCTATACGCAACACCGTATTAGCTTGCAGTATACGCAACACTATTCTTGGATCGTGTTACACACAATTTTGATAATAGTTATTCTACGCAACATTGAGTATATATATATATATATATATATTAAATGTATAAATGAAATATGGTTGGATTCTGTTATACGAAACAATGAAGGATTCTTTCACAACACGCAACCCTGACTTGGCTTGCATTACACGCAATCGCGACCTTCCTCGATAGCGTGTGTTGTACGCAATACCGGGTTTTAATAAACAATGTTATATTATTATAATATTGTCATGAACTAGCCGTTATGAATAGTACTAACTAAATTTTGAATTTTATAACATTATTATTCATCTTACACATTTCTAGAACATGGTATAGGAACAAAATAAATTTTTCGGGTAAAATAAGTATTTTTCAAAAAATGCAGTTTTACCACCTTTTGATGGCGCACCCACTTTAAATATAGTTTTTGACATGTTTATATGTTCAATTTGACAAAATAATATTCTTCTTTTGAATCAGGATGTAAAAATTTACATTAGATAAAGTTTTGATATTTTTCCGACAACTTTCATATTTTAATGAATAGTAAAAACACGCTATATTTTAATTAAAAACAACTTTTTTCATCGTAATATATTATGTGGTTAAATTATAATATTGAATGTTTTTAAAGTATATTTAGAATATATTTTTACCACTTAATATAATGTTGGTCATTGGACACAATTTTACAATTAAACCGAACATAAACAAGTGTCAATCTTTTGATAGTTATTATCTCTTAAAAACACGCTTTTTTTTTGACAGCGGGAATTAATTTTAAATTAATTTCTGCCACTTCTGTGTTTTGAATTTAGAAAAATGGATTCCATATTTGGAATCAGGATGTTCAAATTGTGTAAATAGATAACTTTTATTTTTAGACATTTTGAATAATTACTGCGGTAAATATTTTATTTACCATGGTTACGGGTAAATCCGGTAAATAAGGGTTAAAAAATAATATTATAATAATATTAAATTACCCTAAAACGTGTCTTAACCCCATTTGTTGATACATGGTAGACCATGGGCATCTTTGGGTCGATTTTGGGACCCCATTGATCCACTTGTAAGTGATAATGACACTTTATTTTAATTAAGTTAAAATGAATACAAAATTGACACAAGCATATATCTTTTAGAAACACAATTGTTACATAGGGTTATATATGTTGGATTTTAGATTATAAATATTCATTAGAAAGACAAAAAGATTTACTACATAATGGTATTTTATTTGTAATTTTTAGACTTTATATAATTTAATTTATTTATGACACAATGATGATGCAGTAATTATCTTATTAATGAAATATTGACATAATTGATGTTATAAACACCAAAATAAATGTACTTTGAGACTTTTTATGAATTCCACTAATTTTATAGGTTACTATGTTATATTAATGTTGATTTAATTAACTTTATTCGAACATTTAATTCTGTTATGACTTTCACAAAAATAATATATCAAATAGTGTCAAAATTGACACAAAATAGTTTTTAAATCAAATATTATATTATTAATTGTTATTTTATTCCTAAAAATCTAAGGTTCAGCCAAATGACTTAGATAAGGATATATATATTAATAATAAACAATTTTGGGTTCGTTTGGCATGTTATAATAAGTGTATTAACCATATAGTGAAAGAAAACAAAAAGACACGGTAAAAGTTAAATTAATTAACTTAGAGTTAAATCTAATTGATAAGGTTAAAATAATATCCTAAACTTGTCTAAATTCTATTGGTTGATAGGATTTCGACCCATATCCACCTTAGCTTCGAAATAAGACCCTTTGGAACCATTATAAACCGATTTTGACTTTAATATAAAATAATATTTTGAGATATTCCTAAGGTGCCCCTCTCCTCCCTTATAAAAGGACACCTCCTCCCCCTCCTCCTCACACCAATTTGAGCACTCAAGCTCGGCCAACCCCTGCCAAAATCTCTTCTCCACTTCCCTAGAAACATCCTAGAGGTTCTGGTCTTCCTAAAAGACCAATTTTAGTGCCCTGAGAGGAGGTCTCAAAGAGTCACTTCAAAGAAGAGGTAATTACCGTTACCAATTCTTTCATCTTTATTTCTTCTTCCACTTCTTCTTCTTAGGTTGTTTCATTATGAAGTAATAACATCAGTATCACTCATATAATGATATGTTATTATAAGTATGAAACAACCCTATTTCACCATCTATCCATCCTACGGAAAAAGAAATCACCGCACGTGCGTACGTACGGAATACCGTCTCCACGCCGTGGTGTAATCTATTTTCCACCACCACCTTACATGGATGGGTATAATGGTGTAAAGAATAACTATACATAGTTATTACAACATCATATTGATTCTGATATATTGTATAATCCACTCCAATTCAATTCAATATTTATATAAATGATATCATCGCTCGTGCGTACGTACGGACTACCGTCTCCACGACGCGATGAGATTCATTCTCCATGTTAACCATTTAAGAATGATTATAAAGTATATATAAGAAATAATAATGAAATATATGACATTATAAAGCTACTGGATTTATGTATATATATACATATGTATGTCATCTACTTACTTCCATTTCAAGACAATAAGGAAAGGAAAACAGCGTTCATGCATACGTACGGACTACCGTCTCCATGAACGGTGTTTTTCATTTTATTTATCTACCTATTATATATATATATATATATACTGAATATATATGATATATAAATCATATTTTATATTCTGGAAGTAATTAAATCATGATATAAGTAATAATGATGTCAAGAACAACAAGTCAAAACACCTACGATAAATGAAACGATTTTACCCAAAACGCTTCTTTAACATGGAATTTACAAAAGAACGGGTAATATAATGTCATAAGTGAACCATATATGATATAATAACAATGAATATGATTCTGTAATAAGTCAATAACATGATTTAAATCATTATACAAGAGGTTCGGACACTTACAAAGCAAGTCGGACCTAAGGTAAGGGAAATATCACAATCTCATTTTTATCCGAGATTGTTTATTCGTAAGTATTTACTGGGGTGTATTTTATCATCCACATCCATGTTTCATCAATATGTAATATTATTTCCATCCACCTACAATTGTTTAAATCCATTTTTACCCTTCGGTGAGTTTTTAGTAATATGTATGAAAGGAATCTTTTGTCGTTTTTCGTACTAGGTACTTTTTGACTTTTCCGACAAAAGTACGAAGAATGTTTTTTTTTAACTTATACGGCACGAACGGATTTCTACTGTTTTATAAAGCCTTATTTTCATGAAGCTTCCTCTAAAAGATTTCATGACTATTTTCAATAAAATCTCTTTCTTTTAAAATTGCATGATGTTTTGTGAAAAGAAATTGATTTTGAAGAAGAAAGGATATTTTCCTCAAAAATTCAATTCAAGTGTTTTATCAAAATTATTTTCCATCTAAGATGATAAAGGGTTCTGTTTCTATCCATATTTTTACATTGATTTGACTATGTTGTGATGGAATTATGTTTATGAATTCCTTTATCTTATATGAATTGATTTATGATGTCATGATGTTTCAAGAATCCCATTTTTATTACATGGGTTATGTGATGATGTAAGATTTATGATTATGTGGCACACATAAGAAAGGATTCATTATAAGATGGGTGGGACCTATATCTCCCTCCAATGCATTGGGTAAAGATTTCATATCTCATGAGATAGACATGGCTGGAACGGAAGGTTATTTCGGTTCAGTAATACAGGACTGAAACGAGGAGTGAACTCGGTTCAGAAAGGGACTTTGTCCACTAAGATAGTCTTGGAAATTAGTCTTGACTAACAAGAAATGATTCTCTATGATTATGTGTGTATGCCACAAAGTTTCATGTTTTAAGTTATGATTATTGGGATTACTTTTTCACTGCCATGATTTATCCCATGATTATGAAATTATGCTCTCTTTTGCAAGTTATGATTTCCAAAATGCTATGTTCTTATGAATATGATGTGATTGATATTTATTTTGTTTACCCTTACTGAGCATTTGAGCTCACCCTTTTATGTTTTCTTTTCCCCAGGATATAAAGAAAGGTTTTAGGTAAAAAAAAAGAGTAAGATCTTTATGGGAGATTTTGAAGATCTTTCACCACGATTAGAAGATTATAGTCCGAGTTTCCAAAGACACTAAACTATTACGGTCCTTGTGTGTGTGTTTTTGTAATGTACTAAGTATTCCGAAAAAGTAATGTAATGTCAATGTACGTCAAGCTTCGGGTCTCTACAATAAATACCCACCCATTTGTTCATTTATATTCACTAAAAAGCCATAATAATTTCATATATAGTAGTTTTACGTACAAAGGGGTCCTACCAAGGTTTATTAAATCCCCCAAGGTCTCAATACTCATGTTTTAGGAGTTACATTTCAACGTAAAGGGATAATCCTTCTTTTCTCTTTGATTCAAGAACCTATTTTTCTTATATGTCTTCTAAATTTTATGGTAAATATATTATATTACCATTTTTATGTCACATACATGGATTATTTTAAAGTTTTTTCATATAACTTTCATTCCAGATTATTCGTGAGTGTTTCCTATGTATTTTTGGAGAAAGATGTGGTTTCATCATGATTTGGGCCAAACTATTAGCCCATTTCCAAATTTAAAACAAATTAGTCTCTTTTATGACTTCTGTTTTTAAAAAATATTACCCATTACACTTCCCACTTATCTTCCAATTACATATTCAAACCACCATATCCATTTGGACCCCTTAAAAACTCATTGTCATGGTGGATTTGGGTGATTTATTTAGGCTTTGGTCCAACCCGTGATCTCATTTCCTATTTTTTAAAAATAATTTATTTAATTCATATCTCATTAATGTTTTAATATTTTTCGGTCATTTTTCCTCTCACTCGATACCAAGATCCCTAGGCACACCCATGTATTACATTTTTCCTCTTTGGATATCATATTCATTGTGTATTAGTGAAAATTTTCTCAAGGTTTCTCAAATCATCTTTATTTGAGAAGGTAATTTGTTTCCTTCACAAATCATTCATTTTTTACTCTTTTACCTCCATTTCAGTCCCCACTTGAAATAATATTATTTATTAGAAACTATCTATTTAACTGGCATGAGGTAGTCTCAAATTATAGTAATTTAAAACATTTTTTATAGGTATTTTATCTATGAAGACGAGAAACTTCTCACAAATTAGCTAATGTCACTACAACTTCATGGAGAATATTAAAAAATCCAACTCCATGTATGAGGTATAATAATTATGATAGATGGGATATAACTACCTAAACCTATAGGATACCATCTATATCAACTATATTAAGACACAACCCAGACCTAGATAGGAAGAATTATAAATAACATCATATATCACCCCTTCTTTTGGAAACTAATGTACTAGGGTGTCGATAAAATTCTACTTCAGGTAATTAAATGAAGCCTAACATTGTTTAGTCCTTATAAAAGAATAATACATAATGGTAAAAAAAGTTAATAGGGTTTTAATCAAAGTTAAAATGAACTCAAACCTCTGATAATTACCGACAAGAACAATGATGTTGTGGAGAATCTCCAAATTATAGGGTGCCACCCAAGAAATGACTTGATAAATCTTTGATTGATCTATATCCATTCATTGATGAGACAATATATTTCTAAGTAAAAATACCTATTAAATCTAAATAATGAACTTCAAACTTTACTCTAAGAATATAGTGTCTAAAAACCTACAATACGGATCTATGAATATCAACACGATCATCATTAGGCACTGAGAATATGAGGAAGTCATCAATTAACATGACTATGATGTGGTACAAAAACTTATGGAGTATGGAATACATGATCCCCATGAACAAAACTAGAGTGTTTGTGACACCAAATTACATAACCAAAAACAAATATTTTCTATACAAATATTGGATGTAATTATTCTAGATATAAACCTCTTTTACACTCATATGATGATATAAATATCATAATGTCATCATAAAGAATGAACTATCCACCTTCATTAGGTTGAACATATCATTTATCCTCATAAGGGGGTAACAGTTCACGAACATCACTTGGTTAAACCTTTGGTAGTCAAATCATAGCCTCAAAGAAACAATTTTATTCTTATAAAAGATTATATGAGCACCCAAAAATGAACACTATGTTGAATAATTCCCCGCTACCATAAATCATCTATTAGGATCCTAAACATGGGAAACTCTATGGGTTCCATATGATATGTTGTCATCAAAATTAGAGATTCACCTAGTTGGGACATTATCATGAGCTCAAAATCATGTTGAGTGGTTAGTGTGGTGAATCAAGCTTATCATTCATAAATATTACATTATTTTATATGAATATTCAATAAATATAAAAATAATACATTACCTATAACTGTAAAGCATTATAATTTTTTTAGACCAGATATATAAACAAATTATTTGATGAAAGATATTCAATATATCCCAAAGAGTTCTTCTCATTAGTAACCTTCTATAAATATCATACATAGAACCTTCTAAAAAAGCTAAGGAAGTAAAACATAAGAAATGGTAGCTTATTATTCAGTGTAAGGGAAAATATAGAAGATATCCATAAATGATCACAAGTGAGAATAATGTAATGATAAAATAATCATAAAAAAGTAAAGTCATAACCAATTAATTAAATATCATTAATCACAATTCATTATATAAGGCTTTGTAAAAAAAGTTATAAGAGTGTAGGATTATCAATAATAAATCATGACCCACGAGATTATTTCATAAACATTGGAATGTTGATAAAACATAAGATTATTACACTGTGAACTTGTATAAAGAGTAAAAGGTTCAATCATTATGTTAGGTACCTGAAATCGTTTCCAGTTATAATCTTATATTTATAAAACTAGATGGATTATTAAACCTATTGAAATGAAACTAGGCCAACAAAAAAAATTTGAACACAAAATCAAGTTCTTGCATAAATCATTATCTGGGGGATTATACTTTTTTACCCAAATCATTAAAAGGTTGTATAGATATGATAAAACTCTTCAAAAATGGATACCATACATATGTGTTGCATAATATCATAATAAAATTCATAATATATTCATGTTAAAAACCATATAAAAGAAATTAATTTCATAAATATTTCATCATTTCAACATAGAATAACCTATATAAATGGAATATATTTCAAAAATGTTGCAACAAACCAAAATTAACTAGTGTAAATTAGATATGATTCATTGAATCCTCCTAAAATTTCCATCATCGTACGACATACAAAGGATGAATATAAAGGTATCATAAGATAATATTAAAAGTGAAGCATAAAAAATATAAAAATATATTTATTTTAAAAAAATTACAATTATAAGAACATTCACTTTTTTTTAAACCTGAAAAAAAAATATAATGTATATTTTATAATAATTGAACTAAAAATTTAGAGAGTATTGAGAAAATTATTTTATTTAAAAATAATAAAGGAAAATTTAAATGGATAAATCAATTAGAATAACTATCTTTATGGTGGGGAAATCCAGTCAAACTATATATGTTTAAAGAGAACATTTATATCACACTTTTTTTTGAAGTCAAAAAATGACTTGTCTGGGAAACGTTTTTTTTTAAAAAATCCATTAAAAACTATTAAAAACAATAGTTAAAGAAAAATAATATTTAAAATAGTTCATTAATCTATAAAAACATTCATTAAACAATTTTAAATATCATTGAAATGGAAGAAAATTTTGTTGGAAAAAGAGAAAATAATTGTGAATTTTCTAAATAAACATTTTCTTTATAATTTTATATACTGAAGAGATGAGAATGTTAATAAGAAATAAATATTACATGAATTTACATAGGATATGGAAGTATATGGTTTTTAATATATATTATTTATAATATTTTTTTCAATGGGATTTTATCTTATATAATCCCAAAAAGAAATAAGATTGTAACATAAACCCTTACCTTATGTCTCATCTTGCATCACACGCATTCAAAAATAAAGTGAAATAAAAATAGGTTTATTATAAATCTATTATATAACCATATTCATACATAACTTACAATTTATCATTACTTCAAAATTTGAAATTATCCTTTTTTAATAATTTCATCAATAAAAAAACATTTTGGTGTTAATTGGTCTATTTTACCTGTATGTTTTAGTTCAAGGGTTCTAGAACTACAACCATGTTCATGGTTATATCATATCCATAATAATAAAATTTAAAAATTATAATATTTATTCACTATATAAATTTTTATAATTATTCCTATAAATGGGTGATAAAAAATGAATTACACAACTTCATGGGGATGGGGGTCTGAACCTACACATTGGTGATATTTTCACTTTTTCATGAATGAAATGAAATAAAAGTAAATTATAATTAAAAATTATATAATAAATATCATATATATACTCATTAAATATATCATATTAATATCCATTTATATCATAAATGAAAAACAAATCACATTGTTTTCTGAAGGTGGTAGTCTACACATACACACAAGTGACATTATTATTTTCAAAAGAATAATAAGTTAAAAAGGTATATGATTTGTTATATTTCTAAAATAATAATTTTTTCCTAAATATAATATTTAAAAATTAAATTCATCATTAAAGCTAAATATATGATTTAGCAATGAAAAATTAAATACAACATCTTCAAGAGGTAGTAGACTGCACATACAGAAAAAAGTTGTTTTTATTTTCCATTAGATGGTCATGTAGATAAAAATGGTATATAAAATAATCCTAATAAAATTTAAGTATATTTGAGAATGAGATTTTTAATTTCAAAATGTGTAGGATGGGGTTGAATGAGTTAGAAGAATAAATTAAAAAGAGAATACTTTCTTAATAACTATACCACTTCTTCGAACAACCTCATTAGATTTATAACTAATTACTTTATATGATATAATTATTATCATGCTAGAACCTAGAGGTCATAGGGATCATTTTTAGGAAATTATTTAGTTTGGACAGGGTTGTGCTAAGAGGTTCTTGGTGTGTTGACATGGCAGCATAGCTAGTGTCCGTTTATAAGTGAGGGAGAGGACACGCTTGGATTTCTCAATGGAATAAAATATATTAATGTAATAATTAATCATAATTTATATGAAATAACTAATATTAAAATATTATACAATATAATTTCTATATATAATAAAAATATATATTTAGACTATGTTTTTTTACATTTTCACCGTTATAAAAAAAATAACCCTTTTAAGCCATTTTAATTCTTATCATGGTAAATAACATTTTTTTAAAATGTTACAATTCATAAAAATAAAAAATTCATATTATTATATTTTATAATAATTATTATTCTAATTAAAAATTTGGTATTGATTTTCAAAATTAGCTTTTTGTTTGTGGAAAAAAAATATTTAAAAATATTTTTTAAAATTAAAACAAAACTGTTTATTAGAAAATATATTTTTAAGAATAAATTAATTTTTCATTTATGAATTTTCTAGTAAAAACTATCAAATGAATGATAAAATATTTTTTGAATACATAATATAGAAATTATTTTAAATTCATTAATCAATAGTAAATATTTTTAATTATTAAAATTAAAACACATATTGTGCATAAAAATAGTTCCTCATAAAAACATATTTTTTTACATAAAAATACTTATCTTTTTCATTTGAACTATTGAAAACCCAATGAATTATTTTTAAACATGTGTAAAAAATAAATTTTTATTATTTATATTGTAATATTTATACCCACCAATCCAACTACTATGTTGTAACTATCACATTAAATAATAATCATTCAATTTTATATTGATGATCATTTAAGATTGATGTTGTATGTATCACATTATATTGAAAAAATAAAATTTATTTAAAGATAATTATACCATAAAATATAAAATAGTAACATTATACCTCTCATATAAGTATTTAACACAGAAAATTCAGTCACTCTGATATAAAAAATGTAATATAATTCTACCTCATTACATCCTTAGGTGGCTTCCACAAATTTGTGGTTTATCTACAAAACTATAACCCGGTAGGTGGCACCATTTCACAACACCTTATATAAATGATCTAAAATATCCACTGGTGATTCAAATTATTTTACTATGCTTCATTGTTATGAATTCTAATTTCTATATATGTGAAGGTTCATGTTTGACCTTCCTTATGAGTGATGTATAGAACACACTGCGAATATGATAGAAAATAGGTGAAATCACCAAGAGATAAACAAATATCTTTATGTGATGAATAATATATAATTGATCAACCTATCTAGGGATATGCATTCCATTCATTTTAGTTACCATTGTAACACCCCAATATTTTAAAAGAATAAAATTATATTCGATGGTGTCAAGGACACATAATACTATGTGTATATTTCATTACACGCAACACTATGTTCAAAATTCATTACAAACAAAGAAAATTTTATCTTCTGTTACATGAGACCCTGATATTTTCATATTTTTTAGCATGTTCAATAAGAAACACCAAACTTAAACAACCCATGATATATATTATCATTATAACCTAGCTGTTAAATTAGTCGGTATAAAAAGTATTAACCAATTTATGAAATATATAAATATATATTAATAAATATATATAAATTTACTACTCAATAAAAATTATTAATAAATTTTTAGTAAATGATAAATCAATTATTTTAGTAAAGTGATTTTATTCTTCGAAAATATGTTTTCTTCAAAAATGATTTTTATTGGTTTTCCTGAAAAAAATGTTATAACCTTCTTTTGGAAACATAAGAAAATTTATTTGATAATATTAAATTAATTTTTGGAATTTTAATATCAGAATTTATTTTGGGTTGAATTTTGGTATTTTTTAAAAATATTTATTTTTTAGTGAATAGTTAAAAATACAATTTTTTTTGTAAAAAGTATTTTATTCTCAATAAATTAAGTAATTAAAAGTAAAAAAATTGTTTTAAATATGTTTTCAAGTAAACTAAGTATTATTTAATTATATTTAACCCACTTAATTACTTTGAATCAGCTTTATATAGGTTTTTAATATAAGTATGTTTTTTGGTATAAAACTAGGGTTTTTATAAAAACTATTTTAAAATGCATGCTATTTCTCTATTTTAATTAATTAAAATATTACCTAATGAGGATTTTTTTAAATTAAATTTATATAATGTATATAATTAAATATTAATTTATTTTTACATAATGATTATTATTATTCCTATAGTTAATAAACAATCATCTTTTTCTAAAAAAACACTCTTCATAAAAGCTTGTTTTCTCGCTCCATCT
Source organism: Viscum album (assembly GCA_963277665.1). Lineage (NCBI taxonomy): Eukaryota > Viridiplantae > Streptophyta > Magnoliopsida > Santalales > Viscaceae > Viscum > Viscum album. The sequence continues at coordinate 1,508,931,214 of OY728147.1, read as the reverse complement.
GTGGGATTAATATTAAATTAAAATTTTAAAATTATATGCATTTAATTTAGAGAAATGGATTCCATGTTTTTAATAATCTTAAATAATAATTTAAAATAATTCCTAACTATTTTTTAAAAAAAATTTATTAGTGAAAATAAATAAAATTAATTAAAGTGATTAGGGTAAAAATTGTTTTACTTAGTGGTTAAAATTTAAACTTAAGGGGGGAAATGACCTATAAAATTTCCCAAAATCCATTTTATATCCATATTTAGACCTCATAACTTCTATAATAGGATTTTTTTTTCCTTATTGTGGCCTATTTATTTGAATAAAATGTGGGTGTATTTCCCTCTTTCAAAAAAGTATAAGTGTGCAACTCACCTCACATAAAAAATGCAACCACCTCTACTCCTCTATTAAAAGCATAAAACCATATGGTTTAGAAAAAAATTACCCAAATAACTTATAAAACTCTATCCTCACATCCTGGAATCCTCACATTGGGTGTAAATTTATCTATGGAAGGCCTTTGGTGTAAACCAAAAGAAGATACCTGAAGAAGAGGTAATGTTCATCAACAAGGGTTTTTGTTTTATTTATTTCTCCACCCCTTCATTCTTATACCATGATGATATAATAACATCAGTATATTAAATATACATATATTTGGTTATTTTAAGGTTATTAACTACAACCACACAAAATTTCATCAAATGGGTTATAAAATCATAAATCGTGTGTATGGTGGACTACTGCCTCGCAAAACGATGGCGTTCATTTTTTTCATTACCACATATCACGATTGGGAATAATTATGAATAAAAAGTTTATATATAATATTTATAACATAATTATACCTATGGTGTCATTATATCATATAAACTATTTTTATATATCATTCCATAAGGGATACGATAATGTCATTCACATATACGGCGAACCACCGCCACATAAAGCAATACGATAAATTTTTCACTAACGTGTTACATGGAAGGAAATAAGGGTAAATATTATAAAAATATATAATATAAATTAAAAATTTATGATATTCATGACATATTTATCTTTATTTTAATATAATATATCATTTTATTTTATACATTTCCACTCACTGAAAAAATTATGACATTGTTTGTGGGTGTGTGGACTACCGCCTCCTCGAAGTGATGTGATTATTTTTTCACCACTACATAATAATAATTATATATATAAGTATATATAATTAAATAATATATTATTTATGATATTATTATCATTATTTAAATATAAAATATTACTTTCCTTCTTTCCATAATGATCCTTTAAAAATGGGAACGTTACCCACATGTATGTACAACCTACCATCTCCATGATCGTAATGTTAATTTATTTTTCATAACCATATTTCATGATTTATTTTAGAATAATAATTGAAAAATATATATAATAATTATTTAAAAATTATTATTATTTATTTTTTTAAATAGTGACCACTCTCACCCTATGAAACCTACCAAATTCATTTTTGACACATAAACTGAATATGGTCAAAACATCTGATGTAAAATAATTTGATTAATTAATTATATATAGAATTATAATAATTGAAATAAAAGTAATAATAAACATAATAAGGGTTACCAAGAAATTAAATAATTAAAATAATTTTATTATTTGGGAATATAAGGAACAACCACGACAAATCAGATTCAAGGTATGAGTTTTTATCATCTCACTTTTATTTCTATGAGATAAATGTCATATTCACCACTTGTTTTTTTGTGGTGTATATAATTCCCATAAATTTATTTAATTATTATTATAATAAAATTTATTGGTATTTAAATATCCAATTAAGTTTATCTATTTCATGAGGTTTATGATTTTAAAGTTACCAAAGCGGTAAGATATTTTTGTCTCAATTTGGGTTATTTGAGACATATGTTTTTATATACCTATATTATTTTATTAGGTTTATATACCACTACATTGAAATGTTATATCAATAATATACTTATTTTAATTAAATTTTATCTTTCTTTTAATTTCACTCTTTCAGGGTTATTATGATTAAAAGGTACCAAAGTGGTAAGGGTCTTCTGATACAATCTCATCATTTATCGATATTGTTTATGATTACAATTCCAATGATGATAAATTATGATCCATATATTAATAAACTGAATAATTTTATTAAAATATAGTTATTAAAGATATTTTCATATAATATTTCCATTTTCTACTCTTTTGTACTTAGAATAATTGAGAAAAAGTTTTTAAGAAAATATGACATTATTTCTTTCTTCGGTCAGAAATATGTTTTCTTTTTAATTTTTTTAAAATGTTTTCAAAAAAGATTTTAACATTTTAAAAATTATTAATTAAATAAATTTTCTCAAATTTTTACTTTTTATAAAAAAAATCAAAATAATATTCATGTCTCTTTCTGAACACGTTACTTTTCTAACCTTTTTTATCATGTAAATAGAATTTCCTTTACAACATGTATGAATTTACCTGCCGACATGACCATAATTTTTTTGAAGATTCCTTTGCATGTTTACAAAGTTATTTTTAAAGAATATTTTTATTAATATACTAGAAATTAATTATTTTTAAAAGTGTTTTTTACGGAAAAGTATTTTAAAAATGTTTTATGTTTTAAAAAAGTAATTTTCCAAATGAAAAGAACATTTTCATAAAAAATTTGTCATGATATTTTAATGGTATTTACATTAATCAATGTCAAAAATCCTTATTGTTACTTATGTTCTATTGGGGGTATCTTTTTATTATACCATTCTCATTCATTATCTAGATGGATTATGAGTGTTTCAAAGAGATTGTTATGAAATATGTTTTTTTTACCAAGGGTTAATCGTATTTCAAAGAGATTGTTATAGAATATGTTTATTTTCTATAAGTTAATCATGTTTCAAAGATATTGACATGAAATCCATTTCTTTTCCATGCTTTAATCATCTTTTAAATGAATATTAATTTTTTCTATGAGTTTTATGATGAAATATCTATGTACTTTATTCATGTTCTGGTTCTTGGATATCTTATATAATGGGGAACGCTAAATAACATTGGGTGAACTCGTTACATCTTACACAATGGGGTGTCCTAGATAGCATCAGGTGATCCCATTAAATCTTATATGATGAGTTAACCTATATAGTTTTGAGTGATCCTATTAAAACTTATATGATGGGATATTCCATATAGAATTGGGTGATCCCATTATAGATTATATGATGGGGTGTTCAATATAGCACTGGGTGAGCCTGTTGTAGATTATATGATGGGTGCACCTAGATAGCACTCAAATTCATTGGGTAATGATTATATTGTAAGTTAGTCGTATGGTTATTCCAATTATATGGGTTTTATAAATATGATGCTTCAAGTTACCAAAAAGTTTTTCAATTCATTTATATGGTTTTATAATGTTTTTTATGATAAATATTGATATCACATGACTCGTTATTATTGATTTTAATGACACTTTAATTTTCCATTTTTTCATATTTGATGATCCGGTTATTGATGGGTATGAGTTGTTTTATGATTCTCTCATGTATTAATACTATTTCATCACACCCTTATGAACTTATTAAGGTCATTGATGATATTAAATTACAAATGGTTATGTCTACCATTACAGAGCATTTAAGCACTCCCTTATTATGTTTTTTTTCCTTGGGATATAAATAATGAGGTTGAAATAATTATGCCTAGAATTAATTTCACATGGATAATCATGATGTCCTAATGTCATATAAGAAAATATGGGTATAATGTTATATGATGTTCATATTTATGAACCATTTGTTTATAAATCCAAGTTGATATGAGTTGGTTCTAATTATCCAAAACTCTAAAACTAAAAGGTCTATGGATATAACCAAATAAGTATATTCATCAAATAAGTATATTTCAATATTCTCTTACTCTAGATGGTAAGTGAATTCCTCAACTACTAGAAATAGATATTGAAATAAAAGTATTATCCTAGTACCTTAAATTATAAGGAAATATAGGTCTTTAAAATCATCATAGATTTATGGTTTTGTGGCCCTTAACATTCCATTGATAATTCATTTTCTTATGATCAATGGACTTAAACACTCTTTATAATTATTTATGCTTTTCCTTTATTCATGTATTTGTTCTCATATTAGAAACCTAGTTATATGTTATTCCAAATGAACTTGATATGTATTTTTCTCTATTATCAAGATGATTTTTTATTAACCCATTGAAGTTTTATGTTTACAAAAAAATTATTTTCAAATATCCATCATTTTATTTATGAGATAAAGTTCAAATTATGTGGAAAATTTTATTAATGGGGGGATATAACACCCTGGTATATTAAATGAAGAAAATTATATTAGTTAGCATAAAGGACATAAAAAAGTAAGTATATTTTTTATTACAAGAAACATTGTGTTCAGATTAAATTACACACAACAATTAATTTAGATTTCATTACATACAATGCAGAGATTTTATATTTGATAGTGTGTTGAATAAGGAAGAACAAACCTAAAAGACATATGATATATATTACCATTATAACCTAGATATTAAATTGGAATGTATGAATAGTGTTAAAAACATTATGTAGTATATATATATATATATAATTTTCCAAATCTAAATAAATTATTAATAAAATTTTAGTAAATAATCAAAAAAAATTAGTAAAGAGATTTTGTTCTTCAAAAATACGTTTTCTTCAAAAATGTTTTTATTGATTTTCATGAAAAAAATGTTATAATAAATTTTTGGAAATTTTATAAAATGTATTTGAAAATATGAACTTCATTTTTGTAATTGGAAAATAAAAATTTGGTTTGGGAGATATTTTTGGATTTTTTAGAAATTTATTGATTTTTCAGTGAATTGTGAAAAATGCTAATTATTGTAAAAAGTTTTATATTTTCAATAAATTAAGTATTTTAAAAGACCTCAAAAAAATTCAATATATTTTTAAATAAAATAATAATTATTTATTTATATTTAATCCAATTAATTACTTTGAACCAACTTCAAATAGGTTTTTAGTTTTTTTTGGGTTTAAAAACCGGGTTTTTCTTAAAACTGTTTTAAAATGTTTAATATATGTCTATTTTAATTAATTAAAATAATACCTAATTGGGGATGTTTAAAGTTAAATTTACATAATATATATTATTAAATATAAATTTATTTCCATATAATTATTATTATTAGTTAGAGTTAATATGGAATCATCTTTTTCTAACAAAATAATCTTCTTAAAAACTCGTTGTCTCTCTGTGTCTCTGGGATTAATATTAAATTAAACTTTTACACTTATGTGAATTTAATTTAAAAATTTTTATTCCATATTTATAATATTTATAATTTATAATTTATAATAATTTCAATTTAATTTTTTTCCAAAGTGATTAGTGAAAAAAAATTAATTACAGTGATTAGGGTAGAACAAGTTTACTTATTGGTTAAATATTAAACATAAAAAAACAATGAACTATAAACTTGTCAGAAACCAATTTTATAGAAATATTTAGACCTTATACCAAATATTACTTAGTTTGGAGCACTATTGGGGCCTCGTGACATCAAACAAAATGTGGGTAAAATTAACTCTTTCAAAAATTTACAACTGTCACACTCACCTCACTTATAAAAGGCCACCACCTCTCCTCCTCTCTTCACACCATTACAACCAATTGGTTCTCAAAATAACATCACAATAACCACTAAAATTCCCTACTATCATCCTATAAGATTAAGTTTGAGAATAAATCCAACCAAAGGAAGGCCTTTGGTGTAAACCAAAAAGAGATACCTGATGAAGAGGTAACGTTCATTTGTGATCATTTTTTGTTTTATTTCTTTCTAAACCCATTAAAATGTTATTATAACATGATGATATAATAATATAAGTATAATAAATATACTTGTATTTTTTATGTTAATGGTATGACATACAATCACATACACACCCATGAAACGTGTTATAAAATCAACATTCATGTGTACCGCGGACTACTGCCTCGCGAAATGATGTCGTTCATTTTTTCATTACCACCTCTCACAGTTGAGAATAATGAATGGTATAAATTTTATATATGATATTTATTAAATAATTACACCTCTTGATTTATTATATCATATATACCATTTTTATATTCCATTCTTTAATGGGTATGATAATGTTTCTCATATGTATGGTAGAATACTGCATAGCGAAGTGATGTGATTTTTTTTTTCAACACATTACATGGAAGGTAATAAGGGTAAATACAATACATGTATGTGATATAAATTACATATTTATAATAACAATGATATATTTATCGATCTTTATATATAATATAACATTTTATTTTTACCTTTTCACTCTTTAAAAAAATGATAATGTCGCCCGTAGATGTGTGGACTACCGCCTTGAAGCGATGTGATTCTTTTTTCACCACCACATCATAAGAATCATATATATAAGTTTATATAAATAAATAATATGGTATATATGATATTATTATCATTATATAAATATAAAATATTACTTATTATGTTTCAATAATGATCATTGAAAAATGGAAACACTACTCACACGTATATACGACCTACCATCTCCATGATCGTAACATTAGTTCATTTTTCATAACCATGTTTCATTATTTATTTTAAAAGTATAACTGATATATAAATATGATAATTATTTGAAGATTATTGTTTTTTATATGTTTAAATAATGAACCCTTTGACCCTAGTCAACAATCCAAAGTCATTTTTGACTCATAAGGAAGATATGATCAAAACATCTGACATAAACCTAATTGAAAAAATTAATTGTATATAATATGATAATTAGTGAAATAAGAGTAATAATAATCTTGAAAAAAGTTTCTCAACAAATTAAATCATTAATATATGTTTGTTATTCTGTAATATATATAATTAACATGATGTATCAAACTCAGGTAAAGGGTTTTCTCATCTCACTTTAATTTCTATGAGATATATGCCATATTAACCACTTTCACTACGGGAAAAATCACTATTTGCGACGGGTTATTTGCGACGGGAAAATTTGCCCGTCGCAAATAACTAATTATATGCTACAAGATTTCGTCTCCCGTTGCAAATAGTTTGACGTGACTTTCGTGCAAAACTGCGTGAATATTATTTGAGACGGGGAGATGTCTCCCGCCGCAAATAGTTTGGCGCGACTTCTGCTCCAAACCGCGCAGGGGTAGTTGCGACGGGACCCGTCACAAATACTCGGCGGCGGTTAATAACTTTTTGTGATGGGATGTCGTCCCGTCGCAAAAAAGACTATCGACAGGTACTATTTGTGATGGGTCCCGTTGCAAATAATCTTTTAACCACCGACTGTAATTAATGCGGGTGAGGCTATTTGCGACTGGTCCCGTCGCAAATAATACATGTTGCGACGGGAACCCCATCGCTAATAACCCTATCGCAACTAATCTAACATATATATACCCCTCATCCGTTTTCCCCAAATCATTCAGATCTAGCTCTCTCTATTTCTCTTCATTTTTCAGTTTCAAAGAAAAAATTTCTTTTAGTAGATATTTTTTATAGGAGAGCAATCGGAGGGCGTCAATATCTTCAAAATATCAAAGTTTAAGGTATTTATATGTTATTTTTTTATTTTTATTTTTATTTTTTTTATGTTAATTTTAATTTTTGTTTATTAGTAGTAATTTAATTAGATTTCAATTGATATAATTAATAATAATTATTAATAAATAGATCTAATTAGTAATAATTAGTAATAAATAGATATAATTGGTAATAATTAGTAATAAATAGTTATAATTAGTAAGAATTAGTAATAAATAGATATAATTAGTAATAATTAGTAATAAATATATATAATTAGTAATAAATATATATAATTAGTAATAAATGGATATAATTAGTAATAAATAGATACAATTAGTAATAATTAGTAATAAATAAATATAATTAGTAATAATTAGTAATAAATAGTAATAAATAGTAATAATTAGTAATAAATAGTAATAAATAGTAATAATTAGAAATAAATAAAAATAATTAGTAATAATTAGTAATAAATGGATATAATTAGTAACAATTTGTAATAAATATATATAATTAGAAATAAATAGTAATAAATGGTAATATTTAGTAATAATTAGTAATAATTAGTAATAATTAGTAATAAAAAGTAATAAATAGTAATAATTAGTAATAATTAGTAATAATTAGTAATAATTAGTAATAAATAGTAATAAATAGTAATAATTAGTAATAAATAGTAATAATTAGGAATAAATAGATATAATTAGTAATAAATAGTATAATTAGTAATAATTAGTAATAATTAGCTATAATTAGCTATAATTAGTAATAAATAATTATAAGTAGTAATAAATAGCTATAATTAGTAATAATTAGGAATAAATAGCTATAATTAGTAATAATTAGTAATAATTAGCTGTAAATAGATATAATTAGGAATAAATAGCTATAATTAGATATAATTAGGAATAATTGGCTATAATTAGTAATAATTAGCTATAATTAGTAATAATGAGCTATAATTAGGAATAAATAGCTAAAATTAGATATAATTAGGAATAATTAGAAATAATTAGTAATAATTAGCTATAATTAGTAATAATTAGCTATAAATAGATATAATTATCTATAATTAGTAATAATTAGCTATAAATTCATATAATTAGTAATAAATAGATATAATTAGCTATAAATAGATATAATTAGCTATAAATAGATATAATTAGTAATAAATAGCTGTAATTAGTAATAAATAGCTATAATTAGTAATAAATAGCTATAATTCGAAATAATCAGAAATAATTAGTAATAATTAGTAATAATTAGCTATAAATAGATATAATTAGTAATAAATAGATATAATTAGTAATAATTAGCAATAATTAGTAATAATTAGCTATAATTAGTAATAATTAGCTATAATTAGTAATAATTAGCTATAATTAGTAATAATTAGCTATAATTAGTAATAATTAGCTATAATTAGTAATAATTAGCTATAATTAGTAAAAATTAGCTATAGTTAGTAATAATTAGCTATAATTAGGAATAATTAGCTGTAATTAGGAATAATTAGATATAATTAGGAATAATTAGATATTATTAGTAATAATTAGCAATAATTAGTAATAAATAGCAATAACAGGATATAATTAACAATAACTGGATATAATTAGCAATAACTGGATATAATTAGCAATAACTAGATATAATTAGTAATAACTAGATATAATTAGTAATACATAGTAATAAATAGATATAATTAGTAATAATTAGTAATAATCAGTAATAATCAGTAATAATTAGTAATAATTAGTAATAATTAGTAATAAGTAATAATTAGTAATAATTAGTAATAATTAGTAATAATTAGCAATAATTAGTAATATTTAGTAATAATTAGTAATAATTAGTAATAATTAGTAATAAATAGATATAATTAGTAATAAATAGTAATAATTGGCAATAAAAAGTAGTAAATTGTAATAATTAGTAATAAATAGTAATAAATAGATATAATTAGTAATTAATAGATATAATTAGTTATAATTAGTATAAAACAGATATAATTAGTAATAATTAGTAATAAATAGATATAATTTGTAATAATATGTAATAAATAGATATAATTAGTAATAATTAGTAATAGTTAGTTATAATTAGATATAATTAGCTATAATTAGCTATAATTAGCTATAATTAGCAATAATTAGCTATAATTAGCTATAATTAGCTATAATTAGCTATAATTAGCTATAATTAGCTATAATTAGCTATAATTAGCTATAATTAGCTATAATTGGCTATAATTGGCTATAATTAGCTATAATTAGATATAATTAATCATAATTAGCAATAATTAGTAAAAATTAGCCATAATTAGTAATAATTAGTAATAAATAGATATAATTAGTAATAAATAGTAATAATGAGCTTTAATTAGTAATAATGAGCTTTAATTTGTAATAATGAGCTATAATTAGTAATAATTAGCTATAATTAGTAATAGTTAGTTATAATTAGTAATAATTAGCTATAATTAGTAATAATTAGGAATAATTAGTAATAATTAGGAATAATTAGTAATAATTAGAATAATTAGTAATAAATAGATATAATTAGTAATAATTAGTAATAATTAGTAATAATTAGATATAATTAGTAATAAATAGATATAATTAGTAATAATTAGTAATAATTAGTAATAATTAGTAATAATTAGTAATAATTAGTAATAATTAGTAATAATTAGTAATAATTAGTAATAATTAGCAACAATTAGATATAATTAGTAATAAATAGATATAATTGGTAATAAATAGATATAATTAGAAATAAATAGATATAATTAGATATAATTAGTCATAATTAGTCATAATTAGTAATAATTATAAATAATTTGGAATAATTAGTAATAATTTGGAATAATTAGGAATAATTAGGAATAATTATGAATAATTAGGAACAATTAGTAATAATTAGTAATAATTAGTCATAATTAGTCATAATTAGTAATAATTAGTAATAATTAATAATAATTTATAATAATTAGTAATAATTAGTAATAATTAGAAATAATTAGTAATAATTAGTAATAATTAGTAATAACTAGTAATAAGTAGTAATAACTAGTAATAAGTTGTAATAACTAAGAATAACTAGGAATAAATAAGAATAACTAGAAATAACTAGGAATATCTAGAAATAACTAGGAATAACAAGGAATAACTAGGAATAACTAGTAATAACTAGAAATAAAAATAATTATAATATCAATAGTTACGAAAAACTAATATTAATATTATTAAAATAATAAAAAATTTATAAAATATTAAATTTATCAATATTCGCAACAGGATTTGCTCTATTCTTAACATGTTCGAATCTCAAAGGGTCTCCAATTTTCAGGTCATGCGCAATAAAAATTTTGTGCCAGCCACGTCCAATGTAAACTCTATAATTGTCCTTGCATGGTTGATCACCTCGCAAGTAGTGTTGTAATAGGACAAACCAAGTCATTCCCTTCTTATCTATAAGAATTATCTCACATGAACCTTTACATAGACCATTCTTCCTTGATGATTTAAGGGAAAGATAATGATATGCTCTCAAATTTTTAAGGAAGACTAATCTATGTAAAGTCTCATGTGAGATGATTCATGGAGACGAGAACGTCATTACTTTGGTCGTCCTATTCCAATACTACTTGCGAGGTGATCAACCATGCAAGTACAATTATAGAGTTTACATTAGACATGACTAACACAAACTTTTTATTGTGCATGACTTAACAATTGACGACCCTTTGTGATTTGAACATGTTAAGAATAGAGAAAAGTCTATTGCGAATATTGATAATTTTAATATTTTATAATTTTTATATTATTTTAATAATATTAATATTGTTTTTTTGTAAATATTGATAATATAATTTTTTTATTACTAATAATTAGTAAATGAAATCTGCTTGGATAATGAAGGGAAAATTTGAAATCATCTCCACAATGATGATTGCCAAATTTCCTTTCATTATTCAAGAAGTTTTCATTTTTCTATGTATTGCTAAGTATTGCTAAATTAGTAATAAATAGTAATAATTAGTAATAATTAGTAATAAATAGTAATAATTAGTAATAAATTGTAATAATTAGTAATAATTAGTACTAATTAGTAGCAATAAGTAATAATTTTTAATAATTAGTAATAATTTGTAATAATTAGCAATAAAAGGAATAATTAGGAATAATTAGCAATAATTAGAAATAATAAGTGTGAGAAAGATGTAATTAAATGAGCTTTCAGACAAAAGAGTAGTCGTCAATCCACTGGAAATTGTGTCGCCATTAATTAATGGTAATTATTAAGTAGTTGTAATTATTTATCTTCTATTTTCATATAGTGTTATTATAATTTCAAATTATTCAAAAACAGTGATGATTTTATATTTTATGTAGAAAAATATTGAACAAAGAAGTCAAAATCAGTCATTATTAGATGATCGAGCTTGGATAAATCAACGCAAAAATCCAAATGGTTCTAGTTTAAATCTTGTATATATTGAGGGTGTTGAATCTTTCTTAGCATTTTCATTATCAAAAAAATAATATGTTTCAGAAGGCATAATTAAGTGTCCTTGTAAAAACTGTTCTCTAAGAACGTTTGACAAATTTGACAAGGTTGGGGGACATCTCTTACAGTTTGGTTTTCAACCAAGATTATTTTTTTTGGTATCAACACAGTGAACGATGTTCCAAATAAGATACTAATAACTTGATTTTGGATCCATCATGGTTTCAGAATTTAGTACATGATGTTGCAGTTCCATCTGTGCAACAAACTGAAACTCACGATGATATTGATTTAACTCTTAAGTTGGAACCATCTGAATTTTATGAGTTGTTGAGGTCTGCTGAGGATTCATTATATCCTGGTTGCAAGATAAGAAAATTAGAAGCGGTTTCAAAATTTATGGCTATTAAATCAGATAATGCAATATCAAAAAACTGTTTTGATCAAATATTTTTTTTGGTTAAAACACTGTTACCTGAAGGAAATGTGTTTCCCAGAAATTACTATGAGAGAAATAGGTTGATTCGAAATCTGTGCCTTAGTTATCAGAAGATTCATGCATGTCCAAATGATTGCATCTTATATTCTGGAAAAAATTAGTCATTGGAGAGTTATCCCACACGTGGACAATTGAGGTATAAAGAAGCTCAACCAGTAAAGCCTAGATTGATTCCAGTAAAACAGTTGAGATATTTTCTACTTACACCCAGGTTGTAGTGTTTATTTATGTCTCAGAACATAGAGTCAATGATTTCCTGGAACAAAACCAAGATTTCAACTAATAAAAGATTGAATCATCCATTCGATGGTGATTCATGGAAACATTTTGACTATCTGCATCCGTCTTTTTCTATAGAAACCTGAAATGTGCGATTGGGTCTTTATACTGATAGTTTCTGTCTATTTGGTTCTTATGGTAGTCAGTATTCATGTTGTTCTATATTTATATCTCCGTACAATTTTCCTCCATGGATGTTGATGAAGAAGACTTATATCTTTTTAACTCTTTTAATCTCAGGACATCCGAAAAAGAATATTGATGTTTATCTGAAACCATTGATTGATGAGTTAAATTCATTGTGGAGTGATGGTGTTAATGCATATGATGTTGCTGCGAAAAAAAATTTCATATTAAAAGATATATTAATGTGGACGAATAGTGACTTTCCGGTATATGGCATGTTATCTGGTTGGAGTACACATGGTCTGAAATCATGTCCTTACTGTATGAAAGAAAACAAATCATTTATGCTCGTCAATGGAAAAAAACCTTGCTATATTGATTGTCATCGTAGATTTATTCCAACCGATCATCCTTTTCGGAGGAACAAATCTCATTTTAGAAAAGGTACAATTGAAAGGGATGAACCTCCAAAGATGATCTCAGGTACAGAGTTAAAATTAGTTGTATTTTCATTACCCCCATCACATTTGGACTAACAGTAAACAAACAGAAAATTCATGGATTTGGGAAAGAACATAATTGGATAAAACAGAGTATTTTTTGGGATCTTCTATATTGCTCTAATTTGTTGGTCCGACACATGTTGGATGTTATGCGTATTGAGAAGAACTGTTTTGATAATTTATTTCATACAGTTTTGGATACACCAGGTAAGACCAAAGATACTATAAAGGAACGATTAGATCTTTCCCAAATTTACAGGCGACCAAAACTCAAACTATTTGAAAATGTCCGATCAAAGAGGTTAATGAAGCCAAAATCAGCTTATACACTGTCCAAAGAGAGTCTCTTATTATTTTGTTAGTGGATTTCATATTTGAGACTTCCAGATGCCTATGATTCCAATTTGGGCAGATGTGTTAAGAATGGTTATATTACTAGTGTAACACCCCGACCCCAGTTTCCCAGAGTCGGTGCATTATTACATTACATTGGCATGATCACAAGAAAGATAAAGTCTCGAAAGACCGATTAGTTTAGTAGGCTTGGAAGCACTATATACATTAATAAATTTTTCATTACATCATAAAATGAAAACTACAACAACATAGTCTCTATATTCCACACTCTTATCCCCTCATAATATCCCTATAGTTCATTCATAAAATACTTTTTCACATCCTGGGAAAAATAAAACATAGTAAGGGGTGAGCTCAAATGCCCAGTAAGGATAACAATATAGCGAAAACTTTCATAAATAAGCATAAACATTTAAGGCAATATATAACTAAAACAAAAGCCTTTTAAAACTTGAACATCAGCATAATTTGGTAGAAATAAAATGAAATAATTCCATATACTTATTCACATGAATATTCTACTAGTCAAATAATCACATGCAATATCAATAATCACTTTCATAATGATGGAATGCATAATGCCAGACTATCATAACCACATATCCAAGGCCTCATGCCAAAACTACAAATAAGATTTTTTCAAGGCCTTATTCCAAGACACTAGTTTGTCTCATGAGACCTACCGATGCATTGAGGATCTATAGCGGGCTCCACCCGTTACATATTAAGTCCAATGCATTCCTCATATGAACAGGTTTAAACATAACATAAATATTCGTATTAAAACTAGCATACGAAATGTCAATACTTTCTCCATAAACCATGAATGCTATAAAAATAACACATCCATAGTCAAACAAATCACAAAACCTTCAATACAATATGTAAGTTTTGTATCATAATAAATCAACTTCAAATAAGCATAAAATCCATCAAAGGATGTTGACATAGATGAAATCAAAACACTTTTTAGAGAAATATCGCTTCCTATTTTGAAATCATTTATGTGTCACATAATTATAAAATAAAACATTTACTTTGAAAATTTTCTTATACTCTTGTAAGGGATGCTTCGAAGATTTTATAACGACAGAAAATAGCCGCACCCACCGTATAAGTTAAAAAAATATTCTTTAATTAATTCTGTCGAAAAGGTTAAAAATCACCTTGTTTGGAAAATGATGGAAAGATCCCTTTATAAACCTCTTATAAAAATTAAAACAAGGGTATAAATGACTTTAACCCATATTCTTGTAAATAGTAAAAATGTTTTGAAATACATTTTTATGAAACATGGATGTGGATGATAAAGAAATCCCAGTAGATTATTATGTATAAACAACCTCGGATAATGAAGATATTGAGAAATAAACCCTTGCCTTATACTTTTCCTTGGTTGAGGGTAGGTTAACCTCTTGTATAATGGTGAAATAATTGTTATTAAATTATACAAGAATCATATAAATTAATATGATATCATATATGATTTTTTAACATTGCTTTGTTAATAATATCTTAATATTATTGTCGTTTCGGGTGTTAACTTACTCATTTTCTTTTATATGTTTTGTTACATAAGCCATGTTTATTATTGATAGGTTGTGTCTTATTAATATACAGAATTATATTAAGTCCTTAAACATTATTATTAATCATCAAATGAGAATTATACTTGAATGGATACGATGGAGAATGAATCTCATCGCGTTCGTGGAGACGGTAGTCCGTACGTACGCACGAGCGACAATATCATTCTTTTGATATTAAAATAATATTTAATTGGATGGTATATCATATATAAAGAATCATTATCATGTTATATTTATTATTTACATGAATTACACATCATTATTATAACCATCGAAATAATAATGTTTTGAATAACAATTACACCACAACGTGGAGACGGTAAGTCGTACGTACGCACGTATGATGACATGTCATTCAAAGGATGGATAGAATACTGAAATATTGTTGTACCATGTTTATAATAACATAAAAGTATATATAATATACTAGAGTTATTATTTTAGAATGGAAATAACAAATAAATAGTAAGTGGAAGAAGAAAGGAACTTGAAAAAGGGTGGTGAAATCATTACCTCTTCTTCGGGTTCTTCCTATTGATTTGATAAAAAGGGATCCTTAGGTTGGATTTATGACTAAATTAAGTCCTCTATTATAAATTGAGTAAATTTGAGAGAGTATTTGGGCAGGGGATGGCCGAACCAAAAGTCGTTGAATGTGTGAATTACTGAGAAGGGGGAGTGCCCTTTTATAAGAGGGGTGAGGGGCACCTTTGGAAAAGCTAGAAATATTATTTTATAATAAATTAATATTTGGTTTATAATTGTTACAAAGTGGATTATTTAAAGTTTAAGGTATGGATATTTCGAAAAACACTCAACCAATAGGATTTAGACAGGTTTCGATTACTATATTAACCTTATCTTTAAGTATTATCTCTTAGTTAATTAGTTTCACTTTTACAATGTCTCTTTGTATTTTTATATTATATGGTTAATAAACTTACTATATACATCCAATCGGACACCAAGTGGTCAATTAATTATACACCTATCATGATATAAGTCTATTTTCCGAACCGTATATTTTTAGGAATTTAATATCAATTAATAATATAATATTTGTTTTAAAGACAATTTTATGTCAATTTTGACACTATTCAATAATTTATTTTTGTAAAAATCATAACAGAATTATTACTTCGAAAAAAGTTAATTAAATCAATCCTAACATGTCATATTAAACTATAAAATTATTTTTATTTATAAAAAGTCTCAAATTACATTTATTTGGGTATTTATAATACCAATTATTCTAATTTTTCATTAATTAGGTAATTACTACATCACCATTGTGTCATAAATAACTTAAATTATTTAATGTCTAAAAATTATAAATAAAATACCATTATGTAGGAAATAGTTTTATCTTTCTAATTAATATTTATAGTCTACAATACAACATAAATTACCCTATGTAAAAATTGTTTTTCTAAAATATATATGCTTATGTCATTTTTGTATTTATTTTAACTTAATTAAAATAAAGTGTCCCTATCACCTACAAGTGGCTCCATGGGGTCCCAAAATCGACCCAAATATGACCATGGTCATACATTTATCCACCAATAATGTTAGGACACGTTTTAGGGTAATTTATAATTATTATAATATTTTTTTAACCCTTATTTACCGGATTTACCATTTAACCATGGTAAATAAAATATTTACCAAAGTAATTATTCAAAATGTCTAAAAATAAAAGTTAACTATTTACACAATTTGGAAATCCTGATTCCTAATATAGAATCCATTTTTATAAATTAAAAACATAGAAGTGGAAGAAATTAATTTAAAATTAATTCTCGTTGTTAAAACAAAAAGCGTGTTTTTAAGAGATAATAACTATCAAAAGATTGACACTTGTTCATGTTCGGTTTAATTGTAAAATTATGTCTAATGACCAAAATTGTATTAAATGGTAAAAATATTTTCTAAATATACTTTAAAACCACTCAAATTCATAATTTATAACAATTAATTATTTCAACTAAAAAATTTGTTTTAAATTAAAATTTAGTAATTTTCACTATTCATCAAAATATAAATGTTATTCGAAAAGTTCCAAAATTTTACCCTAGGGTAATTTTGATATTGCGAATCCAAAAATGAAGTCAATTTTGAGAGTTTAAATTTATAAAATTTTAAAAAGTGGTTATTACTATTCATAACGGCTAGTTTGATTGGTTGTGGTGTGTGTTAGAACTCGAAGTTGCGTACAACACACGCTATTAAATTCTTCAAAGGGAAGCATACTGTGGAATAATGGGGTGTTACATTCTACCATCCTTTAAATAATTTTGTCCTAAAAATTTCTAGAATACTACCTTATGAAAAGACTCAGGTGGTTCTTCATCATAAGTTCTTCGGGTTCCCACATTGCCTCTTCCATTTTTTGGTTTCTCCATAGAACTTTTACCAGACGAGTTGTCCGATTTCTCAGCACTTGTTCTCTCGTATAAAGAATCCTAATGGGCTCTTCGCAATAAGATATTTCGGGTTCCAGTTCTAATTCCTCATAGGTGAGTACATGTGTTGGGTCAGGCATGCATTTCCTCAACAGAGATACGTGGAACGCATCATGAACTTTGGAGAGACTTGGCGGCATTTCCAAATGGTAAGCTACAGTTTGAATTCGTTCTATAATTTCAGAAGGTCTGATGTACCTGGGACTCAATTTACCTTTCTTACCAAAACGTATGACTCCCTTCCATGGAGATACCTTCAGGAAAAAATGATCATCGACTTGAAATTCCAAATCCTTCCTTCGATTATCAGCATAGCTCTTCAGCCTACTTTGAGCTGCTTTGATGTGGTTTTGGATTACCTTTACTTTTTACATTGTTTCCTCCACCAGTTCTGGGCCTACAAGTTTTCTTTCACCAACTTCATCCCAACAGGTTGGTGTGTGAAATCTCTTTCCGTATAACGCTTCATATGGTGTCATCTGAATACTCGAATGGAAGCTATTGTTATAGGAAAATTCTACCAGAGGTAAATATTGATCCCACATTCCCTAAAAGTCAAGTGAGCATGATCTCAACATGTCTTCTAAGGTTTGAATAGTTTGTTCTGATTGTCCATCTTTTTTAGGGTGGTAGGAAGTGCTCAAATTAAGTTCAGTATCCATGGCTTTCTGAAGACTTTTTCAAAATCTTGAAGTAAAACAGGGATCACGATCAAAAACAATCGATAGGGGTACTTAATGAAGTCTCACAAATTAATTAATATATAGTCTTTCTAGCCATTCAAGTGGTAAATCTTTCCTTATAGCAATAAAATGTGCTGACTTGGTAAGACGATCAACAACGACCCATATTGCATCATTCTTTCTAGGAGTCTTTGGTAGCCTCGTGACAAAGTCCATCGTAATATTGTCCCATTTCCACTCCGGTATGGAAAGAGGTTTCATGACTCCTCCAGGCTGTTGCCTTCCAGCTTTCACTTGTTGACAAACCATACATCTTGACACAAAATCAGCAATCTCCCTCTTCATGATGTCTCACCAAAAATTTTCCTTCAAGTATCTATACATTTTGGTGCTCCTAGGGTGTATAGAGAAATTGGAACTATGATCATCATCCTACAATTCCCTTTTTAGATCAGGTATATTGGGAACACAAAGTCTCTTCCCAAATTTTAAAGTTCCTTCTTCATACACAAAGTCTCTCAATCTCCCATCATTCACAGCTTTAATCTGCTTCTAAAACTCTTCATCATCAGTCTGAGAACTCTTTATCCTTTCTAGTAAAGATGGTTTGGCAACCATTTGAAAAATCATTGATGTTTCACCTTCCATGTCGATTCCCATATCCAAATTTACTAGATCCATAAAAATAGAATCCCTTTCAATTCTCATAATGTTCAAAACTCCATGATCTTTTCTACTCAAAGAATCTACCACCTTATTTTCCTTCCCCAGGTGGTAGTGTATCGTGCAATCATAATCCTTGAGTAGTTCAAGCCATCGCATTTTCCTCATGTTGAGTTCTTTTTGTGAGAAAATATACTTCAAACTCTTGTGATCAGTATAAATCTCACATTTTTTACCATAGAGGTAGTGCCTCCATATCTTCAAAGCAAAGATCACAGCTTCTAACTCAGGATCTTGAGTAGGATAGTTTTTCTCATGAATTTTCAATTGTCGTGATGTGTAGGCAATAACCCTATCATTCTGCATAAGGACACAACCAAGTCCTTTCTTTGATTCATCACTATAAATAACGAACCCAGCATTCCCCGATGGTAGAGTCAATACAGGCGCATTGACTAATCTTCTCTTCAGTTCTTCGAAGCATTCTTCACACTCTTTTGTCCAAACAAATTTAACCCCCTTACGTGTGAGCTTTGTTAATGGGTTATCCAATCGGGCAAAATTCTGGACGAAACGTCGATAATAACCTGCTAAACCAATAAAACTGCGAACCTCAGTTATACTCCTCGGTGTAGGACATTATTGGATTGCCTTGGTATTAGAAGGATCAACAGAGATTCTATCTTTAGAGACAATATGTCCATGAAAATAAATCCCCTGAAGCCATAATTCACACTTGCTAAACTTTCCATATAATTCATCTCTTCTCAGAGTCTTCTGGATAATGCGCAAGTGATTTTCATGATCTTCGTAGATTTTGGAGTATGCCAAGATATCATCAATAAATACCACCAAAAATTCATCTAGATATTCCTTGAAAACTCTATTCATTAGATCCATGAATACAGAGGGTGCATTAGTCAGACCAAAAGGCATTACTGTAAACTCGTAATGCCCGTACCTGGTTCGAAATGCTATCTTCAGAATATATTCCTTCTTCACACACAACTGATGGTATCCAGACCTAAGGTCAATCTTTGAAAAGTATTGAGCTCCATGCAGTTGTTCAAATAAATCATCAATGCGAGGTAGGGGATACTTGTTCTTTATTGTTATAGCATTAATCTCCATGTAGTCGATACATAACCTCATAGATCCATCTTTCTTTTTAACAAAAAGAACAGGGGCTCCCTAACACGTGCCTGTTGTGGGGTGTGAAAAAAAATATTACCTAAGTTAAAATGCAGTAGATTGGTTATCCTAGGTTCTCTCCAGAGAGGAGTGCACAACAATTACGCTGTCACCTTAAAATAAGAGAAAGAAGTGAGGATGTTTTTAGAAATTGATTGACTTTGAAAAGACAAGAGTGAAGGAAGGATGTTTAAGAAAAGGATTGAGAACAAATTGATAAAACAATTAATTGAAACTATTATATGATAAGGGTTATTAGGTTAGAGTTGGTTCTCCATTTTTAATTCTATCATAGTTCCAATTTATTCAATTCTCTTCTTCTAAACCGTTAAGAGTGAGAATCCACAATCGTTTCTTCTCACTCCCTTGGTCAATTAAAAATGTGAGAATAAACCTTAATAAAATCTTAGGTTGGTCTACTCTCCTTCCAATGTGTAATATAGTTGTAGAAAATACTCCTAATTATCTTAGGCAATTACCAATCAGGTCTTGTTTATCCCAAGTAATCAAGAACATTCACTACTCCTCACACACGTACCGGTGATCACCGAGTACTTCACCACTAAGTCCAGTCTATTCCATCGTTTATAAACCATAACCTAGTGGAGGGAGATATTGATCATTGACCAAATATAAATGAACAACAGAATCTAAAATCAGATAGAATTGTAAATGATAATAAAAAGTGTTATAGGAAATTGAAGTTGATTCACATAAGAGAAGAGGATTTTAAAAAATTAGGAGAAGGAAATCATGAAATACAACATGGAAAACCTCTCCTTCCACAATCACATAGACGTTTACCCCACCATGGTAAGAGTAATTGTGACTAAGGGGAAATAAGAATTCATTACAAAACTAAGAAGAACAAAAGAGAGAAAACAAAGAACAGAAAATTTGATGCTCCAGAATCTGTACTCCAGAATCTTGCCTCGGTTATTCCCACCATCCTGCCAAAACACACTGATGTACCTTCTTATAGAATGTTGGGAATGAAGTTTTCTATCGACCCTAAAAATTTGAGATTCATTGGATAGGTGTAAATAATGATATGACCGAATCAATTACCATTACGTTTCTGGCCGCTAAACACTGTTTCACCCACTCCACTTGGACACGACCAAATAATGCCTTAATGAGATTCATATATTATGAAATTTAATATGAACCATCCCTTGAATGTCCTCTATCAACACCATCTAGAATCACCTCATTATAAGGTCGGCTGAAGGAGACATTCAATATTTAATGAAGTGGGGTCCATTCTGCCTGCCAAACTGATTTCTCCACTTGATTGAATTTTCTGTACTATTGGGTTTTGAATTTGGTCTTCATCCAGAAGGAACATTTGAAGCCCACAAACATAGAAATCCTAAAAAAATGATTCACTTCAATTGGACCCATATTATAAAAGTTATTTCTGAAAAACAGAAGATATATAAAACTGATAATTTTACAGAATTACCCCATTTTCACATTTAAGCCCAAAATACACCAAAAACACATAAATGATGAAAATACACTCACATTGAATAATTGGGAGGGATTAAATCATTGAAAAAAATATAAATAATAATGAAAATATTAACTCTATCAATTTCCCCACACTTATCACTTGGACTCCTGGACAAGTCAGAATCAAAATAAATTCAAAGTAAATTCAAAACACATATACATGAGATCCACCAATTTGAAAATAAGAAACAAAATATATCATGCCTCCTCAAACTCTATTATTTCATGTTCTTAATTTAGTATCATTCAATATATTTACCCTTCATTTCTCCTCCCCTGCACACAAAACACTTACCTAAATTTCATTATCTCTCATTACACAAATTTCAATTTTTTAGTAATGTCTTTCTCATCCAAACTCATACAAGGGTCACCATAGGCTTGATAAATTCCAACATCTCCACCCGATGTGAGTCAAAGACATATGTTTATCATGAGGACTTTTTAAGGTTTTTATGTGGATTTAGGTTGGTAGGATTTATATATGAAAATTCTAAGGCTGAATGAAGAGGGATTGGCTCTTTTTGAAGCAAAATTGCATTACTCTAATTTTCACAAAAGTATGGTCTTCTCTTCACTCCCCTTAGTATAAAATAAACTCCTTCTCCATGGAATATCAAGTAATGTTCCCATATTTCATCATATCAGCAGAAAACATTTCAATCTTCTCAAATATAATATTTCTTGAAAGCTATAAAAAAGGAACAGCTTCCATTTTACATTAGAAGCTCCAGAAAGGCACAACTTCTCTCATCATGAAAGCTCCTGAAAAGGCACAGCTTTCAGCAGAATGATTTTTTTTAAGCAATAACATATCTTCAACATTTTTTTTCACCCAAATTATCTCCAAAAAAGGTATTACAATACAATACATATTCCCCCCACACTTATGTTCAAATAGATCATGCAATTTCACTTCAAGAGCAGGTTGGATAGGGAAAATTGGCTTGTAATGTGGCTAACCTAACAGGATGTTCATGGATTATATGGGCTACAAGGATTAAATGATCAAGGTAGGCCATTATAAAAGGTATTATCTTGAAAAGGGGGATTTCAAACCAAAGAAATGCCTCAATCATTTAAAACACAAGTACCTCAAACCCTCAAGTTTTGACAGGAATAAATCAAATTCTGGTTAAACCAAACATGATTTGGTTCTCTCAAGAAGTGAGGTGAATGTAAAGAATATGAAAATAATAGGTTTAGAATCCTCACGGGAATGTGATTTAAAATATAAAGACAGTGATATGTGGCATGGGATTCAAAAAATAGAGTATTTTTCATGAAATTCCCAAAGAATTGAACTTGAAACAATGTCATTTTCAGCATTCATTTAAGCTCAGTTTCAAGGAATAAATTATTTCACTCATGGAGACGGGTTTAAAAAATATCAATGATAATCATTTCAGCTCAAAAGTTTCCAAAACACACAAAAATTGAAAAATAAACACACAAAATTTTAAACACTCACATGTTTTTTTTTTAAACAAATAGGAAGACAAACAACACATAAAAATCCTACACTACAAAGGTTCCTTCCCCCACACTTAAATGATGCAGTGTCCACAATGCATTCAAATGTATTTAACATATAAGAATATTGGAAATTGAATCATAGCAATCATGAAAATATAAAGGAGAGGTACGACCTGATGGAGTTTATTGATAAACAGGTTGGAGGAGTGTGATCTCCTCCATTGGCTCTGATGGCATGGTCCCAAGGAATTTCTTCAATCTGTTCCCATTAACAGTGAATGGATCCTTCACTCCATCCTTCACAATCTGCACAACACCAAAAGGATATACATGAGTAAATATAAATGGACCTTCCCACCTGGAACGAAGTTTACCTGGCATCATCTTGAATCTTGAATTGAATAACAACACCTTGTCTCCAGGATGAAAGTCTTTTGGTTGGATCAGTTTGTTATGAGAAACTATTGTTCTCTCTTTGTAAATACTGAAATTTTCAAATTATTCACTTCTAATTTCTTCCAACTCTTGTAACTGCAATCTTCTCTCTTTCCCAGCACTTTCAAGATCCAAATTCATCTTCCTCACAGCCCAGTATGCCTTGTGTTCCAATTCCACATGTAGGTGACAACTTTTCCCATAAATCAGCTTATATGGACTCATTCCAATTAGGGTTTTGTAGGCTATCCTATAAGCCCATAATGTGTCTTCTAAACTTTGTCTCCAATCCTTCCTATTTGGATTAACATTCTTTTCCAAAATTCTTTTTATTTCCCTATTGGACACTTCAGCTTGACCATTAGCCTGTGGATGATAGGGAGTTGATGTTTTATGATGCACCCCATACCTTTTCAACAAAGCCGCCATTCTCCAATTACAAAATTGAGTCCCTTGATCACTAATTATGGCTCTATAAACTCCAAACCTACAAAATATGTTAGCCCTGGCAAAATCACAAAAAACTTTAGTATCGTCAGTCCTGGTGGCTTTTTCTTCCACCCATTTGGAAACATAATCAACAGCAAGAAGAATATAAGAATTTCCAAATGAAATTGGGAAAGGACCCATAAAATCTATCCCCCAAACTTCAAACATTTCACAAAAATTAAGTGGCTTTTGGGGAATTTCTTGTCTCTTTGAAATATTTCCTGAAAATTGACAATTTTCACACAATTTACAAAATTCATGAGAATCTTTGAAAAGTGTTGGCCAATAAAGTCCAGATTCTAAAACCTTTCTTATGGTCCTTTGAGGTCCAAAGTGGCCTCCACAAGCTAATGTGTGACAGAACTTAAAGATTGATTTAATTTCAGTTTTAGGAAAACATCTTCTGATCATTTGGTCATTGAAAATCTTCCAAAGAAATGGATCATCCCAGATGTAATATTTAGATTCAGATTTCAATTTGTGAATTTTGTGAGAATTTAAATGATATGGGACCTAAGATGTTACCAAATAATTGACCATGTCAGCATACCAAGGTACTTCTCCTTCAATCAAGTACAACTACTCTCCTGGAAGGCAATCATTTAGTGGTTCGGTGTCTGGAATCTCAACTTCAGCAGTGTTGGGTAGTCTACTTAAGTGATCAGCCACTTGGTTCTCAGATCCCTTCTTATCTTTGATTTTTATGTTGAACTCCTGTAGTAGTTTTATCCATCTCACTAGCCTTGGTTTTGATTCATCCTTCTACATCAAGTACCTAAGAGCTGCATGATCAGAAAACATAATGACTTTAGTTCCAAGAAGATACAATCTAAATCTTTCTAAAGCAAAAAAAACTGCAAAAAACTCTTTTTCTGTTGTTGTGTAGTTGAATTGGGATGCACCTAAGGTTTTCGAGGAATATGCAATGACTTGTGTCCTGCCCTCAATTCACTGAGAAAGGACATCTCCAAATACTTGGTTTGAAGCATCACAAAGTAGCTCAAATGGTTCTTCCCAATTTGGTGGTTGCATCACTGGTGGTGTAATCAATTTCTTCTTCAACTCATCAAATGCTTCCCTACATGAACCGTTGAAATAAAAATCAGAATCTTTCAAAAGTAATCTAGAGAGAGGGAGATAAATCTTACTGAAATCTTTTATAAACCTCCTGTAGAATCATGCATGTCCTAAAAATGATCTAACATGTTTCACACAAGTTGGGTAAGGCAAAGAATTTATCACTTAAATTTTTGATTTATCAACCTCAATGTATTTCTGTGAAATGACATGCCCAAGGACAATTCCTCTCTCAACCATAAAATTACACTTTTCAAAATTCAAAACAAGGTTCTTTTCAATGCAAGTTTTCAAAACTTTTTCCAGATTTTTCAAACAATGGTCAAACGAATTTCCAAAAACTGTGAATTCATACAAGAAAACCTCCAAGAAATCTTCAATGTGATCAAAAAATATACTTACCATACACTTCTGAAATGTACATGGATCATTACACAATCCAAATGGAATCCTTTTGTATGCAAAAGTACCGAAAGTACAAGTAAAGGTAGTCTTCTCTTGATCCTCGGGGGCAATGGGTACCTGAAAATAACCTGAAAATCCATCCAAAAAGCAATAATGAGTTCTCCCTTCTAATATCTCTAACATCTGGTCAATGAACGGGATAGGGAAATGATCTTTTTGAGTGACCTGATTCAGCTTCCTAAAATCGATGCATACTCTCGAACTATTCTGAATTCTCACAGGGACTAATTCATTCTTTTCATTCCTCACAATGGTTAGGCCAGTTTTCTTTGGGACTACATGGATGGGACTAGCCCATTGTGAATATGATATGGGATAGATGATCCAAGCTTCTAATAACTTCTCAATCTCTTTTTTCATAACCTCTATCAGGGTAGGGTTCAGCCTCCTTTGGGGTTGTCTGACAGGTTTGGAATCTCCCCCAAGAAAAATTCTATGTGAGAAAATTTTTGGGTTTATTCCTGGGATATCACCAAAGCTCCACCCTATTACTTGGACATTCTCTCTCAAAAGCTCAATCAATGATTTTTCTTGAGTTTCAGATATATTATTAGCAATTATTACTGGTAATTTCTCCCCCCTCCATAAGGTAAACATATTTTAAATCAGTGGGGAGTAGTTTTAATTATAGATCAGGAGGATGATCAATAGATGAAACTAAATTGAGGTTCTCCACTTCCAATGGTTTGACATCCTGCACACAGGAAATCATATCATCTTCATCATCATTTAACAAATTATCAAAGAAATCAGATTTTACCTCTTCTTCCAATAGGAAATCAGAACCTCCAAGAGTTTGGGAATCCATATGTTCAGTGATATATTTAATGGAAAAATTCCCTCCTAATGATAAAAATTAATGAAACATACCTGATTATTCAATTGGTTCTTTTTCATCTTCATGGGAGAGTGTGAAGAGTGAATGATCATCTGATGGGTGCCTCATGGATTCAAAAATATTGATGTGGATAGTGCTATCTCCAAACTCAATGGTAAGTGTCCCTTCATAGACATTGATGATGGTTTTGGACGTCTTTAAGAATGGTCTCCCAAAAATGATGGGTGAGTGTGATGGGATCCTATCATCTTCCATATTCAACACATAAAAGTCAGCTGGGAATAAAATATCTTTGACTTTTACTAGGACATCCTCCAGAACTCCTGCTGGGAATACTGTGGATCTATTTGCAAGCTGGACCACCACTCTTGTGGGCTTCAAGTCTCCCATCTGCAAAGAAGTATATACTGAGTGAGGAAATACATTAATTGATGCACCTAAATCACACAAATCATTAGAGAAATTTAATGAACCAATGGTTCATGGAATAGAAAACGTCTTTGGATCATGACATTTGGTTGGAAATTATGGTATGATAAGGGTTGAGACGCTTCTTCCCAAATTGATCCTCTCATTCCCTTGAAGTATCCTTTTCTTGGTGAAAATATCCTTCAAAAAATTAGCATACTTTGGAATTTGTTTGAGTGCTTCAAGGAGAGGTATTTTGATTTCCACTTTCTGTAAGGTGTCCAGAATTTCTTTTTGCAGTGCTTCTTCTTGTAACCTCTTTCATTCAATCATCCTTGATGGAAATGGTGGTGGTATATCTTTCTTCTCCCTTTGTTTCCTTTGAAATGGTGTTTCTTTTTTCTTCTTTCTTGGCCTATCATTATCATCCTCCTCTTTCTTATCTTCTTCCCAATGCATTTTCATAGAATTTTCATCATTTCTAACTTCATTATCACCCAGATTAGTTTTTCTTGTTTCAGCTTCAATGGTGGATGGTGGTTGGAGTTCTTTTCCACTTCTTGTAGTTATAATACTGACATTCTCTTTTGGTTTTGGGACTGTTTGGGAAGAGATTTTATGAGGATTTTTTGTCAGAAAGTCCATGAGACTTTCAAACTTATTGGAAAAATCTTTAACAGTGTCTTTCAGTCCTTCAAACTCATATTTTTGTTGGTTTTGAATCAGAGGTTGTGAACTGGTGGATGGTTTCTCATAGGGTCTTTGTAGATTGGTTGGTTTTTGGTAAGAATACTGGTTATAAGATGGTTTTTGTTGAAATGGTGTAGGGTTATGGAATTGATTCTGGAATGGGGGTTGTTTTTGAAACTGATTTTGGTACGGGGGCCTAGCTAGATTCTGTTGATTTCCAAATCCATATTGGACTTGGTTAGGCTCTCTCCATCCTTGATTTTTCTGGAAATGCCTTAGCTGAAAGGTTGCTGCACATGTTTCCATTCCCTGTATTTCAGAACATTGGTCAGTAAAATGATCAGGTGATGAGTATAAATCACATACCTTAGCTGGTGCTTGTTGGTCACTAACTTGCTTCAAGGCCATATGTCTCACCAAACTAGTAAGCTCTTAAATCTTAGTTTCTAATAAGGGTGATGGATAAGAAGTGCGTACCTCATGAATACCTCTTGTTCCAATACCTCTTGTTCCAAATTGCTGCGAGTTTTGGGAAATCTTCTCAACCAAGCCCTTGGATTCGTCTGGTGACTTGTCAATTAGTGCACCTCTATATGATGCATCAAGAAGGTTTCTATCATTGTCTAGTAGTCCTTGATAGGAGAAGACAAGAAAGTGGTGTTCCTCAATGGCTTGATGTGGACAGCTGGCACATAGCTTCTTAAATATCTCCCAATACTCGTAAAGGGTTTCTCTAGATGATTGTTGTATAGCATAGATTTCCTTCCGAATGGTTGTGCTTCTAGAGGTGGGGAAGAATATTTGCATAAAACATCTTACAAGGTCATTCCAGTCATGTAATTCTCCTGGTTTTAGGCCGTACAACCATTCGTTAGCAGCTCCATCCAATGAAAACAGAAATTCCTTCCACTTAACCTACTCCTCAG
Source organism: Viscum album (assembly GCA_963277665.1). NCBI lineage: Eukaryota > Viridiplantae > Streptophyta > Magnoliopsida > Santalales > Viscaceae > Viscum > Viscum album. Next base: position 1,508,902,432 of record OY728147.1, on the reverse strand, counting down.
TAATTCCACGGGGTCTGAAAGTTGAGCACACATGTGTGAACACTTTAATGTGTTTGTTTCGATATTCACCTGCCAGACCATGGAACTTTGGAAGCAAAGGAATCATGTTAGGTTTCATTTCAAAATCATTTTGTAACACTGGCATGGAAAGTTGATTGTTTTGATTAAGGAATTTTGGTGCACAGAGGTCTCTAAGAGTTAGTTTTTGATTTTCAGCCATGATGACAGGCTCAGAGTGAACACTTGAAGTTTCACTTGAGTCTGCTATGGGAACTTCCACAAAATCATATTCCAAATTAATGTTTCTAAGTCTATTTAACAAGGTTCTTTCAATCTCGGGATCTATGGGTAAAGGTTCAGTTTTTGAGGTTCGAGTCATGCAATTTTGAAGAGAAAAGATGAAAAGAGAGAAAAGAAAAGAAAAGAAATGTTGGCACTACCTCCCCGGCAACGGCGCCAAGTTTTGACACGTGCCTATCGTGGGGTGTGACAAAAACAAATATTACCTAAGATAAAATGAATTAGAGTGGTTATCCTAGGTTGTCTCCAGAGAGGATTGCACAACAATTACGCTGTCACCTTAAAATAAGAGAAAGAAGTGAGGATGTTTTTAGAAATTGATTGATTTTGAGAAGACAAGAGTGAAGGAAGGAGGTTTAAGAAAAGGATTGATAACAAATTGATAAAACAAGTAATTGAAACTATTATATTATAAGGTTTATTAGGTTAGAGTTGGTTCTCCATTTGTAATTCTATCATAGTTCCAATTTATCCAAGTCTCTTCTGCTAAACCGTTAAGAGTGAGAATCCACAATCGTTTCTTCTCACTCCCTTGGTCAATTAAAAATGTGAGAATAAACCTTACTAAAATCTTAGGTTGGTCTACTCTCCTTCCAATGTGTAATAGAGTTGTAGAAAATACTCCTAATTATCTTAGGCAATTCCCAATCAGGTCTTGTTTATCCCAAGTAATGAAGAACATTCACTACTCCTCACACACGTACTGGTGATCACCAAGTACTTCACCACTAAGTCCAGTCTATTCCATCGTTTATAAAATAGAACCTAGTGGAAGGATATATTGATCATTAACCAAATATAAATGAACAATAGAATCTAAAATCAGATACAATCATACATGATAATAAAATCTATTATAGAAAATTGAAGCTGATTCACATAAAAGAAGAGGATTTTAAAAAATTAAGAGAAGGAACTCATGAAATACAACATGGAAAACCTCTCCTTCCCCAATCACACCGAATTTTACCCCACCATGTTAAGGGTAATTGTGACTAAGGGGAAAGAAGAATTCATTACAAAACTAATAATAACAAAAGAGAGATAACAAAGAACAGAAAATTTGATGCTCCAGAATCTGTAATCCAGAGGTTTTCCTCTTTTATGCCCACCATATGGCCGAAACTCACTGAGGTCCTTTCTTATAGAATGTTGGGAATGAAGTTTTCTATCGACCCTTAAAATTTGAGAGTCATGGGACAGGTGTAAAGAAAGATATGTCCGAATCAATGACCATTACTTTTCTGGCCGCCAAACACTGTTTCACCCACTCCACTTGGACGTGACGAAAAGATGCCTTAATGAGATTCATATTTTATGAAATTTAATATGAAACGTCCCATGAAAGTCCTCTGTCGACACAATCTATAATCACCTCATTCTAAGGTCTTTTGAAGGAGATATTCCATATTTAATGAAGTTGGGTCCATTCTGCCTGCCAAACTGATTTCTCCACTTGATTGAATTTTCTGTACTATTGGGTTTCGAATTTGGTCTTCGTCTAGAAGGAACATTTGAATCCCAAAAACATAGAAATACTAAAAAAGAGGATTCACTTAAATTGAACCCATATTATAAAAGTTATTCCCAAAAAACAGAAGCTATATAAAACTGACAATTTTACAGAATTACCCCATTTTCACATTTAAGCCCAAAATACACCAAAAACACATAAATGATGCAAATACACTCACATTGAATAATTCGGAGGGATTAAATCATTTAAAAACATATAAATAATAATTAAAATATTAACTCTATCACTCCCCAAGGATAAACACTAGGGTGAAAAAATCCGTTATTGATCAATTCCTCTGGTTGTTTCTTTAGTTCAACTAATTCCACAGTGGCCATTCTATTAGGGGTCTTCAATATAGGGCTTGATCCAGGAATTAAATCAATGGAAAACTCAACTTATCATTCTGGAGGATGTCCAGGTAAATCTTCTGGAAACACATCTACATATTCTTTCACAGTAGGTACATCCTCTATTCGAACAATCCTTTCCTCACTCACATTCATTTAATTATATTCCTCCCCAATAATTGAATTTAGTTGAGCTACTAGGGGTGGATCTAGATAAGAATTAGGTGGTAATGATTCTTCTCTAAAGATAAGGTGTTCCTTATCATCATCATCAAAAATTATAACATCCTTCTTCTTACAATAAATCTTTTTCATCATATTCCGAAATCCAATCCATACCGAGGATTATATAAAACTCAATCATAAGTATGACGATGAGATCAGAGGATAAAGAACATTCATGTGCTCTAATGGGGACTGATTCACAAAACTTTGTTACAATTATACTTCCCTTAGGAGTTTTAACTGACAAATCCCTTGTTAAATCAAATTGGAAATATCTAATTTTCTTAGCAATCTTGGAAGATATGAAATAATGCGATGATCCATAATCAAAAAATACATTTGCTAAACTTGAGGAGACCATTAAATTACCTGCCACCACGTCTTTTGCAGCTTCTACCTCAGCAATAGTGATAGCATAAGCTTGGCCTTGATCCCTTGACCTTTTCTGAGGTTAGTTCCCCTGACGCTTAGGACATTCATTTGCATAATGCCTAATATCCCTACAATTGTAGCATTGGACATCGGTAGCTTCCTTCTTCCCCTTGCAATCAAAAGCTTGGTGGACGTTTTCACCACACTTGTAACAGACTCCCAATCCTTTTAAGAAATTATCGGGGTTTTTCTTCCCACATTTACTTCAGGATGGATATTCAACTTTTCCCTTATTCCCTTTATTTCCATTCACAGATTGATCATCATATCTCTTCTTCTCCTGCTTTTCTTTAAAGCCATAAGACTTAGAGAATTCCTTCTCTGTCTTGATAGCACATGAGACAATGTCTTTGTACGATGAGAAGGATTGTGAGACTGATGCTCGACAGAGAAACGATTTTAACCCATCAAAGAAATGATCAATCTTACTTCTTGGGTTAAGTATATAATCTCAGGAATACCTTGCTAACCTTGTAAAGTTAGCCTCATACTTTGTGACATTCTCATCCTCCTTTTGTCTCAGACTCAGAAATTGCCTTTCCATATCTACTCGATGGTCATGAGGAAAGTATTTTTCTAAAAACAGATCTTTGAACTCCCTCCATTCCATATTTGATACTTCATTATCTTCCTTCATGTTTTGAATCAATGACCACCATTGATCAGCATCTCCGGTGAGGCGGTAAATTTCCATGATAACTTTTTCCCTTCCACTACTCTCCAAAGCATGAAATATTTTCTCTAGGGAATTTATCCATTGCTCAGCTACTAATGGATTTGTACTCCCATTGAATGTTGGTTGTTGCTGCCTCATGAAGTGATCTAACATTGATCCTCCATGTTGTGGATCAGAGTGCTCTATACGGGTAAGGTTATTATTCATAACCTGAGTGAGTTTTCCCAGTATGGTGATTAGTTGATCAGCACTGGTTGCATCACCAGCTCCACTATAATTATATTGAGTAGGAGTAAAATTCCTACATGGACTGCGTGCATTGATATGGTTTCCATTTCTTCCACTAGGCACCATTTCTAAACAATGGCATAAACTAGATCAGTTTATGAATCAAAATACATAATTCCATACTTATAAAATAATTAACATAAATTGAACTATTTATGGATATAATACATAGTCATAAAAAATGTTTTCTATGAGGATGTATATACTCATAAACCCTTCATAATGATTTGTAAAGAAAATGAGAGTTATCCTAAGCATATCCCCTAGGAGTGTCATAACCAAGAGTGCAGCAAGGTCCGTTGTCGTGCACTAGTTCCCATTTGAGTCTAGCTCAAAGCGGTGTTTTCAGGTTTTACCCCTAGGTACATTTATGCCAGAGCTGCCTCTACCTGCTCGTATCCAGACAAGGATTTATTGCTCAGAAAACTCACAAAATCTCTACAATACCAAAATTCTAGGAAGTTCTTATATACTAATCCTCAAAGTCCATCTCAGGTCTATGTGCTCTAATCAAGGTTTATCTAAATCTAGCTTCCTTGGTTTGTACTAAACTTCCTCTGATACCAACTATAATGCCATGACCCCAGTTACCCAGAGTCGGTGCATTATTACATAACATTGGCATGATCACAAGAAAGATCAATTCTCGAAAGACCGATTAGTTTAGTAGCCTTGGAAACACTAGATACATTAATAAAGTTTACATTACATCATAAAATGAAAACTACAACAACATAGTCTCCATAGTCCACACTCTTATCCCCTCATACTATCTCTGCAACTCATTCATAAAATACTTCTTCACATCCTGGGAAAAATAAAACCTAGAAAGGGTTGAGCTCAAATTCCCAGTAAGGATAACAATATAGCAGAAACTTTCATAAATAAGCATAAACTTTAAGGCAATGTATAACTAAAACAAAATCCTTTTAAAACATGAACTTCAGCATAATATGGTAGAAATAAAATGAAATAATTCCATATACTTATTAACATGGATATTCTACTAGTCGAATAATCACATGCAATATCAATAACCACTTTCATAATGATGGAATGCATAATTCCAAACTATCATAACCACATAGCCAGGGCCTTGTGCCAAGACTACAAATAAGATTTTGTCAAGGCCTTGTGCCAAGGAACTAGTTTGTCTCATGAGACCTACTAATTCATCGAGGATCTATAGAGGGATCCACCCATCACATATTAAGTCCAATGCATTCCTCATATGAACAGGTTTAAACATAACATAAGCATTCGTATTAAAACTAGCATACGAAATGTCAATACTTCCATAAACCATGAATGGTATAAAAATAACACATCCATAGTCAAAAAAATCACAAAACCTTAAATACAATATGGATGTTTTTTATCATAATAAATCAACTTCAAATAAGCTTAAAATCCATCAAAGGATGTTGACATAGATGAAATTAAAACTCTTTTTAGAGAAATATATCTTCCTATTTTGAAATCATTTAAGAGTCACATAATTATAAAATAAAACATTTACTTTGAAAATTTTCTTATAAGCTTTTAAGGGAAGCTTTGAAGATTTTATAACGGTAGAAAGTAGTCGCACCCGCCGTATAAGTTAAAAATAAATTCTTACCTTAATTCTGTCGAAAACGTTAAAAAGCACCTTGTTTGGAAAACGACGGAAAGATTCCTTTATAAACCTCTTATAAAAAGTCAAACAAGGGTATAAATGAATTTAACCCATATTCTTGTAAATAGTAAAAATGTTTTGAAATACATTTTTAAGAAACATAGATGTGGATGATAAAGAAATCTTAGTTGATTATTACGTATAAACAACCTCGGATAATGAAGAGATTGCGAAATAAACCATTACCTTGTACTTTTCCATGGTTGAGGGTAGGTTAACCTCCTGTATAATGATGAAATAATTGTTATTAAATTATAAAAGAATCATATACATTAATATGATATCATATATGATCTTTTATCATTTCTTTGTTAATAATATCTTAATATTATTGTCGTTTCGGGTGTTAACTTACTCATTTTCATTTATATGTTTTTTTACATAAGCCATGTTTATTATGGATAGGATGTCTCTTATTCATATACAGAATGATATTAAGTCCTTAAAAATTATTATTAATCATCAAATGAGTATTAGTCTTGAATGGATATGATGGAGAATGAATCTCATCGCGTTCGTGGAGACGGTAGTCCGTACGTACGCACGAGCGACAATATCATCCTTTTGATATTAAAATAAAATTTAATTGGATGGTATATCATATATACAGAATCATTATCATGTAATATTTATTATTTACATGAATTACACATCATTATTATACCCATCCAAATAATAATGTTTTGAATAACAATTACACCACGATGTGGAGACAGTAAGTCGTACGTACACACGTATGGTGACATGTCATTCAAAGGATGGATAGAATACTGAAATATGGTTGTAACATGTTTAAAATAAAATAAAAGTACATATAATATACTGGAGTTATTATTTTAGAATGGTAATAACAAACAAAAAATAAGTGGAAGAAGAAAGGAACTTGAAAAAGGTGGTGAAATCATTACCTCTTCTTCTGGTTCTTCCTTTTGATTTGATTGAAAGGGATACTTAGGTTGGATTTATGACTAAAGGAAGGCCTATAGGATGAATTGAGGGAAGTTGATAGAGTATTTGGGCAGGGTTTGGCCGAACCAAAAGTCTTTGAAGGTGTGAATTAATGAGAAGGGGGAGTGCCCTTTTATAAGAGGGGTGAGGGGCACCTTTGGAAAAGCTAGAAATATTATTTTATAATAAATTCATATTCGGTTTTTAATTTCTCAAAATTGGATTATTTAAATTTTAAGGTGGTTATAGGTCTAAAAACACTCAACTAATATGATTTAGAAAGGTTTGGGTTACTATATTAACCTTATCTTTAAGTATTAACTCTTAGTTAATAAGTTTCACTTTTACAATGTCTATTTTTATTTTTATATTATATGGTTAATAAACTTACTATATACATCCAAGTGACCCCCAAGTGGTCTATTAATGATACAACTTTCATTATATAAGTCTCTTGGCCGAACCTTATATTTTTTAGGAATTTAATATCAATTAATAATATAATATTTGTTTTAAAAACTCTTTTATGTCAATTTTGACACTATTCAATAATTGATTTGTTTAAAAAATTATAATAGAAGGATTACTTCGAAAAAATTTAATTAAATCAATCCTAACATGTCATATTAACCTATAAAATTATTTTTATTTATAAAAAGTCTCAAATTACATTTATTTAGATATTTATAATAACAATTATTCTAATTTTTCATTAATTAGGTAATTACTGCATCACCATTGTGTCATAAATAACTTAAATTATTTAATGTCTAAAAATTATAAATAAAATTCCATTATGTATAAAATCGTTTTATATTTCTAATTAATATTTATAGTCGAAAATCCAACATATATAACCCTATGTAAAAAAAATTTTCTAAAATATATATGCTTATGTCATTTTTGTATTTATTTTAACTTAATTAAAATAAAGTGTCCCTATTACCTACAAGTGGCTCCATGAGGTCCCAAAATCGACCCAAAGTTGCCCATGGTCGGACATGTATCCACCAATAAGGTTAGGACACGTTTTAGGGTAATTTATTATTATTATAATATTATTTGTTAACCCTTATTTACCGGATTTACCCTTTAACCATGGTAAATAAAATATTTACCGAAGTAATTATTCAAAATGTCTAAAAATAAAAGTTACCTATTTACACAATTTAGATATCCTGATTCCAAATACGGAATATATTTTTTCAAATTCAAAACATATAAGTGGCAGAAACTAATTTAAAATTAATTCCCATTGTTAAAACAAAAAAGCGTGTTTTCAAGAGATAATATCTACCAAAAGATTGGCATTTGTTCATGTCCAGTTTAATTGTGAAATTATGTCTAATGACCAATATTGTATTAAATGGTAAAAATATATTCAAAATATACTTTAAAACAACTAAAATTCATAATTTATCACTATTAATTATTTTTATTAAAAATGTTGTCTTAGATTAAAATTTAGTAATTTTCACTTTTCATCAAAATATAAATATTTTCCAAAAAGTTCCAAAATTTTACCCTAGCCTAATTTTGATATTCAGAATCCAAAAATGTAGTCAATTTTAAAGGATTAAATTTATAAAATTTCAAAAAGTGGGTATTACTATTCATAACGGCTAGTTTGATTGGTTGTGGTGTGTGGTAGAACTCAAAGTTGTGTACAACACACGCTATTGAATTATTCAAATGAAAGCGTACAGTGGAAGCTTGGGGGTGTTACAACTGGATTAAAATGTCAGGATTATCATGTTATAATGGAAAGACTTATGCCGATTGTATTCAGAGGTTTGTTGAATTCTATGATTTGGGATTCGATAACGGACATATCATATTTTTTGGAGACATTTGAGCATCGACAACATACTACGATACGCTAAGAAAACTGGAAGAAGATGTTGCTTTAATTATATGTAAACTAGAAAAAATCTTTTCGTCGGCTTTCTTTGACTCAATGGAACATCTGATATTACATTTTCCACATGAAGCTAAATGTGGAGGTCCAGTACAGTTTCTATGGATGTACCCATCTGAGAGATGCATGCAGAAATTGAAGAAAAAAATATGTAACAAAGAATCAGTTGAAGGCTCAATTGCTGAAGCTTATTTGCAAGAGGAAATTGATTTTTTCTACTCTCATTATTTTGAATCTCAATATCCCTCAAAACACAATCGCATGGGATGAAATGAGGGGAATGTTAATGATGAAATGGATAATCAATTAACAGTTTTAATTAACCAAATCTTGGTTTCGGTGGATTTCATGAATGATGGCTTTCAGATGATGAACATCATAGAGCTCATAAATACGTTTTGCTCAACTATGAAGAAATAACATCATTTTTCCTATGAGTGCTTCTATAACTTATTCTATAATTAATTTTACAGTATTTAAACTTATTTTATTTGTAGGTTATATGATAATCATATCAAGAAACAACTTCCACAAATTATAGCAGCTGCTCTTGAAGAACGCAGACAAAAAAAATTCTCAATGGTTTCAAAAACTGGTAATATAAATTATTGATGGTTTAATATCAATTCCATTTATTATTTATTATATTGATAATTAGTTTAAAAAATTTCATTAGTCTCAATATGATGATAAAATTGATAAGCGACTGTGTATATTGAGTAACCCACCATCCAAAATGGTTAAATCTTATAATTCATATGTGGTGAATGATTTTCGATTTCATACACACGCATACGGGGAATCAAAAAAACAATTAATAGTAGAGTTTTCTTGATAGGATCACATCATAGAGAAACTGAAGTTGACTTTTATGGAATTTTGGTTGAAATTACTGAACTGTGTTATCTAGGATAGAATTACATAACAATGTTTAAATATCGGTGGTTGGATACTAAGAGAGGCTTGTGTGTTTAGCCGACTCCTGGAATCGTTGATATTAAATATAAAAAGTCTTTTTTCAGTAAATGAACCGTTTTTACTGGCTCAACAGGGACATCAAATTTATTATGCAAAGTATTGTGCTACTTCAAGATACTTGATAGATTAGTGGAGCATAATAAAAATGAAATCTTGGGAAAATCAGTTTACTCAAAATGAATTTGGTTCCACTGAAGTGGAAGGAATTGAAATTTTTTAAGAGACTGCTCAAAATCCATATGATTCACAAAGAGACATGAATATCAACGATGACACCCCAAAATAAGGATCGATGGTGATGAAGATGCTAATGATGTTACAAATGAATTCGAAATTACAAGAGATGCTAAAACTGAAACCCATATGGATATTGATGATGAGGAGGAGGAAGATGAATACATTGACATTGACAGCCATGGAGAAGAGGATGAAGATGAACATTGACACAGTTAAATGCTGATTATAACCATAACTAAGATATATCTATATATAATAGTTATTTTCAACTATCTTCTAACAACAATCATTTTGTGTTTCAGATGGACCCTGAGCTATTTCTCGAGTTGCAGGAGGCTGAACTACCGTTGGATGAGGGGGATTTTGGATCATCTGACCCTCAGCCTACTGGAGATTCTGGGGGTATGTGGAGGGGGCACGGTCTTGCATGACTGATGATTCCTGACCCTATCCCCAAGTGACGTCCACATCTTAGTTTTGATCCACGGACACGGAGGTATAGTAACCTGTATATTTTAGTTAGATTTCATTAATTTATTTATATATATACTAATTGTTTGATTATTTATTCATTTTTCACAGTTTTGCGCATGTAGCTATTAGACAGTGGAGCGCTATCTTGCATAATTATTTTTCTTAGCTATGGATCACATGGGAATAGATTCCCGTTGATGTGAGATGTGACATGTTCCATCATTGGCTGGTACGTAAATAAATAATATTTATTTTGAAATTTATTTATTAACAACTTGATATTATAAATTATTTATAGGGTTTATGGTATCCTATCGATGATAGCATGCGTGACGCTATCCATGCGGCATGGCAGGTTTCTATGTGTGACTGTTTCCGTCAGTTTTTACACAATTTGAGAAGGACAACCATTAAGAAAGCAGGGGTGACCGAATATGATGAGTCATATAGAGCCCACCGACCAGAGTACATTTCATCTCACATTTGGGATGTATTGTGTTTACAATGGTTGGGTGGTGGATTTCAGAGGAGATCTTCAGTGGGACGAAAGAACCGGGGGAGACAGGAGGTGACGCATCAAGCTGGTAGTCGTGCATTCAGTTCACATAGAGAGCATTTGGTAAGTATATATTTTAAATATTTTATATAACTTTAAATATAAACATTTTATTTTATATTTATGTAGGCAGCCAATAATCCCAATATTATGGAGTTCGACGTTTATCAGAGGATGTACAGTGATCCAACCACTGGTGATATTAGAGGTGATCTATAGTGTCAGATTGTGGTTATTATTATTTTTTCATTTTGACAATTAACTTCATATAATATTCTTACAATTTTAATTTTAAATTGGAATTGAAGGAGTCATATGAGGTTGCGACCTCTCAGAAACCGGCTGAGGGTCAGGACGAGATGACTGAGCAGACCAGTGCTCACCATTTGGATGAGGCAGCATGGATGCAAGTGACTCAGTATGGCTTTGAGAAGGGCAGAGTAGTTGGAATCGGCTCTCATTTGACTCCTGGTACTTATTATGGTACTGTTATGATGTCGACGTCCATATCGAGAGGGGCTCGTGGAGAGACATCATCTTTTGGCTTACAGTATCAGGATCAGTTGTAATCTCATGCTGAGCATATAGAGACTTTGCAGAAGCTGCAAGAAGAGATGTGTCAGTGGCAGTAGCAGCAGGAGTAGCATTACGAGGAGCAGATGCGTCAGTGGCAGCAGCAGCATCACGAGCATATGGAGTACATGCACCGTCTGACTTGTAGTTTAGTGATGGAGTTTCCTCCACCAGCCCCTTCAGGTCCCCCAACTCCTCCAGAAGAAGACCCCCCAGTTATTTTTTTATGTTACAAACATCTAAATTTAACATTGTAATATGAATTATTTACATTTTCTGTCTTTTATATCAGTGCAAATATTACATAATTTAATTTTTAATATTTTTTTATTTTTTTATATTTTTTTGTGAATATTGAGAATTTTAATATTTCATATTTTTTATATTTTTTTGTGAATATTGAGAATTTTAATATTTTTTATTTTTTTATTTTTTTAATAATAGTAATATTATTTTTTCATTAATCATAATTTTATTAAATTTTATTTTTTAAAAAATTAATTTATTATTTGCGACGGGATTGTTTGTGATGGGGTCCTATCGCAAATAGTCTAACTAAATATTTTTAAAGCCTATTAGCAATGGGACTACTTGCCCATCGCAAATAATGTGTTGCGACAGGCCCGTCACAGAATGTTTTTTTTTTGCGACGGGACAAGAGCCCATCGCAAATAGTTTTTGTGACGGCCCAATCGCGAAAACGTTTATGTATATATAATACATATAATCATAAGATTATTTGTGAAAGTGATGTTTCCCATCGCAAATAGGTTTTTTTATGATGGGCTCATCGCAAATAATTGTATTTGTGACAACTTTTTCTGCAACGGGCTATTTGCGACGGGGCCCCATCACTAAAGCCTATTTGTGACGGGATCCTATCGCAAATAGTCCTTCGCAATTACCAAGAATTCCAATAGTGTTTTTTTTATGGTGTATATAATTACCATGAATGTATTTTATGATTATTATATATTTTTTTTAATTTTAATATACATTTTAGGATCCCTATTTCATGGCCTTTATGGTTTCAAAGTTACCAAAGCTGTAAGGGATTTTGTCTCAATTTTTCTTATTTGAGACGTATGTTATGTTATACACCAATATTATTTTATGAGGTGTATATAATTATCCTTCAACATGTTATATCATGAATATCCTCATTTTTATTATATTTTAGGTTTCATTCAATTTTAATCATTCAAGCTGATTATAATTCAATGTTACCAATACGATAAGTCTTTTATGTTACAATCTAATCATTTATCGAGATAATTTATGATTATGCTTACAATGATGAGACCTTATGATACATATCCTAATAAACTCATAAATTTTATTATCCAATAGTTATTAAAGATATTTTCATTTAAAAATACCACTTTCCCACTAATTAGTACTTATAATAATTGAAAAAAATGTTTTTAAGGAAATTTGACTTCATTTCTACCTTCGGTCAGAATTCTAATTTTCTTCCAAAAATATGTTTTCTAATAGTGTTTTCTAAAATATTTTAAACCTTTTAAAAATTAATTATTAAATTAATTTTTACCCATTTTTTCTTTTTAAAAAATGTTTTCAAAGGTATCTTTTTGCCACTTTCCAAACAAGGCACTTTTCAAACCTTTTTATCATTCAAAAGTAATGTTATTTAAGGAATGTCTAAATTTCACCACTAACATGACCATAATTTATTTAAAGATTCCTTTATAATTATACAAGTTTATTTATAAATAAATTTTTTCTTAATATTATGGAAATTAATAATTTTTAAAAGTGTTTTTTTAAATAAAATTATTTTCAAAATGTTTTTTGTTTTAAAAAAAGTTATTTTCAAAATAAAAGGGATATTTTCCCCCAAGAATATTGTTATTGATATTTTAATGGTATTTACATTCATCAATGTCAAGAAACCTTGTTGTTACTTATGATCTGTGGGGATATTTTGTAATTAGACCATCCTAATTCTTTGTCAGGATAGATTATTATTGATTTAAAGAGATTATTATGAAACCTACCTCTTTATAATGGGTTAATCATGTATAAAAGATATTGTTATAGAACCCGTTTCTTTTCCATGGGATAATCTTGCTTCAAAGAAATTGTCATAAAATCCATTTCTTTTCCATGGGTTAATATGGTTATAAAATAATAATGATTTTTTTATATGAGTATTGTGATGAAATATTTATTCAATTTATTCATGTTGTGGTTCTTGGACATCTTATTTGATAGGTGGACTAGATAGCACACGGTGATCCCATTATAGGTTATATTATGGGGTGTCCTAGATTGTGTCAGGTGAGATTATTATAGCTTATATGATAGGGAGACACAGTTAGCATCAGGTGATCCCATTATAACTTATACAATGGGGTGGACCAAATAGTTTTGGGTGAGCCTATTATAGCTTATATAATGGATGTTCCTAGATATCACTTCAATGCATTAGGTAAATATTATGTCGGATTTTATTCATATGGTTATTCCAATTAAAAGGGGTTTGAAAGGGTTTTATGAATGTGATACTCCAAGTTACCAAAAAAGGTTTTAGTTTCTTTTTATGGGTTTAATTTTTTTCTTATGATCAAGATTGATCTCACATGGATCATGATTATTGACTCTGATGATTTTTTTAATTTCCATGTTTTCATATTTGATGATATAAGTATTCATGGGTATGAGTTATTTATGATTTTCTCATGCACTCTAATTATGTCATCATACTTGTATGCACTTCTTAACCTCATTGATAAAATTCAATTACTAACGATTATGTATACCCTTACCAAGAATTTGATATCACCCTTATTATGTTTCCTTTTCTCTAGCTTATAAAGAACAAGGTTAGATGAATCATGTATAGAAGGTATTTTATATGGATGATGTTGATGACACAATGTGAAATAAGAAAAGCTGGGTATAATGGGAAATGATGTTCATCTTTATGAACTAGTTATTTATGAATCAAAGTTGATATGAGTTGGTATTAATTATCTAAAACTCTAAACCTAAACATTTAATTGGTATTTAAGGGATTAGTATTAATTTTTGATGTGGTATGTTTTTTTAAAAAAAATGGGTTCACCTTATTATGTATCAAATACAAAAATGTAAAGTATATAAATTCAACACCACGTCTGGGAGTAAAGGTATTGGGTTGTTATAATCATGATTTTTTTACATATATATATTTGGAATAATATATTATCATCAACTTTGAACTCTATATCTCATCAATGATTGTCAGCATAAGTTTTCTCTCGAATCAAAGATTACCATATGTGTTATTGAATGGATCTAATATAACTTTCCATTGAATCAATGGAATTAGGATCCAATAAAACTCATTCACCAATATTATCCCAACACATTGATGTTCTATAGTTTCTACCAAATAGATATCCAAAAGGATCCATCGAATTGATTAAGTGAAATCTATTATTATAAGAATGATTTACCAAATAAATGTGTCGATACGAACCACAATTATAATCTATAAAATATGTTCCCTAAATTCATTCTAGATTTTGAATAGACCTATCATACTGACCATCTTTATAAGGATTATATGAATTTATAAAACTAAACATTGCATCTAGATCCTATTGAATAATTCCCCTAACATCAAGGAAAAACATAAATATTGATCATATAAAATTAATATTGGTACTCCACGAAATATCAACACATCCTTAATGCATATCTTAGTATATTAAAAAAACATAAATATTATCTAAAAGGAATGACATGTGATGACTTCATAAGGAAATCAACTATAACCAAAATAAAATTGTGCCCTTTATGTATCCTAGGATTTCCTATAACCAAATACATAGTGATGTTTTACCATTTATATTCAAGTATATATAGTTAATGTAACATCCCACTACACTTATATCTCTCATCCTTAGTTTACTAACATACCAAGAATCAATATAAATACTCTCTAATATAATTTTTTATGTTATCCCACCTAAAATACTCTTTTATATCTATTTAATTATTCATACATCAAAGATAAATATAGACTAATGAATGATGAGCATCATTAAATAGCTTCTTTCAGGTCTAGTATTAATGGGACACATAATCAATCATGAACATTTTTATTACATCATATCATGATTGAACTAAATAACATTCCATAACTTCTTCTATAGGTCCACATATTCCTTTAATGATTTCTTAATCCTCTCATGGATGTATGGTTGAAAATTTATCTATAAATGGTAAGATCCTTCATATTCCTCATGATTTCAAAACTCATCTTCTTTAAATACATAAATATTAGATTAATTTATATCCTCATAATATAAAGATAATGTTAATCTTTTCAACTTTGTGCATCATCCACCTTATTCACCTTCCTATGATTTTAATGAATTACACTATCAAAATCTTTAGCCAACACACACTATCTTATCTAGTGAATGTTCAACTCCTTTAGTGTGAATATATAATTCAAGGTTTTATGATTATAATATATATTAATTATTTCACAATAAAAATAATGTATCCATATCATCAATTCCAAAAATTGAAACTTCCAATTCCAAATCTTGTGTCCGATAATTATGCTTATGCATATTCATTTAATAAAAAATAAAATAAAAAAAATAAAATAATAGGAAATAAAATAAAAGAAAAATAAAATAAAATGGAGGAACCATATTATATTTTTTTATACACACACAAAGAAAAATAAACATGGAAAGGTGAATGAATTAAATAACTACATGAAAACTATGTTTCTGCCCACTACCTGGAACCTGCAATAGGCCACATAGGCATGCATCCTAGGTCACACGATTCCAAAAAATTCTATGGCCCAGTTTTCCTTCCCCATTTTTGGTGCGCCAAGCTTCAAATGAGCCCCAAACGCATCTGGGATCTCTTTTATCCTCATGAATAATTTTAAAGGGCCATTTTAAGGTATTAAATAAAAAAATGGTCCTTTACTAAGATAGATTAGGGATGTTACCATGTTTATGATTAAAATGTTACCAAAGTGGTAAGGTTTTACAATAAAATATCATTTTTATTGGTATTATTTATGTTTAAATTTATGATGTTGAACTTATATGATATATTTATGAAATTTTTCAAATATTATCATCACATCTAGTTATTTTTGGTGATTACATTTTTTTCCATTGATTTTTATTCTTTTTAATTAATCAAAATTATGAAGGATTTTTTTATAGAAAGCTTACTTTATTTTTATATTCAATTAATTTTTTTATTCCATATCCTAAGTTTATTTGAAAATAGATTTAATAATTTATTAAAAATATCCAATGACTTTTTAATGTCAAAATTTCTAATTTTTTCTACCTATTAATATTTTTTAAAATTATATTATTTTTATTTTATAAATAATTTACTTTTTACCAAATATGTGAATGGAATTCTTTTATAGCTTTTTTCATAGTCATGGAAAATCTCTATATTGAATCTTATGATATAAGATTCCATTTGAATTTTTAAATAAAAAAATTCCATATTATTTTATGAATTTTTAGATTCTAAATAAGTGATTTAAAAATGAAACTAGTATTTTCCTCAATAAATTTTATAGTGAAATTTTAAATGAAGTTTTACCTATAACAATGTCCTTTGATATTTATTTTTCTTTACATGTAATGTTGTAAAATGTTACAATATTTTTAATTTCTCTGAATATTTTATGATAATGATGATTAAATATTTATTAAACCCATTTAATTTTACATGGTTTAAGATTTATTATAATGATAAATGTTTTCATGACCTTGAGGCATATATATTAATTTCTTGTGATTATGAGATAGGTGGGTCCATTATATCCTTCCAATTAATTAGGTAAAAATTAATGTTTCCTGAGATTAAATGGTATATGAGGGGTTATATAAATACTAATAAAGGTTACGCGAGAGGTTATCCCAAGAAACAATGGGGGTACATGATATATTATATCAATCCCAATGTTGGTACATGGTTGGTTAACCCAATATTTTTATGTGATGAGTAGTGGGTATCCGTGGAATAAGATTTATAATATTAATATAATACAACACTTTATTTCACTCTTTTATGACACGATCATATGCCAATTTTATGATCTCATGGATCATATTATTTAATTCCATTACGGTAAATTTCTTCTAAAATATCCTTTTTCCAAACTCATGGTAAAAATATATGAATTTTTGGGTATGATTTTCAAAAGTTAATATCATGATCTATTACTCTTATGCTCATGTTAGGATTGAAAATGAATATTTGTTTATATCTCCCCTTCTTACCCTTACTAATAATTTGAGATCACACTTTATTATGTTTGTTTTCCCCAAGATATGTAGAATACTTTTATGTAATAAATGTATAAAATGGTTTTTAGTTGTGAAGAATATAGTGAGAGATAATTTAGATCTATTATGTACATGTTGTTTATATACACATATTTCCAAAGACAATAAAAATTTATGGTTAGGTTGTGGGTCAAAATGATATGTGATAAATATTCATAAAAAATGATGAAATATTTATGAATTTAATTTTTAGGTCACCTATGTTAGTATTCATGCAGGGATTAGTTTTTTTTAATCTATGATGATAAATATTTAGTGAAAACCCTAATGACAAATACATGTATAAGATAACATTCTATGTTATGGAAAATAAATTATTGTGATTTTCCTATCAAATAAAATCCTATATAGATACAAAAAGTGGGTGTGACTATGGAACAGATGTACCTAGGGTTAACAACTCTAAATGGGGAAGATTGGGTGTTAACCTGATCATCACTAGTGCATGATGAGTAGGCCTAGGTCACCACACTTAGGCATACACAACTAGAGGATATAAATGGGTTAATTTATTTTTTTATAAATGATTATGAAAGATATTATTTTATAATTACTATAGATGACCTTGTTTAAACTTATGGTTTCTTAGACTCAAAATAAGTTCTAATGATTTATTTAACATATGAATTATTTTTCATGATCATATGGTTAATCACTTTTATTACTATTCTCATACTTTATATTTTGGTTTTAGTTAATTTTTGGAACCAAGAGAAATTATGTTAAATCTAAATGTGATGGATGATGTAATGATTTTACCTAGGAGAAACCAAATGAAATGTGATATGGAATGAGAAATATTGTGATTATGTATAAGCACTTATCTTGATATATGTTTAAAAAACTAACAATATGTGTGTTTCTAATTGAACTAAATAAATGAAAAATTTATTTTCATGAAGACCATGGATGAAAGAATATTAATCTTCATTAACTTTGAGATAATGAGAATAATCACCAAGGGAATGTCTGAAATGAATGATAAAATGTTTTGGGTGTGAAAAAGATGGACATATAGCAAGTAATTTTTAGGGAAAATGATATGTTCAATGGAGGAAAATAAAATTCATCCTAAGGTTCCATTTATAGTTCAATGTATTATTTATGTGTAATGATGGAATTAGCTAAGTGAATTCTCTAATCCAAGGGAAAAACACAGACTAAGAAAGGAATTATGTTATTCTATTCAATGAAGTGAAATGATTCAAGTGTTTACATGTTAGAATTTGAGAATTATGTTGTATAAATGATTAATAAATGATATTTTGGATATAAGAATCATTAAATATAAAATAATTTTTCTTTAGTAGTTTTTATTTAAGGATTTATAAACATATGTTTGAGGAAACTGATAACCTAGAAAATTTATTTAGTAGTAAGGGGATATTTTGGAAAACAAACGAGTGAGGGATATATAACCCTTAAAATGTGATGATGTTGATATAATAATTTTTGGTTGTGATAAATAGTTTATTAATTTTGATAAATTAAATTAAATAGTGTTGGTGACCATGATATATATTATTTATTTGATGAAAAATTCATCTATGTTATCTTTGAGGAAGTTTATTTCATTTTTGGATTTATAGAATATATTCAATTTTTCGTGATTTCATTTGAGGAATAAGGATAGAGTTAATTTTTTGAAGTATATATTTTTTGATTGATTTTTTATGATAGTTTAGTTTATTTTCATGTTTTAGAAGAATATATGATCATGGGGTTAACATGTTTGTTATTTGGAATTAAGAGCATCTTTATATTGTTTGGGGATTAATGTAAATTTAAATTGTGTAAATTTTTTTATTCTCTTTTCAATTTTAAATATTATATATATATTATGTGTTTGGGGGAACAATTACATTAAACACACACACACATGCTGGAAAGGAAGTCCATCGCTCCCCCAATAGATAGCCCACCCATCAAGCCTTATTTATTCAATATATGGTCTGAAGGCCCATCAGACATGAAGCCCATTAAATAGCCCAAATTCCTAGTGCAGCATCATGCCTACATCAAACTTCCTACGTCACAAGGATTACATCATGCCTACATCACCACCTACCTACATCAAGCATCATTCTTGTGTCACCGCCTGCTTGTGGAAATTCACTCCCACCCGGATTTGAACCCGAGTTTGATGCAAGATTACGATGAGCCTTTACCACTCATGTAAGCCTCCAACAACTCAGTTTTGAATATTGTTTAATAATTAATTGAAGAGTTTTGTAATCTATCTATTTATGGAAATAATAATTTAACAATTTTGGTATTATTAGTGAAATCATTGAGACTAATCTCTCAAAAGAAGGTTTGTTCATATTAGTTATGTTAGAATATACAATCCATTTTTTATTTCAATAAATGTATATAGAATTTGTGAAAATAATGTAATCATTTTATAGATCTTATAATTTATTAGAATTTTATATTTGGTAATTATGCAAAAATAATTCATGTTCTCCATTCATCATTATAATATAAGATGAAAAGAGGTGGAATCTAATTGTTAAAAATAAAAATATTAAATTATTTTTTTGGATTTTAATAAATCATGTAATAATATTTTATACTAGTCAATGGTAAAATAATTCCATAACATAAGGAAAAATAAATTTCAAAATTTAATTTTTTTTATTTTTGTATTTATTTATTATGAATTAATGGTTTTTTTCTTCCCATACTAATTGGTGATTTTTTTCATTAACATTATCATGAATATATTCTCTTTAACCATCTATTATTCAGTTTACATTATCTTTATCTTCCATGCATGTATTTTCTCTTCCCAATAATGTTATTCTTATTATGAAACCAAATTATGTGTTATTTTAGGTAATCGTTATGTTTCCCAATTCCCATTTTCAATGATATTTTATTATCACTTTAGAAATAGTGGGTTTTCAAAAAATGTGTTTTCAAATATTGATCCATTAATGACTATGATAAAAATTATTAATATTCTATTTATTTAATGGGTGGGGGAGAATATAACACTCTATTATTTTAGAAAATATTTCTTTAAATAAATTATAAGTGTATGATAACTTTCTTGACACGCAATACTAAACATAAAAACAATCGCAGTATATTGCAACTCACCTACTAAATTGCTGATATTAATAAGAATAAATATATTAAATAAAATATTTATAAATATTTAAAATATTTAAAATTTATTTATTTATGCATAATAAATAAGTTCTCTATTTTATGTAAAGTCTTTTTATGCTACAAAAATATATTTCCTTTAAAATTGTTTTTATTGAATTTTGTGTATGGAAATTATCATTAATTTTAACCCTTTTCGAAACTATATTTTAGAAAATGAATATAATTTTCTAAATTACAATGAAAATATTTCTTTAGGTTTTATCTGGTATTTTCCTGAAAAGTTTTATTTTTATGTGAATTGTGAAAATTAACATTTTTTTAAAACATTCTCATTTATGGGGTTTAAATAAAATAATTTTCAGAACAATTAAATTATAAATTTTATCACAATAGAACATAATTTTCCTTTAATATTAAATAATATAACTAATTACATATCATTCACCATTATACTTTATTTTCATATAAGTTCATTTTTTGGTTAAAAAACAATTTCTCTAATAACTATTTTTTTGCGCACAATATGTTTTTCTCATAATAAATTGAAATAATGAAAATTTATTAAAAATGTTATAAAACTATTTATTTTATATATTCTATAATATATTTTCAAATCCATATAATTGTAATGTCAAGGAAAGGAGTTATAGTAAACATAGTTTTATGCTTAAAATGCACTATTTCAAAAAATGGGTTTTCATTGGGTTTTTTGTGCTTACATTAAAATTAAATTTTGAAACTTATATAAGTTGAATTTAATGAAATATATTCCATATTTAGAATAAAATTATAAAAATATTTTATTGAATCCACTTTCTTGTATGGTCAATATGAAGAGTAAAAACTGTAAATATTTGTTACGTTGGTTATGGTTAAAACGGTTTCATAGGAGGGAAAAAATAAGATATAAAAGTAATATTTAAAGAAAAACATAACTAATTATTATTTTTAGAATATATTTAGACCCTATAAATTTCTTAATTTATAATTATTGGCTATTTTTAGTAACCATCGCAAGAAAATAGCATTATATTATTTAAATATTTCAAG
Source organism: Viscum album (assembly GCA_963277665.1). Classification (NCBI taxonomy): domain Eukaryota; kingdom Viridiplantae; phylum Streptophyta; class Magnoliopsida; order Santalales; family Viscaceae; genus Viscum; species Viscum album. The sequence goes on along the minus strand of OY728147.1, from coordinate 1,508,880,766 downwards.
TAATTCCACATATTTCCTCTCCCTCACTTATCAAGTGGAACCTAATATCCTCAAATAATCATGAATTTGGAGTCATAAACCTTATAAAATAACTCCTAATAAACTTTACAAGATTACAGACATTTCTCTTAGAGACCTTGGTCTTATCCTATGACAAATATTTCAATGTTTATGGGCAATGCTAATTGAAGTATCTCAAAGAAGAGGTATATTTTTTTGTGATATCATTCTATTTTATTTCTTATTTAAACTCATATAAAAATATTGTATCCATTAAAAAATATGAATAAAATTTCATAAATATAATGAGATGTTATTATGATAATAATACATCCATTTACCACCTATTCTCCATCAAATGTGAAATGAAATTTTCACTCGTTGGTATGTGTAGAATACTACCTCCATGTAGTAATATGATTAGTTTTCCATAACCAACATTCATGGATGGATATTATGATATAATTAATTTATATATATAATTTTAATGAAATAATAATTCTTTTATAATTATATGATCTTATCTACCATATTACCATCCCATCTGTTGGAAATCAGTAACTTACTCGTGCATACATGTATACTATGACCTCCATGAATCAAAGTGATTAATTTTTCATTTCCAATTTACATGGTTGATAATAAATATAGAGTTAATAAATATATATTACATTTATTATATAATAATTATTATATAAGAGTGTTTTATTTTTTATCAATCATTCATTCCATCCATTGAAAAGTAGAAACATAACTCATATATACATATGAACTACCATCTACACGATGTGTGGTAATTAATTTTTCATCCAAAATTTATATGAATATGTATAAAGGTTATATAATGATATATGTTATGATTATGAAATGATTATGATTATATATGTAACACCCCAGATAAATAAAGAATATGACATCTTTATATTTATCCATATTGGTGAATCAAATATTTATACTACTTTAAAGGGGATGCTATGCTCGATGGCGTACCCAATACGCAACAACGAGTTTCTTGGGAATCTTATGTTGTAATCTAATAATAAAATAATATTATTTTAAATGGTAGTTAACATGTAGCCATTGTAATGGCGGGAATGGATAGAAATAATTAAAATATGATTATATATGTTTTTAAATGTTTTTACATTTATCCAATAAAGGATAGAGGCTTAAAATACGGAAAGAATTCAATTTTAGGCATATAAGCCCTAGTTTTCACTAAAGGTTCACTTATCACCTTTTGATGTTGAAACATAATTAAATATATTTTTTTCACTCTTAAAGATTCTTTTGGACCAAATAAAACTCTTATTAAGAATCGTGACATCAAAATTTACTTTGTGTAAATTTTTGGTATCTTTCCGATAAAGTTCATTTTTTTTAATAGTGTAAAATGTTGTATTTTAATTCAATACCTCTTTTTAATCTAATTTATTTATATGATTATATTATATTTTGAATTGGTTTTAAAGTGAAATTAGAATATATTTTTACCATTAAATCCAATAGTGGTCGTTGGAATTAATTTCACTTTGAAAACAGACTTAAACCAGTGTCAATATTTTGATACTTATTGTTTCATAAAAACACGCTATTTGATCTGACAGCTGGAATTAATTATTAAATTAATTAATGTGACTTATATGTTTTGAATTTTTTAAAATAGACTTCATTTTTGAATTCGGAATATCAAATATATCTTAGGGTGAATTTTTGGGATTTTTCTGAAAAACATCAATTTTTGATGAATAGTGACACCACTAAGTGGTACTTATAAAAACTGATTTTTCCGTTTAAATGAAATTTTTCCATCTTTGTGTTTTGAATTTCAAAAATCCGACATACATGGTTTTCATTAAGAATTAAAATTTGGTTCAATGGGATAAAAATAATTTTTTGGTGAATAGTAACTTATTAAGTTTTTAATCGCGATTAGAGGTAATTAGTGTAGTTTAAGGTAAAAATAATGTTTTAATAATATGAAATGAACTTGACACATGTCCTAAAATCATTGGATGTGTAATGGCCGACCAAGACAAGCCGTGGGTCAACTTGGGGACCCCATGGAGCCACTTTGGTTGGGAAATGACATAAATAACTTTTTATTTAATGTAAAAGTAAAAATGACACCAACATGATATGTTTTACTAAAACAATTTTTAAATGGGGTTATACAAGTCAGAGTTTTGATTATAAATATTCATTGGAAATATAAAAATATTTCCTACATAATATTATTTTTTTTATAATTTTTAGACATTAAATAATTTAAATTATTTATGACATAATAATGATGCAGCGATGACATCATTATTTGACAATTTAAATAAAATGGAAAGATAATGTAAAATCTATGCACTACACATGTAAAAAACTTATTGGATGCGTGGATTTAGAACCCTTATCACCTTATCCACGAATTATATCAATTTGGGACCTTTTAAAACCGAAACACATTTTCAAATAAAGTAATATTTCTTTACTTTCCAAAAGTGCCCCTCCTCTCCTCTTATAAAAGGCCCCCACCTACTACCTCATTTCACACACTCCTCAAGCCTTTAGCTCAGCCAAACCCTGGACATTTACTCTCTCCACATCCCTCTACTCATCCTAGAGTATTACCTTTGGGCATAATCCTTTCAAAGTAAGCCTTTAGGCTCAAATCAAAAGAAGTTACACTTTTAAAGGTAATTCATTCTCTCATGTTCATTTGTTTTATTTTGCCTCTCCAACACCCTAAACTATTTTTATTTAATTATTTTTTAACAACACCAGTATCTTCAATATAATAGGATGTTTTTATAAGATTTATTCGAGCTAAACCCTCACACAACTACATCAAATGGTTAAAGAACATACGGTTTCCATGGATGGCGAAATTCTGCCTCCCAAAACGATGATTGTTCAATACTCATTTAACACCTTCAAAGGTGGCCATTATGATGTCACTATTTTTATATATGATATATAATATGTTTATTTTTTCCTTAAGCTTATGTTTTTTTTTTAATTTTGGGAATACCTTTATGGTTTCCATTATGGGTAAATGCGATATCTTCATTTAAGGAAGTGCGGACTACCGCCCCCTCAAAGTGATTTGATTCGTTAAATACCATATGTGGGACGTATAAAGGATGTAACTATGATATTATATATGATATTATACTGGAATTATAATATACCTTTATATAATTATTATTCCATTCTATAAAATACGAAATAGAAATGAAAGTAGCGTTTATGCGTACGTACGGCTTACCGTCTCCATGAACGGTGCATTTCATTTCTTACCTCTAAATGATTATGTAATGTTATAAATGCATGAATGTACTGGATATATATGACATATATGATATCTACATCATGAATAAAATTCTGGATATAATAAACATTTGGCCACACGAACAACATGTAATTGTAAGAAGTCCACTTTCGACTTAAGAACCAAATATCGGCAAAACAAATATTATTAACTTAAATGATTACATAATGTTTATGACATTGAAATAAGTGATATAAAAGGAATAATGAACTTTAAAAAGGTTCTTAAGTAATTAGAAATTAACTCAAGTTTATTATTCAGGAGATTAAAGAACAATCGAGTCAAGTCAGACCCGAGGTAAGGGATCCTACTCCTCTCTTTCTTTTTAAGTACACACTTTTATGTCATTCCTTTTAAAGATCATCTTTCTTGTTATTGGGATGATATTTTATATTAAACTTACTTTAATTTTTATGTTCATGGGATGAGATACCCTATTCTCTCTCATCGATCCATTTTGGAAGTTTTGAGTGGCGCCGTTAGGCTGCCGAACTTTCGTAAGAGATCTAACCTCTCTCTTTCTTTTTAAGTACTCTCCTTTATGTCACTTCTTTTAAGCTCCTCTTTGTAATATTGAGCGATGTTCTTTTATATTCCTCTTTCTGTAAATTTTATTTTAATGTGATGAGATACCCTATTTGATCTCATCAATCCATATTCAGAAGTTTTATGTGGCATCGTTAGGCTGCCGAGTTTTCGTAAGGGATTTTTCATCTCACTTTTATTCCCGTGAGATTTATGCTACATTTTCCACAAATTACATTGAGTGTTGTATGTACTGCCCATTATTCTACTCTTTGTGTAATATAATTTCTTTTATTGGTATTTACATCAATGATCTATTGTCCTTCTTTCATGGGGTGTATGTTTTTGAAAGATACCCCAGTCGGTAAGGGAACCTTTCACCCTCCTCTTTTTTAAAAGACTTCTTTTGTTGGGTCTTTTAATTTACATATTGTTATGTTGGGATATGTTCTCATATATCCTTATTGATGTAAATTTTATGTCCAAGTGATGAGATACACTTTTTATCTCTCATCAACTCATTTTGATGTGATGTCGTTAGGCTGTCAGGGGAACTTTTTAACCCAATTTCGATTTCTTTGGGTTCAACATGTAGTCATTGAATATGTCATCCATTGAATATGTGTGAATGAAATTTTATTGTTTTAAACTTAATATCCACTTATATTGGGTGTACTTATATTTTTCACACATATTTTTGAGATTGATTTTTCCTTAATTTAAGGATACCTTCTCTATAAGGGATTTCATCACATTTGACATTTCTATTGAGGGTTCATTGTTGTTATGCACCAATTCACTCTTATATGGTGTATATACTGTCCTTTGGAGTATTATATCATGAATACATTTATTCTCATGATATTATAACGTTCTGACTAAATGTTAATCCTCAATTATTGTATTCAAGTGTCTCTAATTTTGGTAAAACCCCTTTAACCAAAATATCATTTTAAATGTTTTAATTATTTGTTCTTATTAATATCCATGTTTTCAAAATGGTTTTAAGGATTTATTTATATGGATATTAATGGTTTAAAATTTTAAGATTCAAGGTGGTATGGGACACTTTGATTCAAAAATCTCTTTATTAAATGTTTTAAATGGTTTTGGAAATGGTTTCTTTTTGAATGGATTCATTATTTCAATATACTAAAATGTTATATTGTGATTGAAATGTGTAAATGTTATGTTTCCTTTATGCATGTTTTATGTGATACATTTATGTTATGGTTCTTGGGCATTGTTATGAAAACAGGTCGTTCTGTGATAAACTAAGGGCGGGTGAGCCCGATATATCTCTCCAATGCATTGGGTAACGCGAAGGAGTGAAACGTTAAGGTTTCTCCAAAGAGATTTAGGGAATATACTGTGATGGGTATTCCAAACGTAACCAAGAGGGTTACTCCCTACGTAAGAATGTTATGAATGCCTCAAGTTACCTTTTATGTCTTATGATTTCTATGATTTATTCATGATTTGATATGCCTATGTTTTATGGGTAAAGTATGATTTAATTCTTATGTATACATGTACTCATGTTTCCTTTCCATATTTGTATATCCCTTACTGAGCTTTTTATGCTCATCCCAAGTTTTTGAAATGTTTTTCATAGGTCAAGGGAAGGGTACCTGATGTGGTGATATTGTCAAGGATGTGTCAAGAAAGAATCCATGTTTTATTTAAAATATGTTTCCATTGATGGGAAAAATGAATATTGTCTTTTATGTAACCACTTTGTTTAAATGTGGAATGTAATGCAAGTTTCATGATCTAATTCTCTAAAACGCTAAACCCGAAAAGATCCTCAATGTGTAATCTTGTAATAACTCAATATTAAGTAAGGTTTAAGGATGGGGCCTTATAATATAGATGGAAGAACCTTGTTTAATGTGCAAAGACAATAACTAATGAACCGAAAGATACATGAAAAATAAAAAAATGAGGTTTTTAATAATGAATTATTAATAAATGGTTGTTGTGATGTTATAAGAGTATATTAAATGGTATTATAAGTGTATAAATGGTTATATTATATAAATATAATAAATCTATGTTTATTATATAGGATTTCAAAATATATATGACTCAATCCTGACATAAGATGAGAGCTCTTCATCTCAATAATGTTTCATCGAGACATGTTTGATGTTATTCACCTATTTATGTTTATAATTTTTATATTATGTACCTATGTAATTCTAAACCATGGATCATTCTTGACTCATGGGTATTTAAAATTATTTCATCTAAGGGTATTTGATTCAAAAGTTACAAAAGTGGTAAGGGTTTGTCGTAAGAAGTTTTCTTCTTTGATAAATATGTTATTTTATAAACCAATATTCCCTTATGATATGTATATACTTACCCTTTGAAATGGTATAAAATTTATAATTCTTCATTAATTAAACTTAATTTTACAATTAATTTATTTCATCAATGGATTTTTTATTTGAATGTTACTAATGTGGTAAGGGTTTATTGACTAAAATTGTCTTTTTTGGGACACATGTCATGTTATAAACCTATCATATTTTATGAGGATTATATATTACACCATTTACATGTTATACTAGGTATTATTCATAATTAATGTTATATAATGCTATATTTAAATTTATTTCATCAAAGGGGTTTGGATTCAAAGGTTTGCAATGTAATAATGGTTTTTTGTCTCAAATTGTCTTTTTTTAGATATATGTTATGTTATACACCTATATTATATTATAAGGTGTATATTTTAAACATTTTATATGTTTTATCATTAATATAAATATATTAATTCTATTTAATATTTCATTTGATTTTATTTTTTTCACAGTTGTTTTGGTAAAAATTATTATAATGGTAAAGTTTTTACATTACAATATCATTTTTAACAGGATTTTTTATACTAAAATTTTTTATTATGAAATTTTATGATCTATCTCTATAAAATATCATTATATTTCATATCATAAGTTTATATTATAATATTACACATTTTCATTTCATTTTTCTCACTCTATGTACTCAAATTTCTAAAAGAATTATTTTATGGAGAACTTAGTTTATTTCTATTTTCAAACATAAATATTTTTCTTCCAAATCCATTTTTTCTTAAAAAAAATTTTAAAGAAATATTTTTCAATTATATAATGATTTATTGAAGTCATTTTTACTATTTTTTGACTTTTATAAAAATGTTTATATTGAATTGTCTTATCATTTTCTTCATAAGGTAATTGTTACAAAAGTTTTAAACATAATACTTGAAAATTTTATCATGACATCATGACTAATATTTATTTTAATGAATATTATAAAATTTTCCATGCGTATTTTATAATAAATTTTTTTTTTTAAATTTTTTGATTTTTTTGATTTTTAATAAGTAATTTAAAAATAAAATTTATGTTTTCCTAATGAAATGTTCTCATGATATTATTAAGGTATTATAATCTATGATAATGATATTTGATGTTTATTATTATTTAACGGTAATATGATCAAATGTAACCATCTTTATTAATTATCTATATTTTTTATTATTATGATGAAGAAATATTTATTAAACTAGTTTTTTTCTGACATTTTCAACATTCTTGTAATGATAAAAGTCTTCGAGATATTATATAATAAATATGAATTGATTATGATTTTATGAAAGGTGGGTCCATTATATAGCACTAGTTTATTGGGTAAAGATTTTTTTTATGATATCAAATTATACATGAGAGTTTATCACAAGCCCTAAATCTAGCACCCTAGAGGTTATCCCTATCCAAAAATATGTTATAGAGGAGGAAATACCATTCCCATAGTAGGTAACCAGGTAGTTAAATAAAGCATAAAATGTGATGGATTTATTTTTTATTAGCATTGATATAAGATTTATATTATTATTATTTTTCAACACTTTATGCCTCTCATTTATGTCATGATCATATACATTGTTATTCTCTCATGTATCATGTTTATTGATTCCTTTATGATTCAGGTATTATTTACTATCAAGATGTATAACATGACTCGTGATTATGATATTTGAAATATTGGGAATGATATTAAAATGATAAGATCATTTTCTTATACACTTATTTTCATGTTATGTTTAAAAATTATTATTGATTTATGTCTCCCTTTTATAACTTTAATGAGAATTTGAGATTACCCATTATTATTTTTCTTTTTCCCCAGGATATAAGGAAGAGTTTAAAGTATGATATGACTAATAATAATTTTATTTTTAATGTAAAAAATTGGGATATGATGTTGATCATTTATGTATGAGTACTTTATGTAACCATATTTCCAAAGACCATAAAGCTTTATATTTCTAGCATGGATCATAATTATATGTAAAGAATATTCATCTAAAATGATTTAATATTTATGTACATAATGTCTGGGTTACCTTTAATACCACCAAAAACTTATCAAAGTATTATATAAAGACTCTAGTAATTAAAAACAAGATGATTTTTGGGTTATTAGTAAGTATAAATGGAATGAATATAAGTTTAAAATGACTATACCTCATATGAAAATATTTCTTTGGTATATCCTCTATATTGACCCCTATATGGTGATATAAAGATAGAATATAATTATTTAAAATATATTTTGTTTCTAATAATTATTTAAGCATATCATCAATATGAGGTAAAATATACTAGTTATTAATACTGATCTGATTAATTTTTTGATAATCAATAAAAAGAAGCATTGAAAAAACTTTATTTATAATAAAAATAATAGGTGCACCCCATGGTGATGAAATATTTTATATTAATCTCTTATCACGATTCTTCTTGAGATTTTACTTTAAATAATATAACTCAATAAAATAAATTCTATATGGTGTCTTTTATATAAGTCTAGTAACATGTATGTGTTTTACTAAAAATTCAACATCACAATTCGAGATAAGACTAAGAAATTACTTAGAAAATACATTATCATATTCTTGAATAAAAAGAATAAATATTTTTTTATGTTTCTACCTAATTATTTTAGATAAATATACCTCATTATTAGTCCATAAGTATTATATAATTGAATTTACTTCAATTTAAATTTAATATTCATCCTTTCACCAAAATATGATCATAAGTTGATTTAGAATTTGAAATGTGGCTTCCTTTACTCAATAATTGATATGATATATATATTTAGAGATTAAATCTATACTGGAAATAACAGAAAATTAAACTATCGGTAGAATAAAAAAATTACTTGAAGTACATTCACACACACTTATATCATAGAGAATCTATAGATTTGAGATAAGATCATTTCACTATTAATAGTTTTCACCACTAACCCAATATATAATAATTGAGGATGGTAATGAATATCACTAGAGAAAACTCTTGATATAATGGATTTGATATGAAAAATATATAATAAGATAATTCAATGTTTTATCATGATTTTGACTAACTCAACTTCATCATTCTATCTAAAACACTTATTAAAACAAAAGTGTATTTGTAATCATCAAAAATTTATAATTAGTGTAAACAATCACATGATTATGATGATCATTCTTATGATGTAATAAATTATGAAACCTACTTTAAGCCAATAAATTCTTAGGTTTAATATAATTAATTCATATTCATAATTCATTAAAATCATTCATAATGATTCTTAAAAGAAAATGTTAATTAATCCAAGCATGTCCCCCAGGAATGTCAATACATGTGTTTCATATAAGGCCCACTCATATTGCATCAGTGATTATTGAGCTAATACCTAACCCACCCCTTTCTATGTTAATACCCCAAGGTGTAGTAGTTACATAGCCACATCCACTTTATAGTATCTATTAATGGATGTATATTATAGTAAAACACACAATATTTACTTTAGTACAACTCTAGGATGTTATCATATTCCTATAAATATACATAGTTTTTTCAATTTTTTTTACTAATCCATGTTTCAAAAAATAATTAAACCCTTATTTGATACCAATTAAAGAGACCGAAAAATAACATAAATAAATATTATATAATTTTATATAACTATTAAATACATATCATAAGTATACTTTCCTGGGAACCATAAAGGTTTAGAGTATTTGGAGACTAGATGCATAAACTACTTCTTTTTTAAAATATCTTATAACATATCCAAAAAACGTTCTCTATATTAGTACCCTTAAAGAAACATCATACTTAGACCCATAATTTAACTCCCTATGGTAGAGAACAATAGAAAGGGTGATCTCATACACTTATTAAGGGTAAATGCAGGAGATATAAATCAATTATAATAATTAAGCATAATAAGATGATTACACAATAATAATATGTTATCAATTAAATGACATTAATTAAGATTTTTGGAATAAGTCATTTTAAAAAAAAAGATAAAAGTCATAAGATTTTGAAATCTTCAATAATCATTCATGATCCATGATTGTATATAGAAAACATAATAATATGAAGAAAAAAAACCTAATCTTATAACATTGTAAACATGTGTAAGTAGTAATTGGTTCACTCATTAAATTATATACATGAAATATATCCCTAAAATAAACTTATGGTCATGAATCAATCTCCTTGCATAAACATTTGGACATGAATCCTAGACCACACATACTATTATGAATATGAAATCTATTTCATGCATAATATAGTTATCTCATGAGTTATATATAAATTCCCAATGTATTAGAATAAAATATTGGAAATCCTACATATGTGTTCCAAAAGGTCATAAAACTTTTTTAATTTCATAATGTCATAAAATAATAAAAGGAAATAAGTTTTATAAACATTTCATTTAATCATCATAGAATAACCCATGGAAAAGAATCTGGTTTCATAACTGTTTCATCATAACAATATTAACTACTAGAAAATAAATTAGTTTCATAGAGTCATTATTAAATTATCATAATCATATGATATCATGTAATGTACTGATATTTTAAAAGAGCACTATGTTTCATGGTGTATATAACATTTAACTATGAGCTTAAAGGAACCATAATATATTATTATTTAAATATTATAGTTAAAACATATATATTAAATTGACATGTATGAATATTATTAAACACATTGTTAAAAATATTTATAGTTTCTACTAAATAATAATTTAATTATTGATTCTTAGGAAAAATTACTATATTTTTAGTTATGACTTTTTATTTTTTTTTAAAAATACTTTCTTTAAAAATAGTTTTTCCCTTTTCTGAGAAAATATTATTAACAATTTCTTCCTCATATAAACATTTTATTTGAAAAAATAACTTATTTTTTAAAAATATCATGTTGAAATAATATTAGGGTGAAATCTTGATATTTTTCATTAAATATTGATTTTTTTAGAGAATAGTAAAATAATACAGTTTTTATTAAATAAAATATATTTTATGACATCGTAAAGACATAAATATGATACAAAAAATTATTAAACATATATAATGAATCATGTAGGAAAATATACTACAAATAACATATCTAAATCTTTCAAAACATATAAATCATATTTTATTTCATAAAAAATATGGAAATAATTTTTAGTACTAACGCACTGCTTGTGCAAAACTAGAAACATCAAATTTGGTTTCCTAATGAAACTTTTTGAGACGGAGGAAATATTTTCTCAACATAGATAATAAATATAAATTATTATTCATTAATTTTGTATATATATATATTAGGGCTATATAACATGTGAATTATTTAAATTCTTGAGCAATGCTTGTGCAAGGCTAGAAAAGTAGAAATAATATATAAAATAAATTTTCATGAAATAGATGTGAGTAAATATAAATCTCAAAAAATATAAAATTTTAACGTCAACTAAATTTATTTATTTTTATTATGGTAATTTATTTTTAATTTTTAATAATGAAATAGTTACAATAATTTCTTATGTAACACTAATTCAGTGTCTGCATAAGCAGTACTAAAAATAAGTAAACAATTTTAAAAACTATAAAACCTAATTTTTTGGTTAGTTATAGTATCCCAAAATATATATAGAAATATAAAACATATTAATTATTAGTTAAAATTACATATTCAAATTACATTTTTATCACGATGACATTAATATCAATATTAATGAATAGTTCAGAGAATGACATTAATGATAATTAATATTAAAAAATATTTTATTATTTTTTTAAAAAAATCATAAAAATATTATATATGGCTAATTGAATGGAATATTATTTAGAATAACATCCAAAATACCATTTATGGGTCACTTTTCATTTTATATAAACTTTCATGGATCATAAAGAGTAAAAAACATTGATATCTTAGTAATCATCAAAACAGTTGATGGGAGGTTAAAACAAAGTGGTAAGAGTGATAACATCACAAAATCTTATAAAAAATTTATTGGATGTGATTATTTCAGCTCATAATCATAATATTTTTGAAATATATCAATTTTGATCCATTTTTTCAGGACAATTAATTTATATTAATTTTATACTTTATGAAATTCAAAGAGAGCCTCTCCCCCCACTTATAAAAGAGAACCTCCCCTCCTCTCCTCCTCACACCATATGAGAACCCTGCTTTGTAAAATATCTTCCATAAATGAAATATCACATCATAGTGGTATTATTATTATAATAAAACAAACCTCATAGGGATTAAGATATAAAGAAAAGAAGGTTTCTTAAAGAATGGGCACAACTTTTAATAGAATGATTTAGTCTTATAAATCCTTAAAAACTATTATAACTATTATCATATAATAAAATTATTATCTCAAATATACTAATATGTTAATATGTTAATTTATTAACCTATATCTAACTCCAATTTAATTAAATGGTAGATTAAACCATTATTTATGTGCATAGAGGACTACTTCATCACAAATTGATGCAATTTATTTTCTATTACTACCTCTTATAGAAATTTTTAATTAAAGATTTAATATGTATATATATATATATATTGTTTTCATGACCTAATTTTCACTCTATAAGGTTATTATAATTTGTTTACCATTTCATCCATTTAAATGTTATAATGTCATTCATGTGTACATATGGATTAGCACCTTCATGAAGCGATATGATTTATTTTTCATCACAACATCACATGGATAGTATATGTAAGTTTATATAAAGATAAAATATGATATTTATGAGATAATATTAATTATTTAAATATAAAATAATACTTAACTTTTTCCCACATTATCATTATAAAATGGAAATGTTACTTATGCGTGTGTACGAGTTATCGTCTCCGTGATTATAGCATAATTCGTTTTTCATAATCATATCTCATGGTTTTTTTTAAAAGTATAACTGATTTATAAAATTGATGATTATTTCATGATTATTATTCTAGATATGATGGAATACTGGCATTTTGACCACAATCAAATTACCAAATTCATTTTGGGCATATGAACCGAATATTGTCAAAATAGCCTTCATGAATTTTAATGATTAAGTAATTGTATATAATAACATAATAAATAAAATAAGTGGATTTATAATCAAGATAAAGGTTCATAAGATATTAAATAGTTATATTAAGTTTATTATTTAGTATTATAAAGAATTTATGTGATGATTCAAACTTGATGTATAGGACAATTTACATTAAAAACCTCATTTTAAATGTTTTGAAGATTTATTTTATATATATTTTCATTCAATGTACATATTCTAAAAACTATTTTATTAATGTAATTATATATATATATATGAATTATAAATAAAATTATATGTCACTTTTTATTTTCTTTCATGGGTTTTCAAAGGGAATCTTTTAACATGTTTTATACTGAATGTTTTGTCTTTCATTGAAAATGGAAAAAAGGAATGGTTTATTTTAATATATATGGAATCAATGGATTTTCCTCCCATTATAACCATTATCTGATTTTTAGATTCAATTATATAATTTCATGGTATATTCAATGAAAAACTATCAAATCCCTTTTGTTGTTGAAATTTTAGTTATTAAGGTTGGGTTTTAATGTAAAGGGATATATAACTATCTGAAAATGTTTTTCTCATGGGTTTAAAAGTATATTTTTATGATTTCGATGATGGAAATGAAATATTTCAGGTGTTTCATACATGTTATGGTCCTTGTTCATTGTTTATATACAAGTTATCCTTATATAGTTATGATTATGTGTGGGCCTAATATAGATCTCCAATAAAATGAGTAATGATTATGTTCTCTGGAGATTTATTTTAGAAGTTGACCATGAAGGTTATTCAACCTATAAGGGTTTTTTCTAATGTTTTTTGTATGTGTTTTATAAATATAATGTCCCAAGGAACCTATAATAAATTTTTATTCTTTCTAATTAGTTTCATGGAAATCATTTTATTTCAAAAGGTAATATAATGATATTTTTTTAAAAGGAATAATTATTCCCTTTTAGTGTAAAAGGTACATTTTTTTAATATTTTAAATGGGTCCTCATGATTTCTATAAACCCAAAATGATTTTTATTTTACTTTATGTTTTTCTATAAAATTTTTAATGAAACCCATTGGGTAGTAAAGTTAATTTTGTGTGTATGTTAAATGATTATTTGAAATAAAATTTTATTATGTTAAAAGCAAACTCTCTTTTATGATATCATGGTTACTAACAAGTTTATTTAATTGTTTTTATGTCCCTTACTAATCATTTTGTGCTCATCCCATAGTTTAAAATTTTCTTCATAGGTTTTATGAATGACTAAGAGCAATGAAGAAGTTATGTTCAAAGTCATGATGATTCATCTTGAAATGAAAGATTGTTTAATTTCGATTGGTTTATATTGTTTAAAAAATGATACTAAGTATTAATGTCCACATTAAAGTATATGAATATTTTATTTAATAGTTATTAAGTTATTCTCTAAAACATTAAAACATAATGACTCTCAAAATATAATAATGTTATTTCATAACTAAAAACTCAAGAGTATTTAATTTTTAAGGTTGGGTCCTTATATTTGGTATTAGATAAAGGATTTAAAAAACTTTAAAGGTTAGGATGTTATTTTAGAATAAGGAAAAAGCTCTCAATAAAAACAATTGTAATTATTTTATAGAGAATTGTGGTTATTTTTATAAATATAATTAATATAATATTGATGATTTCATAAGTATATTAATCAACTAAGATATAAAGGACATGAAATATTAATGTATTATGAAATTTCTATGGTTTGTATTTACTATTATGGTTTATTTTCATTTTAATAATTCTATTCATGTTTAAATGATATTATTTTAAACAGATGATGGATCGTATATCATGATGGTAGGAAAGATATCAATAAAAAACTTAAAATTCATTCTAGATGATTTGATCATCGCTATTATTACAAAAAATTATAAAAATATTTTTGAAATATTCCTGATTATTTTAATTAGCTTCAATAAATTATTTTTATTATACAACACCATTTTATTTATCCAAAATTTTTATGGGTCATAGTGTATATATTTTTTTATTTTAAAATATCAACTCTTCCAACCCTCTTGAAATGTGAAATACCATAAATGACTTTCCCATTTATTTTCTAGATTTTTGGAATCGTGTTGAAATTTAAAGGGAATATCAAGAAAATTATGTTGTATGGAATTAAGGTATGAATTATTATATTATTATAATATTAGTATATAGGATTGGGTTAAAGTTTATGAATAAAAATTATATAATTAATATCTCTTATTTTTAGGAATCAAGTATTAAGGAATTAGACAACAAAGCATGGTTAAAGATTTAAGAATGACTCTGAATGAAGGATGTGTTTATGTATCCTATATTAATAATTATGATGTAGTGGTACTTTATAAATGATATTATGATATATTCTAAATTTTATGAGAATATTGAAACACAAAATTATTATTATATAGTAGGTTGTTTTTTGAATATTTGGAAACTTATATTAGATGGAATTGATACCTTTGAAAATTGATGTGGGGAAAATGTGATAATTTTTAGAGACATTATTTTAAGGAAATATGATTAATGAATAAATTATCATTTCATTTAATATGTGTTAGATTTTAAGGTAATAATAGTAAATTATGATTATTTTATTTTTTGCAAAAAATAATCTATATAGAAAACCGAAGAAGTTAAAAATTAAATTGATGATTAATTATATTTTTAGAAAATGTTCATCATAATTTTTAGGAATGAAATAGGATCAAGGGGACATATAAATTTTATTATCACATATGTTTTTCAATTTATAATGGAATTGTATTAATATAGTATTATGAAAAGTTCAACCAATAGGTCAGCAGATAACTCATTTCATCCAGAAAGACCATGGCGCTTGAACCCACATATAAAGAGTGATAAGGCAGCGTTTACTACAAATGGCCTATTTGGTTCCCTAGTTAGTTTGAAATTTTTTACATAACATATTTTATGGATGATATTTATGTTTAATTTGGGAAGAATATAATATTTTGTGGTAGTCATGTTAATTTAAAGGAATTATTTTCATATTTTTAGAGAATATATGATTAAGATGTGTCCCAAATAATGACTGACTGTATTACTCAAAAGGGGGTAAATTGAGTTATTAAAATATTATTTAAAATATATACAACCCTCTTATAAGTATGTTCATCAAACAGTATTTATTAAGATTATATGCAGTCGAAATGTAAAACATGCAAAAATAAAATTAAACAAAAAGGTTGATATTGGTTTGTGGAACAAAAATCCTCTAATCCACTTCACCAATGTTATACTCCTCGAGCATGGTGATTTTCACTAAACAACTATAATGACCCAAACTTTCATTAATGAAAAATACTCTTAATATAATTAAATGTCTTATTATGGTTATATAAAATGTGAACATCATTGGTTTTATTTTTCTGGATTTTAAAATACCATTATGAATTGTGACCATTTCTAATATAGACATTGAACAGTGATCACATAATTAGTATAAATATATGGCTTTAACAAATCCAATTTACTCAGACAAAGGAAGAAATGGCCTCATCTAGTAGACTTTCCCCATATGAAGCCCATTTTTTGGATCTCTGAAAGGAGGAGGCATCATTGGTATTCACTCTTGTCCAAGCCCAATTTGAGCTTGAACATGTTAAGCTTGAGCAGAACCGACTATGGGAGAAATGGAAGTTAATATAGATTACCACCCGAGCGATGTTATCTGAGCCACCCCAAGAGTATGTCTCCATCGCACACCTTACCCTTAGGTCTTATGTAGGTGTTATAAGGGGTTATGTAACAAGACCCTAGCACTATGACAATATACATTATTTTTGTATAAAGAATGTGCATTCATTTTATTATTTTTACTTTGTAAATAGTTATTAAAGCATAAATAGTATTTTTAGTTAATATTAAACTAAGAAATATATTTTGATGAATTAATGGATTTTTGAATTAAATAATATTTTAATAAAATATTGTTATTAAATTAATTTTTTTTAAATATAAATATCATATAATTTTATGAATGCAATTGTAATTTTTATTACGGTTTGAAAACTGTTTTTGTCAAAACCCATGAATTTTTTATAAATGTTGGTATTTATTTTAAAAGTAAAAATTCAAATATTTATAAAATTATTTAGATAAAATGAATATTATTATTGGAATCAGGATATCGAAATTATCCAATGGTGAATTTTTCATAATTTTCTGAGACAGAAGAATTTTTGGGTAAAAATTAAATACCGTTTAAATATATAATGTGTTTTATGACATCATAATGACCCAATAGTGAGGTAATAAAATACTATAAACATTATTTTCGGCCAGTATATGTTTTAGAATTAAAATAATGTGATTTTATATTTTTTATTTATTTATTTTACAAAGCTTTTGTGGACCCTCCAAGACTTATAAAACATTTTGTCTTTTTAAATTGTTTTCCTTGAGAGTGTGACTAGCCTCCACATAAGCTACCCTATTATTTTAAGAAGTTCTTACATTGTCCTAATAAAATATTTTTTTCCACTACCCTTTGGAAAAATCCCTGGGAAAAGATCATGGTCTGGTTTGTGGTATTGATTAGTTTAATGTGAGGTGTCCCAAACCTAAATAATAAAGAATTTTCTCTCCTTTCCTATATAAACCCTTCCAAGATCCCACTTACTCTTCACTAAAATCATTTGGAGTTAGACCAAACCCACCCCTCCTCAATATATAATCTTCCAAAGGTGACCCAATCTCCCAATAATCCTCTCTCAATCCTCTCCCAATACTTTTGGATCACACTTCCAAGTAAGGGATTTCTTCCATTCTCATTTTTGTCTAATTTTCTTTAAGTTTTTATGCCCTTTTGTTTTCAAATTAAAATGTTGGGGTATGATTTTGAACCTCCCACATATTGTCCTCTTTATTTTTGTATGATGAGATACCACTTTCTCTCTCATTAAATCCTCCCATGTACACCAGTTACCATGCCAAAATTCCATGGGGGATTTCTCTCTCCTCTTTTACATCCAAGTAATTATTTTGTATTATGCTTCTAAATTCCATTAATATTTTTGGGAAATGTATCCATATATCCCCATTAATTTCCATTTAATTTAAATATTATGAGACACCCTTTTCTATCTCATCAACTATTTTCATGAATCCTTATGTCACGTTGTTATGCTGTCGAAATTGCAATGCGTTTTCCCAAGCCAAGATCAGGGTGTAGTGAATACCATACCCATGTCTCTATCAAGGGTATTCACCTTTATGCACATATACCTATTAAATGGTACTTTCATGTATTTTTTAGAAATTTATTAATCATGGAAAATCTTATGATGTTTATTGATTCTATGTTATATAATCCATGTGGCACACTTATGCATGAAATGAAATGTTTAACAAGGGTGTGCCCTGATAGCACTCCAGTGCATTGGGTAAAGTATAGTATCATGATACATCATGTGAAATGGGTGTTGACTCATTCTAATTCAAGTGAAACAAGTTTTACTCGTACTTCATGTGCAATTAGGGTTTACTCATGATCCATTTGCAATGAGCCTTGGGTGATGATAATTCCATATTAAGTGTTGTAACCACATTTCCATGTTATGATTATCATTCTTTATCATGCCTTTATATTCATGTTTCTCTTGTGCTACATTGATATTCCTATTTTCTAACATGTATTTTATTCCTCATGTTATTCCATTTTTATTCTCTTACTGGGCTTTATAGCTCACCCTTTTCTTATGCATATCCTCAGGTTATCCCAAGAATTGTTAAATACGAGGGAATGTAGTGGTCATGCATAGGAAGTTTTCAATAAAGATGTTGTGTGTTTCATGTTCTAATATGTTATGAAATGTTCCTAATCCTCAAATATTCTAGACCTATTGATCTTCTATGATGTATCAAGTGATTATTTTATGTAATAAATCAGGCTTAAGTGTGTAATAAAAAGAGGGGTTGTTAGAGTTGGTATCAGAGGATAAGTTTAGTTATTTTTGGAATTAGGATTAGAAAACCCTAGTGATGACTTCAACAAAATAATAAGTATAATAAAATCATCCCTAAGTATTTTTTAGTATTGATTAACTTTTTTATCAATTAAATACATCCATGTCTCAATAAGATCTGTTAGAGGTGGCTCTAGCACAGATGTATCCTAGGGGTAAGACCCAAAAACACCGCTTTGAGCTAGACTCAAATAGAAACTCGTTCACAACAGCGGGCCTTGTTGCACTTTGGGTTATGACACTCCAAAGAGATATTCTTTGGTAAATTAATAATCTTAGTATGAACCCTTGTTAAGGGAATTAAAAATATTCCCCTAAGAATATATGTTAGAAAGTAGATCATGGATAACATAGATTGAAGCCTATGGATTCATAAGTTAAGGAAATAAAAGTTTTTTATAAGTCATTGGTTTTTCCCTTCGATTACCCTTTATGTATTACCCCTAACTTTCCTTTTATTCCTGCCAATGGCCGGTAATAGGAGGACACATGGTAACAAATGATGTGAAGATCAATTTTATGACTGTGCAAATGAGATGCCCAATCCAATGGGAGTGGAAATCATGAACTTTTTCATGCTTATCTCTCAGTTAACTCAATATTTGAAAAGAAACATGGGTCGAGAGGAATGTTCAACCCCCCCCCCCCAATAAAGAACAATTCACTATTGAGATCTTCATGAGATAAAGGCCTTATACTTTTAATGGATCGTATGATCCCTAAATCTTCAAACAATTGATCAACTCCATTTAAAATATCTTCTTCATCCTTCAATGTTCCGAACAAGAGATGGTTCTTCTGGCTGCTTATTGTATTGAAGGTGAAGCCGATCAAAGGTGGAAATTGATCAAAAATATTAACCATGAGGAAGAGATCAAGGAGTTTGAATAGAAGGATTTCTGGATGATGTTTTTCGATAAATATTTTCCATGCACCCTCTAACTTAAGATGGAAAGGGACTTCCATGCCCTCAAGAAAAAGGATAACGAATTTGTCAGAACGTATGAGGAAAACTTCACAAGGCCCACATGATATGCCTCTAGCTTTTTTGTTACCCCCCAAATGCAAGGTTGACTGCTTCTTTGGTGGGTTGAAACCTAGCCTACGGAAAGAGCTGGTGATCTGTGACTTCGACAGCTATAAGAAAATTGTATGATGTGCCCTCAAGGTCGAAATAGAGATCAGATAATCTCTAGGGTATCATGGGGATAAGAAGTGTAAGGAGGGATTAAATGTTGGCGGTCTGATGTATAAATCCAACGGTGCTAAGATGATCCAGCACCCCACATGCCAAAGGTGCGGAAAGAAGCACCCTAGATATTTCTTGAAGGGGATGAGGAAATTCTTTAGGTGTGGAAGAGAAGGGAACCTAGCAGTTAACTACCGATAAGAAAAACCTGCAGCTACAACAGAGGAGATAAACGCTCCGTTCGAACCTCAACATGTTGTTCATTTCTAAAACTACAAAGAACCAGGGCATCTTGAAAATCAGTTCCCTAAGCCAAGGAATTTCGGAGGCAACCAACAACCTCCAAGGCACCAAGGGATAATTTTGTCCATCACTACTACCGAAGTGAACCCCAAAAATGAAGTGGTGACAGGTATTTTAGTTATTCATTCAATAATAGAGAATTTAATTTTTTATTTAGGTTCTACGCATTCTTTTATATCCCAAAAGTTTAGTAGAATAATCACAGCACCACCAAAAATCAAGGAATAAAATATGTTGGTGAGTACGGAAAATGGGGAAATCGTTGCATCCCATGAATATAACTCCTCCCCTATTATAATATATGGATTAAATTTTCTAGAGAACCTCATCATACTCCCTCTGGTATAATTTGATTCAATTCTTGGCATGTATTGGCTTTCCTTATATTGAGACAACATAAATTTTTGTGAGAGGGAAATCACTCTCCAAGTGGATAATCGACCCCCGGTTCTATACAAGTGCAAGGAGGAAGATGAATCTTATTTAGCTCCATCATCTCAAGTGTGGATATTATTACCCTTTAAGTGTGCATATCTAGCTCAGATGATTGTGTCTAAGGAGGCAACCATCCTTGAAGACATGCCTATTGTGAGGGAATTTTCTGAAGTGTTTCCTAAGGAATTTTCTGGTCTTCCTCCTAGAAGGGATGTTGAATTCTCAATTGATCTTATACCTGGGGCATTAACAATATCCAATAATCCATATAGAATGGTTTTTGTGGAGATTGAGGAGATGAAGAAACAACTACAAGAGAATATGGATAAATGGTTTATACAACCAAGTGCTTCACCATGGTGTGCACCAGTCCTCTTCATCAAGAAGAAGGATGGGTCAATGGGAATTTTCATCAATTATCATGAGCTTAACAAAATCACGACAAAGAACAAGTATCCTCTCCCACGAATTGATTACTTGTTCAATCAGCTGCGTGAAGCACAATACTTCTCCAAGGTGTATTTGCGGTCAACATATTATCAAGTAAGGGTGAAGAATGATGATATCCCCAAGACTAATTTTCATACAAGATACGGGCACTATGAATTCATATTAATTCCTTTTGGAATCACTAATGCTCCAGAAATATTCATGGACTTGATGAATAGAGTCTTTAGGGATTACCTCGAAAAATATTTTGTAGTCTTTATAAATGATATTCTGATATACTCCAAAACCAAGGAGGATCATGAGGAGCATATAAGAACTATACTAGAGACCTTGCGGAAGGATATTCTCTATGAAAAGTATAGCAAGTGTGAGTTCTAGTTGAAGGAGGTCTCATTCTTGGGCCATATCACCACAAGAAATGGAATATCTATGGATACCTCCAAAACAGATGCAATTGAGGGAGGTCTGAGGACAACATTGGTAATGGATATTCATAACTTCTTGGGGTCAGAAGGATATTATCGACGATTTGTGATAAATTTCTCAAGATTGCCCAACCCTCTTACCAAGATAACTCTAAAGGGAGAAAAGTTTTCTTGGAGTGATGAATGTGAAAAAATCTTCAAGTGGTTAAAAAGAAGTCTTATCACTGCGTCAGTGCTCACTTTACCCACAAGTGGAGAAATTTTTGTGGTATTTAATGATGCTTCGAAGAAGGGCATGGGCTGTGTGTTGATGAAAAAATGACAAAGTCATTGACTATGATTCAAGGAAATTGAAAGTTAATGAGAAGAATTATCCAACACATGATTTGGAGTTGGCTACAGTGATCTTTTCTTTAAAAATTTTGCAATATTATCTCTTTGGGGAGAATTGTGAAATATATATGGACCTCAAAATCCCCAAGTATAAATTCACACAGAAAGAGTTGATCATAATCCATCGAAGATGGTTAGAGATGATCAAAGACTATGACTACTCAATCAATTACCACCCTGGGAAAGCAAACAAGGTGGCAGATGCTCTAAGCAGAAAGAACCCAGCAATTCTATCATTGATGAGAATTGATAAGGACCCAATCATCTAAGATTTGATGAAGATGGACATGGGACTCATAAAGAAGGGAACATCATCAATGCTTTTGAAAATGATTTCTCAACCATCTCTTTTAGAATGGTTAAAGGATGCTCAAAAGTATGATGTGAGAATTCATAAGAGAGTGGAATCTATCAAAAAAGGGAAATCCTCAAAGTTCAATGTTAATGAAGAAGGAATTGTGAGATTTGGGAAAAGACTATGTGTTCCATCAAGTCTGGAGCTGGAGAAGGAAATTTTGGATGATGTACATAGTTCAAATTTCTCTATTCACCCAAGAAACACAAATATGTATCAAGATATCCGAGAGCATTATTGGTGGGATTATATGAAGAAGGAGATTTCTGAATGTACATCAAAGTGCCTGGTGTGTCAGCAAGTGAAGGCAGAGAGGTGGAAGTCTAAGGGGATGGTGCAACCATTGCCCATACCAGCATGGAAATGGGATAACATCACCATGGACTTTGTCACCGAACTTCCAAAGACATCAAAAGGCAATAATGTAATCTAGGTTGTTGTAGATCATCTCACAAAGTCTGCACACTTCATTGCAATTATGGAGGATTTCTCATTAGATTAGTTGGCATAGATATACATCAAGGAAGTGGTAAGGCTACATGGAGTACCACTATCTAATGTATTTGATCGAGATCCAAGATTCACCTCTATGTTTTGGAAGAGTATTCAACATGATCTAGATACTAAGATGAACTTCAGTATGGCTTATCATCCTAAAACTGATGGTCAGTCCGAGCGGACTATCCAAACACTTCAGGTCATGTTGAGAGTGTGTTCTATAGACTTCAAAGGAGGGTAGGACCAACATCTTCCACTGGTTGAATTCTCCTACAATAATAGTTTCCACTCAAGCATCCAAATTATACCTTATGAATCCATGTATCGGAAGAGGTGTAAAACACCAGCATGTTGGGATGAAGTTGGTGAGCGTAAGCTGCTAGGACCAGAAATGGTTAAATAAATGGTGGAGAAGGTGAAAACCATTCAGAAACATATCAAGGTAGCCCAGAGTCGATAGAATAGTTATGAAGATAATCGTCGATGAGACCTTGAGTTTAAATTTAGAGACATGGTATTTCTACGCATATCTCTATGGAATAAGGTCATGAGGTTTGGAAAGAGAGGGAAGTTATGTCCAAGCTACATTGTCCCCTTAGAGATTCTTAGTCGTGTTGGGGTTGTGGCCTATCGACTAGCACTTCCACCTGCCATGTCCAAAGTACATGATGTCTTTTACGTATCCCTCTTAAGAAAGTACATACCTGACCCTTCACATGTACTCTCTTTAGAGGTAGTATAGCTAGAGGATTATATTTCTTATGAGGAGCAACCAGTGAAGTTCTTAGATCATACGAAATAAGAAAATGCCCCTCATCAAGGTGTTGTGGAGAAACCACAAGTTTGAAGAAGTGACATGGGAATCAGGGGAAGTGATAAAGAAAATTCACCCACATCTATTTTAGTGTGGGAAAAGAAAATTTTGAGAGCAAAATTTCTAAAGGGGGGAAGATTGTAACGACCCAAACTTTCATTAATGAAAATTCCTCTTGATCTAATTAAATGTATTATTATAGTTATATAAAATGTGAACTTCATTGGTTTTATGTTTTTGGATTTTAAAATACTGTTATGAATTTTGACTTTTTCTAATATAGTTGTTGAACAATGATCACATGATTAATATATAAATATAGGGCTTTAACAAATCCAATTAACTCAGACAAAGGAAGTGGTGGCCTCATCCAGTAGACTTTCCCTGTACGAAGCCCATTTGTCAGAGCTTGGAAATTAGTTGGCATCATTGTGATTTTCTCTTGACCATGCCCAAGCCAAGCTTGAACACGTTAAACTTGAGCGGAACTGACTTTGAGAGAAGTTGAAGTTAATAGAGATTACCACACGAGCGATGTTATCTAAGCCACCCCAAGAGTTTTTCACCATCGCACACCTTACCCTTCGGTCTTATACAGGTGTAATAAGAGGTTATTTAACAAGAACCTAGCACTATGACAATGTACATTATTTTTTTATAAAGAATGTGCATTCATTTTATTATTGTTACTTTGTAAATAGTGTTTAAAGCACAAATAGTATTTTTAGTTAATATTCAACTAAGAAATATATTTTGATGAATTGATGGATTTTTGAATTAAATAATATTTTAATAAAATATTATTAATTTAATTTTTATTGAATATAAATGATCATATAATTTTTTGAATGAAATTGCAATTTTTAATAAGCTTTGAAAACTGTTTTTATCAAAACCAACGAATTTTAGGTAAATGAAGTTTTTTATTTTAAAATTAAAAATTCAAATATTTATAAAATTATTTAGATAAAATGAATATTATTTTTGGAATCAGGACATCAAAATTATCCAAAGGTGAATTTTTCATAATTTTCTAAGACGGTCGAATTTTTGGGTAAAAATTAAATATCGTTTAAATATGTAATGGGATTTATGACATCATAATGACCAAATGGTGAGGTAATTATATACTATAAACATTATTTTGGGACAATATTTGTTTTATTATTTAAATAATGTGATCTTATATTGGTTTTATTTATTTTAAAAATCTTTTGTGTACCCTCTAATACTTATAAAATATTTTGTCTTTTTAAATTGGTTTCATTGAAAGTGTGACTCACCTCCACATAAGAAACCCTATTATGTTAATAATTTCGTCCATTGGCCTTATAAAATATTTTTTTCCACTACCCTTTTTAAAAAAACCATGGATACAAATCATGGGCTGGTTTGTTGTATTGATTAGTTTAATGTGAGGTGTCCCAAACCTAAATAATAAAGAATTCCCTCTCATTTCCTATATAAACCCACAAAAGATCCCACTTAATCTTCACTAAAATCCTTTTTAGTTCAACCAAACCCTGACCTACTCTCTCTATAATCCTCCCAGGGTTCCCTAATCTCCCAATAATCCTCTCTGAAGTCTCTCCCAAGCCTTTGGGATCACACTTCCAAGTAAGGGATTTATTCTTTTCTCATTTTTGTCTAATTTTATTTAAGTTGTTATGCCCTTATGTATTCAATTAAAAATGTTGGAGTATGATTTCTCACCTCCCCAATACATTACTATTTATTTTTGGATGATGGGATACCAATTTCTCTCTCATTAAAGCCTCCCATGTATACCTGTTACCATGCTAAAATTCCGTGAGGGATTTCTCTCTCCTATTTTACATCCAAGTAATTATTTTGTATTATGAATCTAAATTCCATTAATTTTTTTGGGACATGTATCCATATGACACCCTTACTGTACATTTCATGTAAATATGATGAGACACATTTTTCTATCTTATCAAATATTTTCATGAATCCTTATGTCACACCATTTTGCTGCCGAAATTGCACCGCGTTTTTCCAAACCAAGATCAGTGTGTAGTGAATACCATACCCAAGTCTCTATCAAGGGTGTTCACCTTTATGCACATATACCTATTGAATGGTACTTTAATTTATTTATTACACATTAATTAATCATTTAATAACTTATGATGTTGATTTATTCCATGTTATATGATCCATGTGGCACACTTATGCATGAAATGAAATGTTTAAGAAGGGTATGCCTTGATAGCGCTCCAATGCATTGGGTAAAGTATAGTATCATGATACATCGTTTGCAATGGTTTTTGAATCATTATAATTCAATTTCAATTAATTTTTACTCGTGATTCAGGTTCAATGAGGGTTTACTCATGCTCCATGTGCAATGAGCCTTGGCTCATGCTAATTCCATGTTAAGTGTTGTTGCCACATTTCAATGTTATGATTATCATGATTTATAAAGCCTTTATGTTCATGTTTCTCTCGTGCTCCATTGATATTCCTATTGTATAAAATTTATTTTATTCCTCATGTTATTACATTTTTATTCCATTATAGGGCTTTATATCTCACCCTTTTCTTATGCATGTCCTCTGGTTATCCCATGAAATGCTAAGTACGATGGAATGTAGTGGTCATGTAAAGGAAGTTTTCAATAAAGATGTTGGGTGTTTAATGTTATAAGATTTTATGTAATGTTCCTAATACCCAAATACACTATACCTCTTAATCTTCTATGTTGTATCAAGTTAAGAGTTTATGTAATAAATCAGGTTTAAGTGTGTAATAAAAATCAGGGTTGTTACAACAACCATTTTATCAAGGGATCCCAATTGAGTGAAAGAAACTTTCACTTAATACAAAGGTATAAGATATTTTAACCATTATCTCCTATTAAAAGACCTATAAATGGTATTTACCACAATCATACATAGATTACAAACATGGTAAATAATATATAAGATTTTATAAAAATTATGTGACATTATGTTTCAAGCGGTAACTGAGAGTTGATGAAGATTCATCCTAAGAAAAGATAATAAATGAGTAAATATTGGGATGATATTTAGTGAAATAAATAGATTTGATAATATTATCACTTATACAAACTAATTTTTAAGACGTACATATTTTTGACATTCAATAAGGGCAAGAGAGATATCCTTACTTCTTTCTTTTTTGTTGTTCTCCTCTGTTTTTAGTTATAGAAGAATATTCATTTTATATGATGATTCAAAATTAAGAATAGGATTATTATAATGGTTAAATGAGACAAGAAGTGATCCTAATAAGATATGAAACAAAGATTATGTATCCTCTCCTTCCAAATATGGAATTCCTTGTGTGACTGCAATGTCAAATATTTTCTCATTCTCTGAATTTTCCTATTCTTGGTAAGTCTTGTGCAGTTCAATATTTCCCTAAAAAGATAATATTCACTTGATGTACTCAAATGATATTAAATGTATTATCAAATTATTTTAACATATAGTCATTACATTATGTACTATCATATATTCATAGGATATCGGTTGAATATACTATCCATCATCAGATATCTTTTCATAAGATAAAGAAGTTTGTCTTCATAATATAAAAAACCTTTAACATATCATAAGTTAATTTACCTATATGTGATAAAGTGTTACTGATGCAAGACTCACTTTTCTTCAACTTCTTATGGCTATGAATATTCTTCAAAATAATAAATCACGTTTATATATTTATTTACAACTAGAAGTCTCTATTGGTAGATCATTGTAAGATATAGTCTTATATTCTCATTTCTGTTTCTATGTAAAAAAATATGTTCCTTAAACTTCCAAAGAAAAAATTCTTGTATAAGATAAATACATGAACCCACAACATAAGATTAATACAATCTAAAATACATAACAAACTTGTTATAATAAATATATGGATTTTTTGGAATCATCAAAACACATAAAGCAGAGATATATTGAACAATACACTTTACAGTAATCTCCCCCTTTTTGATGATCAAAAAACCTATGAAATGGGAAAAAATATTTTCAAACTTTGATTTAATTTTTTATGAAGTAATATCCTATTCTTTTCTTCAAGAGAGAAAGAATAAAAATTCTTTCCTTTTTAAATAAGAAATAATTTTGTAATAAAAGAGAGATTTTTTATTTTCCTTTTCGTCTCCCTATTTTTTGTGATATAAAAAAGAAGTGTAAACAATTTATATTGAACAAATATATCAGTTAAAAACATAGTTTTTGAAGTAAGACGAGTTTATAATAAAATATCAATATAAGAAGATAATAAAACTAAATTTTGAAAAAAAATTATGATCTACAAACACAAACTAGTTAAAGATAAATGATTATCAATGAGTATTATCACATAAAAGCATAAGATGGTAAAGTAAATAAGATTATTTAATTAAAGTAATTAGGAATGATATGATAAAAATTCAAATGAAATGTTAAAATAAACCGATGAAGATGTTTAAATTTTATAAAAATGTTAGCATAATTCAAATGTTTTAGAAAGGCCAACCATCAGGCAAAGAACTTCACTAACTTCATGAGGGATGAGTATTAATGAATATACTATAAATGGATTTTGGGAGTTGTTTTCTTTAATGAGATGGGTAGGTTATGATCTAATAAAGATAAATTTATAGGATCGTTATCCATTGTACCAACAACATCGCCTAACGTCAGTAAGAATGCTCCAAGACTAGCACGATCTTTATGAGAAAACCTGATTAATATTGATTGAATGTTGTGGGAAAAATGTTATTCTCTTTCCATGTTAAAGTCATATATATAAGTAAACATTAGTTAAATAATTTTTTAGGGAATAATGAATATTTATCTATTGAAAACCTTTAATGTTACCTAAGTTGATCTACTAAAAGATAGAATATTTCTTTGAGATGCTGAGAGGAATACAGATAACGATTAGAAATTTGGGGTCTAGGTAGTCTCCTCCCATGTATTTTTAAAACTGAATCCACAAAATCATCAATTTATCTGACTAATTCATTCTTCCAGTTGTCTATAATACTTTTAAATACATTCCACATCCTCTAAGATAAATTTTCAATAAAATTATGGACTTCTCCTTTTTCACATCTAGAGATTAGGTTATTTAAAAATACTAGTTGATGATCTAACATCCCCATGTCAGAAATAATTTTCTTTTCTTTGTAGGTATTATTTATATCATAGGATTCTACAAAACATCTACTTCTATTTCATCGTCATATGAGAAACTTTTCTTGAGGTCTTTCATCACTATTAATGAAGATCATTAATTTTCTTCTTAATTCCACCATAGTTATCAGTAAAGATCCAAATAACCTTCCAAGAAAATTAAAAATAAACTTATGTCTTTATTTACTTGAAATTAAGTTTTTTGAGTTTTTTCAATCATTTTACTTAGCATATAGATTAAATCTTTTTTTTATTTATCAATAACTCCAACATTTAACTTCATCTTAACTATAAGAATTCTAACTTCATCAAAAACATTTTTTTGGTTTTTTTATATACATCTCTTATCAAATCATTACACTGATGTGAATTGAAATATTAATCAAAAAATTCAATAGCTTGAGATTGTTCCAAAAGACATGATTGAACGTCTAAACTAAGTATAATTCCAATAGAAAGTCATTCTTAATATTTTTCTTAACAGACTGTATCAACGGTCTAATTTCTCTACAATCAACTTTGGAAGCCATATAATATTTTAGAGACTCTTCTAAATATTCTAATATTGAGAGGATATATTAAGGACTTTAAGAGAAATTCCTTTTAGATTTTGGTCTTTATTCATTTGGAGTTTCTTTTGGAACTAGTGAATCCCTTTCCCATTGAACTTATGTACTGTTTTCTTGAATGGAATTATTTTCAACAAAATTTGGTATTGTATCCTTGTGATGTGATTCTAGTGAAATGGTTTTTTGAATTCTTTCTTCTGTTGTTCTTTCCATTTCTTGAGATTGATATTCAACTACATGTGGAGATAGTATTGAACTTACTAAAACTATCTTGTCTTGACTAATGGAGAACATTTTCATGATAGCTGTTGTTATCCTTTCATTTGCATTTTTGGGATGGGGAAGTGGCAAGAACATGAAGTGAAATTTCTTGATTAATAACATGAGCACATGTAATATTACCAATATTGAATCTCTTTCTCAAATTGAGAGTTTCTTATTCATCCCTACATTCTCTGGTTTCAAACTGATGAGATGATCCTTCTACCACTATCAGTGATTTATCTAAATTGTAATGATCCCCATGAATCTAATGAGGGTACATTTTGAGAATTGGACAATAAGGAATCAAATTTTTCAAAGATAAATGCCAATGTAAGACACTATTTCCTAAAACACTTATATTCTGAGTTGCTAAACCATGAAATTGTGATGCATTATTGTCATCCAATATAACTCTAATATTTCTAAAGATTAAAGTAATAATTCTTCTATAAGGATATAATTTAAGGAATTATTTTAAACATGGAACATATATCGTAGGATATATCATGTTATGTTGAATTTTTTTTCAAGCATATGTAGATAAAGAAAAGAAAAATCTTAAAAAATATTTTCTCAAAATCACCATTTCTTTGGATGATCTCAGATTGAATTAATATGACTAGCACCTTCCTTTCTTGTTCTATGTTATTTACCTACCTATTTTAGATAAAAAAAATGTTCCAAATAGTGATTTCCTGATTTATTAGGAGTATCAACATCTATGGAAGATAGAGAGGTATAAATTAATAGACATCCTTCATAAGGACTTCCAAAGATTCAACCGTATCCACTGATGTTAGGGACAACTCTTTCTTGTTGACTATTATAGTGATTATATATTTATTATCACTGAAGTGAAAAGTCACATTCTCATAGAAATTACGGTATTATTTCTTTAAAAATAAAGTGGTTCACAACCCATAAAAAATATAATCCTATCCTTGATTATTTATAAACTTCTTCAACATCATATCAGTTCTTTCCAACTATTTGAAATAAATGGATTTTCCAATCAAAACTTTTCTTGATATCCTCCATCATTTCATCCTACTAGATAAACCACCATTGGATCCTTTGGTTGTACCTATTTGAAGAGGGTTGAGGGATTTGAAGGTCATGGGGGATAGGGTAACAGGGGTTTAAGAAAATGGAAAGAGGGTTAAAAGGGTTTGTGATCCATTTCACATATAAAGTTGATACTCAATCTCACTTTTTTGTTCATGATAAATGAGGGATCACACAGTAATGTTAGATTAATTATTACTAAATATAGGTGGAGGGGCTTATGGGATATGATCATTACTTAAAATAGTGTCATAAAGATATATTTAAATAAATAAAATAACATGTTAAATTTATATATATAAGAGATATATAGAATAAAATATTACCTCATAAAATTAAATATATCTAATTCAGATATAATAAAATCAAATTTTTTAGTAGAAAAGGGTTTAGTAATGATTTATTCTAATTATTTTTCTATAAAAACAAATTCTAAAGAGATATCTACTTTTAGTGAATGATATCTTAATAAATGATGTCTTAAGTCAATGTGCATTGTTCTTGAATGGTTTATTGGATTATTTGAGATTTTTATAGCACTATTGTTATTGCATCTAATTAGAACATGATTAAAATTAAATTCAAAATCCATTAAGCTGTGTTTCATCCATAGCACCCATGCACAAAACATTCTTACGATAATATAATTAACTTCAGTAATTGATAGTGGTACAAAATTTTGCTTTCTTACTTGACCAAGACATAGGAGATTTACCAAGAAAATTAAAGGTTCCTAAGGTGGGTTTCCTTTCTATTATACATCAAAAAAACAATATCTGAGTCTGAAATTAAATCAAATTCAATGTTTTTTGGAAAAAGAAGGGAAATAGTTATGGTTACTTTTAAATATATTAAAATTATTTTCACAACATTTAAATAAAATTCTTTTGGATTGGATTGAAAAAATGCACAAATACATACTGAAAACATAATGCATGGTCTTCTTGTAATAAGGAATAACAAACTTCCAATGATTCCTCTATACAACTTTTTTTAACTAGTTTTCTAATTTCATCTGATTCATGTTTGACAATAGAACTCATTGGAGCTGAGTGATTCTTACTATTTTCAAGTCCAAACTTCTTAAGTAAGTCAAGTATGTATTTTCTTTTATTTAAAATATTTTTGAAATCATTTTGATAAACTTTAATCCTAGAAAATAGTTTATTTTACCCATCATACCCATTTCAAATTCTTTTTATCATAATTTTTGAAAAATCATTGCAAAGATTTTGATTTGTTGATATGAAAATAACATCATATACATAAAGTTTTACTAGTAAAATATCATAAAAAGGTTTTCTTAAATTGGATATGATCTCCTTTTCCTACTATAAAACCATTTGATAAAAAAAGAACTTAATTCTTCATACCATGCCCTTGGAGACTGTTTAAGTCCATGTAGATCTTTAGTAAGTTTAAAAAATTGAAAATAACGATCTTTAGAACCAAGAGGTTTTTCTGTATAAACTTCTTCCATTAAAAACTCATTTAAAAAGACATATTTTACATCCATCTAATATAATTTAATATTCATATAGGATGTATATTCTATAATAATTATAATATATTTTAATCTACCTATGCTATCAAATGTTTCCTTATAATCTATTCCTTTTTTTATTATATCATTTGCAAACCAATCGAGATTTATTTCATGTTATTATACCATGGTTATATAACTTATTTCTAAAAACCCATTTTGTTCTAATTATAGGATGGCTAAAATGTCTTTTAACTAGTTCCCACACTTTATTTCTTTTAAAGAAATTATCTATTCTTGTATTTATAAATACCATATTTCATATGATAAGGATTATTCAACAAATTTTGGTCCTAATTAGGATAGAAATGCATAAAATTATACTAGTTTTCTTATATTTCTTATTTCTTACTCCTTTATCTAGGTTTCCTATAATTGTTTCCAAAGGATGGTCATTAAGGTTTTTTCGTGTTCTATGGAACATAATTTATGGTTATCTATTCTCTTCCCTCATTGGATTGGGTTTAAAGTAATCAAGTTCAAAATCATCATCCTTATTGTCATAAAAGAAATGTTTAGGTCTCATATCATTGACTAAATCATTTTGATCACCAATTTGAGTCATTTTGTTACTGAAAGGATCACTTTTATTATATTTCACATGAGATGATTCTTCAAAAATCATTGAACTTTTATTGAAAACTATATAAGCTTTAGAAGTAATAGAGTATCCTAGGATGATACATTTATCAGCCTTTGGATTAAACATTCCAAGAATATCCTTAGTGTTTAAGATATAAATTTTCTTCCACATACTTCGAAGTATGCTACTTTAGTTTCTCTATAATTCCACAAATCAGAGGGTGTGTTCTTTAAAATATGTATTATCAGTACTATATTAATGATAAAACATGATTTTTTAATAGATTTAACCCAAAAATGAGTGGCCATGTTATATTCATATAACATATTCCTGACAATTTCTTTCAAAGTAACATTTCTTCTTTCGACAACAAAATTATATTGAGGTGTCTTAGGGGTATAGAATGTATGCTTAATTCCTTTATTAGAGTAGTGAGAATTAAATTCTTGACTTCCAAACTATCCTCCATGATCACTTCTTAAATACACGATTTTGAAATCATTTTTGTATTTAACATGTCTGGAAAACTTAATAAAATTATAATAGGCTTCACTTTTAAGTATTAAAATGTAAAGCCATGAAAATCATAAAAAATCATCAACTAACACAAAAAAAATGACATACCAACAAGAATTTTAGTTTTTGTTGGTCCAAAAAAATCTATGTGGATTAGTTCAAGAGATCTATAATTAGAAACTTCTTTAGTTGATTTGAAATATGTATTGTGTTTCATTCCTATTTGGCATGTATTAAATACTTTTTTCTATCCAATCTAAGCTTAAGAAAGTTAGAAATCAAATGTTTTTCAGAAAATTTTCTCAAGTAATAAACATTGTATTTTCCAAGCCTTCTATTAAAAATCCATGATTCATCAAATTCATCATTTAAATAATTTACATTCTTTCTACCCAAATAATTAAGATATAATGTGTAAACATGGTATTTTATGGGTGCTTTAAACATGAGATGTTTATCTTTAAAAACTAAGAAGACATTATTTGAAAAATAAATAGAATAAAAATTATCAGAAAGCTGAGAAATAATTATCAAGTTGTGCTTTAAGCCTTCAACACAAATTATTTTGTTGATAAGGATAGACTATGGATTTCTAACTGATCCAATGCCAACTATTTTTACCTTTTCATTGTCTCCAAATGTGACATATCCTCCATAAAATTTAGATAAATAATGAAATTTAGAGTAGTCTCTACTCATATTACATGAATATCCATTGTCCATGAACCATTTTTCATTTAGTTTCATATAGTTAGTTGACAACAATGACAAATCAAACAACAGAGTTCTCTGATACCCAAATTCTTTTGTGTCCATAAATGTTATCTATAAAAGATAAAGCTATCCAAACTTTATTTTATTTCTTGAAGTTTGTTTTGAAAATTATTTTAAAAGAATTTTTTTTAATTCGAACAATCCTAAAAATTCTCAAATAAAAAATATATCCAAAATTTCATATTTCACCACAATGAAAACATATAACTTTAGGAAGATATTTATTTTTTAAATAGCGAACAAAAGATTTGATATAAATCTTAGATTTTTTGTCGTTGTTTACAATTACAAATATTTATTTTCTAAGTTGGTTTTTCCCAATAATTTTGTTTAAATAGTATTATCATTTTGTAAAAACACTTGAAAAATATTTAAAATTTAAAACTTCTTTCTGTATATTTTAGATTGTTTTGACATGTTCAGTATTCAAGATAGTAGATTTTTCTAGATGATATTTTAGTTCTAAAATCTTATTGTTCTGATTTTATTCTTCACCAATAATTTTATTATAGGAATTTTAAAAAGAATAATTTTTATTTTTCAAACATTAATAATTTATTACCAAGATATTTTTTTATTAATTTAGTTGTTTGTATGAGAAATTTTCATTTTTTTAATTCATGTTCATGCTTATAAGAGTAGTAAGAATGTACCTTATCTTTTGTTCCATAAATAATATATTATCCTTTTGATTTGTAGTTTTATATTCTAATTCAGATGATGTGAATTCTATATAATCTTAGTAATTATTATGGGCAGCCTTAATTTCTTTCTTGGACTTATTATATCTTGTCTTCTTGAAATATTTTTTCTGTCTTTTTTTGTATTTGATTCTCAGACAGTCAGGCTTAATGCATCCTGTCTTTTTTCCTTCATAGCATCTCATCTCTTTAGAGTTATCACCATACTTTCTATTCTTGTTAAAAGGTATTTTAAATACTTGTCCCTTATTATATATTTTTTTGAACTTTTGTGAAAATTGAGTAATCTCCTCATTTGATTTAGATTTTCTAGAGAAGTATTCTTCCTCAGATGCTTCAGAAATTTGTTCACTTTTTCTAGTTCTATCATATTTGGAAGTAAAAACATTCAAGGAAACATTTTCCTTTTTGATTATTCTGTGCACCTGATTTTAATTTTCTATATCATCATTATACATCATAAGAGTTCCAATGAGATATTTTATCTTGAAATATGTTTCCTCCTTATATTTTCTAACAATTGTTTAGATTCCAATCCACTTTGGTGGTAATAATATGATAAATTTTAATTCCTGTTTAGTTTTAGTGATATGAATTCATAGGGAAGTAAGGATATTCACTTTCTTGGTGTGTCTTCCATTTATTTGAGTAATACTCTCTCCTACAATCATTTTTAAAGTATAAAACTTCATCTTCAATATATTATATCTAATATATTTCAATTTGTTAATGAATTTATATTCTACTGCTATATTAGTCCACATTTCATGTGTTGTTTAACATTGGGAGATCCAGTTAAACTCATTCAGTCCTAACCCATAGAGGATAGCATTCATAGCCTTGGGATTTAGATCATAGTTCACTTTTTCAGCATCATCCCAAGTTTTAGGTTCCATATTAGGAATTTTATAGGGCTTAATTACTTTGAGAGAGACTTTCATAGAATGATTATTTAGGTATGTGATCCTAAAAGATTTCCAAAAACATTATTTTTCAATATTAAAGTAAATATTTGTGACCATTAACATACCCTCTCTATTATCGTCCATAACATCCATTCAAAAATAGATCTTTGGACTTCAACTTCTGATAGTTCTGATCTTGATATTCACTTGCTATGAAACCAATTGTTGTCCCATATAATTACTTACTGAATAATTCAAGAGGGGGAGGTAATTGAGCTCTAAAAATATTCTTTGAAATATATACCAACCACTTTGAAATATGATTGTCTAATTCTCTTTCTTAAGATTATATGTAGCAGAAATGTAAAATATTTATAAATAAATTTGAATACAGAGGTTTATAGTGGTTCGGGGAACAGAAATCCCCTAGTTCACTTCACTAATGCTCTACTTTTCAATATTTGATGATTTTCACTAAAAAACCATTTTACTGGGTCCCTCTAGCATAGTACAGGTAGTTATCACTTAATAAAAATGACTAATATAATTCAACCAGGATCTCCCTTTACAATACCTATCCACAATATTAACCACACTCGTACATTGAGTGAAAACATGGTAAATAAGATACAAGATTTGAGAAAACATTTGTGGAATACATTTTCATGCATCAACTGACAGTATATGAAGATTCGTCCGGAGAAAATATAATATTTAATTGATGCTCGGGATGATATTTAGTGCAATAGATAGAGCCGATAAGTTTTATAATTAGAAAAAGTAATTTTTAATATGTAAATATCTTTCACGTTCCATAAGGTCATGGAATACATAATTACCTCTTTCTTTTATGTGGTTCTCATTTTTTTATTTACAGAAAACTATTAATTGTATATGGTGTTTGAAACCTAATGTATTGATCCTGATAAGATAGGAAACAAAGAGTATATATCCACTTCTTCCAAATATGGAATTTCTTTTGTGACCCCAATGTCAGATATTTTTTTCATTATCTAAATTTTCATATTCATAGTAAGTATTGTGTATTATGATGGTTACTTAAAAATATAATCTTCTCTTGATGTTCTCAAAAGGTATTAAAATACCTATCACAAGATTATAAAATATAATCATGACATTTTGCACTATCATATCTTCATAGGATATTAGTTGAACATACTTTACATTGTCCGATAACTTTTTGTAAGATAAAGAAGATTTTCTTTGAAAGATTAATAACTTTCAATGTATCATAAGATAATTTTCTAGCATTTGATAATTTTTTACTAACATAGCAATCACTTTTCCTAATATTATTCTAGTTATGAATATTTTTCAAAAGAATAGATTCCTTTCATATGTTTATTTTTGACTAGAAGTATCTATTTGTCAAACATCATATGATAAAGTCTTATGTTTTCATTTCTATTTCCGAGTAACTAAATATGTTCCTTAAACTTTGTAATAAATTATTATTATGTAAGATAAATACTTGAAAACACAATTCAAGATGAATACAATCTAAGACACTTAAAAAATGGTTATAATAAAAGTGGGTATTTTTTGAATCATAAAAACATATAAAGTAGATGTTTATTGTAATAATAAACTTTACAACATTAGGTATATTCATTTTTGGTATGTGAAAAAAATTATTTGATAATAAAAATTGTAGTTTTTGGGATATTTAGGTGGTAAATTTTGTTTTTGGAGAGTTTTTATTCAGTTGAGGTATATGTAAACCTTAGGTTTAACATTAAGGTTTACTTCGTAATAATTCTATTTGAATATTGGTGATGTAAGATCGAAGGTATGAGATAACCATTAAGATTAAAACATTCTCTAATGTTGAGTTAATTAAGTTTATTTGGGATATTAGGATATTTATTCATGGAATGATCTATGTTGAACAATTGGTGTTATTATTGATTTCTGAAGATTAATGTATAATTTAATCAAATTAAGATTTATTAATTTTTATTTTATCTTACCTTATGAACAATATTTTAGTTTTGGTTAATGTATATAGATATTAAGAATAATTTCTTATCCAATTAATGGTCTTTTGATCTATTAGAAGTTTATATTAGTTATTTAGAAATGAAAAAATAATTATTGAATATTCATTTCTTAAAGTAAGAGATGAGATTTATGTGGAAACTAATTGAAACATTCCACTAATGGACAAAATTGAATTTATGGAAATGAATAAAATAAAGTAATTATATTTCCTAAAGTTCATAGTGTGAATGTAAAAAATAATTCCCCAACTCTAGGAAAATAATATTGAAATAAAAGTATTATTCAATAACCATTATTTCTAATAAATTGATTACCTCTTTCACACAACTTTGAATTATGGTTTTTTTGTCACTAAATTCCCATGATCGTTCAGTTTCTTTTGATTAATGTTCTATGTCACTCTATCATTTTTTAGAAATTAAATTTTTTCCACCATCTCCATATTTTCAATTTCATGTAATGATCTCTTATTTGGAAACCTAGTTATGTGTTATTTTAGATGATCCTTTTATATCATCCCTACTATAAGTGTCTAGATCCATCTAGGCTAAGCCTTTTCATCTTTTCAAAGACCGTGGTGCTCTAAGGAGGCCATGATAGGTCTGGAGGTGTTTAGATTATAAAATTTGGAATCAGGAAGAGTTTCACATCATGAAGGTGTGGATTACGGCTTGAGTGATAGTCTAACTCATGGATAGTCAAATCATCTTTGTGGAGCCATCAGATACATGGATAGATCTCCTATGTTAGTGTTCAACTACCTAAGTGAGTCAGGTGTGCCAATAATCTATGTGTCTAGATCAACTATCTAGATTGTCTGCATGAAAGATTAACTTTGGGAGGACCAATTATGTGAATCATCTATATGGTTTTATTGGTTACATGGGAAATTTTTTAACTTGGGAAATTAAGCTACATGGGGAATTTGAATATGTGGGTAATTAAACTATAATGGTAATTCATCTATGTGAGGAATTTAGCTATATGGGTATTTCGGCTAAGTGGGTAAATGGTTATGTGGGGATTTTGTATACATGGTGCTTCTGGCTACGTGAAATTTCTTACTTGGAGATTTCTACTAGATTCATGAAAATCACCATGAAGGTCTTCCATTGGTGTGAATAAAGGGATTTAAAGTCTAAATTGGTAAGTACAATTATATCATTGTTTTTTTGAGTTCGTTGAGGCAATAGATTCTTCCTTAGACATAGAGTTTAATAAGATCTACAATAGTTATAATTAAATCTTTTTTGAAATCTGTAAAATCAAATCTTACTATGTCTAGAA
Source organism: Viscum album (assembly GCA_963277665.1). NCBI lineage: Eukaryota > Viridiplantae > Streptophyta > Magnoliopsida > Santalales > Viscaceae > Viscum > Viscum album. The sequence goes on along the minus strand of OY728147.1, from coordinate 1,508,841,224 downwards.
ACTTGGAAATGAATATATTTGAATTTCTTCTTTACTATTTTAATTATATTTGTAAATAAAATTCTAGAACACTTCCTTTGGAATCTTTTAACGCTTCTTCTAGTGGCTTGATTTCTCTAGTAGTGATCCCATCTTGCACGCACAACTTATTTTGGTGCTGCGAGTCACGTGAAGCCTCTTTCTTCCAGGTAGAGGATTTGTTTCTTCTCTTATTTATTTACATGAAATCATATAATTGTAATGGGTTTTAAATTTTTATGTAAATATAATTAAACAAATAAATATTTAATCAGATTAATAATTAATTATACTGTGATATCTTGTGTTTTCTTTCTACGATGATAACAGTTTTCCTATTGATTTTCAAGATAGTGTGTGATCTATGATGTTCTTATGTACCATCCTATTAATATCATTTTATAATGTTATTTTAAATGGATAATGGTAAAGTACGTAAACCAAAAATTAATTGATAATTAATTGGATGAATAATAAAGAGTCATGTTTATTGAATTAGTAATTCGTTGTAATTTGATGATTATAAAATTTTTGGGGTATGATTTTTTAACTGAATATGAAATTACATGTGTTAATGGAATTTTATAAATAATTTTAATCATGTTAATTGTTTTTTATGAAAATAATTAAAGGGGTGTTAATAAATTGTAGTTTTAAATTTTCTTGAAATTAGAATTTATGCTTGGAGGAATATTTAAATTAATTATTAAAATAATTTAGTAGATTTTTATAGATTGATTCCTAATTTTTCATAAATTTGGAACGTATAAATAATTAATTGGATAATTCTATAAGGAAAAAAATTGTTTTATGATAAAGATAATTGTAGTTCTTGAGTTTCACGATTGCCGGAGAAGGACAAGTGCCTTGAGTTTGGAGCCATGGGAGATCGACTATGTGTGAAGGCTGGATACCTTATTTCAGGGAATATATTTTCATGTTGAATATTCTTGTTTGTTTCCTACTTATTTTTTATGTTATCAAAACATTATATGATCCTGGGATGGAATAGGCTAGGAAGACTGATGTGATGTGGGTGGGGAGGCCTAAATGAAGTGCTATTAGTTGACACCTATGATGGAGGGAAACATTGAGATATGCATGTGGGTGTCAGGGATGGCACTGAATATGATGGAAAATATTGAATCTGGTATTACCCATTGATTTGATAAATTTGGATTCTTTATTGAAATAAATATATTAATGGCTTATGACCAGGTTGCTTGTTTTTTCAGCATTCCTTCCCCCAATTATTGATGAGGTTAGATGTTCCTAGTTTCCTAGTTCCTCTTGGTGGTATATTGGGATAGTTTTCCTACTGTACATAGATTATGTAAAGATGTTAATAATGAATAAATAATTCTTAACCCATAGTATTGGTAATTATGGAATGAAAATTTTGTAAAGATGTTAAACATTATAAATAGTGGACTCAGTTTAGATTATTCTTGGAGGGAATGGACTTTACTCTGATGTTTAATGTAATGAATTCAGAAAAATGATATTGGCCAATTAATAGATAATTAATTAATTAACATAAAGTTATATTTTTAAATAAAAAATTAATTTAATGTTTCTCTTTAAATTGTTGATTTTCTTTTAGGATATCGTGTCTTAGAAGTGTCATCTGAGATTATATGTGATGTTAGTAGTAGTTGATTCTAAGACTAGGTTATACCCAAAGTGTTGTTGTGACCAAAATTATATATTGTATATTTTGGGATATCTTATGTTTCCCCAACCATGTCGGTTAGGGAAACTAAAACCCAATGGACTATGGGGGGTTTTTTTTCCAACATCTATATTGGGGAATAGATAAATCACTACCTTGTCTAGCCCTGCTCTCTTCTATTTGTAGTTGCTTGTTCTTGTATGCATGAAGGTTATTATTACTATATATGCATATAGATGTCTATTATTTATTTTGGTTATTCACACACATGTTTCTCAATATATAGTATACAAATTATTATTATTATAGATATGAAGTTTATAGGTTGTTATGGTTTGTGGTACTTACTTTGTGTGTGGGATGTAATGGATTTAGGTATACTACCCAATGTATGATACATGTCATACATGATATGGTGGAAACTAGAAACAAATCAATTTCTATATATGGATATTTGGATGAGATTATGTGATGATGTGATGAAAAAGGTGAATGTTTTGATTCCATGCCCATGTATCTTTGGGATTTCTTATTTTGGAGAGAGATGGCTCAGAATGTACAACATTGGGGAAGAGCATAAAACCAGTGGGGAAGAGGGAATGAGGTACCCTTTATGTTCGATTATTATATTATATATTATCTTGTATGCTATAATTGATGAGATTTAGCCATGGTGAGGTTGGTAACTTTGTATACCTTTTTAGGTGATGAGTTAGTTTCACTATTGTTTGTTGTCCTTTAATAAGATTTCCTTATATTTTTCATGAGAGTATCTGGGGAGGATTCTATTGAGTATACTATTATGCTCACCCTATGAATTTATAAATTGTTTTTTGGTTGAAAAGAGTAGGTTAGGGATTTTGATGGATATTACTAGCTTGTGATTTTGCAGGAGTAGTTTGGGATTTGTGTTCACTGTCATATTTACCTTTTTAGTACTTTTATTTTCCATTCAGCTGTTATAGTACTGTATGAAATAGCATGTTTTGACTTGGAATTTATTTATATATATATATATAAGAGTAGGTGTTTATTGGTATATCTATCTTATTTATCTCCTTTTAATTTTATCTTATAGGGTAATGCAACCCAAATATATTCTTATTATACCCTCGGTACTAGTCACCAACTTGGAGCCTACTGGAGGTGGGACTCAGGTGATCACCATCTCCTCTCAATAATTTCCATACTAGGAGGGGTACTCTTTGGATGGATGGGGTCATGATAGGGTGGTATCAATGGTTCTAGTTGGGGGAATTGGATGGATTTTAGAGTTAGGAATGAGTGAGACTACATGGGTTGGTAGGGAAACTATGTTAGCAAAATTTATTAAGAAATGTAAACATGATAGACCTACTAATACATGGGTTATGGCTCCCTATAACATGATACATGGACCTTTTAGTTTATTACGCCTATAAAATGATGTGATACTAGTTTTAGGGTAGATACTGATGAAAGGATCATGAATCATTATTCTTTTCTCTTGTGTTTGAAATGGTTATACCTTGGGATAGTTTAAAACCATAACAAGATATTAATGTAATTAACTAATTAATGTTAAGTATTCCATATTCAAGGTTTAGGTGTAACGTCCCCGACTCGGAAGCCACTAAACCGGTGCTCTGATCCGGGTTGTTACATGACCTTAAGCATGCCTCCTCGTACACCAAAGGCTGGTGACTAGCAGCGGGGGTCTATGGGGTCAAGTGGGGAGACTATACCCCCTTTTTATCAGATTAAGCCACAACAGAATAACTAGATAGCGGAAACAATAACAAATAAACAAGAAACATGTATAGAAACCATTTCCAAAAATAAATATGCCATGTCATACTACAGAGCAAGAGTGAAAAATAGCCCAAAAATAAAGACAACGGCCAAATCCCAAAATGGTCCCGACTCCAAGTCCGGATCCTCCACCAAGTTCTAACCATGTCCACTCATCTAACTAGCAAGGACCCTTGCCCTTATCCTGATATGCAAACATGAAGTCTTCTCGGGTACCCAATGGCGGCCCAAGCAGGGTGTGAGTACAACTCAATAGGCCACCACCAACGGTGTCTACAAAATATCCAGCAAGAGAAGATAGTTCATGAAAAAGGAATATGAATGATAAATGCAAAGTAATTAATTATGGTGCCATTATCTAGTTCAAAGCCCAGCCATTACCACATTCATTACCATTAATTTCCCAATAATTACCATCACTTACAATTTCATCACATTTCCATGGGTTAATCAAATTCATCATGTTACATGGGTCTAAGGCCAATAATCACATGCAAGAGGGTAAACACATAGTTATCCTATCTCACTAGGACTAACTCCCTCATAGAAACCATATCCTCACCTCAAAGCCTCAGTCTGGGTGGATACAATCGTTAGGAGAATAGATGATCAGTCCCCATTCCTAACCCATGCATTTAGGGTAGAGTTTAGAGCCTCAGTCTTCACTCGACCCGTGGGCATAGATCCTCAAGTCATACCCCACTCTACCAATACATGTGCACATGCTTCTGCATATGTAATCATCAACCTTCCAACCACTTCCCATCGGCAACCATCATTCACAACAACCCACATGGGAAACCACATCATGCCTTAACCCATTAACACATTAACATTTCACACCATTTAACCATTCACCCAATTCCCATGTGTTATACCTATCTCACTAAGCATTCACGCTAGACCCATAATCTATCCAATTATGGTATTTAATCAATTTACAAATTAACCCATTTAACTCGTTCATCATTTCCATGAATCATCCATTCATTCCATTTCTGATAACCCTAAGGTTAGTTTCAAGTCTATGTGCATCACCTAACTTCTTTCCCAAGTTCCACCAATCATGCCAACATATTCAAAAAGGGCTCTACATTTTATTACAAAAATATCACTTGTTTAATTGACAATCCCTAGCCTGAGGAAAAGTTGGAACATCTCATGGATGGCCCCAAATAGGTCCGATCTATCCCAACACATCCCATGGGGATCGTGAGGTTCCCATTTACCATTTTAAACATCATTGAAACCAAACATGCCAAGGTTATTCACAACATAACCAAGACAAACAAGAACACAAGTGAACATGCACATAAACCCTAAATAACCATGGGATATAACTTGTAGACCACCTACCTCGAATACGCGGTTGAACGCACCCTCAATTGAGTCCTTAGACCTCGATTCAACCAACCCTTGTAGATTTAACCCAGAACTCACCCAAAAGATAGGGTTTTAGGGTTTCAGAACAAGAGGAAATGAATACACAAACCCTAAACCAAGAAAAGAACCTTGGAGTAGATTAGCCTTACCCGGAGCTTCAATCCACAACCAACGGCACCAAAAACGCCTTATAATCGAAGGAGTTTGATATCTTGGAGTCCTTGGGAGGCTTGGTCTGCACCTAGGGTGAAGAGGAGAAGATGGGAGAAAAATCCCGAGTTGGGGTTATAAATCCTGGAGTGGCAATTTTGTAAATTTTCCAACTTTAAGTGGCTATATGGTTTAGCCACACGGTTTAGCAAACTGTGCACAAACCGTACACTCGCTTCTGTCCAGAGGAGGAAGGGTCACACGGCTTAGCCTGGGCAGGCCGCACGGTTTGCCTGGCCATACACCTTGGCCTGTATTGCCCAGATTTCCTTTCTTCCCTACCCCGAACCCCTGGAACACACCCAAGGCCTTTCACACTTTTAGGAAACATACCTTGAGTCCTGAAACAAGGGATTCAGCCAAAACATAATGAAAACATACATTTCCAAAAACCGGGATCTTACATTAGGAGTTATAAATTTTTTATTATCGTTGGAATGGATCCAAGTCAACATCCACATTTGGTTTTCATTGAATATGTTTTGTAGGATGTTCCAACATATCATTTCATAGTGGAGGTTGATGATGATGCCACTTAGGAGGACACTCTAGAGTTTCAGTGATAGAGTTTGCAGTAGTACGATGCAACACCCCAAGTTTTTAAAAAAAGAAAATTATGATCTATAGAGTGTATAACATTAATGTTAAATTCATAAAACAATGTAACATCCTAAGAATTTATGATATATTTATAAATTCAATCTCTTATATAGTATACAATGCACGCAATACTAGGTTTAAACAAAACATGATACTTTGTTAAAATATTATTATTTAAATATTACCATTATAACCCATTAGTTAAATTAGAGGGTATGGATTATAATAAGTAAATTATGAAGAATATATGTTTTAAACTTTTATAAAATAAATAAAATGGAAACCAATTGAATAGTGATAAAATAAGAACCATTCAAAAGAAAAAGAAAATTTTTCTAAAAAACTGTATTTTTTTCTAAAAGATGGTTTAGTTGCCCTTCGGGCACATAATTTAAAATTAATTGTTAATAATTTTAGATAATTTATTTGAAAAAATAAAATTAATTTTTTTAAATATGAATACAAAAATTATATTATGGTGAATTTTTATTATTTTTCTAAAAAATTTCTTTTATAGAGGAATAGTGAAAAATACTGAATTTTAATTGAAAAATATATTTTAGTTTAAATTATTTATAATGATAAATTATATTTGAGATTATTTTTAAATTATATGTAGTTCAATTTTATATATTTTTATCTAATTTAGGAAATTTTATTATTTTTAATATTTAATTTGGATATAAAAACTTTGTAAAATTTAGGAATTTTTTTCCTAAAAAACCTGCTTTCTCATCACTTCTGTGAGATTATTTTTAAATAAATTTTTTTCACTAATTTAAATTGAATTTGAAAAAATGGATTCTATATTTGGAATCATCATAATTTATAATGTCTAATAATTTCAACTTAATTTTTGACCAAAATTAAAAGTGAATATATTAATAAATATTTACCACAGTTAAGGTATAAATGGGATTGTGAGAGGGTTAAGATAAGAATATAAGGGTTAAAATAACTTTCCAATTTTTGAAAAACCAATTTTCTATAAATATTTAGACTCTTATGACATTATTTTCTATTTTTATGAGTTTTTTGGACACTTTTACATGAAGGTGACCTATATAATAAGTTATGTAAACAAAAAGACAAAACTTTACCTCTCTTACTTTTAAAATCTATTAATCTTTCAGATAGTAAAAAAACATAGGTTCTGTTGTAAATATTATTTTGAAAGAAAAATGATCTTTTTATATTATAAAAATTTATTTTAAATTTTTATAGATGAAATAATTACTTTAAATTCATAAGAATTGTCAACACAGTAATTATTTAGTTCACAATAAAATAAAATAATGATACTAAAAATATTAAAAGTGAAGTAAATTGAATGAATTTTTGTGTTCTATATTTTATAGATGAATATATCATTTAAAAAGGGTTTGAAAATAATATATTATAATTCCATATTTTTTATGATATTTTTAATTTAAATTTAAATGAATAATGTCAAAATTGACAATAATTTTATTTTATGATAAATTATATTTTATCAAATAATTTAACATTATAAAAAAAATCCTAAATTTTACCAAGATATTTTTAAATTTTAAAAAAAATAAAATATGTTCCATTAATGGACCAATTAGTCTATTATAATGACTATATAGACACTTAAATAGGAAAATCTATGTTAGTACAGTTAAAGTTAAACTGTTGTTTTTTCACAATACATGCGCTCATGTTAAAATTAATTTTGAACACACATCAGATCTTTATTATATAAATTAGATATAAAATTTTTATTAAATTGTTACAAATTATCTAATAATTATAATTTAATTTTATTCTTAACGATAAATTGCCTCTGTTAAAAGGACTAGTTATAATAGTGAAAAACCAAAATGGTAAAAAAAAGGAAACTTAGAAGTTAAGGGAAAAAGTGATTAAAATGTGTGTTATTTTATTATGTAGGTATTTATAAACCATATAATCTCTTATCCCCATTAATTATCAATATTTTATCCATTTTAGGTAATATTGACCTACCAATAGAGAATATTTTTGGGTATTTACAAAAAATTAACTCCTCAACCATAAAAGGGAACTCACTCCCCTTACTTATTCACACCACCCAAGCCATTTGGATTGACCAATATTCCAAAAAATCACCTTCAAAATTCTCTCTCCTCATCCTATAAGCCTTATTTTAGGCATAAATTCAACCTTGTAAGGCTTTGGTGAATGCCTAAGGATGATACTCAAAGAATAAGTTATGTTCTTCAATGAGCATTTTTATTTTGTTTTATTTTGTAATGCTTTAAATTATCGTTTAACAATGATTATATAATAACGTTAAATATTAAATACACTAATATTTTTTTAGGTAATGTAATTAAATAAATCCATCTCCACTTCTATCACATACATGACTTCTTTTAAAGTTATTTTGTCATTTAATTTACATTATTTCTTTTTTGGGTGGTTTCTCATGCATTTTGGTGGAAATATTGGGTTTTCAAAATTTGGGCCATACCGTGAGCCCATTTCCAAATTTAAAAAAAAAAATTATTTTATAACTTATTCATTTTTCAAGATTTTATAATAATTACACTTCTCAACTATCATACCCTAATATATAAAAACTACCATATACATTTGGGCCTCATAAAAATCAATAATCTTGATGGATTTGGGTTTTTTATTAAGGTTTTGGGTCAGCCCGAAAGCTTAATTCCTGCTTTAGGTTTTATTTTGAATATTTTAATATCTCATTAAATATTTACTATTTTTTTGTGATTCCACCTCCAACTCTAATCCAAAAACCTAAGTAGCACTCCCATTATCTATTTTTTCCGCTTTGGAGCTCATTTGTTTCGCTAATTTGGGAAAAACGTCTCTGGATTTCTCAAATAGTCCAGATTTGAAGAGGTAAATTGTTTCTTTAATAACTCCTTCAATTTATGCTCTTTTTCCCCCATTTCAGTCCACAAATGACCTTCTCATACCCATTAGATCCTTCATATCGGGTTTGGTAGCTTGGAGATTCAAATTTTGGGGTATTTGGTTTGTTGGATTCAAGATGTTTCAATAAGTGTTTCTTTCCTTGATTTATTCCCCTTCCTTAGGGTTTCTTTCACCCTTTCTTGAAGTTCATCATTTCCATAAGTTGAGGTTAGAAAATAGGGTTTTATTTGATGTATTTTTGGTCAAATATTGTGGTCTAGGGCTGGATTTATCTTCCCTGACGTGTGGAGGTGGTGCAGTTGATGTTTCGCACCATGTTTCGAGGGTTTTGACATAAAAGGTAGGTGATTCTATGTGTAATAATTTCTAGATGAGTTAGTTTTATTGAATTACTTATTATGCATGTTCTTAATATGCTGTGTGTGGTGCGTAAATTGTTTATGTTGGATTTGGATAAACATTTATTTTTATAGTTTCATTTTAGCTTAAAATTGGGTGTTTTTCATGTGTAACCCTTTGGGTATTATTTGGGTGTGTTTTATAACATATGAATTTGGTTTAATAAATATTTTTTGGGATGAAAATTCTGATTTGGTAGGGTATTGGTGTTCCATTAGATTTTAAAGAGGTTTTTTTATGGGTTTAAGGTGTAAAACCTAATTGTACTTCTTGAAAGTGATTTTGAAAACGTGTGCTTTTCATATGGATATTTTGTGGTATTGTTTTAGGTGTTTGTATAACACTTGGGGGTAGTTTAATAAATGTTTTTGGGGATGAAAATTCTATTTTTAATTTTTATTGGTGTGATTTTGTCCTTGAAATACGGTTTTGAAATGGGTTTTAGGTGAAAAGCTTTGGTACACTCTTTAGAATTGTTTTATGAAAGTTTTGAATGGTTTAATGATTTATTTAAGGGGTGAAACCATATTGGAAAACTGTTTTGGATTTTTTATACTTTAAAATGGACCATTTTAAATGTGAATAGATCTGTCATGTGATGTGTATCCTCTTGGAAATATTTTATAAAAATGTTTAATGGATTTACTGAAATTTGAAAGAGGTGTGAACGTGATGTGGGATGTTTGTGTGAGTGCGATGTGAAAAATGGATTTTGTTTATAAGAAGGGTTTTATGAAACATGGGAGTGGGATGTTATGTGATGTTTAGAATATTTTTAGGGACTTTATAAAATTTTTAAAGGATGTGTTGGATTGCGAAAGTTATGCAAAAAGAGTTGGGGGCTATTTTGGTGTGAGTTTGATTTCAAAACGCATTTGAATGAAAAGTGGAATTTGTGACTTGTGTGATTTACATGGGGCTGTTTGGTTAATGTGTGATATTGAAGTGATATTTTCATGTGAAAACTATATTTCTTGGCTTGTTGAACTTGTTTGAGCACAAAAGTAAAACCTGGGTATCTAGGTGGGTGGACGTGTACTAGTATGCTAGTGAATCCGTGGGGTTTGGCCTTAGTTTCACTTAGCAATATTGGCGCTTAAAACTCTAACTAAACTATGATGATGATGATTGGGGACCACTAGGTTATGGGTATGTTCCCTACTAGTGGCTTGTGCATGATAAAGGATATTTTTTTGTGGTTACTCTCACCGAGATACGAGGTACCTTGGACCCACAGCTAGCTAGTGCCTAGGGGTTATTTCCTATTGCTTGTCCTCATTAGATCCTTTATACTTACCATCGGAATACGGTATATTTGGATGGAAAAATTCAGTATCTTTTTAATTTGTTTTAAAAGTGTTGATTCTTTAAATTATCCCACTTGAAAACTAGTTTTTTTTAGTTGCATATTTTTGAAATTGTAACTAGATATTACATGTTTTTGAAAACTTGCATTTTTTTCATCTTTGAATATTTATCACATGGAATATTATAGTGGTGGTATTCTAATTGGAATTGGATCACACCCTACTTACACCCTTGGGTGTAAGTATACTTGGTTATTTTTGTTGTCGCAGGTTTGGGTACTACTTTTGTGCCAACAGTTTGTATTTTTAGTGGTCCATCATGATACGGTGATGTGGATATGGCTTGAGGGTGGTTCCTCTCACCATTTGGACGGTCTTGGGATATAAATTATGGGTTTATTTAGTTTTTATAGTATTCTACAATTGTTTTAAATTAATTAATTCAGTTCTGAAATTTTGTAAAATATTTTTTTGTTTGAAAAATCCAGATTTGTTTTATTGGATTCATTCATTGTTTTATGTTTATAAACTCGAGTAAATTGTTCCCAAATTTCATTTTCTGTTACCCAGGAACTTGTGCTAGCCCGTGGGGATCAGGAACTCCCTTCGGGCCTTGCCACAGTCTGGGTTTAGTTCCGTTTTTTATGGTGACCAAATTCGGTGCTTGACAAAATGGCATCAGAGGAGGTTCGCTCTCTTTTGGTCATGTTATTTGGGGAACAGTCAGGATAGTCTAGAGTTAGGATTGTCAGGACTTTGAATTTCGGTTATGAGTAGTATGGCTGATCACCACACCTCTTGATGGGATTCAAGTCTCCAGGTGAAGTCAGGACCTTTCAGAGTCCTTTAGTTTTCTTGGATTAATGATAATTAAGGGAAATTAAAAGAGAGTTGGGTTAATGGTCTTCATGATCTCGCAAGGCTTGGCAAGCCATGTGGAGCCAGGTATATTCTCTATAACAATATCTAAGGTAGTGAAGTGATTGGAATATGTCCATCAACCATATGTCCAAGTCACCCACTGATACTAGTTTCCTCTCGCATTGTCTTCTGTTTTTTTGTTTTGAAATCTTGGAACTTTGGTTTTAAAGTGACTTGGTTTTAAGAAGCGAAAATTTTTTGTGAAATGATTTTCAAATAAATAGGGAATGTTTTGATTTATGAAATTGTGTAACTGAATTATCAGAATTATTTTAAAATTAAAAATGGTGTGCTTATACCTCTTTTTAAATCAGGAACTATATTGAAGTTGGTTTTTAAAAAGTGTTTCCAATAGTGTTTTAAAAAAATCAAAGGGTGTTTTAATGGGATGAGATGTTTTTAAATTTATGTAAATAACATGAAATTGAGTTATTTTCTAAATTTTTGTGTATTTTTGAAATTTTTTGTGAGATTTGAATTGGTATTTTCATCTTGTGGTTATCAGTTTTGAGAAAAAGGATGTGTTGGTTAACCGTTTTGGTTTTGAAAAGTGGAATGAATTTTTATTTTAACCTTTGGTATTTTCATAAGAGACCACGTGCATGGGGTTATATGGTATGATGTATGGTTGATGGCATGACTGGATGAGTGAAAGGACGGATATGAGGAGGGTGCTCGGTGTGGCACAGAAACATGCATGTGTGAGGCCCATCGGGTACCATTGGTGGATACGCTAACCGCTGAACCGTTTGTTTTCAAAGAAATGTTTTTAAAGGAAAACATAATGTCTTGATGACTAGTTTGGGATGGTGTGAATTATGTTTTTTTAAAAAAAAAAATTGATGTTGTGGGATGTTTTGAGTTTAAGAACCCCTCTTGTTCGAACCATGTTTTGGGTTTGTGTTTGGACGGCATGTTGGGTAGAAGGATCGGTTAGTAGTCTCTTTTGAGATATGTTTCGGGACACCTTTATAGTGGTTACCTTCATGTGTTTGGATCTAGTTTATGGCATGTTTTTACGAATGGACCATCTTGGTTGGGTCTTTGGGTCCTCTCATTGGATAAGTTATGCCCCCATTAAGTGTTAATGCACAACTGAAGTGCAACCTATTTTTTTTCATTCGAAAATCCTCCAATTTATCAATATAAGGAATATTTTATCGATATTTTTTGATTGAGTCTACACCCATTCATTTAGTTGATTTTTGGATCCTCTTGTAGTGGGATAGTTCTTGTGGAAGGTTGAAAGAGACCTTAGTTTCTTAAGTTGCCTGATTCATCAAAGGTGGAAGTGTTCTGGGGTTGTTAGTGTGGATGAGTGTCTCGATGGTGTCTAAGAGGGCCTCTGGGTTATTTATAGTTTCTTTGAAGCAATAGTTCTTGTTAAACCACCAATTTTGGTATTTTGGTCTTGAGAGGCTATTGTGTCTACTTTTTGGACTTGTCTGTTGTTTAGGGGCTTCTCATAAGGTCCCATTCCATGTATTGTTTCTATCAATCGCAAAGTTCATGTTTGGTGATGCATTGTGATGTTGTGTGCTCATTTTACTGTAAAGGTAAAGGTCGCACAATCATTTGAGGTTCTTTATTATGTTGGGAGTATGTATCCCTTGGGAAAAACATCAAATCCTCTATCTTAGAGGAAGGTGTTTATTAATTTCATTCCCTTTTATTGTTTCTCACCCAAAGAAACAAGGTGAGATGTTGTGCATCTTTTAATCCCTTGTTTCAGTGAAATTTCAGGTTTCGGTAAAGTGAGTTATGGAGTGTGTTACGTCTTGGTGAACCCATTGGGGTATGTGGTGTAGTTGTTTGTGGCACCAAAAGAAGAAGTTCCACACAGGGGGTTCCATAGCCTAACTATGAGGCCGAAGATGCTTCAATATTTTGAGCTCCAGCCATAGGTCCTGGAGAGAAGATGCCGCGTAGTCAGGGGAAAACCCAGTGTCATTTAAAACCTTGCACAAAGTCATATCCTCAGTATGAAAGATAGAAAGAGTTTAAACCAATGGTTTAATCATCTTTCTTCTGTTGTTCTAATTCGGTGGAAATAGGTGGAGGGCCTTGTACCCATGTCATCACCCAATATCCCCCCCCCCCTTGGTTTTCATTGAGTCTTTGGAGAATGGATTGAAATTTGGCTAGACAGGTTGAGCACGAGGTTTGTGCACGATTAATAGTGACCATGTGCCAGGAATCCATGTGGAAGGAATAATATGCATAGTTATTTCATGGTTTCTCAAACCATGTGGACTAACTGTGAAGCCTTCCCAAATCATTAAATTTTTGGGGTCTTTTCGTGTCGGCCCACGCCGGTCGGTTAAGATGGTTGGTTCTTGTGGTAGGGAGACCCTACATGGGTATCATGCATATTCTTTTGAAAATTTCTAATGGATGTATATCCCTTGTACTAGGGAGTCTGTTCAGGCCTCCCCCTGTTATTGTCTTGATTCTTTTTGGGGAAAAAAATTAAGATGTCTCTTACGGTGGGGAGCCCATTTGTGTCTCTTCATACGAGTAAATCAGATTTTTTTTCCTTGGTATTGTCTTGGAAGTAGGTATTATCATACGAAGATATATAACTACCTACATCTTCCTTGGGTGAACATTGAGATTGGAGAGTTCCCAATGGTTTAGTTATAGTAGGGTAAGTGTAACTTTGTTCGATGTTGTTGTTTGTTTAGGTAAATTGATTGAGTATTGTTCAGATTGTGTTTGAGGAGTTTTCATTTGGGATAAAGCCTGAATGTGATTGATTGTTTCAAGAAAGTGTTGTAAGTTTTTTTTTGTGAGAGTAATCCTTCATTAAATGATCACTGGAGGTGTTTTGGCCTTTGGGGGTGAATCTTGGCAAAGAATTACTTCTTGGTTTATCAGTTGGGTTTGGTTTTTGTATTTGGCCTTACTATGGCTTCCCGAGGGCATAAAGTTTTATGATGGGGAGAATTGTCACATACATGACTTCTATTAAAGTTATTTTTTCATTTAATTTACATTATTTCTTTGTTTGGGGGGTTTCTCATGCATTTTGCTGGAAATGGTCGGTTTTTAAAATTTAGGCCAAACCTTCAACCCATTTCCAGAATTAAAAACCAATTTTTTTTATGTTATAACTCATTAATTTTTCAATATTTTACAAAAATTACACTTCTAAATTATCATACCCTAATATATAAAAACTACCATATCCATTTGGGCCTCATAAAAATCAATAATCATGATGGATTTGGGTTTTTTATTATGGTTTTGGGCCAGCCCGAAAGCTCATTTCCTGCTTTAAGTTTAATTTTTAATATTTTAATATCTCATTAAATATTTACTATTTTTCAGTGATTTTACCTCCAAATAAAAGCCAAAAAAACTAAGGATAACCCCCATAATCTATTTCTCCACTTTTGAGCTCATTTGTTTCAAGAATTTGGGTGAAACTTCTCTGGATTTTTCAAATCGTCCAGATTTGAAGAGGTAAATTTGGGTGCAGTTGATGTTTCGCACCATGTTTTAATGGTTTCGACATAAAAGGTAGGTGATTCCATGTGTAATCATTTCTAGATGAGTTAGTTTGATTTAATTTATTATTATGAATTTTCCTAATATTCTGTGTGTGGTGCGAAAATTGTTTATGTTGGATTTGGTTAAGCATTTATTTTTATAATTTCATTTTAGCTTAAAATTGGGTGTTTTTCATGTGTAACCCTTTGGGTATTGTTTGGGTGTGTTTTATAAAATATTAAATTGGTTTAATAAATCCTGTTTGGCCTGAAAATTATTATTTGATAGGGTAATTGTGTTACATTAGGTTTTAAAGAGGTTTTTTTTATGGGCTTAAGGTGTAAAACCTTCTCGTACTTCTTGAAAGTGATTTTGAAAACGTGTGTTTTTCTTGTAGATCTTTTGTGGTATTGTTTTAGGTGTTTTTA
Source organism: Viscum album (assembly GCA_963277665.1). Taxonomy (NCBI): domain Eukaryota; kingdom Viridiplantae; phylum Streptophyta; class Magnoliopsida; order Santalales; family Viscaceae; genus Viscum; species Viscum album. The sequence goes on along the minus strand of OY728147.1, from coordinate 1,508,826,096 downwards.
TAAAACTTGGGGGTAGTTTAATAAATCTTTTTGGGTCTGCCAATTCTATTTTTAATTTGTATTGGTGTGATTTTGTCCTTTAAATATGGTTTTGAAATGGGTTTTAGGTGAAAAGCTTTGGTACACTCTTTAGAATTGTTTTATGAAAGTTTTGAATGGTTTAATGATTTATGTAAGGGGTGAAACCATATTGGAAAACTGTTTTGGATTGTTTATACTTTAAAATGGACCATTTTAAATGTGAATAGGTCTTTCATGTGATGCGTATCCTCTTGGAAATGTTTTATAAAAAAATTTAATGGATTTACTAAAATTTGAAAGAGCTGTGAATGTGATGTGGGTTGTTTATGTGAGTGCGATGTGAAAAATGGATTTTTTTTATAAAAAGGGTTTTATGAAGCATTTTATTGAGGTGTTTGCGATGTTTAAGATATTTTTAGGGACTTTATAAAATTGTTAAAGGATGTATTGGATTGTGAAAGGTATGCAAAAATAGTTGTGGGCTATTTTGGTGTGAGTTTGATTTCAAAACGCATTTGAATGAAAAGTGGAATTTGTGAATTGTGTGATGTAAATAGGGATTCTTTGTTAATGTGTGATTTGGAAGTGATATTTTCATGTGAAAACTATATTTCTTGGCTTGTTGAACTTGTTTGAGCACAAAGGTAAAACCCGGGTATCTAGGTGTGTGGACGTGTACTAGCATGCTAGTGAATCTGTGGGGTTTGGCCTAAGTTTCACTTAGCAAGATTGACGCTTACAACTCTAACTAAACTATGATGATGATTATTGGTGACCACTAGGTTATGTTTATGTCCCCTACTAGTGGCTCGTGCATGAGAACAAATATTTTTTTTGTGGTTACTCTCACCGACATACGAGGTACCTGGGACCCACAGCTAGCTAGTGCCTAGGGGTTATTTCCTATTGTTTGTGCTCATTATATCCTTTATACTTACCATCGGCATATGATATATTTTGATGGAAAATTCAGTATCTATTGAATTTATTTTAAAAGTGTTTATTCTTTAAATTATCCCACTTGAAAACTAGTTTTTTTTAGTTTCATATTTTAGAAATTGTAACTAGAAATTACATGTTTTTGAAAACTTGCATGCTTTTCATCTTTGAATGTTTATCACATGGAATATCTTAGTGGTGTTATCCTAATGGGAATTGTATCACACCCTACTTACACCCTTGGTTGTAATTATACTTGGTTATTTTTGTTTTCATAGGTTTGGGTACAACTTTTTGTCCAACAGTTCGGGTTTTTAGCGGCCCATCATGATACAGTGTTGTGGATATGTCTTGAGGGCGGTGCCTATCACCATATAGAGGGTCTTAGGATATCCATTGTGGGTTTCTTAAATTTTTATAGTCTTCTATAATTGTTTCAAATTAAGTAATTCAGTTCTTAAATTTTGTAAAAGATGTTTTTGTTTGAAAAATCCAGATTTCTTTTATTGGATTTGTTTGTTGTTTTATGTTTATAAACTCAGGTAAATATTTCCCAAATTTCATTTTCTATTACCTGGGCAATTGTGCCAGCCCGTGGGGATTAGGAATGCCCTTCAAGCCTTGCCACAGGCTAGGTTTGGTGTCGTTTTTGATGGTGACCAAATTCAATTTGTGACAACTTCCATCAAATGGGTTATGATATCATCATTAGTGTATATGGAAAACTATTAGATCAAGAATCGATGTTGTTCTTTTTTTCATTACCACATCATACGGTTGGATATAATGATGGATATAAAGAATATATATATAATATTTATAAAATAATTATACTTATATATTCATTATATCAAATATATACCTTTTTTACTTTCTATTCTATAGGGGATACAAAACATCACTCGTGTGAACAGAAGACTACCACCCCACAAAGTGATGTGATTCATCTTTCACTAATGGTTAACATGGAAGGTGATAAGGATAAATTTAATAATTATATATTATATAAATGAAATAATTAACATATTAATTAAATTTTTTTCATCCAGAAAAAATAATATAAATATATCATTTTCTTTCTTACCTTTTCACTCAATTAAAGATGATAACGTTATTCGTGGACATGTCGACTACCACCTATATAAAGTGATGTGATTGTCTTTTCATCACCAAACCACATGGATGATATATATAACTATATTTAAATAAATAATATGGTATATATTATATTTTTTCATTATATAACGATAAAACATTACATACCTCTTTTCTATAATGATAATTGAAAAATGGAAACATTACGGATGCATACGTATGACCTACCATTTCCATAATCGCAATGTTACTTAATTTTTCATGACCATATTTCGTGATTGGTTTTAAAATTATAATATATTTATGTATTTTATAATTATATCATGATTATTATTCTGTATATGTTTATATTATGACCTCTTTGACCATAATTAACCTACCAAATTAATTTTTAACACATATGTCAAATATGGTCAAAACATATGATGTAAACCTATTTGATTAAGTAATAATATATAACATGGTAATAATTGAAATAATAGGAATAAATAACATGAAAAAAGTTATTAATAAATTAAATAATTAACATAATATTATTATTCATGAAGATAAAGAATAAGTATGATGAATCATATATTTTTAAGAGTTTTCTTATCTCAATTTTATTTTTGTGAGACATATACCATATTCACCACTTATTTTTCATGTGTTCTGTATATAATACCCAAGAATTTATTTAATGATTATTATAACTAAATTTATGTGGATTTAAATATCCATTTTAGGATCTATGTTTTATGGGTTTTACAGTTTCAAGGTTACCAAAGTGGTAAGTGGTTTTTTCATAAATTTACCTTCTTTGAGCTGTATGTTATGTTATACAAGTATATTATTTTATGAGGTGTATATAGTACCCCCTTGAAATTTTATAGCATGAATATACCTATTTTCATGATTTTATAAGTTTCATTTAATTTTATTCTTTCATGGGGACTTCAATTTAATGTCACCAAAGTGGTAAGATTCATATGTTACAATCTCAATGATTATTTGGATTATTTATGATTATTATTAAAATGATGATATATTATGATAAATATATCATGAAACTCATTAATTTTCTTCTATTATGGTAATTAATGATATTTCCAAGTAATATTACAATTTTTAAATTATTTGTTAGTTAAAATAATTGAGAGAATGTTTTTAAGAAAATATGACATCATTTATCTCTTCAGTAAAAAATTTATTTTCTTCCAAAACAATGTTTTCTAAAAATGTTTTTAAAAGTTTCAAAAAAAATTATTATAGAAATTTTTACCTGTTTTTTTAAAAGATGTTCTCAAAGTAATCTTTTTTTCTATTTCTGATCAAGGAAAATTTCTAACCTTTTATAGTGCTAATGTAATGCCCTTTTAACTTGTACATCATGTGTGGATTTACCCACCACCATGGCTATCATTTCATTGAAACTTCCATTTAATGTTTACAAGGTAATTTTTAAAGAAATTTTTTCCCTAATATTTTTTAAATTTATAGTTTTAAAAATTGGTTTTCAAAGAAAATTATTTTCAAAATGTTTTATGTTTTAAAAAGTTATATTCAAAATGAAAATGATATTTTCCTCAAGAATGTTCTTAATGATATTTTAAAGGTATTTACATTCATCAAGGTAAAAAAACCTAGTTATTAATTATTCTATAATGGGGATATTTTTTATTGTTACCATACTCATACTTTCTCTAGATGGATTAAGATTGTTTCAAAGATATTATCCTAGAACCTATTTCATTTCCATGGATTAATTAAGTTATGAAAGGTATAATAATTATTTTTATGAGTTTTATGATTATGTAAAATCTATTTATAATTTATTCATTTTGTGGTTCTTGGATATTAAATAAATAATGGAGCATCCCAAATACCTTTGAGTGAGCCTGATACATCTTATATGATGGGGTGGTCCAGATAGCATCAGGTGAGCCCATTACAGCTCATTTGATGGGGTGGCCCAAATAGAACTGGGTGATCCTGTTACATATTATACGATGGGGTGAACTAGATATCGTTGAGTGATCCCATTATAACTTATATGATAGGGCACCCCAGATAGTGTTGAGTGATCTCATTATAGCTTAAACGATGGGTGCACCCAGATAGCATCCAATGCATTGAGTAAATATTATGTAATCCAAAATTTTATATTATAATTTAAATGAATGGTTATTCAAATTTTAAGGGTTATATAAGGGTTATATAAGTGTTTTATGATGATAATTTTCTAAGATACCAACATTTTTTATATATGTTGTCAATGGGTTTATAAAATTTCCTTTGATCATTATTGATATCTCATGCCTCATAATTATTTATTCTTAATGATATTTAATTTTTTAAATACATATACCATGTTTCATGATTAATGATTTAGGTATTTTTGGGTCTTGGTTCTTTTATGATTCTATAATGCACTCTTATTAGGTCGTCATTCCCTTATACACTTCTTATGTTCATTGATGACACTCACTTGTTAATGATTATATTTACCCTTACTAAGCATTTAACCTCACCCTTATTATGTTTCATTTTTACTAGGTTTCCAAGAAATGAGGTTGAATTAATTATGTCTAGATGGTATTTCACATCAATAATTATGATGAATTAATGTGAAATAAGAAAAGCCGGGTTAAATTGGATAAATGATCATTTAACAACATGGGTATTGTTTATGTCGGAATTTTTCCTAATTCTTTAAAACTTTAAACCTAAAATGTAATTAATAATGTATGTTCTCCCATTTTTACTTTATATGTTGTCATGTTTGAAAGGAAAAAAATTGGGTTATAATAAACAATATCAAAGATAGAAATGTAAAGTTTATGATTTCAGTAACATATCTAGGAGTGCGGGTTCGGGTATGTTATAGATGGTATCAGATGAAATGGTTATATAACTTTGGATATGAGTATTTTTTCTTGTGAGGTTATCTTAAGAGTTATGTATACCATAATTGGTTGATAATATTAGGTTTGATCAAGAGTTAAAATTCTTAGATACCCCATTTTAGGAATTAAGTAGTCAAAATTTTGAGGTGATTAATGACAATTTGGGAGATTTTTTATTATTTTGGGGTATTTTTAACCCCTAGGATCAAAATTAAGTGTTAATTATAGAATAATTATTTTCTTCATTCTTTTTTATAAAGTAAATCCCAAAGTCCAGGTGCAACCCATTACATTCTACAAGGCCATGGAGCTTGAAGCCAAAACTGAATGGCAACAAGGGTGTAGTGTCTACCACTGGCCTACATGATTCATGGTTAGTATGAAAATTTTATAGATAAATATTGTGTTTATTAATACAAATATGGGATTTTATTTGATGAACAGGGGTTGATTTATCTTGGATGAATATATGATCAAATCCTTCTAGTCTTTGGGCTTCAAATTGAGTCAAGAAAATTTTCAAGAATTTTAAGGATAGTTATTTATGGAATGATTTGGTTTGAACTTTGCGTATTATTGTTAAAATTTGGAGATTAATTTATGAATTTTTATTCTTTTATCTTACTTTATTCAAACCATTTTAGTTTTGGTTAATTTCTATAGAATAGAGGAATAATATGTTTTTCATTTGGGGATAATAAGGTCATTTAAAAGTTTATTTAATTGATTTAGGAATGGAAAATTCATCTAAAATACACATCATTTAAAGAGAAATATGATAATTGTGGTTAAAATTGATTAATGGAGGAAATTATACTCATCATTTAAATTATTTCTATATTATCTTAGTCTATATGGAAAGAAAATTCCTCAACTCTATGAAAATGATCTTGAAATAAAAACTTTAGCCTAGTACCTTCATTTTTTATGAACCTGGGGCTTTTTTATCATCATATATTTATAGTTTTTGAGGCCCTTATCTTTAAATTTATCATTCACATTCTTATCAACAATTACCTCTATCAATCTATATAATTATTTATGATATTCTTCCATGTCTAAATCTTCACTTCCCGCCTATGATCTCCTCTTTGGAAACCTAGTATGTGTTATTCTATATGACCTTTGTACATCATTTTATATCTTATAAATATGATGTTTTATTAAAAAAATTATTTGGGTTAAAAAAGTATTTTAAAATATCCAACATTTTATTACTGATATAAAGTTCAAATTACAAGGTCATAATTTATTAAAGGGGGAAGGATGTAAGAACCTGAGTTTTTAAAAGAAGAAAATTATGTTCAATTGTTTATATGACATGAATGAACAAGCATATATGATAATATAACATCCCAATACTTTTTGATATATTTATAAAGTTAATATCTTTGATAGCTTTCATGAACATAACACTAGGTTTGAATAAATCTTGATACTTTATTAAAATATTATTATTTAAACATTACCATTATAACCTAGCCATTAAATTGTAGGATATGAATATTAATAAATAAAATATGAAAATTAAATAGTTTTAAAATGTATAAAATAAATAAAATCTATACATATTAATTATTAAAAAAAATAGGAACCATTCGAAAGAATTTTTTTTTTGAAAAACTATAATTTTTTTAAAAGACAATTTAGTTACACTTTGCACACTTTATTTAAAATTATATTTTTACCACTTTTATAAAAATTATTTGAAAAAAATAACTTTTGAAATCATAACACAAAAATTATCTTATGGTTATTTTTTGGTATTTTTCTGAAAATTTTCATTTTTTGATGAATAGTGAAAAGTAGTAAATTTTAATTGAAAACCGCATTTTCTTTTAAATTATTTATATTAAAAAATTATATTTTGGAATGATTTTAAGGTAAATTTAGTTAAATTATATATATATATTTATCCAATTTTAGTCATTGTATAAATCTTGATATTGAATTTTCATATAAAAACCTGGTAAACATTGCAACATTTTCTCTTTAAAAAATGACTTTCTCATCACATCTATGAGATTAATTTTAAATACAATTTTCCAATCCTATGAATTTAATTTGGAAAAATGGATTTCATATATTAAAAAATTAAAATTTATATTTACTAATAAGGTAAAATTATTTTTTGATCAAAATAAATAGTGAAAATAGAAAAACATATTTAACGCAGCTAAGGTACAAGTGGGTTTACTGGGGGTCAAACTAAGATTATAAGAGATAAAATGACATAAAATTTTTGGAAAAAACAATTTTATAGCCATATTTTAACCCTTATAAACCTAGGATCTATTTTTGTGAGTTTTTGGGACACTTTTCCATGAAAGTTACTTATATAATAAGTTAAGTAATGGAAAAGACAAAAGGTAACTTTCTGGTGTTTCAAATATATAAATATTTGGGATAAGAAAAAAAACATAGGTTAGGTAATATATATTATTTTGAAATATAAATGATTTTTATTATTATAATTTATTTTTAATTTTTAGAGATGAAATAATTACTTTTAATTCTTAAGAAATGCCAACAAAGTAATTATTTAATTAACAATTAAATAAAATAAATGATACCAAAAATATTTAAAGTGAAGTAAATTGAATCATTTTCTTGTTATTTTTTAATATTAATATATAATTTTACACTGTTCGGAACATAATATATTATATTTTTATATTTTTCTTGATATTTTTAATTTCAATTTAAATGAATATTGTCAAAATTTACATTAATTTTATTTATGATAAATTAGATTTTTTTTAAATGATTTAATATTATAAAAATCATATATTCTACCAAGTTATTTTTAAATGTTAATAAATATAAACTATATTCTATTCATGTTCTAATTATTCTATTATAATAACTCTACTGACCCTTAAATAGTAAAAACATTGTTAGTGTAGTTAAAATTAAAGGAGTGTTTTTCACACAACAGGTGCTTATGATAAAATTAATTTTAGAAACACAAAGGATATTTATTTATTTATTTATTTATCATATTTAGAATCATTGGGTACAAATTATCTAATAATTCTCATTTTATTATATTCTAAAAAGATAAATTACCTATGTTAAAAAGATTAGTTACCAAGTGAAAACCCAAAATGGTAAAAATAAGAAAATTTAGAAGTTAATGAACAAAGTGATTAAAAATTTTCTTTTATTATATGTTGTATATGTTTCTAGACAATATAATCCATTCACCCCATTAATTATCAATATTGTATCCACTTCAGGTAATATTAAACTCTCAATAGTGAGTACTTTTCAATATTTACAAAAATGCCACTCCTTCTCAATTATAAAAGGGCACTCACTCCCCTCACTTCTTCACACCACCCTAGCAATTTGGATAGAAATATATCTACCCAAATAACTTAAAATTTTCCCTCACCTTATTCTAGAAGCCTTATTTTAGGTATAAATCTATCCTAGGAATTATTTTTTGAAAACCTAAGAATGATACCGAAAGAAGAGGTAACATTCTTCAATGAGTGTTTTTAATTGGCTTCCTTCTCCACCTCCATCATTTTTTTTACAAAACCATTATTATATAATAAAATATTTATATTATATATTTTTATATATTTTTATGATAATGGAGTGACCTACAACCATCTCCACTTCCAACAAATGGGTTACAAAATGATCATTCGTTTGTATGGAGGTCTATCGTCTACAAATCGATGTCATTAATTTTTTCTATTAACACATCACATGGTTGGTTATAATGATAGATATAAATTATATATATATATGTGTGTGTGTGTGTGTGTGTGTGTTTGTGTGTTATATTTATAACATAATTATACATCTATAGTCATTATCTCATATATACCTTTTTAAATTTCTATTCTATATGGGGTATGATAACATCGATCGCGTGTATGGATAACTACAGCCACATGAAGTGATGTCATTCAACTTTAACTAACACTTAGAAAATAAGGTTATATGTGTAACATCTTAACTTAGGGTCCACTTTTCCCATACCCTTACTTAGTGGGTCACAAGTCTTCCAGAACGCCTCCTTATACACCAAAGGTTGTCGACTAACAACAAGGGTGTAAAGGTGGTATGGTGGGGAGACTATACCCTCTTATCAAAGTGGATGAATATATAAAAAAAATATAAAAAATAAAATAATCATATATATACATAGAAATAATCAATAAACTTTGGAAGCATAATTAAATATTCATAATAATTAAGCGGCAAAAGATAATAACTGATCAACTAAAAATATATATATCAAAAGACACGTTGGAAGTGTCATATACATGGATGAATGGAATGATAATAAAAAAAATAGTAATAGGGGAAATACATACACCAACATTATATACAAAAATACAAAAATAAAAAAAATCTACAACACTAGCATCTCGATTTAATGCTCATTCCTCTGCTCTTAAGCTCCAACTATAAGCAAGAATATCAATAACATGCAGCAGGGCCTTTACCCTTATCAATACCTATAGTCAAATAATATTCTCGAGTACCAAAGACAGCTTGAGTAGGGTGTGATATAAAATCTTAGTAGGCCACCACCAATGGTTCCTAGTCATACTCTGAGTAGTGCTCATAATAAAATAGTGTACAGGTATAAGAATAATTGGAAGACAGGGATGAAATAATAAATAAACATCCAGCATAGGTTCTTAAAGGACACCTAATGAGTCTACCTACTTTGACATGTTGTCAGGAGAAATTTATTAACATATCACTATATATATAGTATATTTGTATATTTAATCCACCTATATGAGCCAATTACGTGCAGATGTAAGTATCCATGCACATGGAATACTAGTTACTGGATAAACCGGGGCATAACACAAACATTCATAACCAGTCTAACAAACCTATAATCTCAAGCAATAGGGTACATACCCTACATCCAAATAAGAGTGTGAGACATCATTCAATACACTCAGTATGGTGAGGGATCCATCATGTTATCACTCAAACAATGGAATGTGTCAGGTAAATCCCATCATCCTAATAGTGTCAATGGTGTGAGATGTCATACTAAACACCTGATGTAAGGGAATTTGATTCCCTCATGTTCAACCAAACCCTTACCATCATATCACATCTCATATCAAGGTATGTTATATTTATGATATAATTCATGAGTCATTACCTCTCATTCATCTCAATAATCATGCTCAATACAAATAAGACTTCACAATTCAATTTCTTATATTTGACTAAATATGAATACGTGTTGTCATACCACCCTTATAAATCATTCCATTTAATTTAAATCAAATAGTTCAAATAGTTTTAAGAAATGAAATCTATGTTCATTATACATTTAACTTAATCAATCCATTTAAACAACAATTCATTTAATAAAGCTCATTATGTTTCTTAGGAGGTGACAGAGTCAAAAAGAAAATTTTCTACATGGGAAATTCCACGTATAGGTCGATCGAAATTCCTAAGAGGTTATTTGGGTCATATTAACATTCATATATCAAATTAAATCCCATTTAATAGTGTATCCAATAGTTAAATAGGCATTCTGGGCAATCAAGTGATTAGATACAAGGGACAATTCAGTTTGGCACACCCAAGGGGTGTCCATAAATGTGATGAACCACCTCTAAACCCCCAAACAAGATTAAATAGGTGTGTATTATAGTAAAAGGATCAATTAGACATGTAGAAGTAAATATAAAGGTGATTCTCTAAAAAAACTACTGTGTGGCATAACGACATAGCTACAGAGCATCAAAACTAAAATGGAAAATGATGAGACCACCTACATCAAGGCTGTAGACAACAGCTCACTTGATATCGGCCTCAGATTCTGAGTAGGTTGGAAGAGATCTGAGAAATGGTCCAATTCCTTAAAAATATGGAAAATGAAATTGAACCTAAATATCATGATTTATCCAAATAATAAATTAGATAGGATGTAAGATATTATAATATCTTACTGAGACAGGTCCAATGCTTCTGATATATTGTGAATAGGACATAAGAAGAAAGAGTTAGATCAATGCCTAGGTTGTGAGGATCTTGATCCATGGGAGTATAAAATAGGAGTCCACTACTATAAATAATAAGGAAGAATAAGAAAAGGGTGAAAATAATTAATTAGGGGCAAAATTTTAATTTCACCCCAAAACATAAGGGTGCACAGTTTAGGCACACAGTTTGTAAACCATGCAAAAAGTGTGTGCAAGTCACTAAAATAAGGGGGAATACAACATAGTTAGGTGTTTTGTTTATATAAACATGAAATAACCATTCAAAAAGGATATGTTCCAAATCTCAACTGCACCACATAGATGTTCTGTAGAGATCACATGGATTCATACAAACAGTGTAGCCTAAAGGTTCCCACTGTCTGCAACTGCATGGTTTTAGAAAAATTGTGTGGGCTGGATGGTGCAGTTTTCTCAAACCATTTAACCTAGTATTTTCTTCCCATTTTAGGGATCTTGGATTATAATGATCCTTGGACACACCTGATACCACCTTGACTTGATTAGGTATCAATATTAGGGTTATTTATGGGATTTAAACAAAAAAATATTTATACCTTCACAACAGGACTGGTCAGTATAACCTTCCCTCCTTAAAATAACTCATCCGCATTTTGGAATTTTGAGGGTAAAGATGTATCATCAGAGAAAAGCTCTAGCCACTAAGCTCGTATATCATCTTCACATTCCTAGGTCTCATTTTGTACCAAGTCGTGCTACTATATCTCCCTTACTAAAGGAATTGACCTACCTCGAAGTGTCTTCATGCTTCAATCCACTATACACATTGGTTTGATCCATTTAACAACCTCTAAGGGTCCAACAAACCATGGTGAGAGCTTACCTTTCTTTCGAATATGTTCATTCCCTATCCTGGGTGAGACTCATAAGAAAACCTGGTCTCCGACCTAAAACTCAAGAGGTCATCGGCGTCGGTTGGAATATGACTATAGTATAGACTAGGATATCAACATGTGATTTTTGATCTCTTAGACCTTCTCTGTAGTTCCAAACAATAGATTTTGTCCAATCATAGATTCCATCCCGACCACAATCCGTCATAGAGGTGAGTGGAAAGGCCTACCATAAAAGGCTTCATAAGGAGCCATCTCAATGTTTTCCTGAAATCTATTATTATAAGAGAATTACATAAGGGGAAATTATTTGTACCAGGAACATCTAAAGTCAAGGACACATGAATTTATCATGTCCTCTATTATTTGGATTATACACTCTATTTGTTCACTGTTCTGTTGGTAATAGGCCTTACTCAGTAGCACCTAAGTATCCAAGGCCTTCAACAACCCCTAGCATAAACATGATGTGAAATGATATTCTCTATCAAAAAAGATATAATGAGGATCTATATGAAGACATATATCCTCCCTAACATAATACATTCCTAGATCATCTACCTATAAGGTATCTCGCATAGGTAAGAAGTGTGTGACCTTCACCAAATGATCAATGACAAACCACACTGTATTATTTCCATAAGGTGGCCTAGGTAAACCAGTCATGAAATAAATTGAAACATTGCCCCATTTCCACTCTAAAATAGACAATAGCTATAAAATTCCTACTAGTCAATGATGTTATACCTTCACTTGTTGACTAGTGGAAAACCGAGTGATGAATCCAGAAATCTCATATTTTATAACAGACCACCAATACTGGCGTTGTAGATATCGATACATTTTGGTGATGTTGGGGTGAATTTCACGTGTTGAGGCATATAATTCTCACATTAGAATCCCTATGATGTAATCTAGATCCCATACACACCAATGTAATAGTAATGTATCATCTTCATCCATGGTCGAACCTCAAGATGTATCTTCATCTGGAATTATTTCCCTTAGGACAGGGCCCTTAGGATTAGATAACTACCTCATTATTTCCCATTCAAGAAGAGTATAGGTCACTACTTAGGATGAGAGGATAGTATGACTATCATCCTCCAAAACCTCAACATTAATCTATGAGAATAAGATAATGAGATTCCATTCACCACTGGATTCCTAAACCACATGTGTCTGAGTTTTCAGGCTTAGAGTGTTGGCTGCAACATTTCCTTTACCTAGTGTTTAGGAAAGCTAGAAATCAAACATCTCTAGAAAATCAACCCACCTATGCTACCCTAGATTATGATCCCACTGTGTGAAGATATACTTGAAGATTTTGTGATCAGTGGACACCAAAAATCACTATCCAAGTAGGTATCGTCTCTAACAGTGTAAGGTGTGAACTATATCAGCTAGCTTGAGGTCATGTGTTAGTTAATAACACTTGTGAGGCCTCAATTGATGAGACTCATATATGATGACTGACTTTTCCTACATCAAAACAACGTTAGTCCCAATACTTTATGCTTCACAGTATATAGTATAACTCATGAATGACTCTAGTAGAATCATTATTGGTACTAAATTCAAACAACCCTTCAACTCCTGAAAGTCTACTTTACAAACTTATGCTAGTATTAATTTTACACCCTTCTTTTTCAAGATCATAAGTGACACTAAAAGATGTAAGAAATCCTATATGAAGAATATGTATTATCTTTCTAGCCCCAAGAAACTATATATGTCAAAAAAGGTCTTGGGATACTCTCAGGAAACTACAGATCTCACTTTATATGGGACTACTAAAACTCTTCACTCTGAGATAATGTAACCCAAGAAGTGGACTTTGTCAATAAAAAAGTGGCATTTACTAAGTTTATCATAGAACTAATGCCCTCTTAGTGTAATCATAATGATCTCACAATGGGTTACATGGTCATGTATAGAGTGTGAATACAAAAATATGTTATCAAAAAATACTACCACAAATGAATCTAGATATGGGTGGGAAACCTGATTCATAAGATCTATGAAGACAACATGTGTGTCTGTTAGTCCAAACGGCATGAAAAAGTACTCATATAAACTATATCATCTTATGAAAGTTATCTGAGGAATGTACGAAGCCTTGAAACACACTTGATGATATCATAACCTCGAATCTATCTATGAAAAAACTTTCACTCCTTGGATATGATCAAAGAGACCATCTATTATAAGAAATGGATATCAATTTATTATTGTGAGTAGATTCAAATGATTGTAATCCACACATAGTTTGAGGGTACCATCCGAATTCTTAATGAAATGGACCAGCAAACCCCAAGGGTATGTGCTGGAGTGCATGAAGTCTTTATCCTCCATATCCTCAAACTATTTCTTGATCCCTAGAAGCTTCTTAGGTGCCATACTATAAGTAGGAATGGTCAACAGTGCTGCTCTTAGCACAAGATCAATGGTGAATTCTACTTCTAACACCTAAGTTAGACCATAAAAATTATAAGTAAATACATCTATAAAACTCTCCACTATAAGAGGAAAAAAAGTGGGTTGTATACCCTAGTCATCCAATAAAAGACTTGTGATTTGAGCTATCACATTACCCAACCTCTACTTCTCAGGTCCTTCTCATGTCTCACTGATATCGCATTCTTCCTTATGCAAGTGTCTAACACCCTTTGGTGATGTAAACTCCACATTATGATGATAGAATTAAATAAGTTATAGATAGGGAACTAACCTATCAATCCTGATTATTATGTCAAAACCCATCATGTTGAGGAAATAAGAATTTCATATGAAGAGATATATGCTCATCTCAAGAGGAAAATATTTACAATAGTGAATTTCCTCTGATTGAATTCCTAATGGGGTATCTATCATCATAACTCCATGAAAGTGTCAAATATTGAGGTCCATACTTCCCATAACAGTCTCAAATATAAAAGAGTGATACATGACCATGTTAAATAAATAAGACACTAAAGTGGAGGATACTAGAATAGTACCTCATACAGTAGAAGTTTTGGAACTATGTTCCTCTAGCATAGGCTGGAATGCATGTAACTAGCTTGTACCATGACCCTAAGTCACTGCATGACTACCTTGAGAAGGCCTACTCTATTGGTGCTGATAATTATAAGCTTGACTACCTCTACATCGATCTCCACCTTAGCCTGATTGATTGGTGGTATTCCAGATGCCTGTATTTCATGATACTACTGGTCCCACTCCTAATCATGGAGTAGATGTAGATCCCCAATTTCTTGGAACTGAAGTGAAATCCCTTAAAAAGCATTGGATATTCCCCACCCTTCCACAACCTCTACACTTTTCCAGATCACACAATAACTGAGGATTCGTGTGTCCTAGCATGTCGCACTAGTGAAAGATCAAGAAATTATCTGCACATGGGGTCTGACTGCTGCTACCTCCACGAGTATCCTCAAAGAATCTATTTATCTTAGAAGAAGGGACACTAGCTCTAGGTGTTGATCCACCCTGACTTTTACCCATAGCTCCCCAAAATTTCCCCTCTATAATAAGAGTTTGGTTGACAATTTCAGAAATCGTTGTCAACCTGAACATGTTGACCAGTGATTGGATGGCATATTCTAGCCCATCTTCGAATCGCCTAGAAGTCATAAGGTCATCACCCGATAGAGTAGGAGTGAACCGCTGCATCTTAGTGAAATGAGAAAGGTATTCCATAATTGAAATACTCCCCCAATGTAGGTTCATGGATTCACTATCTCTATCATCTCTTAGGGTTTGGGGAAATAAGTACCACTACAAAAATGACTTTAACAGTGCTAGAATAAGACCTTATCAATGTTAAAAAAAATCTGATAATTAGAGCATAGTTAAAAGCCCAAAACTTTTATCAGTGCCAAAAAATCAGTATTAAAGGCACCCTTTAACAATGCTAAAAATAACTATTAAATGGGTCCATTAAAAAAATTTAGCATTGTTAAAGGGGGAATTTAAGAGCTCTTTTTTAGAACTCATAAAGGCAGTGTTGTTAAAGGGGGTAAAATTATATTTTTTCGGACACCTATGAGATTGGCCACTTTATCTGCACTTCCATGACCCCTTTAACAGTGCCTCACCCCCCTTTATTAGAGATTTTCACCACACCAACCATTTTATCATCACTTTACGAATTTTTAGGCTCATTTGTTCTTGCCTATATTCGAACCCTGCACCTCTCCTTTGAAGATGGAATGCCTTTACCACTACACCGTGTTATTTTTCTACCTATTTAATGATATTTATTTTTATTTATTTATATAATTATTTATATAATTATTTTTAAATACAGTAGTCAAATAAATGTGTTTGTTTATATTTATTTAAATATATTATATATTATATTCATTTATATATACAATAATATAATATAAATAAATATCTATTTATTAATACACACACATATGTATATATAAACATTATAAATATATTTTTATAATGTAAAAAATGGTTAGATATTGTTTTAAATATATTTTTAGAATATATATTTATTTATATATATTAGAATATACATTTTTACATTAATTATTTGATATATGTATTTATATGAGTGATTTATTATAAGTAAATATAATAAAAATGCATATATTTAATTATAAATGAAATTTTGTTGTGAAAAATGATAAAATTTAAAAATAATAATATCAATATGAATGTAATAACTAGGAATAAATTCAATCCCCACTAAAAAAGTGAAAAAAAACCCCTTAAAGGAGGATGAAAATCCATTGAATGATAAAAAAAATGGGGTAACCCGACTAAAAACATAGTTTTTGTGGCATTATGGGCATTTTTTGGCCCCAAAAATGTGACAAAGGTTTACCACTATTACTAAGGGAATAGAGATCATCGTAGGCTTTGATTTGATATGTGGTAGATCCCAAATGGACTCTTGGATCAAAAGTTATTGTCATTTGAAATTTGAGCTATGTTTTCAACTTATTTTTGATATTTTATTAATTTTTTTATTTTTTTATCTAGAAATTGATATTAAATTACAATTACTCAGTAATAATAAGAAAATTTTTAATTAAAAATATTTTTTATGTTATTTTATAAGCGATTTTCACTAAATATCTTATATATTAAGTGAAAATTATTATTTTCCTTATCTAAAACATATTTAAAAAATATATATAGGTTATTTATATCAATATAAATATATTTATATCCTTATATTTTTTAATGAAATATTGTTTTTAATTATACTTTTCTCAACACTTCTAAAGAAGCACTGATAAAGAGGGGTTTTCATCATTGCTTCAAAAAAGCATTGATAAAGGGTGGGCCTTTATTAGTGATTATAAAAAAGCACTCATAAAGGCCCCCCTTTAACAATTCTTTTTTAGCACTGTTAAAGACCCCCTTTAACGGTGATAATATTGCATTGTTAAAGACCCCCTTTAACATCGCTTTTTTTAGCACTGAAAAATGGTTTCTTTAACAATGTTTTTAGCTAGCACTGTTAAAGCACTAGTATTGGATTAACCCAATTTTTTAGTAGTGAAGTAATCATAGATGATCATCTGGAAGTCAGCCCAGACCATATCACGATGTTGATCTGCCTGGGTGATAACATATTACCACCTCTTGGCTAAATCATGCAATATATACACAACTAGTTTGACCTTATTATTTAAAGTCATTTCAAGATGCTCAAATATAGATAAGATATCCTTTAGCCAAAACTTTTTAATGTGTGGTACTCCATCCCCTATAAAGGAGGGAGGGTGTTTCTAATGAAACTCCCAGGTCAACTCTACCATACTCAAGGTAGGTAAAACAACTCATTGCATGGAATATAACATACATATGAACCCTTATCAGAATAGGGTTTTAGTGCCCATATTGTGAAATGGAAGAGGTTCCACTGGTGGCACTGTAGGAGGAATCACTGGTAGCTCAGGGCTTGCCACCTCAGGAGCATGGTCATCACCGCCTTCTGGGTGCACAACTGAACAATGTCATGGAGGAATAATAACACAATTCCAAATACAAGCCTCATAAGATATTTAAATAATTTAAGAGATTGTGGATAGAAAAAATTATAGGTATAAATTCTTCCTATAGAAATGATCACGCCTCTCTGTCTGCTCATCAAGCTAGGTCTAGTTAGAATAATAGACCATAGTAGTCCATAAAAACTTAAGATACACATATCTACCCACTAATAAGGCTGAGTTTAGGTATGAGTCTTTGTTTCTAATGTAAATGATATCTATTGTTATTTTATTAATCATTTTCAATTAAATTTTCTTCTTGTTCATGTTTTTAAATCACTTTAAGGTGGTTGAATTAGATAAATTACCATTCTTGAACCATAAGGTCTAATAGTCCTTATGAACCGAAATATAGAATCCACTTAATCCACACCATAACACATTCCAGCCCATGTGACCAATGGTCCATCGCTCAATATTCAATAGTTGACAGTTTAAGGTGTCTACTTTAATCTATTCAGAAAAACAATATTAGGTTAAGGATGAAACTTTAGGTATTAATTATGTTTTCCCATCCCTAAAATAAGTGTCAGTACAATTAAATATATATTCAAGGAACTATCAATATGAAATAGGAAAATTCATGGTAAAATTAAACATGGAATGGAAAAATTCATGAAATACTAATCTTATTGTGCCTATAGTGATGCATGGAATGAAATGCCCTCATTTCATAAGAACTAGGTAAAGAAATTATCATTCCAATAATACCAATTTCAATAAAATCATGACTCAAGTGTGTCTCCCAATGGTGAAGTCGTATCAACTATAAATGACATGATCAATAAGTACAATTTCCCTTCCCAGGTAATTTGGGTTTTCCGTATACATTGGTTAGCTACATCCAAGAACATAGTCAATTTCCAACCCCTTTAACTCATAGTCTCATGTTTAATGCCCAAATAGTAATATAGAGGAAAAATAAACCCTCTTATTCCACATTGTAACATCCCGAAATGGGGTCCACTTATCTCATTCCCCAAGCCAGTGGGTCACAGGGCCTCAAGTGAGCCACCCCGTACACTAGAGGCTTCTGACTAGCAGTGATGGTGTAAAGGTGGTGTGGTGGGGAGACTATACCATCTTATATGAGTGACATAATGGAAACAATCGATAAATATAAACAATATCAAAATAATATATATAAACATACATAATCAATAAACTAAGGCAGTGTAATTAAAACTTTAGAATAATTAAGCAGTGTAAGATAATAAATGATCAGCTGAATGAATATATATCAAAATCCATGTTGGTACTGTCATATACGTGGATACATGACATGCTAATAAAAAAATGGAATAAGGGACATTCATACACCAACATTATATATAAAACTAAAAAAATAACAAAAGCTGCTACACTAGAATCTTGAGAGAATACTCAGTACTCTGTTCCTAAGATCTAACTATAAGAAAGAATATCAACTACCTATAGTAGGTCTTTTCCCTTATCAATACATGTATTCAAATAATCTTCTCTGGTACCAAAGGAAGACCGAGTAGGGTTTGAGATAAAATCTCAATAGGACACCACAAATGGTGTCTATGTGTAATTCGAGTAGTGGTCATAAATAAATAGTGCAAAGGTATAATCCAAAAAAGAAAACAATGCTAACATAACAAATAACCAACCCGCTCAGGTTCTTAAAGGACACATTGTGGGTCTACCTCCTTCGACTCATTTCTAGGAGAAATGTCAGATCATGTCACTATATAAATATAGTAATAATAATATATATATATATATAGTTTTATATTTCATCCACCTATATGAACCAATTACGTGCAAATGTAACTGGACACATACCAGGAATACTAGTTATTGGACGTATTGGGGGATAACTCAGACATCCATGACCAGTCTAATGAGACTATAAGCTCAAGCAATAGGGTACATTCCCTACATCCTATTAAGAGTGTGAGAAGTCATGAAATACACTCATTATAGTGGGCGAGACATCATGTCATCAATTGAACAAAGTAACATGGTGTGTAAATCCCATTGTCCTAATAGTGTCAATGGTGTGAGATGTCATACTCAACAACCGATGTAATTAATCATGACTCTTTCAGGATCAACTATTCCCTTACCATCATATTAGAGCCTATATTAAGTTGTATCATATTTATGATATAAGTCATGAGTTATTACCTCTCATGCATGTCAATAATCATGCTCAATATAAATAAGGCTTCACAATTAAATTACTTATATTTGATTAAACGTGAATAGGTGTGGTCAATCCACCTTTATATATCATTCCATTTAATTTAAATAAAACCATTAAATTAATTTTAAGAAGGGAAATCACTTTGAATTTTCCATTCCACCTGATCAATCCATTTAAACCATTGAAACATGGAAATGCAATTAGTAAATCTCATTAGGTCACTTAGGAGGTGACACAATCACAAAGGCATTTTCCAACATGGGTAATTACATGTATAATTTGAGCCAAATACCTAATAGGTTATTTGGGTCCTATTAACATTAATAAATAAAAGAAATTTTCATTTAATAATCTATCCAATAACAAAATAGGCATTCTAGGAAAATAACTACAGGGGACAATTCGGTTTAGCACGTCCAAGGGGTGCCCATAAATGTGATCAACCACCTCTAAATCACTAAAAAATATTCAATAGACATGTATTAATTTAAAAGGATCAATTAGAAATGAAGAAATAAAACGTTGATAATAAGAAAAAACCATCATGTGGCATAATAATATAGCTACAGAGCATCAAAAATAAAAGGGAAAAGGACAAGACCACCTAACTCAAGACCTTATATGAATCCTTGCTCGATATCAGCCTCATATTTGGAGTAATTTGAAAGATATATGAGAAATGGTCTAATTCCCTAGAAATAGAGAAAATTATCTTTCGCATAAATATCATGATGGATTCAAATAATAACTTATATATAAGGTAAGTGACTAGAAGATCTTAATGCAATATCCCCAATGCTTCTGAAAAGTCATGAATCAGACATGAGATGAAAGAGTTAGATAAATGGATTGTTTGAGAGGATTTTGGGCCATTGGAGAAGAAAATAGGAGGAAACCACTAGAAGGAATATGGAGGATGAAGAAAAGGGTTAAAAATAATTAATTATGAGAAAAATTTTAATTTCACCCCCAAATATAAGGGCACACGGTTTACGCATATGGTTTGAAAATCATGCACAAGTCACTGCTATAAGGGGGAACACTGCATAGTTAGGTGAACAATTTATCTAACCATGTGAAAACCATGAAAAATCACTTCATCCCAAATCTCAGCTATAATGCATGGCAGTGCTCCTAGGCTCTCATGTTTTCAGAAAAATCGTATCGGCTATAGGTGATAACTATCTAAAACCACATAGTTTCATACTAACCGTGTGGGATGGGATTCAGGGTTTTCTTTAACCATGTGGCTCAGTTGTTTCTTCCCATTTCGGGGATCTAGGCTCTAAAAAAGACCCAGATGAACTTGATACCACCGTGAATTGATTAGGTATCAATATAAGGGTTATTTAGAGGAATTTAAACCAAAACAAAATGATTTGTCCCTTTGTGAGAAGACATATCATTACAATAATGATAAAGCTAATGTTTAGATGTGATATAAATGGAATAATTATGATATTCATGAAACATTATAATTCTGAAAAAATAATATATATATATATATATGTGTATATATATATGTATATTATTTTCTTTCTTTCCTTTTCACTCATCGAAATATGATAAAGTCATTTGTGGATGTGTGGACTACCGCCTCCATGAAGAAATGTGACTATTTTTCATCACCACACCACATGGATGATATATATAAGTATATTTTAAGAAATAATATGGAATATTTTATATTTTTTTCATTCTGTAATGATAAAATATTACTTACCTTCTTTCCATAATGATCATTTAAAAATGTAAACGTTACTCATGTATGTGTATGGCATATCGCTACCATGATCATAACGCCGGTTCATTTTTAATAACAATATTTTATGATTAGTTTTAAAAGTATAATTTATGTATAAATATGATAATTATTTCATTATTATTATTATGGAGGTGTTTATATAATTTCCACTTTGACCATAGTTAACCTACTAAAGTCATTTTTGACACAAGTCAAATATGGTAAAAACATCCAACATAAACCTAATTGATTAAGTAATCATATATAACATGGTAATAAGTGAAATAAAATGAATAATAAACATGAAAATGTTTCTTAAGAAATTAAATAATTAACATATGTTTTTTATTCAGGAAGATATAGAACTAGCGTGACATATCGAACTCAAGATAAGGGTTTTCTCATCTCACTTTTATTTCTATGAAATATATTCCATATTCACCACTTATTTTTGTTATGTGGTGTATATACTTCCCATGAATTTATTTTTTTTGTTAATACCCATAAATTTATTGGGTTTTATATATCCATTTTAATATCTCTCTTTCATGGGGTTTATAGTTTCAAGGTTTCCAAAGTGCTAAGAGATTCTTTTCTCAATTTACTTTCTTTGATACATATGTTGTGTTATACACCTATATTATTTTATGAGGTGTATATACTATCCCATTAAAATTTTATATCTTGAATCTAATTATTTTCATGATTTTATAAGTTCCATTTAATTTTATTCTTTCATGGGGATTACAATTCAATGTTACCAAAGTGGTAAGAGTCTTATGTTATAATGTCATCATTTATTAGGACTGCTTATGATTATGCTTCAATAATGATATCCTATGAAACATCTCTCAATAAACTCATGAATTTTATTATCTAATTGTTATTCTATAAATTTTCAAGTAATATCACCATTTTTTACAATTTGGTACTTAATATAATTGAAAAATGTTTTTAAGAAAACTTATATTCATTTATCTATTTGGTCAAAAATATGTTTTCTTCCAAAACCATGTTTTCTAAAACTATTTTCAAATATGTTTTTAACCTTTTAAAAATGATTTATTAAATAAATTTACACCCATTTTTTATTTTTATAAGTTATTTTCAATGGAGTCTTATTATCTATTTTATAACCAGGGAAATTTCCTAACCTTTTATAGTGCAAGAGGAAAGTTCTTTTAACTTGTACGATATACAAACATTTACTCACTATCATGAATAGTATTTCATTAAAGATTATATTTTAGGTTTAAAAGGAAAATTTTAAATAATATTTTTCCTAATATTTTTTAAATTCATATTTTTTAAAAATGGTTTTGAAAGAAAAAGAATTTTAAAAATGTTTAATGTTTTAAAAAGTTATTTTTAAAATGCAATGGATATTTTCCTCTAGAATGTACTTAATTATTTTTTAATTGTATTTAAAATAATCAATTTCAACAACCCTTATATTAATTATTCTCTAATTGGAATATTTTTTATTGAAACCATCCTCATTATTTCTCTGTATGGATTAATATTGTTTCAAAGAGATTATCATGGAAACTGTTTCCTTTCCACGGGTTAACTAAGTCATGAAAGGTATAATGATTGTTTTTATGAGTTTTATGATGATATTAAATCCCATTGTACTTTATTCGTGTTTTGGTTATTGAATATTACTTATATGATGGGGCATCCCAGATAGCTCCGAGTGAGCCCATTACAACTTATATGATGGGGCAGCCCAAATAGCATCAGGAGAGCCCGTTATAGCTTATACAATTGAGCAGCCCAAATGTCATCTGGTGAGATTCTTACAACTTATATTATGGGGTTTCCTAGATAGTTCCAGGTGATCCCATTAGAGATTATATGATGGGTAGTCCAAGATAACATTGGGTGATCCCATTATAGCTTAAATGATGGGTGCACCCAAACAACACTCTAATGCATTGGGTAATGATTATGTTCTCTAATGATATATATTAGAAGTTGTTTGAATGGTTATTCCCATTATAAGGGTTCTATAGGGGTTCTATATGTCTTTTATGATGATGATGTTCTAAGATACCGATATGTTTTATCTATGTTTTACATGGGTTTATAATGTTTTATTTGATCAAGATTGATATCTCATGGCTTTTGATTATTGATTCTTATGACTCTTTCCTTTGTTACAAACTTATTCCATGTTTCATGATTTATGATTCAGGTATTGATGTGTATGAGTTATTTTATGATTCACTCATGCACTCTGATTATTTTTCTATGACTTTATGAACACCTTATGTTCAATAATGACATTAACTTATTAATACTTATGTTTACCCTTACTGAGCACTTGAGATCATTCTTCTTATGTTTCTTTTTTCCTAGGTTATCAAGAAATGATGTTGAATGAAGTGTGTCTAGAAGGGATTTCACGTTCATAATTATGATGACTTAATGAAAAATAATAAAATCCATGTTAAGTGGAAGAAATTATTTTTTAACAACTTGGGTATTATTTATTTAAGATTTTTTCCAAGTTTTATAAAAATATAAACCAAAAAGTTCCATTAGAATGTAAGTGATCAAATTTTTCCTTTTTATGTTCTAAGGTTTGGATCGGGAAAAATTGGGTCACAATAATTGGTATCAAATCCAGAAATGTAAATTTTATGATTTCATCATAGAATCTAGGTGTGTGGGTTTTGGTTTATTATATATGAGGTCTCCATTTCAAATTTATCCATATAAGACTGGTTGGATGAGGTTGAGATAACTTTCATTTTGATCCATCATCAGAAAAATCAGTGGGTTTCATTGGTTGTTATGATGTTATGTGGAATAGTGAGGTAGTGTTGGTTATTATTCATTTGAGATCAAAAGGAGTCAAATGTCTCATTTCAGAAGTTTTGAGACCAGTTTTGAGTAGAGTTCCTTTATTTTATTGTGAAGGCATCCATTTTCCATGATTCTATTACCCTTTTAAAGGGAATTTTTAGTGTAAAAGGGTTCGAGATCCATTTCAAGACCCTTTTGTGATATTCTTCATACCTGTTTCCTGATGAGTAAGCAAGGGTGAAGAATTTAAAGGAGGATTTCAATCCAAGGATATAGCTTTAGGTCACCCAGTTTATGCTGAGGATATATCCTAATGTGATGGTGATAGTAGAGGTTATTAAGAGGAGACTGGCCAAAACCAAATCATTATGAGATGGGAGTTGTTAGGATTTCTAATGAAGCAAAGTTGTGGTCTGAGGTTCCTAGTTGCATTAAAAGAAGATATTTCAATGAGTTTGGTGTAGATATTAGAATTAATTTTATTTCTCTAGTAGTGGAGTCTCTCAAAACTATGCCAAGGGATCTTATGCATGTTTTTCTTATGGAGGATGAGGTAATCAGTGGAAAGATTGATCGACCCTTCTGAGCAGTTAGCATGTTCTAGGTCAAATTTTTAGGTAGCTTTATTCTAGGTAGTAGTAAAATGGTGCTCTAATTTGAGATTAGTAGATAGGATAGGGGCGGGAAGAGTGCATCCTTGAGATGCTTCTCATCCTCAGAGATAAGAATGCAGCCATGGAGGTGGTCGTTAGTAGGATCAGTAAGTCCATTGATCAAGTCTTGGCCAACATTGTTCATTATTAGTTCTAGTACTAGTCAAGCTAGATGTATTTTGAGGTACCATTTTCTTGTTTTCTATATGGTTGCATGATTTGTTTGATTTGGGAGATACACACTTTTTTGTATCACCTACCCTTTTCCATGATTTGGAACTTGAGGTAGAGAGGCTTTAGTTCCCTTTCTATTGACTATGTAAGTTGGATCCCAATCTGAATTGTATAAAGTATGTAGAGACTATGGGCTAGTGCTAGGTTAGCACTATTCTCCAGGATATGACCTATGTTTAGGGATATAATCGCATGAAATCACCCTTGGTATGGATTGGTTGTATTCAGTGCATACTATCTTGTATTTATTCAGGATACAATTTTTTTTCTATGATACCAATGTAGAGATAGTCATGTTTTTTGGTTAGAGGGACCCTCAAATGGGTTGTAGGTTTGTTTTTTCCTTATCACCCATGATCGAAGAGTTGATGATAAACACATCGTAGGTTTAACAGTTAGTGTTTCCTAGGGTTTTATAAGATCACCCTTATGTTTTTTCAGATCTGGTCATAGTGTTACCCCCTCGACTAGAGATCAAGTTTTGGATTGAGATATATCTATGAATGTCTTCTATCTTGATGTTTGTGTATAGGATGAAACCTTATGAGTTGGAAGATATGTGATTATAGCTCAATGATATGTTGGAGTGAGGGTTTTTTGGCTAGGTGTGTGACCTTGGGGTGATCATGTTTTGTTCATAAAGAAGGATTATGGTAGTTTTTACTTCATATCAATTATAATCTCTTAAAACATGTGACAGTGAGGAACCACTATCTTCTTCCATGTATTGATGATTTATATGATAATTTTAAGAGAGTAATTTGGTTATCAAAAATTGATTTGTGGTCAGGATATCATTAGATGAGGGTGAAGTATGAGGATATTCATAAGACCAATTTCAATTTTCATCATGGGTATTATTATTTCATTGGGATTTTTTTTAGTGTGATGAATCCTCTAGTCAGGTCCATGGGGTTGATGAACTCAATGTTTTGAGAGTTCCTGGATAAGTTCATGGGGGTTTTCATTGACAATATCCTTGTTTACTCAGTGACTAAGGAGGAGCATGCAGAGAATCTGGGTTCCATTTTGGGAGTTCTTATTTATGATAATAGGTTTACGAATTTGTCTAAGAGTGAGTTCTTGGATCATTATGTTCGTTTCTTAGGGAATTTCATGTACCAATAGGGGGTATTTGTGGACCCTTAGAAGATAGAGGTGGTTATGTCTTGGGAATCCTCCAAGATAGTGGAAGATGTGAGAAGTTTATTTGCTCTTATAGGTAGGTTCATAGATTATTTCTATTGGTTTTTGACTCCTATGAAATCCTTGACCTAGAAGGATCATGTATTCTTGTGGATTGACCTGTGTTAGGAATATTTTGAGTATTTAAAGGAGAAGTTGTTCATTATACCCATCAATTATTTTATTGTAGAGGGAGTTTAGTTTGAGGTTTTATATGAAACATTTTGTATTAGATTAGGCTATGTTTTGATGAATTATTGATCAATTTTTTCTTTTATACCTCAGTAGTTATGACCCCATGAACATATCTATTCCATCTATGATCTTGAGAGGGAAATAATTGTCTTTTCTTTGAATTTGTGGCGACATTACCTCACTTGTGAGTGTTTTGTGGTTTTTACCAACCATAATAGCCTGAGTTAAGTATTATTCTAGCATTACTTCAACTTTTATCAGCATCAGTGGATGGAATTATTACAATATTATAAATTTGATATTTTTTATTCCATTAAATGGAAATGTTGTGGCCAATTCACTAAGATGAAATTCATATAATGATGTCGTCACCAAATATGAATATTCCTGAAGAGTGATGGAAGAACTCTCAGTGATGTGTCTAGATATGGGAGAGGTTTGAGGACGGGAATTTATTTTCTAGATGGCAGTGTGTTTGTACTTTGTATAGAAGGTGGAGTAGTCCTAGCTAGGGTATTTTGAGTTGGAGTTTTAGAGATACCAAGTTGTTTTTGGAGATTCCCCTGATGGTTGTTCTAAGGATTGACAACATCAGGAGTTGTTATAAGGAAGTATTTTCATTCATTTAGTGATGTGTGATATGGTTCACCATTATTTCCATATATCACCTTTGTTGGTACATCTCAGAAAGAAAAAGATGTACCAAACTTTGAAAGGTTAGTTTTGGTGGCCTGGGTTGAGGTTTGCAGTTACATAGGTTGTTTCTTGGTTTTTGGTTTTCCATAAGGAAAAGGATAAGAACTATGTTATTAGTTGTGGTATCCAACCATTAGATATTCCTTAGCAGATTTAGGATGACATCACAATGGAAAACATTACTAGTTTATCTTAAGATCAGTGGAGGTTTTATCGAGGTATTATCAAGAGGATGTTGTGCGACTCCATGGAGTCTCAAGGAAGATCATCTATGATTGAGATACTCATTTTACCTCCAAGTTTTGGAGAGGTATCTAGAATGATTTTTGCTATTAATTATTCCTTAGCATTGATTTTCATCCATAGAAGGACTATTGTACAAAGCAGACCATCTAAACTCTTGAAGATATGTTACATTCTTTTATCCTAGATTTTGGAGGGTTTTGGATGAGGTACCTACACCTGGTTGAGTTTTCTTAGTTTATAATCAACCGTTATTATGGTACCATTTGAGGATTTTTATATACAACCTTTCTATTCTCCATTGTACAGAACTAGGTTCAAATAGGTTGTGATTCTCTGGTTGGAATTGGTGAAGAATATGACATAAATGGTATAGGCAACTCACAAAAGGATTAAGGTAATGAAAGATCATCATAAATCCTAGGAAAATCATAGGAGGAGACCACTGTAGTTCAATATTAGAGGTCATGTGTTCCTAAATATTTATCCTTTTCATAGGAAGCAAATGTTTGGTCATGGTAGTAAGCTTTCTCCTCAGTTGGTTGGGCCTTTTGACATGTTGTCTCATATTGGAGTTGTGTCTCATAATATAGAAATTACCCCTAAACATGAGTAGAATACACAATTTTTTTCATATTTAGTAGCTATATAGTTATCTTCATGAATACTATCATTTCATCTATTGGGGTGAGATCGATATTGAAGATTATGCGAACTTTGAGGAGTGTCCTATATGGAACTTGGACCACCAAGAGAAGGTGTTTCATGGGCATTTCATTCCCTTGGTTTGTGTCTTGTGGTGGAATAGTGGTGTGTAGGAGGGTACTAAGGAACATGAGTTGCAGATGAACCCTCAAAACCCTGAGCTATTTGATGTTTAGACCTTTTCTTTTAACACTATTAGTTTTTTGATGTTGAACTTTTTGATTTCTAATATGGTCCCCCCCCCATTTCTTATTAGTAACCTTTATATCATTTAAGAGGTATATCCAATGAGATGGTGTTTATGAGCAAGTTATTTCTATTCAATGGATTTTAATATGTTTTCTCTAATTAGGTGGATAATATCTTATGATGGAGAGATCCTTGAGAGGTATCTCATGGGGTGGTTGTTTAGATGACCCCTTTTTGTTTTTTATTTGGGTTGGTTTTAGATTCTCAAGGATGAGAATACTTGGATAAGTATATTATGTAAGGTCTAGATCCATCTAGTATAAACCTTTGTGTGTTTTCAAAACATATGGTGCTTGGAGGATGTATGGAGCAAGTTTGGAGGTGTTTTTCTAATAAAAGATATAATCAGTTAGAGTTTCACATCATGAAGGTACAGTTCAAGGATTGGGTGAGAGCCTAAATCATGAACATTAGAATTAGCTATGTGAAGCCATCAAATACAAGGATGGATTAGCTATGTGAATTATTTTCTATGTGATTGAATGAAGTACATTAATTGGATACATAGATAGATCATCTATGTGAATTTTCTATGTGATTGATTGACTATGTGAGGATCAACTATGTGAATCAGCTATGTGATGAGATCAGATACATGGGAAAATTTAGCTATGTGAAGAATTCAGTTATGTGGGGAACTTAGCTATGTGGATAATATGGATATGTTGGTAATTCAGCTATGTGAATAATTTTTCTATATGGGGAATTTATCTATTTGAGACTTTATGCTATGCGGGGAAACAACTATATGGGTATTTTGGCTATGTGGTGCTTTTGCTTATGTGAAATATTCTACATGGATATTTCCACCAGTTTCGTGAAAAAATTCATGTGTTTCTTTCAGTGGTGATAATAAGGGCCTTCGAAGGAAATTTTTTTAAGGATAATTATATCATTGATTTTTTAAGTTGGATGAGGCTTTAGACATATCCTAACTCATGGAGTTTAATCAGATCCACACTAGTTGAAATTAAATATTTCACAATATGGAAATACAGATCATATTATGAATGCTGACTAAAAAATGAAGAACCTTTCCTTCATTCCTTCCTAGTTGAATTCTCTAAAGACCAAAAATTTTATAACCCTTCCCTTGGTATATGGAATCCTTCTATCAGTGTCTTGAGTTCTTTAGTGGAGATCCCATCTTGCGCACACCCCCTATTTTAGTGCAGTGAGTCACATTGATATTCTTTCTTACAGGTAAAGTATTTTTTGTTTTTCCTATTTATTTATGTAAAATTTTATGTTTGGAATGGATTATAAATTTGGATAGAAATAGAATTAACCTAAAAATATTTAACTAGATTAATAATAAATTGGTTTGCAATCACATGTTGTTTCTTTCTACCTTGATAATAGTTTGCCTCTTAATTTAATAGATTGTACACAGTATATTCTATGATTATGTAGTGTGATATTATTCTCATTTTAGCATATTTTTATTGATGTAATGTGTAAATAAAATTAATTTATAATTAATTTATAATTAATTTTATGAATAATAAAGAGGTATGTTTAATGAATCTGGTGTTTGTTGTAATTTGATAATGATCAAATTTATGTGAGTATGCATGTTTAATTTAATATGTAATTCTATTTCTTGATGAAATTTGATAAATAATGTGAATCAGGATGATTTTTATTGATGAAAATAATTAAGGGAATGTTAAAAAATTGTTATTCTAATGTTTATTGAAACTATAATGTATGCTTAGAGGCATGTTTAAATTATTTTTTTAATTAATTTAGTATCTTGTTACAACTTTATACCTTAGGTTTCTTGAATATGGATCCTATGAATAATGAACTGGTTAATTAAATAATGAATAAAAACTAGTTGTATGATAAAGATAATTGTTGGGGCCTTAGTATCATGTCTTCTAGAGAAGTCCTAGAGCCTTGAGTTTGGATCCATGGGAGTTTGATTATGTGTGAAAGTTGTATGCCTTGTTTTAGAACCTATATTTCCCTATTGGATATGATTTTTTTCTCCATGCTACATTTCTGATGTTCTCTGAATGTTATATAAGCCTCGTATGGATTATCTTGTGATGACTAATGTGATGTGGGCGGGGAGGCACAAATGATGTGGAAGCAGTTGACACCTGTGATGGAAGGATGCATTGAGATATTCATATGGGTGTCAAGAATGAAACCAGATATGATGGAACATGCTGAATTTGGGATTACCCGTTGATGTGGTAAAGTTATATTCTTTCTTGAAATAAATCTTATAGTCGGGTTACATATTTTATATTCATTCTTTTCCCTAATGATTAAGGCAGTTAGATGTGATTGGTTGCATGGTTCCTCTTGGTATTAGAATAGTATGGTTTTTGTAACATCCTCACTGGATGCCACTGAATGATGCCTCGATCTAGTGGGCCATATGGCCTCAAGCATGCCTCCCTATAAGCTAGAGGATACCGACCAACAATGAAGTTCTAGGGTCTATATATGGGTATATTATTCCCTATTGTTAGAGTGTAATATAGAGGTGAAATAAAAATAATCAATAGTATAAGAATAATATAAACCAAGACAAAAGATAACATCTAGAAGATTATAATAATAAATTATACAAAAATGGTGATGTGTGTAATATGATGATCATGTCATGTATCTATACAAAAAGGTAGTAAATACATGGAAATAGAAATCCCATATAGTACATGAATCAAAAGAACAAAAAATCTAAAAATATGTATCTCTAAATAGAATTATGGTTCTAGCTCAATCATATGATCCCTAATCCTATGAAATGATCAAATGAAACATCATAAAGTTTTTTCTTGCCCTGGTCTCTACCTGCATGCATGAAGTCTGCCCATGAACCCAAAGGAATCCTGAATAGAGTGTGAGATAACACTCAATAGGCTACCACCAACGGTGTTAATAATATGGTCAGTCTATGTATAAACAATGAAGCAATGTGTAATATATCACAGTTATAACAGTAATAAAAGTAAAGTGTCAAAATTAGATATGATCATATCCATACAAACATGTATCCCTATAAATAATAATTAGTCACCCTAAACAAGGGATAACTAAAAATCAAATATAAATAGGTTTAATACTTTCCAGTATAACAACTTAAACCAAATACCCATACTAGGTCAATATGTAAGCATAAAAAAATATCCACAATTACCAGACTATTTAATTAGTTGTATAACATATAAAAAATCCTACATTTTGTAATCCAGTGTCAGACCATGAAGGGTCATATCCAAGGTATAAAATACCAAGGCATCATCATCGAGTACTTGGAGTATCTCGATTGAAACTCAGAAACAACCTAGGTGGAGTCCAAGGAGTATGTCCAATGCAATTCCAAGCAATCTAGTTCCAAGGGGTAGCAATCCCCATATCATCCTATGGAATCAGGATCCAAGGAGTAGAAATATCCTTGGCATCCAATACCATAATAAATATAGATCCATGGATTATAAATTTCCATGGCATCCAATGGAATCAGGATTCAATGATATTGTCTAAGGAATCCACTGTCATTATCAATTCATCAATCACTATCATTCATAACTGATTAATTCTTCAAACCTATTAATCATTTTCCATATAAACTATTTATCCATTTTATTCATATTCAATCACATTCAAAGTAGGAAAAAACCTTCTTCTATCAATTCAATTCAATTCATTCCTTTCATTTACAAATTAATAGTTAACAAATGTTCTCATAGATGTAAATAATTCATCAAATTCTCATTAAGAATCCTAATAAATTTTTTGAGCTCACACACACCCAAAATGGTGGTATAACATGTATAAGATATAAGGGAGCACCCCATGGGTGGCCTAGGTTGAGGTTGGAAACCTCCAACCATCAAATTATTCTAAGAGGGAAACCTAAACAAGTTCCAATAAATTTAATCAAGGAGTTAAGTTGATTTTGGGGGCAATTTTGGAATGTCCAAAATGTGGAACAATGAAAAATAGGCTTATAAAACACCAAACTTTAAGGGAACAGTATATACCACCTACCTTATACCCATGGTAGGACACTCATCTAATATCAACCTATGATTTGGGTCCAAATTGGTAGAAAAATGATAACGGAATAATATCCTCAAAATATAGAATATAATCTTTCACCTAAATGGCATCCTTGATATGAAGACAAACGAATAATAAAACAAGGTGAATAATAAACTTACTGGTGCAGATCCAACGAGATGAACAATTTTTGAATCTGAGTCTGAATTGAGAAATGAGATCCAAGCTAAGCTTTTGAGCTTCAAATGGAGAGAAATGGACACTACTATATGCTATAATGAATAAGAGAAAAGGAAACTAGGTTTTAAGAAACATTAATTTCAATTTATAAATTTCATCCAAATAAACTAGGTTGCATGGTTTGGCCACACAGTTGGCCAAACCATGTGTCAACTATGCACCCTTCACTAACTAAAGGGGGAACCCTCATGGTTTATGAAAATGGATTATAAAACCATATGAAAACTACATGAAAGTCCTCTACTAAAAATTGAAGGTTCTTTTACATGGGTGGGTGGTCCTGGATGCATGATTTGGGAAAATCGTGCACCCTTTTCTTCTATCTATCCAACCCAGCATAGTTTCCTCAAACTTTGCAGCCTCAGTCACATAGTTTTTACTAATCATTCATCCCAGCAGTCTTTATCAAAAATTTGAGCTCTGGGATCTGAAAAATCCACAAACACCACCAAAACTACATTGACCTCATTAAGAATTTTCACTAGGTTATAACCAATAAATTAAACTAAAAATAAAGAGATTTATACCTCATAAAAAATAGGATCTCACAATCTCACCCCATAAATAAATTCATCCCCAAATTTCCCTTCTAATGTTGTTCAAGAATATCTTAAGAATAAATCCAACCAATGAGCATGTATATCATCCTCCCACTCCCATGTCTTTACCTATAAGTTGTTGTGATTCCATAACATCGGTACTAGAGGAAGTGACCAGCCTCAAAGAGACTTTGTGCTCTGATCAAAAATATATATAGGATACACCTTGAAAGAATATACATCAATAGCTCAACCTCATATGGATGTACATTATGAGAAGGTTATGAGTGATAATGGAATTGTTGAGATACATAGAAGACTTCAGGCATGGGTTGATACCTCTAAGGTAACCCTAACTGATAGGCTACTGACATAAGTCTCTCCAGAATCTTGAATAACCTAACATATTGTAGTGAATGATTTCCCTATCTCAAAATACATCTGGGTCCCAACCTTGTTTAGATACATAAAATATTTGATCCATGATCTCAAGATCTATATATATTCAATGGCGTTTGGCATCAGATTTATGTTTAGACTACACAGTATCCATATGCTTCTTGATCAACTAGACTTGCTTTGAAGTCTTCTACATGATTCGAGGTCTAAGTTGTGCTTCAAATCCCACCTCAAACCACCATAGGAGTGATAAGCATGAACTACCATAAAAATCATCATAATATTCCATTTGTGTAGTTTCATGATATCTTTTCTTGTAGGAGAACTCAACCAGGGGTATATGCCTCTCCTAAGAACCCCAAAATTGTGGATTCATGCAGTAAGTATGTCCTTTAGAACCTTTATAGTACACTTTGACTTGACATCAGTATGAGGGTGGTGTGGTATGTTAAAAATAACTTGTTTACCCAATTCCCTCTATAATATCTACCATAATTGAGATATAATTTGAGCATACCTATCCAATACAATAGTATGAGTAACCCCGCAAAGAAGAACAATCTCACTAATGTAACATCCCGAACCAAATTCCACTAACCAATTCTCTGAGCTGGTGGGTCACATGGCCTTAAGCATGCCTCCCCACATGTCATAGGATTCCTACTAGCATTGAGGTCCAAAGATGTGTCTGTGGGGAGACTATGCTTTCATTTCAGAGTGTAACACAATAGAATAATAATAACATTAAATGTAGGAAGCAATAAATCATCCAAAAAGAAGATAAACACCCAAGGAAGGAATATAAAAACAATTCCAAAATCAATCACATAATGAATGGTGTTTTATGTCATGTATCTAAAAAGTTGGAAAAAAGTTATACAATAATCATCACAATACATGTATCAAAATACCAAAAAGAGGAAAAAATGAACTATCCGAGAGAGCATCATAATCCTAGCTCGATCCTGTGATCTCTTTCTCCTAAGAAAAATCATATCAAACATCATATAGTGGGTTCTTTCCCTATTCCCTACCTAAACCCATGAAGTCTGTCTGTTTACTAAATAGTGACTTGAACATGGTATGAGATAAGACTTTGTAGGCCACCAGTAATGGTGTCTATAACAAATACAGTCTCTTTAATATAATATAAATGTGTGATAAATGTATATCATTTGTATATCTGTATTGAAAGTAATGTGAAGCAAGTTAAGTGGTACAATCATCCTACCAAGGCTCCTTGCAAACAATGGTTAAGCTCCCATAAACAAGGGAAACTGTAAAAAAAATAGGTTCAATACAATCTAGTCTAACCACTGTAATTTGATACCTATATTATCCATCCAATGGCCCGAAACCTTCATTTTTTATTGATTTTTGATAATCCACCTTTCAAGGGGTGAGGTGTAACCCTTAAAATGCACGTAGTCATAAGTATTACATGGCCCTATAGGCCTTAGAGGAATTCATTACCCATAGACTTCAAACATTACATACAACCCAGACTAACTACATGGAACTGCTCCTCCCAGCATCTTCATCGTGAAATCAGCTCTCCACCTTCGCATGGTTGTTCGGCTAGGCTATCCCATGCATGCACAGGCTTCTCTCGATGGCAGGTGTC
Organism: Viscum album; assembly: GCA_963277665.1. Taxonomy (NCBI): domain Eukaryota; kingdom Viridiplantae; phylum Streptophyta; class Magnoliopsida; order Santalales; family Viscaceae; genus Viscum; species Viscum album. The sequence goes on along the minus strand of OY728147.1, from coordinate 1,508,790,567 downwards.
ATACCCTCTCATTCTTGAAATCAATGTAGCTTCTACTATGGTGAAAACTCCTTGTTCATCCTCTTATAGAGCTAGTTCCTTATAGGTTGTCTGGTTTACATCTGCACTAAAGGTGGCCCAAAGGCCTTGAGGTGGCCTAAAGGCCTTACTGTCCTGAAGGCTTGGGTGGCCCAAAGGCCTTAAAGGACTCGGGGACCAAATCGGTTGCCCGAAGTCCCAAATGGGGGAAAATTCCCAGCTTCTATAGTCCCAAATAGTTCCTACTACAGTTCTCACTACATTACCTATTACAGTACTGCTACAGTACCCTGGAAATTGTTCCTCCACTTGGATTTGATCCTGGGTCGCCTGGATGCACTTAAGAGTCTTCACCAACTGGGTTGAGGCTCATGTTCCCTATACCAGGGTTATCTGTAAAACATAGAAAAATAACCACCATAGCCACACTGTATAACCAAGTTTGTAACATTTATCACAACTATGATATATAATCTAGTATATATCATTCATCATGACTTCTTTGAATAATCAAGCCATCCACAATGGAATTTCTATTTAATCTAGAGTGTCATACCATGAAGGGCCAAATTCAAGTTATAGAAGACCAAGGCACCCATGTTGAGTCCTAAGAGAATCTCAATGGAAACTTAGTAAAGAATTTTATGGGTCCAAGGAGCATATCAACAGACCATTCCCAATGCAAGCCCAAGCAAGCCAGATCCAAGGGGTAGAAATTATCAAGGAATCCTATGAAATAAATACCCATTGAGGAAATAGGTCCAAGGCATCCACTACTGTAATCAAGATCCATGGGAGAAACATCCCTAGAATCCCATAGAATCAGGATCCAAGTTATACCAACTAAGGCATCCACTACCATAACAATTCATCAATCCATTCATCCATCAATTAATTATCATATAAATTCCATGATTTGAACCAACTCATAATGCAATTCCATTCAAAAAATTCAATTAATCCACATCATGTTTCCACTTGTAAAAGTAGTTACACCATATACTAAACATTTTAATTAAATTCAAATTTAGTTTTAAAAGGGATTACTCTAACAATTCAAGCTTACTTTCACCCCAAAGGTGGTAAAAAAGGAAACCTAAATGGGTTCCAATTCAATAAATTCCACCATTTAATCAATTAAAGGGAAATATCTAGAAATTTAGCCTTGCAAAACAATGGAAACTATATTTATAAAACACCAAACCTTGAGGTAAAGTTGTATACCACATACCATAGGTCCATAGTATAGAACTCATCCAGTATCGATCTCTGATTCAATTCATATTGAGATAAAAATAAATAATGTATGAATAACCTAGAAATATGGCTTATTAGCTTGTACCTAAATAACTCTATCCATAACAATATGTATGAATAATAACACAAGAGTAATTAATAACTCACCGGCATGAATCCAATGAGACCAACGTTTTTTGATTCTAAGTCTAAATGATGAAATGATGGAAAAGCCTATGATTTTGATTTTAAAGTAGCTCTTATGTGTGAAGATGATATCTGGTGGAAGAATAAAATAATAGGTTTATATTTTATTATATTTTAAGGTTGAAATGGTAATTTCCCCAAGAAATAATTGGCCATATGTTTTGGCTGCACGGTTAGAAATATTGTGCACCAACCATGTGCCCTTAACTCTGCCAATGTGGGCTCATGTATTTTTATGCATACAGTTTGGAAAATTGTGTAGAAACTGTGTCTCAACATATATCAAAAGTTTCATATCCCCCTATATAGATGTGTGCCTAAGGTGGCATGGTTTCTAAAAACCATGCGACCTCCTACACCCCACTATCAAGACCCACACAGTTAAGAGTAACCATGCATCTTATTCTGCACGGTTTATATTAACCACATGACCAACCTTTTCTCTAGAAAGTGCAGATCCAGGCTAAGAACAAGCTCTAAAAACCCCCAAGACAAAAATGTTCTCATTTATCACTCACATTATTCCATAAAAAATACTTTAAACTAAAAAATAAAAGATATATATCTCATAGGAAATCCTGATATCTTATAATCTTATCCCTTAAAGTTGTTCATCCCTGAATTACCCTTCCAATGGTGTCTAATAATTTCTTGAGAATAACTCTAGACCCTAGGCACGTAAATCAGTCTCACACACCCAAGTCATGTCCTATAAATGGACAACCTCCTATAACACTCTTAAGAGAGGAATTGACCATCCTCATAGAACCTTTATGCTCTTTTCAATAACATGAATGGGATGCTCCTCAAAGGACACATCTACCTATAACTCCACCTCATCTAGATGTAGAGTGTGAGACTATTCTAAGTGATAACAATGAAACTATGATACATAGAATACATAATGCATAGTTTAGTACCTATGAGATAACTAAAACCAAAAGGTTATCAGCACAAATCTCCATAGAATCTCAAGTGGACAGAAATATCATGGGGAAAGCTTAGTATTTATCCTAATCCATCTATTTCCCAACCTTAGAGATAAACATAAAATATCCCTAATCCCTAACCTCAAACTCTAGAGTTCATCGATGGTGATCGATGTAAGATTTATATTGAAACTGTACACTATCCTTTTGATTCCAATTCAATTAAACCTTCTTTGAATTCTCCTAAACAAGATGAGGTCCCAGCAAAGCTGTCTTGCCTGCCTCTAACTAGCACATGGGTGATCAACATAGACTATTGTACAAAGCTTCATTCCATCTATTTAGTTGCATGACGACTATTATTTTAGGAAAAATCAACTACGGGTATATGGATATCACAATATCCCCCTAAATCCAAAACTAGTGACCTTATATTTCCCTAAAGTGTATAAATCATTCAATCTGACTGGCCATCGGTCATAGGGTGGTATGACATGCTCATAAGAACTTCTATACCCAATTCCATCTATAAACTCTTCTATTTAAGAGATATAATCTAGGAATATCTATATTATACAATAGTCTAAGAATCCCCATGAAGTCATACAATCTCTTTGATATACAACCTCCCAAGATAATATAATGAAATGGTCTCCCTGATTGGTAGTAAATGAGAAGACTTAATTAGCCTATCCAGAAATCCCCAAACAACATCACTAACTCAAGGTAACCTTGATAAAATAGTCATGAAAATCCATCACAACATCATCTCATTTCCACTCAAGAATGTGTAACTACTGTAATAATTCAACTGGTCACTAGTTTTATGCCTTCACCTACTGACAGGAGGAACACCCCATAACAAAACCAACAACCTCACATTTTATCCTTGACCACTAATAATGGGGATGTAAATAGTGATACACATGGATAATTTTGAGATGTACTGTCCAAAATGAGGCATGAAACTCCTACATCAACTCCTTGTGTATTGTAACCCACACATGATCTTGTATACACAAAATTCCATCCTCTCCCATAGTCTAACTAGGAGGCAGTTCATCACCTACTACATTATCCCATCAGACTAGACCCTAAGTATCATAAAGTTATCTCATCCCCACTTTATCCATAATAGTACATATCACAACTAAAGATGAAATAAAATTCTAGACACAAATATCCTACAAGTCCTAGGGTATATTTGAAAAAAATCCATAAGCTATAACATGTTTTTGGCCTCTTGATTTGCTTGTATCTAAGTCCACCTATTTAGTGCATCGACCACTAAATTTCCCTTTCTAGTAATATAGGCAAGATCAGAGTCAAAATAATATAGGTAGTAAACCCACATTCTCTGAATCTAATTCATATCACACTATGTAAATATATAATTGAGGTTTTGGTGGTCTATGTACACTAAAAAACACTCTCCCAGTAAATAGTGTCTCTAATAGTGCAAAGCAAGAACAACTACAGCTACCTTGAGATGATATTTCAGGTAATTAATCTCATGTGGCCTCAAAATTTGAGACCCATATGCCATTAATCTATCTCCCTACATAAGAACTTCTCCTAGCCTGATACCTAATGAATCACAATACACAATGTTTCTCCTGCCCAACTCTAGAAGAATCAGGATTAGTGTTGAAATCAGTCTCCCTTTCATCTCCTAAAAATATTTCTCACATGTATCTCTCTATAAAAACTTCACACCCATCTTAGTCAAGCTCATAAGAGGTGATACTAGGCATAAAAATTCCTTTATGAAATGACTATAAAGTGCATCTAGCACTAAGAAACTCCATATTTCAAATATTGTTTTGGTATTCTCCTAGGAAACTACAACTCTGAACTTCTCTAGGTCAACTGATAATCTTACCTCTGGGATTATATGACCCAAGAAGTCAATATTATCCATCTAAAAGTGGCACTTTGTGATTGTAGAATATAACTAATTCTATCTTAGTGTAACAAAAATGATCTCAATATTTTTGGAATGGTCATGTCAATTGTGAGAATACACTAAGATATCATCCATAAAACCACCCCAAATGAATCTAGATAAAGTTGAAAAAATTAATTCATTGTTGCCATGAAAATTGATGGTACATTTGAGAGACCAAACTGCATAAGTAGATACTCCTATAGACCATACCTACTATGAAAATAAATATGAGGTATGTATATAGTTGAAAAATGTATCTTATGATATCCAGATATCAAATCAAATTTTAAGAACACCCAATCTCCTTAGAGCTGATCAAAAAGGTCATTTATCCATGGAAAATGATACCATTTCTTAACCAATAGTGGGTTCAAATTCTATTAATATACACATATCCTAAGGGTGCTATCCAGTTTTTTTTTTAAAAGGATTGAAGAAACCTATGGATATATATTGGGTTGTATAAACCCATTTTCCTCAAAGTCCTCTTGCTACCTATTTTGATCCTAAAACTCAATAGTATCCACCTTATAAGGAGGAATGGATATCTGGGTATCTCATGATAGTAGATAAATTGATTAATATACCTATATCTCAAGATTAAAATTGGAAAAGTTTTATAGGAAAAAATCCCTAAGATGATAAACCATTGGAGGGAAATCATCCTGATGTGATCCCTAGTGATATAGATATAAACTATCCATATGGGATGTCATCCTATCCAACCCACGATGATGTGGTCCATCTCTTCTTTCCTAGATATCCCATTAACCCATGTTAATAAAAACTGTTCCCTCTAGTGATTTGAAACTCATCCTAATATGATATAAATACACATGGGATCGATATTAAACTAGCCAGTCCATCCCATGTATGACATCAAACCTGACCATATTGAGGAAAAAATATCCAATATGAAGTGAGACCCACCAATATCAAGGGATCGCTCCCTAAACTGTTATATTCCATAAATTTTAATCCCTAATGTAGTATCCAAGGTTATAATAAAATCATAAACTTGAACAACAAGCCCAATTCTCCCCACAATAGGTATTAATATGAAACTATGTAAAGCACTTGTATCAAAAAGGGAAAATACTAGCATAGAGGCTACTATGATCATACACATCACCATAGATATCCTGACACTCTGATTTTTAGGTGTATGATGTAAAAAATATATCTACCCTAAATTGTGACCCTTTGAAACAACCTCATTACCCGGAGTGGTCCCACTCTACTGTCTAGGTAAAACTGGTGATTGGTTCCCTCACCCACATCCACCCCTTGGCCTGAATGACTAATACTACTCTAGATCCTATCCTGATGATAATTTTTCTATCTCACTCCTGAACTTGAAGTTGGATTTTATCCCCTTACACTCAATGAATGATGGAACTCCCTAAAAATGGTGTATAGGGAACATCCTACCACAATATCAGTACTCGACTACATCTCAATCACACTGATTCCACATATTCTCCCATCTTCCAAAATGATGAAAAAAACATATCTACCAGCACCAAAATCCTGCATGGTACTCCCCTCATAAGAAGTCTCAAAATTTCACTTCCTACCCCTAAAAGTTGAACCACTATATTGAGAGACAATACTACCCTAATCTACACCACAAACTTCCATAATATTCTTCTCTATAATTAGCACCTAATTAACCATCTCATTAATATTCATCAACCTAAACATATTGACCTACAATCAAACAACATGCATGAGACCTTCCTTAAAGCCTCTCTCCCTCGATGCATCATTAACAATGTATATTAGCACAAAATGATGAATCTCTATAAAGAATTATGAATATTCCATAACAGTCATCATGAACTACTCTAGATTCATAAACTCACTAGCCCTTTCAGCTCTCAAAGTATTAATAAAAAAGTAATCATAAAACTTGGATTAGAAATTTAGTGACTTGGGTTTTACCTATAATAATTTGTAATGTTCCTAAGAATGTTTCTAAAGTCAGGCATTGAGTTGAAGTGGAGTTCCAGGGCCCAGAGAGCCTAAGCGAGGAGATAATAAAAATATTAAATATAATTTATCATGTGTGTGATGTTTCTCTTGATACATGGAATAACTCCTAAGTAGAGTCTTATATCATATTTTTGAGATTTTAGTTTATTTCATAACATTGTATTTACCATAAGCACGATATAATATTTGTTGGCGCCAGATGTTCAGTTGGAGGTTAATTTGAGGGGAGTTAAATTGGAGGATTGATTTAATAAAAATTAAATCAACCTCCCTCTACCTCCCCCTTTTGTTTTCACTAAAGGATCCCCCTATCCACATCTCTTTCTAACGACGGATGACCTAAGGACTGAATCGAGGAAAGGAGGCATTGTTGGTCTCTTATCATGATGGAAATCACTCCCAGATCATGCAACAATATCTTTAGAACACCGATTAAAACTCGAAGCTTCGAATTTTTCTCCACAAGGTAGGAGATTTCGGTTCTATGTCATGATTCCCTTGTTTATGCATCATTATAAGGTTTTAGATCCCTTAGAATCTTTCTAGAGACCCCTTTAGGGTCGATCTGTGTGTTTTAGGGAAAATAGGGGTGATTCGGGCTGCTTGTAGGAAATTTTTGACAAATTTTCCCATCTACATGATGTGTAGACCAATAAAACATGTCATGTGTTCTTCCCATTTTGGGAAGATGAGATTTTGGGACTACACGCCATGTACTAGAGTTACACTCCATGCAGTACCCCATGTCTTGTGGCCCGAGGACATAGATAGGGAAGCCATGTGGATGACACGGGAAAGAGACATGTCCAAGGGTCCATGTATTAGGGACACTCCATGTAATAGGGTTTATACACTATGTGGTGAACAAGTTTGGTGGAGCTATGTGAAGGAAATACAAGATTGGGTGTTAAGGAAGGGTCACACATCATGTTGACCCCCTTACACGCTATATAGTCTCCTCTTGGAGGAGTTTCTGCCTTCTGTATCTCATCTTTTGGGGATCTAATTTAGGCCTACGAGTATCCTATCCTGATAATTTTTCCACATAGAATATGATTATGTCTGTTATTTGGTCCTAGGAGATGCAAGGTCAGTCAAAATTTTGGATAGCTTGGGTTAGCAATGTTTGGACCAACAATGGTTGAGTGATATTCCTTGGTTTTTCACAATGATGGTCTATGTGGTATTACATCCTCCGTGCATAATTGTAATCCCCTCAATAGAGTGATATTTGATAGATTTTTGGCATCCATATATAGATTCCAAGCAGGATCCTCTATCATTTTGATAGAGTTGTTATATCCCTTCAGATAAGTTGGGGTAGGATCCTCTAGAATATCATTTCCCTAGATTGGGTCCCTATAATATCCATGACTAACACTACATGGGATGTGATCCCCTATAAAATAGGACAACCCTATAGGGTTTGTGGTATAATCGAGAGTATGATCCCCTATACAGTGGGTTGTTTTAGTAGAGTTTTGGCATCGTCAGTTAAATGATCTCCTAATCAGTAGACGTTTTATGTAGGGTTTGTATCATCGTTAGGAGTACAATCACATATTTCATAGTTTATACCAAATGGGTTTTGTGGAATAATCATGACTAACAATACTCAAGAAAAAATTATATAACCAAGTGTTATGATCCCTTAAACATCAGATTGGGTTATGGTATAACCCAGTGGATTCTGGGAGTGATCCCCTCTCTAAGCGAGATCTTTGGGAGAATAGATTGGGTTGGTGGTATCCCATAGTGGATACTAGGAGTGATCCCCTATCTGAGGAGTTGTGATTTATGGTATTCTATAATGGGTTTATAGTGTCCCCTAGTGGTTCTTGGGAGGGATCCCCTTTCTATGTCGAGAACATTTGAGTTTCATCATGATGTTCTTAGTGGCAAGATCAGATGAGTGTGTTCTCTCAGATGCATGCCCTTAAGATAGCTATGTTGTGTCATCAGCTTAGTGGTACCTGATTGAGTGGTATCTATTAGATGTGCCATCAGGGATGAATGGGTAGTACCTGATGGAGAGTTATATCTTGGATGAGTTTCATCTGGGATGATAGATCTTGTGGATTGTGTGATCCTATACAAGTGTTTTATTTAGAGCCTCGAGTAGAAACTGTTGTTGTCTATGAGGTCAAAAGATCATAAGAATTGGTTTTTGATATGAGTATATTTGGGTGTATGTATGGGATTCTATGCAGTTGTTTCACATCGTGGATGACACACCTTATGGTATGAGCTAACTAGTCATGTATATCTGAGGATGGTATCAATATGGATTTTCCCTCTTGTTTGGGTTCCCTCTGGCTAGGTCGAGCAGACTGTTTTCTTTTAGTTTCTCCCTTTTCTTTTGGGTTTTTTGGGTTCCTATTGAGTATCTTTATACTCACCCCTACATAGGACTTTTCCACACATGTTATATCATGTGAAGACCACAGGCCTTTCAATGAAGTCCTGGGAGGACCCGAAGCAGATGAAGCTTAGTGACCTATACTGACCAGGGTGTTTACCGGATCATGGGCGAGGAGCTTTCTTATGTGTTTGTTTGATTAAAATACCCTCCATATGAGAAGGTTGGATTCTTTTACAGTTTTTCTTTTGCTGGGTGTTTATTTTAACCTTTTTTACTTCTATTTTACTCTATTTTGGAACAGTTTTATGCATGCATTTTATTTTTAGTTTATATCTATACTTAGTTTCCAAGAGGTGTATGTGTTTGTGTGGATACAAGAACCTTAGGATAGGCCTTCAATGTGTTTCATAGCCTACTCGACACTGTATTCCATCCCCTAGCCTATGGATATGGGATCGAGGAGTTTCTGGTCGAGCCCTGTTGGGAATGGGTCATGACAGAGTGGTATCAAAGAAGGTTCCACTTTGGGATCGTAGTGTCATGAGCTTGGTTTGGGTTGCACAACAGATGTTTTGGAGTGACTCGAGTTTGAATTTCTGGCCAGGGATTCTAGTTTTTTTGTAGCGACTAACATATCTATTCACTAGGAATCTGATAACCTACTTTTCAACTCATTACATTAGGACACTAGTGATAGAGAAATAATGGTACATGCATTATATTGGATTGGTTTTTTGTTTTTTCCTATCCTTCTTGAGTAATATCCTCAGATATAATCTTTTATCATGGTGTGTCTTAATTCTAGTTCAGGATGGATCTACGATGATAGCTTGACAGGGCCTGTAGTGGGATTTTGGTGATGATCCACCCCAAGTTGAGGCTTCAGTGCATGACACTAGTTCTGAGGTTATACCTCTGGGTGGTCTACCTGTTGATCCACCACCCATCAAGAATAAGGTTGTGCCAACAGTGAAGGTCAATAATGTGTGTAGGCTGGTTGCACTACATGAGTTCCAAAGGAATCAACTTATGAGGTTAGAGGGTGATCTGGACCCCCAGGAAGCTGATGACTGGATTTAGGTTATCAAGTGTGTTTTCTGTCTTGTGAGGACACCTCCTTATTTTATGGTGGTCCCAATGGTGAACCTTTTTCATGGTTTAACTAAGAGATGGTGGAGTCTTGTGACGCAGACCCATGAATAGGAGATGCTCACCTCGGCATAGTTTGAGTGGATTTCACGTTGAGGTCAGTGTGTATCCAAGAGATTATATAGCTTTAGTAGGATATCATGGCCATGGAAGAGTACTCAGTGAGGTTCATAGACCTATCATGTTACTCCCTAGATATGATTTGGTACCTTTTATTCTAAGAAAAATCCTTTGAGTAGGGTTTGTGATAGGATATCATGGCGTCAGTGGTGTCGATGTGCATTCCCACCTATGCTGGAGTGCTGGAGTAGGCCTTGGTGGTGGAGAGCTTTCTAGCTAAACAGACTCTAATCAATAGTGTTGGGAACATGGGAGATGATACCTCAAAATCAAGTACCCTAAAATAGGCTTATGGATCAAAGCATCCAACATGATTTAGGAGGCTATCCTAAGATGGAGTTTCTGAGGCGTAGTGCTTCTAGACTGGTTTTGGTCAGTCGTTGGAGATGTTATTCTATGGTTGCAATAGTTGGGGACACCTTGATAGATATTTTCAATATCACCATGTTATATAGAGGGAGATTTTCAACATACCACTTTTAAATAGGATTCATTTCAAACACAAAGGTTTCTAGGGTGGAGGACATAGCAGAGGATAAGGTGGAGAAGTAGGAGGTGGAAGATAGTAAAAGTTTCCACCACCACCCACATGTAGTCCACACAAGGATTAAGGAGTAGGAGATGGGGTAGAGGTTAGTTGTAGGCCATAGAGACCATTGATCCAAAGGCTTTGAGGTATAAAGGTACACAATATTTCTTTTCTACTTTCTACATTAGTATTGATAAAAAATATTGTGAGACTCTATTTTATTTCTGATTCTTTCTCAAAGTTTGTTTAAGGTGATATAGGGCATTAGTAAGACCCTGTGATGGTGTTTCTCAACATATATTTGAATGCTCAAGGAAGAGGGATCCATCTCCCATCAAGAAACATTTTTTTATGTGATTAAAAATATGTAGGTGATTGAGTGTTTCCCAAACTGGATTGTATCGAGGTGTGTTGGAAGAGTCCCTTTAACACGAGTGTTCAAGGTGGGTTTATGTGTTGTATTTTTTGCATGAAGGCCTATTAAGACCCAGTGTGTGTTCTTGGGAAAACCTATTTCTTTGTTTGTTCCCCAGTATGTTTGGTATAAGCATTGTTTTTGAGACTCTTTTTGAGGGCGTGGTTTAGTTTTTCTGAGATTCAAACTCACGAGGATGAGGGATTATTTTCCCCACTAAGACATGTTCCAGAGATATGATCCAAAACAATATGGGAAAGTCAGTTCCACCTAAAGAGGATAGTATCAATGTGTAACGGATGAGTTCCTTTGGGTTGTGTGTTAGGGGTAGGATTTCTTTGGTCTCTGTGTTAAGTTAGTGAGGGGGGGTGTTTCACTAAACCCTATCATTGAAGATGGACTAGGTTCTTAGTGTTTTCAACCTTCCATAGAAAAGGAGACATATGCCTTATAGTTGTATGATGTCAACCCGGATGAGTTTGAAATGTGTTTGGTGGACCTTGTGGTTCCCTTGAGTGCATGCTCATTGGTATTACAAGAATCCTTAGTGTCCTTTATGGTGGTCTTGGTGAGCTCGTTGGCATGGGAGTCCCAGTTGAGAGATCAGTTTCTTCCCTCATGCTTAGGATTTATCTTTTTAGGTAATAAAATCACTTTGGTGGGAAGGAAGTAGTGAATCAAGTTTGACCTGTAATACTTTGAAATATTTCTATGAATGTTTCTGAAGCCAGGAATTGAGTTGGCGTGAATTCATGGGGCACGAAGAGCCTCAGTGTGGAGATAATAAAAATAATAAATATATTTTATCACGCATGAGTATTTTCTCTTATTACATAGAATAACTAAAAATTGGATACTTGGATCATATTTCTGAGACTGTAGTTGAGTTCAGAATATTGTGTTTTCCCTAAATGCAATATAAACTTTTTCAGTGTCAGGTGTTTGGTCATAGGTGAGTTGGCAAGAAGTTTAATGGGAGGATTGATTTAATAAAAAATAAATCAATACCCCCTACCCCTACCTATTTTGTGTTAATGAAAGGATCCCCCACCCAACTTCCCCTTTGAGAGATGGAAAACTAGAGAAATGAATCCAGGAAATTAGGTTCCATCAATCTCTGATCTTGATGATGATTGCTCCCAAATCATGCATCAATAGCTTTAGATCACTGATTCGACCCATAAGCTCTGTTATTTTTTCCATAAGGTATTTTTTTGAGTTTTAAGTCCCTATCTTCTTTTTTATGCATCATTTTAACGTTCTATATCCCTTATAATCTTGAAAAGGACCCCTTGAGGGTTGATCTGTGTGTTTCAGGGTGAATGGGGGTGATCTGGGATGCTTGTAGGAAATTTATGATGGATTTTCCATTCTACATGGTGTTTAGACTAGTGGAATATGTTTTGTGTTCTTCCCATTTGTTGAAGATGAGATTTTGGGACTACATGCTATGTACTGGAGTTATACACAATGTAGTGCCCCCATGTCGTGTGGCCTGAGGAAAATAGGACCGCAAAGTATCATGAGAAGGGAGGGGTGAATTAGAGTGTCAACATTTTATTTTAATATGACACATCTTTTTCCCACATTATTATGAAATCATTCAACCTTTTTGATGTATTCTACTAGAAATCAAAAATTCACATGTATAAAGACAACACTATAGTTTTAATTGGTTCACCAATAAGGGCTATTCCAAGGTTTATATGCTGAAAATGTGTCGGTCATGCCAAAATCCACTAATCCTCACTAGTTTTGGAATAAAATAGTTTTAACACAATCACTCTGTTCTATACACACATCCTTTATATGATTTTAGGGATAGAACACTATGTACCTTATAAAAAATCTATCAAATCCCCCTAACTCACTACTTTGAGAAAAATATAACTCAGTTTATCAACTTGAAGATCTCTTCAATGTATTGGAATTAAATTCTATGTCCCTATCTAGAATGAGACTCTTCTTTCACATTATACCTAAGTTGATGCACTTTGAAATCCCCATTTACTGAAAATGTGATATTCAAAACTGTCTTTCATGAAGCTCCTTTACGAAGTTCACTGCCTTCGCGAAGCTCACGGAGTCAATGTGGAATTACCCATCATCGCAAAGCACTCATTAATAAAAATCATAGTAATTATTTAAGAATCAACAATCATTTTTGCAATGATAAAGATCTCATGGAATCTCAGTTTCATGGAGCTCCCCTAGCATTAAGAAATAAGAGATATTCCATATTTTCCTGGGAAAAAATCATTGAAAACGAAGTTGGGGTAGCCTCATATTTATAGGATTTTCCATTCTCGATGCCCCACCACCTATTATCACGATTTTGGAATATTTCAAAAATATATTCGCTATGTTTCTCTTATTATGAAGATACATAAAAATTTCCCATTTGTGATGCTCATTGTAATCACGGTGTTTTTCATCAAAACCTTTATGCCTTCGTAAAGCTTCATCAAACATATCTTCTTGGAAAATTTATATTGAGTTTTTATGTTTATCAAAAAGCCTTCTATAATACCATCACACACTCATGATGCTCAAATTGTTATATTATAGGTGATCATCATCACCATTTTTAATCCTCTATATCTTCGCAAACATCATCCATATCTTTGAGAAACCATTTACTTTACCATTTTCATGAAGAGTTGTTTTGTGAGAAATACCCTTTACGATGCTAGCCTCTCCCTCTAGATTTTTGACCACAAAAATTTGGGAAACACTAGGAAACTATGACAACTTAAATATTATATTCATTTTGTACCATAGGGTCTCTTTACTTGAAAAATATCTGATATTCCATTTGAGCATTAAAAACAAACACAAGCCATACTCCATTTCTAGAAAAGTACATTCTTGGTTCTAACAAGGACATGGCCTGGGAAGCCGTGTGGATGACACATGCAAGAGACACGACCAAGGGGACATGTATTTGGGAGACACTATGTACAATAGAGTGCACATCATTTATTATACATGTTCAGATAATCTATGTGAAGTAAATACACATCCGAGTATTAAGGTGGTGTCACACACAGTGTTGACCCCCTTACAAGATGTTTAGTCTTCTCTAGGAGGAGTTTCCACTATTCTCATCTCCTCCTTTGGGGATTGGATTTAGGCCTAAGATTAGTCTATCCAAATTAGTTTTCTATGTATAATGTGATGGTGGATATGGTTTGGGTCTAGGAGATGCAAGGTGAGGTGAAGTTGTTGATATCTTGGGTTAGTGATGTTTGGACCAATAGGGGTTGAGTGAGATCCCTTGGTTCATCCCTATGAGGATTCATGTGGTATTATGTCCTTGGTGTAGGATTTAAATCCCCTTTATTGGAATATCTTGGATAGAGTTTTATAATCCATCCAGATAGGCCAAATTGAGATACCATATAATTTTTTAGAGTTATATTATCCCTATATAGAGGTTGGGGTGGGATCCTCTTGTATATCATTTCCCTAGATCAGGTTCTCAGAATCACCATGACCATCACATCGTGGGAGGTTATCCCCAATCTACTAGGATATCCCTATAGGGTTTTTGGTATCATCAAGAGTATGATCCCATACATAGCTTGAAATTTCAGTAGGGTTTTAACATCATTGGTTATACGATACCCTACTCTACAGATGTTTTATGTAGGGTTTTTGGCATCGTCAAGAGTACGATCCCCTAATGCAAAGTTTATACCAGATGGGGTTTGTGGAATTTTCATGACCAACACTACTCAGGTGATGATCCTCTATCTTAGTGTTATGACCTCCAAGATGTTAGATTGGGTTGTGGTATCCCCCATTAGATCCTAGGAGTAATCTCATCTCTAAGTGAGATCTTAGTGATACTAGATTAGGTTGGTGGTATCCCCTGGTAGATCCTAGGAGTGATCCCCCATTTGAGGAGTTGTGGTTTATGGTTTTCTAGACTGGGTTCATAGTGTCCCCCAACCATTTATGGGAGGTATCCCATTTTTAATATCAAGATCTGCTATGTTCCAGCATGATTCTCTTAGTGTATAGATCCAACAAGCATGTTTTCTCATATATGTGCCCTTGGGATAGCGTTGTTGTGCCATCTACTTTGTGATACATGATTGAGTGGTATATCTCAGTGGTAACATCAGGTATGGTTGGGTAGTACCTGATGGAGTGTTATCTCTTGGATGAGTGTCATCTAGGATAAAAAAGCTCATGGAGTGTGTGATCTTGTATGAGTGTTTCCTTTAGATACTTGAGTAAAAACTACCACTGGCTATGAGGTTGGAACCTCATGAGACTAGGTGTCTGAGATGAGTATATATGGGTGTATTTTTGGCTTTCATTGTAGTTTTTTCACATATTAGATGACACAACTTGTGGTATGAGCTGACCAATCATGTATAGTCAAGGATGGTCTCGAGATGGAGTTTTTCTCTCATTTGGGTTCCCTCTAGCTGGGTCGAGTGGAATATTGTCTTTGAATTTCTCCCTTTTATTTTTTGTTTTTGGGGTTCCTATTGAGTATCTTTATACTCACCCCTGCATGGGATTTTTCCATCAGTATTGTGTCTTGTGAAAACCACATGCCTTTCGATGGAGTCCCAGGATGACTCAGAGCAGAAAGATCTTAGTGAGCTAGATTGATTGGGGTGTTTATTTGAGCTTGGATAAGGAGCATTCAAGTGGGTAAATTTGATAGTGATCCCATCCATCTGAACAATCTTGATGCTTTTACAGGTTTCCTTTAGTGGTAATATATTTTTTACCTTCTATACTTCTACTTTACACTGGTTTGGAATAGTTGTATTAATGTATTTTCTTTTTATTTAATATCTCCTCTCTATTTCATGGCGGTGTATGTGGGTACGTATATACAAGTACCTTAGGATAAGGCCTTCCAAGTGTGTGATATCCTTATTAGTGATAGATTATTTCCCTTTTCTTATGAATTTTGGATTAGGGAGCCATATCTTAAGCCCCATTGGGCTGGTCCATGATAGGAAATCCATCCAAATAATATCTCACAGCACATTATCTTGGTTAAAAACATCCCACCAGTGATTTTATACTCCTTGAATCGTAAATGGTGTGATCTTCACTCCCCTCTTAGGATGTGTCTCTAGATGCTCAAAGATAAAAAAAATTAGTCTTTATCCATATCTCAACAGCCTATGGACATCCATCCCCCCCAAAATGCAGGCAGATGCTACTACAGGAACACCCTATTCAGTTCTACCATATATAAGGTAGACTATAATGCTTCTTGAAAAATCTATATATAGCATAGAAAACCATCACAAAATTTTTCCTTAGTACATGTGTCTAGAAAAACAATTGGTACCTCTGTTGGAACTACAGGAGGATCTACAAGTATCCCATGGACCACCACCTTCGGAGCATGGTTATCTCTACCCTCCTAGAGTATGACTGGAGGTCTTCATGGTGGAATGTCTCTATAATGTCAAACACAATCCTCCAAAAATATAAATAAAAAAAAGATCATAGTTTAAAATTTATCAAAGGTCAAAACCTTCCTATAAACAATTCATACCCTTATGCCTGCTCCTAAATCCAAGATTTATTAAAAAGAAATGATTATAAACATCACTAGACACATTTTCTTATTCCCATTCAAAATATGGGTCAAGGTCCAATACTTTTTTCACACTTTCAATTTCCATTCGAATTTATATTAATTTCACATTTCTATTTAAATATATGAACCAAAGGGATCATCATTCCCATCCATAATGGCATATACACCTCATAGACTGAAATATGACATCCACTTAATCCATACTATAATGCATTTTAGTCCATGCGACCAAAGGTCCATGACTCAACATGCCATAGTTTACTTCTTAGGGTGCCTACTGTAGCCTAATTAGGAAAAAAAATTAGGTTACTCTAGGAACTCTAAGTACCAACCTTGTTTCAAAATTTCCTGCACAAAATCATTTATCAAATAGTAGTTATATCACACAAGAAACATATCATGAAGTCATAAAGTCAAAAAATGCATCCTATATGTCATGACATAATGCATGGAATGTGAATCCTAACTTTTTTTTAAATGATTCATGAGATTCATACCCTCATCTCATCAAATAATGGTATAAAAGATCCTCAATCATATCAATAATAAAATAACAATTCAAGTGAATCACCCAATGGTGGAATCAAATCAACTTTAATAGGAAAAATCCAGATAACAACAATTTCCATCTATATAAATTTGGATTTTCTCCATACATGGGTTAGCTACTCACAGGAACATCTCATTTCCAAATTCCAAAACATTCATAATATTCTATATATTTTACCAAAATAGTAATGTAGAAAATAAAAACCCATTGATACCACTTTATATCATCCCAACCCGGATTCTGCTAATTGGTTCTCTAAGCCAGTGGGTCACATGGTCTCATGCATGCCTCCACGTATGCCAGAGGATGCTGACTAGAAGTGAGGGACTAGGATGTGTCTGTGGGGATACTATACCCTAAATACATTATGTAACATATGATAATAATAATACCAAGCAATAGAGAAAGTAGTAAATCAAACAGATAGAAGATAAACATCCAAGACTAGAATATAAAAATAATACCAAAAGTAATCTCATATAAAATTATGTTTCATTTCATGTATCTATAAAGATATAAAATATGTATATAATAATTATACCAATATATGTATCAAAATACCAAAAAGAAAAAAAAGGAATTGCCCCACCTAGAATCATGATCTTATCTCATCATATGCTCTCCTACTCCTAAAAAACAAGCATATCGATCATCGTACAATGGTAACTTTCCCTGGTCCCGAACTTCATCCATAAATTCTATCCAGTTACCCAATAGTGTCTTGAATAGGGTGTGAGATAACTCTCATTAGGTGACCACCAATGATGTGTATAACAAATGTAGTATATATAATATAAGATAAAGTATTGTGCAATGCATATCAAAGGTATAATAGTACTGAAAGTAAAGAGAAGAAAGTCAAGTGGTATAATCATCCTACCAATAATACCAACAAACAATGTTAAAGATCCTACAAACAAGGGTAATTTGAAACAATATAACAGGTGCAATACAGTCTAGTCTAACTACTGTAATCTGATACCCATACAAGGTATATCTGTAAAACATACCAAAATAACCACCTTGACTACGTTGTATAACCATCTATATGAAATTTATCAGGTCCAAGACATATAATCTAGTATATATCATTCATCAAGGCCTCTTTTATAATCAACTTATCCATAATGGCCTCACCGTGTAATCTAATGTGTCATACTTTGAAGGGCTGGATCCAAGGTATATAAGACCAAGGAATCCATGTCAATTACCAAGAGAATCTTGATGGAAATTTAGTAAAGACTTGGGTGGGACTATAGAGCATGTCAACAAACCATGTCCAATGAAATCTCAATAAATTCGGATCTATGGGGTAGCAAGGCCCAAGGTATCCTATGAATCAAGACCCAAGGAGGAAATAGGTCCAAGTCATAAAATACCATAATCAAGATCCATGGTAAAAATATCCATGGAATCCTATGGAATTAGGATCCAAGGTATACCAACCGAGTCATCCACTATGATAATAATTCATCAATCCATTTATTCATCAATTCATAATCATATACATTCCATGAGTTCATTGAACTCAAATTACAATTCCATTCAAAAAATTAAATCAATTCACATCATGTTATCACATTGAAAAGGTGGTATCACCATCTTCTAAAAATCTCAATTCAATTCAAATTTAGTTTAAAATGGTATTCCTCTAATTAGGAAAGCGTACTCATACACCATAGGTGGTATAAAAATGGGAATATACAAAGGCGCACCCTGTGGGTGGCCTAGGTTGGGGTAAAAACCTCCAAAAAACTCAAAGGTATAAGTGGTAAACCTAAACAAGTAACAATTCATTCAATTCAATAATTTAATCAATTAAAGGTGAACTTCTAAAAATTCTTCCATGCAGAATAATGAAAACTATTATTATAAAAAACCAAATCCTGAGGGAAATTTATAGACCACCTACCATAGGTATGTAGTAGAAAACTCATCTAGTATCGATATTTTATTTGGTCTAGATTGAGATAGAAAAAAAAGAACATATGAAGAACCTAGAGATAGGCCATATAATATTTCACCTAAATAACTCCATTGATACCAAGATGAATGAATAAGGAAACAAGAGTAATGATGAAATCATTGGAATGAATCCAATGAGACTGGCGGTTTTTTATTCTGAGTTTGGAAGTTGAAACAATGGAAAATCCTATGCTCTATCTTTCAAAGGATCTCCCAAGTGTTAATCTACCATGAAATGGAAGAATAAAAGAATATTTTTTGGTTTTAATATGTTTTAATAGTGAAGCGGTAATTTCCTCAATAAATATTGGGTTTCACAATTTGGCCTTATGGTTGGAAAAATCGTGCACCCTTAACTATGCTAAGGGGGTCCTCATACAGTTTTATGTCAACAGTTTTGAAAACTGTGAACAAAACATGACGCATCCTTTGTCAAAAGTTTCAAATCTCCCCAAATGGGTTAGGGTTTCATGGTTTCCTCAAATAATGCAACCTCCTGCACCCCACTTTCAAGACCCACACTGTTATGAGCAACCATACATCCTGTCCCACATAATTTCTACTAACTATATGGCTTAACCTTTTTTCCCCAAAATAGGGTATCCCATATCCTTAAAACCCCTAGACACCCTCAATATACCCATGATCTAATTGGGCACTCAAATTTGGATATAAACAATAATTTAAACTTACAAACAAAATATCTATAACTCATAGGAAAACCTAGGATCTTATAAATGATATAAAATCTCTCAAACTCATCTATTGAGAATGTCTCCCAAATTGGAAGGAAATGAGTGAACATCATGAGTCTATACACAAAAACCCAGACAAAATTACTAACTCAAGGTGACGTTAGAAACCCAGTCACAAAATCCATTGTGACATCATCCCATTTCCACTCGAAAATAGGTGACTACTATAAAATGCCAGTTGGTCATTAATGCTTCTTCTTCACTTGTTGATAAGTGGAACAACTTATAAAAAACAACTACCTCTCATTTCATCCTCAATAACCTGTATTGATGACACAGGTCACGATAAATCTTGGTAATTCTGGTATGTACTTTCCAAGATGAGGTGTTAAACTATTTCCTAAAATCCTCATGTATTTTTTCTAGTACCCATACATGAACATGAATACACAAAATTTCATCCTTACGTATAGTTCATCCAGGAGGTGGGTCCTCACCTACCAAACACTCCCATAGGACTAGGCCCTCGGGATAAGATAATTGCCTCATCCTCACTCTATCCAGAAGAGTCAAAGACACTATCAAGGATGAGAGAATATTTTGGACAATACCATCCTACACTTCCAAGTACATCTCTGAAAAGAAGTCCATAAGCTGACCCTCACTTATGGCTTATTGAACTTATTGTATCTGAGTCCTCCTGGTTAGTGCATTGGTAACAACATTTCCCTTTTTGGGCATGTAGGCAAGATCAAAGTCAAAAGACTATCAGTACTCAATCCACCTTCATTTCCTAAGGTTCAATTTGCAATGTGTAAATATGTATTTGAGGATTTATTGGTCCTTATACACCTCAAAATTTTGTCCCTATAAAAAAATGACTCCAATAGGGTAAGCCATGTCCAATAATACATAACTCGAGATTGTGCATTAGTTAATTCCTCTAATGTGACCTCAATTGATGAAAACTGTATACCATGACTATCTCTTCCTATATCATAACTACTCTTATAATAAAATATAATGCATCAAAATATACAATATAGATTTTTCCATATCTAGTATAATCAGGATCATTTCTGAATTTAAACTTATTTTTATCTCTGGAAATGTTTTCTAGCAATTATCTGACCATACAAACTTCACACCATTCTTAGTCAAGACCATAAGAGGTAATAATAAATGTGATAAGTTCTATATGAAATTATTGTAATATCAGTATAGCTAAAATAAAATCTATATATCAAATATATTCTTAGGATACTGCTAGAAAACTATTGCTCTCACCTTCTCTAGGTCAGCTGATACTTCTATCTTTAAGATAATGTGACATGTGAAGTGAATATTATCCATCCAGAAGTAGAACTTTTTGGTCTTAACATATAACCAGAGATCTCTTAGTGTATCAAAAATTATCTCAAGATGTTTGGAATGTTCACGTAAATTCTAAGAATACAAGAAGATATCATCCATTAATAAAATCACAAACAAATATAGATAAGGATAGAAAATGTGGTTCATTAGTTCTATGAAAATTTTTGGTTCATTTGTGAGACTAATTGACATAACCAAATATTCATATAGACCAAACCTTCTTTGAAAATATTTACAAGGTATATATTCTTGTTAAACACACACCTGATGGTAACCTAAACTCAAATAAATCTCTGAGAAAATCTAAGATAATCGGATCTAGATTAAGAGATCATCTATCCATGGAAAGGCATACTAATTATTAACTACCAACTAGTTCAATTTTCAAAAAATCACACACATCCTAAGGGTTCCATATAGAGTTTTCACAAAAAGGACCAGTGAACCCCATGGAGAAGTATTGGGTTAGATAACCCCCTTTTCTTCTAAGTTCTCTATCTTCATCTTGAGCTCTTACAACTTAGTAGTAGACATCCTGTAAGTATGAATAGATATTAGTGTAGATCAATAGAAAACTCTAGCTATATCTCTAGAGGTAATATAGAAAGGTCATCCAGGAAAATGTACCTGAAATTTTCAATTACTAGAGGTAAGTCCTCCTAACATAATCCATGATCATTGAGATATAAATTATAAATCTTGTCTATTATCCCACTTAGCTCATGATTATCCAGTTCTGATCTATCTTCCTAGACATCCCATCCATCCTTTTGATTAAAAAATCCTCCCTCTGGTTATGTGAATGTCACCCTTTGGAGATAAAAATCAACATGTGGTCAATAAGAAACTATAATGTACATCTCAAGTATGAAGTCAAACCCTATCTATTCTTAAAAAATATCTCATACAAAGTGACACCCACCAACCTCAAGGGGGAATTCCCTACACTAGTGTACACCCTCCGTTATGATCCCCAATAAAGTATCCAAAGTCATAACTTTGTCATAAAAAATGAACAATGAGCATAAGGATCTCAATAATATGTACGGATATGAAGCTATGAGAAGCACTTGTATCAAAAAGGGAAATATACTAGAGCATAGGATACTAAGATCATGCTTATCACCATATATGGAATGGTGCTCTGCTCTTTAGGTATAGGCTATAAAATATATATCTATAATGAACCATGGACCAGTGAAACATCCTCACTAGCCTGAGGATGACCACATTGATGCTGTGGTACAACTGGTTCTTGGATGCCTCAGACACGACCATCACATCGTCCTGAATGAATGACACTACTATATCTCCCAACCTTATGGGGATATATGAATTCAACTCCTAAACCAAGATCTGGAGTTTATCTCTTTCCACTAAATGCTGGAGGGAAGGTTCCACAGAAATTCTGTACATGGCCCATCTTACTGCATGCTTAAGGCTCAAATGGGTCTCTATCACACTGACCCATCATACATCCTCTTCTCCCATACTGATGGCATAATAAAAAACTACCAACACTAATATAATGGTTGGTATTCCACTCATAAGAAGCCTCAAAATGGAACTTCCTAAAAATAGATGCTAAACCACTTGGTCGAGAACCTGCATTGCCCTTCTCTAAGCCCCCAACTTCACTTTGGTTCTATGTAGTAATATGATCATGTTTCAGTATCTCTATAATAGTAGTCATCTGAAACACATTCTCCTATGACTTTATGAAATTCTTGAGACCTTACATGAAGCATCTCACCCTAGACATCTCATCAGATAGATAAATTGGAAAAACTAATAGTATCTCTGTGAAGTGAGTTGAATACTCCATAACAATCATCACGCCCAACTCTATATGCATAAATTCACTATCCCATTCATCTCTCATAATATCATAAAAAATAATCATAAAAAATAGATTTCAAATACCTCTAAACCATATCTCACATTGTATTGTCATGGTTTAAAACATTACACTATCACTTATCTTCTCCCTGAATCATATATGAATCAAGCTTTACTCTCATCTTAGGAGGTGTCTACAGATGCTGGAAAAAAAAGGTAGTCTTAAGACATTGATTAACGGTCTATGGACTTCTATCCCTTGAAAACATGGGTGTATGATAACACTGAAACACACACATCTACTTTCCATAGACGGGATAGGCTGCAGGGCTCCCTAAAAGTTCTACATAAATATTAGGAAACCCTCATGAAACTAGGCATGAAAAACCATATCTGGTACAATCGATGGTTCCAAAAATGGAACTACAAGAGGTTCAAATAGTGGCTCACATACCACCACCTCTGAAACATGATAATCACAACTCTCTTAGCATATGACTGGAGGTATTTGTGGTGAAATATATATAAAATACTAAGCACACACCTCTAAAAAGACCAATGATGATATTATCACAAATAAAATCATAGGTTCTATCGAAGGGTTTCTATAAAAAAGACACACCCCTCTACCTACTCTTAAATCAAGGACTAGGTAAAAGAAACCACAGTAAAAATAACTAGAGACACTACTGATTGCCACTCTAAATCTGGGTCAAGGACAAGTTCTCTATTTCACAACATCAATTCCATTTTAATTAATATTTGTTTAAAATTATCTTTAAATGGTTGAACCAAATGGTTAAAAAATTCCAATACATAAGGTCCCATACACCTCATAAACTGAAATATGGAATCCATTTAATCCCGAACATAATACTTTCCTATCCATGTGACCAATTTTCTATGACTCCACATTCTATAATCAACTGCTTAGGGTGTCTGTTGTACCCTAATTAGGAAAAAACAGTTTAGGTTATGAATGAAACTATATATACCAATTATTTTTCTTAATCCCATATACAAATGTTAGTCAAATTTCAAATATTCCACACAAGACATGCATAATAATTTCATGCAGTCAAGAAATAAATCCTATATGGAATGGAATATGCATGGAATGTGAATCCATTAAAGTGATAAAAATGGTACATGATTGATGCTTCCTTTACCTCATCTCATTGGGCCAAGGATAAATAAAATTCCCCAATCATAAAAATAATATAAACACATTGCATGTGCATCACCCAACAATGGAATCAAATCAACTATTATAGGAAAAATCTAGAACATCAATACCATTCCAGGAAATTAAGATTTTTCCTATATATTGGTTAGCTACTCCTAGTCACAACTTAGTAGAAAAATACAATTCTTTCCTAATATCATATTTACCATCGCAAATAGTAATACAACTAGAAAATAAAGGCTATGATACCATTTTATAACATCCCAACTTGGATTCCACTAAACGGTGCCCATGCTGGTGGGCCACATGGCCCCAAGCATAGATCCTCATATGATAGAGGTTTCCAACTAGTAGTGAGGGATTAGGGTGTGTCTATGGGGAGACTATTCCATATTCTCATAGTGTAAAGTAGTAGTGAAATGACAATAATCAATAGAAAAATCATAATATAAATCAA
Source organism: Viscum album (assembly GCA_963277665.1). Lineage (NCBI taxonomy): Eukaryota > Viridiplantae > Streptophyta > Magnoliopsida > Santalales > Viscaceae > Viscum > Viscum album. The sequence goes on along the minus strand of OY728147.1, from coordinate 1,508,766,012 downwards.
GAAAAAATATAACATCCAGAAGACTATAATAATAAATAATCCAAAAGAATTTTCATGTACAATATGATAATCATGTCATGTATCTATACAAAAAGGCAGTAAAGACATGGAAACATGCATCCCATATAGTTCATGTATCCAAAAAACAAAAAGACTAAAAATAATTATCTCTAAATATCATCATTATCCTAGCTCAATCATGTTCCCCCATGCTCCTAAGAAATGATCAAATCAAACATCATAAATCGACTGATTTACTCACCCCCTACCTACATCAATTAATTCTTTTCGGGTACCGAATTGTGGTTTGAATAGGGTACAAGATAACACATAGTAGACCACCACCAATAATGTCTATAACATTTTCCAGCCTCTGTATAAAAAATTAATCACTGTACAATATACCATAGGTATAAATTTAAAAAAATTAAAGTTTCAAAAGAAGAATTGATCCTGTCTATCCAAACATGGCTCCCTATAAACAATAATAAAGCACCGTAAATAAGGGATAACAACAATGAATAGATAAATAGGTGTGATATTGTCCAATCTAACAACTGAAATAAGATACCCATACCAGGGCTATCTTTAAGCATATAAAAATATTCATAATGGCCACACCATTTAATAATGTGTACAACATGCACAATGTACTACGCCATGTAATCCAGTGTCAAACCACGAAGGGCCATATCCAAGGTATAAAAGACCAAGGCATCCTTATCGAGTCCATGGATTATCTTGATGGAAACTCAATAACAACTTGGATTAATTCTAAGGATCATTTTCATGGAGTATGTATAATGTGAGTCCAATCAATAAAAATTCAAGGGATAGCAATAACCTTAACATCCTATGGAATCAAGATCCAAGGAGAAGAAATTTCCTTTTCATCCACTACCATGATCAATATGGATCCATGGAGTAGAAATGTCCATGGAATCCAATGGAATCAGGATCCAAGGAGCTTATCTAAGGCATAAAATACCATTATAAATTCATCAATCACAACCATTCACAGCCAATGAGTTATTACAACCCATTCAAAATTTTCCATATAAGCCATTTATCTTTTTTAATCACATGAAATCACATGAAAAGGAGGAAACAACCTTATCCCATCAATTAAATTCAATAAATTCATTTTATTTACAAATTCATAAGTAAAACAAGGTTATAAAAACCTTACAAATCATTAAATTCTCATTAAGGTTCCCACTAAATCTGGTGAGCTCACACACACCCAACATGGTGGTATAACATGGGGAAAATAAAAGGTCACACCAAATGGGTGTCCTAGGTTGTGTTTGGTGACCTCAAACAATCACATTATGCTAAGAAGGCATCCTAAATAGGTTCCAATAAATTTAATTAAGGATTTAAATTAATTTTAGGGAAAACACTAGAAAGTTTAGTGTGCGAAACAACAACAACTAGGCTTATCGAACACCAAAATTTAAGGGAAAGGTATAGACCACCTACTATATACCCATCAAAGAAAATTTATCCAGTATTATCCTATGATTCAGTCTACATTAGAAGAAAAATAAATAATAGAGTAATACCCTTTAAATAGATCATATTACCTTTCACTTAAATAACACAATCGATATAAATAAAAATGATGAATTGTAAAAGATGAATGAAGAAATTGACAGTTCAAATACAATGAGATGAATGGAACTTGAATCTTGGTTTGGATCATGAAATGGGATCCAAGACTAGCTTTAGAGCTTTAATGAGATATAAATGAACCCCCTTTCCAATTGAATGAATAATATAAAATGAAAAATAGGTTTTAAAAAAATTAAGGGTTATATGGAAGTTTCCCCCAAAGACACTGGGTTGCACGGTTTTTCCACATGGTTGTCCAAATTATGTGCCAGCCATGTGACATTCACTTATTTAAGGAGAAACCCACATGGTTCATGCACATGGTTTTCCAAACTGTGAAAAAATCATTCAAAATGTTTTTGCTAAAAAATTTAGCTCCCCCACATAAGTGTGATACCCTGGGAGCATGGGTATGGAAAATCATGTGCCTTTTTCTTCTCTCTATCCAACCCTTCATGGTTTCCTCAAACCATTTGGCATGAGTTTCATAGTTTCTACTAACCATGTCAACCAACTATTTTTTTTAAAGTTTCGGGCTCTAGGATCCAAACAAGAACTAGACACCCCAAAAACTCCCAGGAACTCATTATCTATTTAAACTAAAATTCTAAAGGCTTTATATTTTTTTATTAAATTTTGGATAATACTTCTTTTAAGGGTTGGGGAGGAACCCTTACATGACCTGTAGGCTCAAAGAATAGGGCCTATACATAACCCGAAGTCCTAGAGGCATAATTCCCAATACATACCCAAACACCCAACCAAACTACACTTGAACCGCCCCTCCCCATCATTTATATCATTGAAGGATCCAAGAACCCCACCCCGCATTACCGATCCACTTTCATTTCCTCATGCATAGATGCATGGTTCCTGGTACTGATGGTGATTTCCATACTATATAATTCTTCCAATCCAGTTATCTCTATTATATTGGATTCTACATGATCTATATCCTCTTCTGGGACATGTTCTATGTGGTCTTTCTAGGCTGATTTATAGTCTACATGGCCCAAAATCCCATGACTTGAAGGCCTATGGTGGCCTAAAGGCCCTATGTCCTAAAGTCCCAACTCAATATCAAATTACATTGGGTAAAAATCAAACAATTAAATTGAAATTAAAGAGATACATACATCATAGAAAAACCAATGATATTATAGTTTTGTTAGAGAACCTATATTATGGAATGATTTTGATCATGAATAAATAATTCTTAATACATGATGTTAGTAAAGATTTAATGAAAATTATAAAGATGTTAATCTTGAGAAAACCTGGACTTATTTTAGATTATGTATAGAGGGAATTGTCTTTACTCTAATATTTAAAGTAATGAATTTAGAATAATGATGTCAGTTAATTAATGGATAATGAATATATTAACATAAATTGAATTTTTCAAATAAAATAATGAATTTAATGTATTTATTTAAATGATTTATTTCATATAGGATATCTATTCTTAGTAGTGGAAGCTGAAAGTCGAAGTGACGTTAGCTGCAACTGCTTCTAAGACATATTTTTTACCATAGTGTGGTTGTGATATATATTATATATTGTATATTCTGTGATTTTATATACATTCACACCAATATCAGTTAGGTTATTAGACACCCCATGGACTCTAGGATGATGTTTTCCCTGATATCCTGGTGGGAGGACGGATGACTGACTACACCCTCTATCCCTTCTCTCTTACCTTGGTAGTTAGTTATTCTAGAATGAAAGATAGATATTTTTCTTATATATGTGATTAGATGGTTGTGATGGCTTGTTTTTATTCACACACATGTATCCCAAAATATAGTATCCAAAGAATTATTATAGGCATGACATGTATAGGCTGAGATGTCTTGAGGTGCTTACTCAGTGTTTAGACTGTAATCACTTGACATATAATACCTGATGTATGATACACTTCATACGGGCTATGGTGGCTCCAAATAACTACTTAGTTACTATATACAGATGTGAGTATGGAATGATGTGATGATCTGATGCACAAGGTGCATGTTTTGATTCCCTTCCCAGGTGTCTTTAGGGTGGCTTATTTTGGAGAGATATGGGTAAGGATGTGTGACATTGGGGTGTAGTAGAAAACTGGTCAGGAAGATGGAGTGAGGTACCCTTGATGTTTCATTATTATATTATATTCTCTTTCGTATGTGATACTTGGTGAGAGTTAGCTATGGTGAGGTAGGGAACTTAGTAAACTTGTTTAGGTGACAAGTTAGTTTCACTTTTGTTAACTATGTTTTAGTTTTATTTCTTTATGTTTTACATGATAGGCTCTAGGGAGGATCTTATTGAGTATACTTTTATACTCACCCTACATATTTATAAAATTTTATCATGTTAGTAGGTGTATGTTGGAGATAGTGATGGATATTACTAGCTCATGATTTTGTAGGCGCTATTTGGGATTCATGGTCACTACCATCATTACCTTTTTGTTACATGTATTTTCTTACAGTTGTTATAATACTATATGAAATTGTATGTTTTTACTTGGGATTTATTTATATATATGTCAGAGTAGGAGTAGATTGTTTTATTTTCCTTATTTATCACTTCCACATGTTCTCATAAAGGTTAATGCCTCCCATATGTATAATTATTATACCCTCGGTGTTAGTCATGAACATTGGTCCTACTGGAGGTGGTACTTGGGAAGTCACCATCTCCCTTCTCCCATTTCCTTCCCAGGAGGGGTACTCTTTTTTGGGAGGGGGTTGGGACACCCTGTTTTAAAAAGAATTTTTTATTAACCCTTTTTATTATTATATTATTTAAAAAACGTATTTCCAAATTACAATCCATTTATTTATGATATCAATTTCAAATTCAAATGATGCAATTTATTAAAGGGGGAGAGAATATTAAAACCCATGATTTTAAAAGAACTCTATGTTCAAGTGTGTATACAACATGCAAAACCGAGATTAAATGACCCACAATATATTATTATTTAAATGTCATAGTAATAACCTAGACACTAAATTAAAGGGTATGAATAGGATTAACCATATAATGAAATATATATAAATTTCATATTGAATATATATTTATTGATTAATTATTAGTAAATAATTACTCATTTTTTAGTGATTTTATTTTACTCTTCAAAAATATGTTTTCCTAAAAAATGGTTTTAATTACTATTTGTTAGCGAATATTATAATTAATTTATGGAATGTTTTTAAATTTTATTTAAAAAAATCAACAGAGTTTTTGAATTTTACATATAAAAATTATCTTAGGGGGAACTTTTGTGATTTTTTAGAATATATTGATTTTTTATTGAATAGTAAAAATTACAGTTTTTATGAAATATAGTATCTTTTATGACATCTCAATGAAATAAATATGATATAAAATTTTGTTTAACTTATGTAAAAACTAATGAATGATAATATACTAAAATATAATACTAAAATAATTAAAAACACATAAATTATAATTTATTTCATGATAAATATGAAAATTATCTTTAGCATCGACGTAGTTCTTTTACGGCACTGGAAAAAGTTAAATATGGTGTCCTAAAGATATTATTTGATAAAGAACAAGTAATAACTAAAATGGTTAATAAATAAGATATATTATTGATGGATATCATGTATAGATATTAATTTTTTATTTATATTATAAGTGACTTATCCAAATACTTTTGCAATTCTTGTGCAAGGCTAGAAAAGGAAAAATAACATATAATATTAGTTTTCATGAGATATATGTGATTAAATGTTAATATTTAATGAATATAAAAGTTTATATAAAATATAATTTATTTATTTTTATAATGGTAATTTATTTTATATTTTAAATGATGAAATAATTACCTTAAATTATTATGCAACACTAACACAATTCATGTGAAAGTAGTAAAAAATCAAGTATATGATTTTAAAAAAAATATCATTAATTTTTTTTGGGTGAGTTATAGTGTCTTATAAAATTTATAGATAGATATAACCTATTAAGGATGGGTTTAAAGTATATATTTGAATTATATTATTATATTTATGACATTAATGTTAAAGAAAATGAATTATTCCAAAAAGTGTCATTAATACAATTTTATAATAAACAATGTTTAATTAACTGATTTAAAATTCATAGAAATCCTACCATCCACATAGTTAAAATTTATATTGTTGAAAATATGAACCATGTTCCATTTATGGGTCACTTTTTCTTTTATAATAACTTTTATGTCCCCTAAATTGTAATAAACATTGATATCATGGTAATCATCAAGCTGGTAAACAGGGGGTTAAAATAAAGTGATAATTATGAAACCATCACCTAAACATGTCTAAATTTTATTGTATGATAGGATTTAGAATAATACTAATATGGTATTTTAAATATATCATTTTGGTTCCATTTTTTCATGTAAATAATTTTTATTAATCAAATATATTATGAAATTCCAATACTACCACGCCCTATACTTATAAAAGAGAACCTCCACTCCTCTCATACTCAAACTGTTTGAGCACTCTAGTTCATAAAAACCATACCCACTTTTTATAGGTCTTATTTTTTGTATAATAAATGACTTATAAGGATTATGCTATAAATAAAATGAGGTTTTCCAAAGAATAGATATGATTTTTAATTGAATGTTGTAGTTTAATTTATTATTCTACCTCCTTAAAAAATATTATAAACAATCTGATATAAAAAAATAAATATGTCATATATAATAAGATTTTATTATGTTAATTATTTTAACTATATAAAATCTTATATTCCATAAAATGGGAAATTAAATGATCATTCCTGTGTATATCAAACTATTACCTCATGAACTGATGTGATTTATTTTCCATCACCACTTATTACAACTGGATATGATGATTGATTTAATGTATTTATAAGTTTTTCATGAAATAATTGTCTGCATTTTGTGGTATGATATCATCTATATTATTACCTTTCAATACATTGAATAATGATAACATCGTTTATGTGTAAGTGTGGATTACCACCTCCACGAAGAGATGTGATTTGTTTTTCATCACTACATGACATGGATTGTATATATAAGAGTATTTAAAGACTGGATTTTATATTAATTATAAAATAATAATTATAGAAATATAAAATAATATTTAACTTATTTCTATCACATTCATTGAAAATTGGAAATGTTATTCATGTGCATATATGGACTAACATCTCACATAATTATATTATTCAGGAAGATAAATAACATATGTGATGATTTAGACTCGAGGTAAAGACAATTTACCTTAAAAAATACATTTTATTGTTTTTTTTAATATTTACTTTCTAAATTTTTTCCTTCTACGTAAATATTTATAAAAAATAGGTTTTATTTTTATGGAAATAAATGAATTATGAAAGAATTTTTATACCCTTTTTTCTTTCTTTAAAAAAAATTCAAAAGGAATATTTCTATATGTTTTATATGAAACGTTTCAAATTTATATCCAAAAGGAAAAAATGAATGTTTTATTTGATTGCATATGGAATTAATGGATTTTCCCACTTCCATAACCATAAATTAATGTTCATATTACTTTATAATATTCCATGATTTCATTAATGAAAAAAACTCCTTACCTATTGTTCTGTGAGTATTAGAATTTAAAATTGTGTTTCATGGAAATGGATATATCAATATATGAAAAATATTTTCTTTTGGGCTCAAAAGTATATTTTCATATGTGTTTGGTGATGGAAATGAATGTTTTTATGTGTTTCAAGAATACAATTTTCATTTGAAATTATTTATAATGATATGTGAGTCTGATATATGTAACAACCCAAGATATGATGATTTATTTAATTTTAAATAAATATAATCTATTTGATAGCTTTTGATGTGCGTAACATTAGGTCTAAATGAAAATACTCTAATAAATTATTATTTAAACATGACTATTATAACCTAGATATTAATTTTGTGGCTAAGAATAGTACTAAATAAATTATTAAAAAAATATGATTTATACATGTACAAAATAAGTTAACTGGGTATCTATTGATTTGAAATAAAAATAATAATCATTTGAAAGTAAAATAAATGTTTTCTGAAAAACTGTATTTCCTTAAAGAAAATGGTTTCATCACTTCTTTGGCAATTATGATAAAATTAATTTTGAAAATTTTAGAAAATTTATTTGATAAAATTAACTTTTTTTAAAATAAACATATCAAGATTAACCTTGGGTGAATTTTTAGTATTTTTTTTGAAAAGGTTCATTTTTTCGATGAATAATGAAAAATACAAATTTTTATTGAAAATTGTTTTTCGTTTAAATAATTTACAAAAATAAATTAAATTTTATATTGGTTTAAAATTATAATTATTCCAATTATATTATAAATTAATTAATTAATTTTTTTTCATTTATAAATATTTTATTTTCAATTCCAATATATAAATTTCCATACTTATGAGAGTTTTCTCTTTGGAAACCCAGTGTTTTACTGAATCTGCGGGTATAATTTGAAATTGGATTATGTAACTTTTATGAATTCAATTTATAAAAATGGATTCCATATTTTTAATCATATTAGTTTATATTATCTAATAATTTCAACATATTTTTTTAACATTATTAATTTTAAAAGAAGTAAAAATTAATTACCCCTATTAAGGTAAAAACTGATTTACCATGGGGATAAGATAAGAAGTTAAGGGTTAAAATGACCTAAAAACTTTTAAAAACCCATTTTCATGGACATATTTTGACTTTATCATCTCTAAGAGTTGATAATTACCCATTTTGGAGGGTTTTTTAAGATAAAAATGTGACTGTAATTGATTCCTTTCAAAATTTCTATGTGTGTTCTTTCCCCCACTTATAATAAGGCTACCCCTTATCCTCCCCTATTAGGACTTCCAAATCTATTTTTTCAACCAATAAATGACCAAATAAATTACCTAATATACTTACCTCATAATAAAATTCTTTTTTTATCATAAATCCATCCTAGGAAGGCTTTTGGTGTAAACCTAAGGAGGTCATCTGAACAAGAGGTAACATTCCTAAATGATCACTTTAATTTTATTTTTTATTATAATCATTATTATGTAATAAAAATTATCTAAAATATAATTATATGTTATTATTTTAATTTAATAAACTATATTCATCTCATCTTCCATCAAATGGGAAACTAAACATTCAATCGTGTATACGATGGACCATCGCCTCGTGGACCGGTGTAATTTTGTTTCCATTACCACCTCTCACAGTTAGAGATAATGATTGATTTTATATATATATATATATATATGATATTTTTATAATAATTATACTTAAATAACTATAATATCACATTTATATTGTTACATTCCATTTGGTTTAAAACACAACAACATTGCTCGTGTATACAGCGGACTATCGCCTCACGAAGTGACATGATTTTTTTTCACTTACTCTTTGCATGGAAGGTAATAAGGATTAATTTAATGAATATATTTTATATATAAAAAATAATATTTATTATTAAAAGTTAATATATAACCAACCTCCTTACTCTTTCACTTGTTAAGGTATGATATCATTGCTCGTGCGTACAAATGACCTACGGTTTCCACGAAGTGATACGATTCCTTTTTCATTATGAAATATTCATAAATTTTTATAAAAAAATATTTATTGATAAAATATAATACTTATAAAATTAATATAATTCTGGATATGATGGATATATATCCAATTCACAAGAACTATAGATTTTACGAAAAACATCTCATGAGAAAACAAGGTAATTAACACCCAAAATAATGAAAATAATGAAATATTATTAACAAGAGGGGTGGTAAAATTTAATAATAGGATCATATATGATATTATAAGTATGAATAAGGTTCTATTATAAAATAATAAAATTCCTAAAATAATTATATATTAGATTAATACATGTTAAACTAATTTAAATCATGAGGTAAAGGACTTCGTCTTAATTTCCCTTTATTATGGTATATTCTATTTTTATGTGCTTAATTTATTTTATATGGTGTAAATAATATCCATTTCAAATTTTATATCATGAATAATTCATAATTCATGGTATTTTTACTTTTACATTGAATTATTTTATCTAAGGGGATTTGACATGAAAATTACCAAGTGGTAAAGAATTTCTTAACTCAATTTCTCTTTATTAGGTTATATTACATATTCATTATCTTTGAAATTCTTGGATAACATGTGAAAAGAATTTTGAATTTATTATTTTTATTTATAATTTTTTTATTTGGATTTACATTTTATACACATAATCAAATAATTGATTCTCACTTCAACTTTTTGATCATCATAAAGTATTTTTTCATAACTTCCATTTATTGAGATATATTTGTTAATATAAACATATTTAATTTTATATGGTTTAAATACTAACCATTTGATTTATTTAACATGAATAACAATTTATTTATGATATTTTATGTTTTAATTCAAGTTAAACTAAAATACACTGTCGGGGGTGCTTCAAAATGATGTTCAGTTTCAGGTTACTTAGGTATAGCAGAGTGGCTGACCAAGGTCGTCTCTTAAAGGAGGAAGTAAATTAAATAAACTTATTAAAGGTATTCTAAAAATAAAATAAAAGAGAATAAAAACACTACTAGAAAGGATGGGGTTATTTATCGTTTATAAAACTAGATGAAGTTTTCTGGAAGAATATTTCATTTTTTGTTTTTAATTTTGAAATGAAATTTGACCCAACAAGAAGATGTTTTTTTAGAAAATATTTTTAATGGAGTAATCGATACTACTCTACCTATTCACTCAATTATTTGTCATTATAATTTAAATTAAAATCCACTTAATTATAATCATCTAATTTTTTAACCCTCTAACCCAACAGGAGTTAACTTAACCACAAAGATGAAATTACTTAAACCCTAGGATAGCTTCAGAACATGTAATCGCAGCACCCTTCTATTATTGATGTTATTAGGATAGCTTATGGTCAGTGGTTATTTAGAGCACATATCCATTCTGAAAATTATGATTACTTAAGTTTATGGATTATATTTTAAGTCTACAAATTTATCACGTGTGGTCTTGTATTATCGATTAAGATCGCACTCTCACAATTTACACAACTTCCGACCTCACGTGTTTTTGTATCAATTGTTCAATTGCTTGCTTAGTTTAATTTAAATTAAAAACTAAATTAATAGATAATATTAATTGAATTAAAGTATCACATTGATTCAAAATGATTGAATGAATAAGTATATAGGTATATTGATTACTAAAAAGAACTACTCTTTCATCGTCGGTGTAGTCATCGTAGAAACGTTTTGCAAGTGCAAAGATTTAGAAAGGGTATAACCCAATAAAGTTTCTACTCTTGATTCCCTAACAATTAGTAAGATTAATAAAAGAATAAATTTTAACAAAACATAATAAAATATAAGAACTAAAATAATAACAAAGAAGTTTATTATGAAAACACAAACATTACAACATGAGGAATAAGAAGAGGGCTTTGATGGAGGGATCCTTGCTTCAAGAGACACCCTTATTTAATTATTTGGAGAATTGTATTGGAACCTATTATCCTATGCCCTAAAATTCCTAATTCACGTACCCAACCCCTCCAAATGAGAAAAACAGAAATTTATAGAGTGGAGGGGAGGCTAGGTATAAAGAGGGTTCAAGTATGAATGGGGAATCTTGGCCAAATATTTTAATACAACTTGAACTGCCCATTTGACCTCCAAAACTAGTGAACCAGATGTTCTTTTAGAATAATTATTTGTTCCAAATTTGGTTTTAGATATCCTCTCAAAATGGGGTCCTAATAAAATCTTTGATTAAGGATTTATGGCCTAAATACATAACCAATGTTAAATCTGGAAGGTCCAGCCCACCTTTGACTTCATGGTCCATTTAGTCTAACCAAATGCACTATTTAGATCCAATGTCCTAAAAAAAGTTGTATCAAATTAAGTATATAACATAGTTACAAAATTTGAAGTTAAAATAATAAATATTAAAATATTTATCTTCAAAATACTACAGTGCACTATAAAGGGTAAAACTGAAATTTCCATCAAATTTTCAAATTAATGATCTAATCCCAAATATTTTATAAATAAACATATTTATCACAGTGTGAGAAAATTTTATCATTTATTATCAATAAAATGTTCAAAAAAATAGTGTTTTATCAACTCCCCCACACTTAACCTTTTTCACTCCTGGGAAAAACATCATATCAAGTAAACATCAATATCAAATCAAAACAAATTTTAAAACACATATCCTTGAGATCCAACAATTCCACACCAAGAAAAAAAAAGATATCATGACTCATAAAAAACCATTATTTAAATTTATCAATTTATATTATTCAATATATTTCCACTTAATTTATCCTCCCATGTACAAAACACTTACCTCACTTGATTTTTCTCCTATCACGCAAATGTTAATTTTTCAGCAATGTATTTCTCATCCAAAATCATACAAGGGTCACCATAGGCTTGATAAATTCCTAAATCACCACCCAATGTGAGTCAAGGACATATGTTTATCCTTAGGACTTTATAGGGTTATTATGTGGCTTTTGGTTGGTAGGATTTAGATATGAAAAATTCGAAGGCTGAATGAGGGGGGTTGACTCTTTTTGAATAAAAATTGCATTAATCTAATTTTCACTTAAATATGGTATCCTCATCAATACCCATGGCATCTATTCATGTTCATCATCATGAAAAATAAATAAATTTTCACACCATTCAAAATTTTAGCAGTAAAAATGGAAATCTTCTCCGACGTGATTTTCTTGAAAGCTCCAGATAGGCACAACTTTCTCCCCCTATTAGAAGCTCCATAAAGGCACAGCTTCACTTTTCATGAAAGCTACAGAAAAGGAAAAACTTTCAATATAATGATTTTCTTCATAATCAAACACATCTCTTCGTAATGTAATTTTCTACCCAAAGTAGCACAGAATGTGGTGGCAGAAGACAAGATAGTTTCCCCCACACTTAAGTTCAACTAGATTATGAAATTTCACTTTAAGTGTTGGTTGGATAGGGATAATTGGATTGTAATGTGGAAAACCTAACAGGATGTTCATAGATTATAAGCTTTACAAGGATTAAATGTTCAAGGCAGGCCATTATAAAAAGGGATTATTTGAAATATAGGCTTTAATACCAACAAAATGCCTCAATCATTTAAAATATAAGTACCTAAAACCCTCAAGTTTTAACAAGAATAAATCAAATTCTAGTTAAATCAAGCAGGGTTTGGTTATCTCAAGAAATGATGTAGATGTAAATAATATGAAGAGAATGGTTTATAATCCTCACAAGAAAGTGATTTCAAATATAGAGATAGTGAGATGTGGCATGGGATTCAAAATTCAGAGTACTTTTCATGAAATTACTAAAGATTTGAACTTGAAACAAATTCATTTTCAGCATTCATTTAAGCTCAGTTTCAATTGATAAATTTTTTCACTTTTTGATATGGATTTAAAAATGGTGATGAGAATAATTTCAGCTCAAAAGTTTCAAAAAAACAAAAAATTGAAAAATAAACACACAAAATTTGAAAGAAAAAACACTTTTTTGTTTTTTTAATCATTTAAAAATAGGAAAACAATTGAAATTACTAAACTAAAAGGTTCCCTCCCCCACACTTGAAATATTGCATTGTTCTCAATGTGAACCCATGATATGATATATGCACAAGAAATTAAAAATTTTAAATAGGAAAAATAATATAGAAGTGAAATGGTTAGAAACAGCCCACTATGCTCAAGTGATGATGGGGTCATGCTGTGTGATGAAATCCAATGCATCAGTAGGAAGTCCCTCAATGTATCTATTCAAATTTTTCCCATTGACTGTAAATATCCTTCTTGTGTTCTCTTGTGTGATCTCCATTATACCATAAGGAAAAAACATTTGTCACAACATAAGGACCTAACCACCTAGAAAACAACTTATTATGCATTAGCTTCAGTCTTGAACTATAGAGAAGCACTTTATCACCAACATGAAACTCCCTTTTTTGGATCATTTTATCATGAACTGTTTTTTGACCTTTCCTTGTAGAGCCTTGAGTTCTCATATGAAGACCATTGAATCTCCTCAAGCTCTTGAATATGTAGCTTCCTTTGGATTCCAGCTTAGGCCAAATCCATGTTGCATTTCTTTATAGCCCAATAAGCCTGATGCTCAATTTCCATGGGAATATTACACGCTTTCCCAAAAACAATCCAAAATGGGGACATATCAATGGGTTTCTTGTATGTTTTCTTATAAGCCCATGATGCATCATTCAAGAACTTTCTCCAATCCTTCCTATTTGGCTGTATGGTTTTCTCCAAAAAAAAATTCAACTCCCTATTTGAAACCTCATCCTTTCCATTTGTTTGAGGGTGTTATGGTGTTAATGTTTTGTATGTCACCCCATAATTCCAAATGAGGGAAGAAAAATTTCGATTGCAGAAGTGTGTCCCTTGGTCACTGATGATGTACTTCAGTACTCCAAACCTGAAAAAAAAACTGTGTTTTGACAAAGTCCACAACAACATGATAATTATCAGTCCTAGTGGCCTTAGCCTCCACCCATTTAATCACATAAACAACAGCAATCAAAATATATAAAAAAACCGAAAGGAATTGGAAAATTACCCATAAAATCAATTCTCTATACATCAAAAATCTCACATAATGGTATGAGTTGTTGGGGAATCTCATGTCTCCTAGAAATGTTCCCAGTGTGTGGTAATGAGATCATGACTTAAAAAACACATGGGAATCATGGAATAAGCTAGGCCAATATAATCTAGAGTCCAAAACTTTACTAGCTATATGTGGGGGTCCAAAGTCTCCACCACAAGAAAGTGTATGACAAAAATATAAAACAGACTCCAACTCATGATCAGGAACACACCTCCTAATAACTTGGTCAGTACACATGCTCCATAGGTATGGATCATCCCAAACATAAAATCTTGACTCAGTCTTTAAATTTTGTACTTGATGCTTCTTTAAATTTTTAGGGATTTTAAAGACAACAAGGTAGTTAACTAAATCATCAAACCAAGGATGAATACTTGAGAGGGAATAAAGGTGATCACCGAGGAAAGTGTCCTGAAGTGGTACCTGTTCCAAGGTGTCATCCTCTAGTGTGTGAGTAAGCCTACTCATGTGGTATGACACCAAGTTTTCTTCCCCCTTTTTTCCTTTATCTCAATATCAAATTCATGAAGAAGGAGCATCCATCAGATAAGTATGGTCTTTGCATCCGGTTTCTTCAATAGGTACCTCGGAGCTGCATGGTCAGAAAAACAACTACTTTAGAGCCTAATAAATATGAAATTAATTTATCTAAATCAAATATGATGGAAATAAAATCTTTTTCCATGGTTGTGTAGTTTGATTGGTCTGAATCCAGTGTCCTAGAAGCATATGCAATCACATGTTAACGTCCCTCCACCCTCTGAGATAAGACAGATCCAAATGCGAAGTTGGAGGCATCACACATAAGCTCAAAAGTAAGTTCCCACCGTGGGGGTTTTATGATCAATGGAGTGGTCAGACACTCCTTTAACTCATGAAAGGAAGTCTTGTAATAATCATCAAACACAAAATCAGAATATTTTTAAAGTAATCATAATATAGTAAGAGAAATCTTACTAAAATCTTTGATGAAGTGCTGATAAAATTATCCATGCCCTAGGAAAGATCTAACATCATGCACACATTAAGTATATGGTAAGGATGAAATAATATCTATCTTAGATCTATCAACCTCTATCCCATGTTTTGACACTACATTCCCTAAGACAATGCCATGATCTACCATGAAATGACACTTTTCAAAGTTCAAGACCAGATTATTCTCAATAAAACAATTCAACACATTTACAAAACTACATATACATTTATAAAATTAGGATCCATACACTGTAAAATCGTCCATAAATACCTCCATGCAGGTCTTAATAAAATCATAAAAAATACTCACCATGCATCTATGAAAGGTACCTGGGGCATTGCAAAGTTCAAAAGGCATCCTTCTATAGGAAAACATACCGAATGGACAAGTGAATGTTATATTCTCATGATCCTCTAGAGAAATTGGAACCTAAAAATATCCATAAAATCCATCCAAGAAATAATAGTGTGTTTTCCCTACTAGTCTCTCAAACATTTGGTCAATAAATTGGAGGGGGAAATGGTACTTGTGAGTGTACTGATTTAGTTTCTTATAATCAATACACACACACCAACTGTTTTGTAACCTCATTGGAACTAAATCATATTTCTCATTGTTAACAACAGTAACTCCACTTTTATTAGGCACAACCTGAATAGGACTCACCCACTAAGAATCTGAAATAGGATAAATTATACTTGCCTTGAGCAATTTTTCAGCCTCTTTTTTAACAACTTTCAGAAGGGTTGGATTGAGTATCTTTTGTGGATGCCTAACCGGTTTAGCCCCATCCTCCAAAAGAATCCTATGCATGAAAATGGAGGGGATAACACCTCATATGTCTGCCAAGGTCCACCCAATTGCATTAATGTTCTCCCTTAGAAGATTAAAAAGTTTTTCTTCATGTTCAAAATGGATATTGATTTCAATGATAACAGGTAATTTCTCACTACTCAGCAAGTATGAGTATTTTAGATTTAGTGGCAATGGCTTGAGTTCTAGTGTAGGGAGGTGGTTTATGGATAGAGAAATTGAAAATACTGAAATATGTGCACAATAAACATCAGTATCAGAATATATATCATCAAAATTAGAGAATAGTTCATCAAATCCATCATCATACTCAACGGCCATGTCATAATCATAGTTCACATGATCGAAATCAGAATATTAATCCATTTCAAAATCAAATCTAAGAGAGTCTTGTACATTATAAATAGGTGTGGAAGTACTCTTATACATTAAACTAGAACCAATACTCATAATCTCCCTAAGCATAAGACAATCAAATTCCATGGGGTTTTTATTTGGTGGTTCAAAAAGGGAGATAAAAAACATAGAATAGTCCTCTAAGGGGTACTTCATGGAGTCCATAACATTAAATATCACAAATTCATCTCCAAACTCCATAGAAAGTGTACCCTCATGGAAAATTTATGATTTTTTTTGCAGTTTTAAGGAAGGTCCTTCCTAAGATAATGGGAGCATGATAACTTACCTGGTTATCCTCCATGTTAAGCATGTATAAATCAGCTGGGAATATCATGTCTCTTACTCAAACAAGTACATCCTCAATGACTCCTGCTAGATATGTCGTAGCTCTATTTTCCAACTGCACCACTACTCTTATGGGATTCAACTCACCAACCTGCAAAGAGGAGAATTTAGAGTGAGGCATCACATTTATAGAATCTCCCAAATCACAAAGAGAATCTAAAAAGTGTAACTCCCCTTTGGTGCATGGGATGGTGAATGTCCCTAGATCCTTGCACTTTTTTGGCATTAATAGAGTTCGTGTACTTCATTCTAACACATTCCTTCCAATATTGATCCTCTCATTTCCCTTGAGCCCTCTTCAATTGGTACAAAGTTCTTTTAAAAATTTGGCATACCTTGGGATTTTCTTAATGGATTCAAGCAAAGGGATGTTTATCTCCACATGCTTGAATGTATCCAACACTTCTTTTTGCATCGACTATTCAGCCATCTTTTTTGTTTGTATGACTCTGTTTGGAAATGGAAGGGGTTTAGGAGGAATATCATCAATATTTTTCTTACCTTTATCTTTCTCCTTGGATTTCTCATCAGTTGGTATTAAATGAGGATTCTTTGGAGTTGAGGTGAAACCTGATGGAATGATAGGTGCAGATATATTAGTTGTTTTCTTCCCACTTCTCAATGTGATGGCACTGACCTTCCCCATGGGTTTTAGAGTAGGTTGTGAAGGTATATTTCCAGAATTCTTACTTACCAGTTCATGGAGGGTAGTGGAAATTTGGCTCATTTGAGTCTTCAACTCCCTCAGCTCTGAACCTTGACTCTTCAGATCATTTTGTTGATTAAGAACAATTTTCTTCAAAGGATCATGAGTGTTAAAATCTACCTTTTTGAGAATTCCCTTTTTTTTGGCTTGTTGATGCTTGGGCTTCAAATATCTTTTGGGTTGTTGGAAACCTTGTTGGTATGGTGGAGGCTGATAGAAGTTTTTTTGAAAATGGGGCCTTTGTTGTTGTCCAGAGCCATACCTCATTTATGATTGATCCTTCCACCCTTGGTTGTATGTTGAAGAAAATGAATCAAACTTAATTTGGGGATGTCTATTGTTGCTGATAATATGGTCTCGCTAGGAATATCGATGCTCAATCCTCCATCTCTTGAAGCTGCAGGAAACAGTCAGTTGGGTGGATTGTCTTAGTGAAAATGCCTCAAGGCCTTGAAGGCGGGGGTTGGGATGTCTTTTGTTCCAAATAAATCTTCCTCACCATAGTGGTTAATTCTTCCAACATAGTATCAATAAAATTATTTTCAAGAGAGTAAGGACTTACCTGATGTACTCCCCTGACATATGGTGTACCTCAATCGCCAAATTGTTGAGAGTTTTGTGCCATCTTGTCAATGAATGCACATGCAGTTATCGGTGTCTTGTCCACCAATGCCTCTCCAGCTATGGAATCCACCATTATTATATCCATAGGTGTGAGTCCTTCATAGAATTATTTTATGAGAAGTTTCTCACTGATTTGGTGATGTGGCTAGCTTTCACCCAAATTCTTGAATCTCTCTCAGTACTCATATATTGACTCCCCTTGTGCATGATTGATACCTGAGATCTCTTTTTAAATGGATGTGGTCCTTGATGCTGGAAGAAATATCTGCAAGAAAAGACATTTCAAATTTTTCCAACAAGTTACATCTTTAGGTTGTAAATAATATATCCAATCCTTTGAAACTCCATCAAATGAAAATGGGAATGCTCTAAGTTTGATTTGATCTTCAGAAAAATTTCTTGGTTTTAAGGTTGAGAAAACCACATTAAATTCTTTTAAATGTTTATTTGGATCCTCACCAGATAATCCAGGAAATTTTGGAAGAAGGTGAATTAATCCAGATTTCAGTTCAAAGTATGATTTGAGATTTGGGTATGCAATGAAATTTGGTTGACAAATAATATCAATTGCAACCAATTCTTGAATGGTTATATAAAGTTAATTATTATTGTTTTCATCCATTGGTTCTATTTTTATGTTTGAATTTTAAGTGGTTACAATTTCAATGTTCTTGGAGTGGAGAAATTCTCTAACTGTTAGAATGTTGAAACTTCCTGTAGACTGACAATGTCGGATTCGAGCCCTAATGTTGCGTTTAATCTCAGGGTCAAGATCTAAGAGATCCTCAGGACTAGTTTGTGTCATAAATAAAATAAAAATGAAATTAAATAAAGTGTACCATAGTAAAATAGAAATGATAAGTTTGAGTTGATGGTCCAAAAAGAAGAATAAAATAGTAGAAGAAGAAGAAGAAGAAAGAAAGAAAAAAACCAGATTGGGTAAAGAAGAAAGAAAGAAAAGAAGAAGAGAATAAAATATAAAATAAAATAAATACCTCTAATTGGTAGAAATAATTACTTTCCTCCCCAACAATGGAACCAATTTGAAATTCACTTTTGTGGGCACTTTCAAATGATGTTTGGTTTCGGGTTACTTAGGTGCAGCAGAATGGCTGACCAAGGTCGTCTCTCAAAGGAGGAAGTGAATTAAAACAAATTATTAAAGGTGTTCTAAAAATAAAATAAAATATAATAAAAATACTACTCAAAAGTATTTGGGTTGCTTATCATTTATAAAACTAGAAGAAGTTTTCTATAATAAGATTTCATTTTTTTATTTTTGAAATGAAATTTGACGCAACAAGAAGATGTTTTTTTTTATATTTTAAAAGGAGTAATAAATATTACTCTACCTATTCACTCAATTATTTGTAATTATCATTTAAATTAACATCCACTTAATTATAATCCTTTAATTTTTTAACCCTCTAACCCTATGGGAGTTAACTTAACCAGAAAGATGAAATTACTGAAACCTTAGGCTAGCTTCGAAACATGCAATTGCAGCACCCTACTTTGATTGATGTTCTTAGGTTAGCTTATTGTAAGTGGTTATTTAGAGCACATATCCATTCTGTAAATGGGGATTAATTGAGTTTAGTTATTATATTTAAAAACTACAAATTTATCCCGTGTGTTCTTGTATTACCGATTAAGATTGCACTCTCACAATTTACACAACTTCCGACCTCGTGTGTTTTTGTGTCAATTATTCAATTTCTTACTTAGTTTTATTTAAATTAAAAAACTCAACTAATAGATCATATTAAGTTAATTATAGTCTCTCATTGATTCAAAATAAATTAATGAATAATATTAGAGGTAGATCGATTACTAAAAATAACTACTCTTCCATGGGTGGTGTAGTCATCATAGAAACGTTTTTCATATGCAAAGGTTTAGAAAGGGTAGAACCCAACAAAGTTTATACTCTTAATTCCAGACCAATTATAAAGATTAATAGAAGAATAAATTTAAACAAAAAATAAGAAAATAGAATAAATAAAATAAGAAAAAAGAAGTTTATTATGAAAACACAAAAATTACAACATGAGTTATAAGAAGAGGGCTTCGACGAAGGGATCCTTGTTTTAAGAGCAACCCTAATTGAATTTCTTAGATAATTGGAGTGTAACCTCTTCTCCTCTTCCCTAAAAATTATAATGCACGTCTCCAACCCTTCCAAATGAGAAAAACATTAATTTATAGAGTATAGGGTAGGCTAGGTTTAAATAAGTTTCAAGTGTGAATGGGGAATCTCAGCCAAATATTTTAATATAACTTTCACTACCCATTTGACCTCCAAAAAACATGAACCAGCTATTCTTACATAAGATCTATTTGTTAAAAATTTTGTTTGAAATATACTTTCAAAATTTTTTCCCAATCCAACCTTGGATGAAGGAGTTATGTCCCAAATACATAACTAATGTCCAATATAGAGGGTACAACCCACCTTTGATTTCATAGTCCATTTAGTCCAAACAAATGCACAATTTAGCTCTAATGTCCTAAACAAAATTTGTATCCAATTAAATCTGAAATATAGTTAAAAAAATTCATGTTCAAATAATAAATATTAAAATATTTATCTTCAAAATACTATAGTGCACTATAAAGTGTAAAACTTGAATTTCCATCAAATTTTCAAATGAATTATCTAATCCCAATTATTTTATAAATAAAAATATTTCAAAAAATGTGAGGAAATTTTATCATTTATTACCAATAAAATATTAAAAAATGGTGTTTTATCATAAACCATATTCTATGTATCATGGATATGAATATTTTATAAAATGTTTACCATTATTACATAAGGTATTTATATTGGTAGGTTTTTGATTAACTAGAGAAATATTGATAAATGCATGTTCTTTAATCAATGAATATATATTTTGTTAAGGCATATTATTCATGAATTAAATCGATTATTTTATATATAAGGAATTATTTGGACATGTAGTGATGATTGGGCTCTGGAATTATAGCCCCTCGATGCATTGATAGGGCTCATGATACAAACTAGTTTTCCAAATTAAACGGATTTATACTTGTAGTTTTAAACCATCTTGCGAATGGTCTTAATGGCAGAGGTATCATGATGAATGATATCATGACATCAAATTATTAATTATTTTATAATTCAGTTATTATTATTATCCATGAGATTTTTGAAATAATATTATCTCTAGATTTATTTCATTCCCAATTTTTTGATTAAATGGCATGTGTTTCTAGTTATCGACCTTACCATATTGATTAAGCCTTATCTAATCATTATAGTTATATTATTTATTAAATGGAATGTGTCTTTTCTTGTTTAATTTTCCATATTTTTTATAACTTATTAATTCATGATAGATTCCATTATACATAAACCTTAATGATCATTTGAGATCAACTTTATTTTATTTCATTTTCACAAGATATGAGGAAGTAATATTTGAATGAGTTTTCAAGGATAAAGATCATTTTATTTTGTTATGTATTATATTTTATTTTATATTTCTCGATGTAAAATTGAAACCATGTATGTATATGGTTTTGAAAAATTTCTAAACTAATCTTTCCTTTGGTATTGGACCCTTTGTATTTATGTCAATTTAATAAATATGATGATGACTCTAAGATATTGTATTTAGGGTTTTTATAGTGGGTATTAGATAAAGTTTAGTACAAATCATTAGAATGAGATTAAGGAAAAAATGTATTGGGGAACAAAAACCTATGATATACATTGAGGATAAGTATAGAAGAACATCATAATATTTTTATATGGTAGATATTATGTGGCTTTCATAGTAATACATCCATGTCTGGATACTACAAGTGGATGTGGTTCTAAAACATATGTAATTAGGGGTAATAACTCCAAAAAATGAATGTTGGGATTGACTTGGGAATTACCTGGTACATAATAATTGGCCTTATTTGCACCTGGTTTGACACTCTTGGGGGATATACTTAGGACATTTAAAAATCTCTTTACAACTCATTATAAAGGATCTGAAAATTTTATTATGATTTTATGATACCCCCAATAAAACCAAGTTTAAGATTACAAGATTAATAATGGAAAAAATTTAATTTATGTTAATTTTTAATCCAAGATTTATAATTATACATTGTGATTTAAAATTTGTATTTTTATGAACTAATTTAGTATATTCTATTATTTATAAATGGCGCCCGGAAGAAATAACGGTATCAACACTCATGGTCAATGTAGAGATTCCCCTGCTGAGCACAGAAATATATTTGGTATTAGAATAAAGTAGATCATGACTATATTAGTGAATCTTAATAAGGTTATAATAATTAACCTTTCCTAGAGGGAGAAATTTATTGTTCCATAACATGATTATCTTATGTTGGATTACTTTGTGTGATAAAATCCCCCATCATTTGGTGGGAATACTAATCCTATTGGCCTTAGGATGTGAGTAAATGTAGAAATTTACAATTATGGAATATTGTTTCAAGTTTGATGCTGATTAATGTTGGTCATTGGTCCAAAATTCTTGGGAGTAAGATGAAACAAATCTCATGGAATGAAAATATTTTAAGGTGACATTATTTGAAAAATATTTCCCTTGTAAGAAATGAACTGAAAGGAAGATGAAGTTTCTTATCCTCAAGAAAAAAACTAAGAATAAAGTGTTACAGAGTATGAGTCTAACTATATGAGGATAATCACATATTCTATAGATTATATTTTTAATACATAATGTAAGATTGGACATTTATTTAAATGGATTATGTCGAGTCTCTAAAGGGAACTTGTTTCTAAAATAATTTCATCATATAATGAAATAATTTAATGATCCATCAAAAAAGTGAAGTAATTATCTATATCTTACATATTCAGTGGAAATCAAGAGAAGAATATTTTATCCAAACTCCATGATGAAGATAATTAATTAAAGAGAAAGAATATAATGAAGCAATTTCCACAATGTGAAAACTATGGAAAGAATTATCCCAGGAAATATTTAAAAGGAATGAGAGTTTATTATAAGTGAAAATATAAGGGTCATATGGCTCATGTATGTAAGGGGAATAAAAAAATAAGTGATGTAAAGTAATTAATTTGTAAATAAATGGTGCATTATTCACACCAATGTCACTCACATCAAGGGAATATACAACAAAATAGGCCAATGGGAGAATTCCAAGATTACATGATCACTACAACTGAGTTGAAAGTTTCTAATGATGTGGTGGAAGGTACATTAATCATATATTCAAATTTACCTAATTCTTTATTTTATTAATGATCCTCACACTCTTTTATATCTACCCATTTTTCTATGAAAATTAGACTTTTTTCTTTTACTTTAATAAGGAATTTTTTAGTTAAAACACATAGTAGAGGTCTCACTATAACAAGTATGTTTCAAGTATTTCCCATTATGACACAAAAATTTTACCTACTTGTGGAATTTAACATTATACCAATGTTTCACTTTTATATAATCCCTGGTATGGACTAGATTTTAAAATACGATGCAAAAAAAAATTCATGGAGAAGGAAATTACAATTCATGATGAAGATGTGGAATTCCATATATTTAGAGTGATTCCTTCATCATATGAGTCATTTTTATATCCACCCCAATTATATTTTTTGAATTATATTCTTTGGGGAGAATAGAAAACACAATTTTTGGATGGATAAGGTAATCTATAAATTGAGGATGTACATATTGTATAGGAAAATGTTAATATGTTTCCTAAAGATTTAATTAGACATCCACTAGAGTGTGATGTCGAGTTTTCAATTGATTTAGTCCCAAATGTAAGATTAATATCAAATACCCTATATAGAATGACCACTATAGAGTTATTGGAGTCGTAGACACAACTATTGGATTTGTATAATAAGGGATTTATATGCCTAAATTTTTCACATTGGGGAGCCAATGTTCTCTTTAGTATAAATAAATATGGATCCATAAGGCTATTCATTTAATTATAGAGAAATTAATTCCATTATGATAAAGAACAAGTATTCTCTACCACGCATTGATGACTTCTTTGATCAACTTCTAAGATATCAATATTTTTTATAGATTAA